>OW240924.1:43977687-44044381 GCA_933207985.1 Pelobates cultripes
GGGAAATGGGCACTGTGAGCCTGACACAGAAGCTGGCAGCAGTGGCAGACAACTAAGTGCATTTACATTAGATAGAAAAAAAAAATCCAAAAAAAGCATACCCTTATCCCTAACCTAGCTATGCTTTTCCCTATCTTATGAACAGCAGCTACACTTTCCCTCCTCTTACTAAGCATGCAGCTTGAGAATGAATCTAAAATGGATGCTGTCCAGTAGGTGGGAGGGTCTGCTAGGGAGGCTGTGCTGCTAATTGGCTGGAATGTGTCTGCTGACTGTGAGGTACAGGGTCAAAGTTTACTCAATGATGACGAATAGGGGGCGGGTCGAACCGCGCATATGTTCGCCCGCCGTGGCGAACGCGAACATGCTATGTTCGCCAGGAACCGTTCGCCGGCGAACCGTTCGGTACATCACTACCCACCAGAATACAACCAGAATAAAAATCATGGTCACTGACTGAAAAAGAAGTAATATGAATTGCACTCAATCCACTTAAGCCAAATGGATGCTTAAATAGACCAGCACCAGCCCAGCAGAATACAGGTATCAACTGAGGAAAGAAGGTCCAGGTACCACAATGCTTTGTAGGCACATTTATTGGAACCAGAGAAACACTGCAATGTTTTGACCAACAAACGGTCATTTGTGGGTCGAAAAGTTGCAGCGTTCCTCTGGTTCCAAAAAAGTGCCTATAAAGCATTGGGGTACCTGGACCTTCTTTCCTCAGTTGGTATCTACTGATTGAAAAATATATTGATGCAAATAAACTAATAGCAAACCTATGACTCTCTACATAGTTCAGCAGCAGCAAAAACATATAAAATAGACAAATCTGAATACTTCATACAAACAATTAACATTCTCTAAATGTGCTTTATTATAAGATCAACATATTCTTAAATATAATGTTAAAGCTTTGGTATTCTTTAAAAGGCAAGGCGGTATTACAACGTGTTATCTGTAATGCGAGCCTTTTATGTGTTACAAATTATAGCTTGGTAATTGGTACAAGAGAATTAAGGGGCATATCTTCTGTATGTTAGCCTAATGTGAAAATTCCTTTTAACTCCACGACCATAAATCATTTGTACACATTTTTTAGATAGGTTGATATGTCTGGATTTTTTTTTCCAGTATGTCCGCTATAAATAAAATAAGCCTTTTATTATGTCCAGTAACCATATACACATGTGCTACTAACATTTCCTGACAAGCAATCATTTGTGGTTTTTAATTATAAACAGAACATTTTTGTGGAGAGCGAATAAGAAAAAAAAGAGGGCTGAAATGGTGAATCTATATTTATTTATAACATTTTGGTTATTTTTAAACGGTTTCACTGCAATCTCTTTGTAAGAATGTTTCTACAATACCTCAAGTCTTGTGTCCCCATGTACTTAATCAGACGAGGTAGAGACATTCCTTCACTCACACCCCATTGTCATCTAACAATCAATCAATCATTAACTTCTTCCCTGTCCTCTCTTATAAGAAGCACCTGCTACATTCATCTAAATTCTTCCATAGTTGCTGCTTTAGCAACAACCTGTAACGTGTCTTCTCTTCTAGTTCCTCTTCTACAGCCATCTGAAACATCTTCCATAGGGGCTTGTAGACCATCAACCTATAAGGTTTCATCTTCACAACCTCTTTCTTAATTACTCTTATAACAAGCACATGTTATGTTAATCTAACTAATCCAATGATAGTCTCCAATAACTTCTCCCATAAGTCACATGTCTAGACCTTCTCTCCTAGCCATTTCTGTATCAATCATGTTTAACTTATCTCCTAGCCTTTATTAATCACCTATCACTATCCAGTCACTATTTGTCTTTTATCAAAGCAAGCACTGACTGCTCGCTGTTTACCAGACATGCCTCCACTTGTGACATGGCAGGTGGAGGCATGGAAAAGTTTTTAAAAAAAATCCGTTGTACTAATGCGGGAGTCATAGTGACCCCTACAGGGAGTTTTGAACTATTTGCTGCTGGTGGCTAATGTTATTTTCCATTTAGGTTACTTGGGATTAGGATATATAGCGGCCTGGATTTAGTTTTTTCAATTAAATAGCTAAACAGTCCAAATTCGTCCAAATCGAGATTCTGTCAAAACCAAATCACCAAATCTAGTGGCCGGTAAAGACTTCTAACTTCAGCAGACCTAGAGAAAATGGCTGTCAGTCCTGCATGACATTCATTGGCTGAGTGCATCAGCTGACCACTCTCAGCCAATGAGTTTTAATATATGCATATAAATATGCACAGAATTGACCTTAGCGAGCCTGGAACTTTAGTGGCAATGGTACTTGGAGTAACCCTTTAAACCTCAAATTACTAGTACTTATTTTATTGACCTCTGTCAGAAGAAAGGCTGGGAAGTGAACCTGTGGCTCTCAGATCTTAATATATTAATTTGAAGAAAGATTCATGTCATATATTTAAAATTATTCAACTAATATAATGTCTATAAATAAAACAACAAGAGACCTCTCTAGTAAATCTCATGAATATGATGAAGCAGCAGGCAATAGTTTTTGTTATAAACTCTTGACTGATGAATGTAAATGGTGCTGAATCCTTTTGTGCTTGGGTTAATCCTTCATTGACTTGCTTCAGCCGGAGGACAACCAGCTGTGGAGCCTGCAGCACTTGCCCCAGGGGCATTCAGTACTATATAAACCTTCATGTCATTTTTTTCTTGACATGACTTACTGACACATCCTAGTACCTTGAGTTGTCTTCCTTAGGGAGATGTTTAGTGTTACACACATTGAGAAAATCTTCTTATTTGGAGAAATAAAGCATAGCTTGAATAGGAATATCTAGAAAATATATTTATAAATGTGGCGATGTACACGAGGTGGACTAGGAGGCAATTGACACCAACACTATAGGACTGGCGAAGTGGTTGTGGGCTGCTCAAAGCCTCAAACCACTCTTCTGAAATTTAAATAGTGGGAGGTGAGTTGGGACATCTGTTTGCACAGTTCTACAGCAGGCAGGAACAGGGCAGGGCCTGTGGTAGCCCAGCACTGTGTGGGTTTATGCTGGGACTTGTAGCCTGTGCTCTCAATGCACTCCTGGCCTTACTGGCCCTCTAGGATATTTCCAGGTGGACTAAGGTTGTAGTAAGTATTTATGATGTGCCTGGTATTGTTTGCAGTGAGATGAGACAGTGATCACAACATTTATAACATACGTTGGTTGTGACTGGTCACAATGGAGTCTGTGGGAAGCAGAGTCCATGTCTCATAGTCATGAGCAGATCTCTGTGAATATTCCTTCACACCATGCAGGTCAATGGTAATTCTGATGAAGGGATATATGTCACTATGTCAATATGACGCTATAAACCACTGCCGGTGGTGTAACACCAACACCAGCATCGTCATTGAGGCATCATTTGTCAGCCCAAAAGAAGCCTGCTGGTGCCATACAACCAAACATCCACACACACTCGCCTATGTCGTCCTTTCAGCCTGCTCTCCACGATCTCCTTTCCCCTCCGGCGAGGGGGAGAAACATCAGCTGTACAGGAGAACTTGGCCTTGGTATTGGGGCTGATGTGTGCTATGGTCATTGCTTCCGCCCAAGAGTAGTGGGAGTTTGAGGGCAGGGCTTGTTTTTGTGTATTTTATATTCACTTTTGTATCACACAGCTATGTTACAATGCTGCCGCCCATCCCATGTGTTCCCTATTAAGTGTTAATAAGTATGTAGGGGTTTACAAAATACCCCTCTCTGTCTCTGTCCGCAGTGAGCAAGGTAGTCAGTGTAGGACCCATCTAAGATGTTTGCCTTGACGTGGCAGGTGGGCATCCCTTTAATGGCCATTGGAGTTGCTAAATAACCTCCATTTGTTTAAATATGTATAGGGATTTGGGAAGAGTGCAGGTAACTTTTTTTCTTTGGTTTTTACTGTATGTATTTGGGGCTGATGTGTATTATAATGCCCATAGTACCATATTATTGTTTTCGAAAATACAAAATAATTGTCATTAAAATGGAACTGACTTTTGAACAGCAGTGCCCCCTTATCCTGTAGCCCTGTAGGAACGTTGCGTGTTTTTCTGTTTTCAGAATGTTTCACTAAACAGGAAGACATTGCTTTTCCTTTAAAAGTGAGTTGTTGGGACGTTCAAGTAGAAAACTCACTTTAGTGAGCTTTTCTCTAAAGTGTTAAATGTTTGAAATTCATATTGAATCACAAATTTTCGACCAATATAGCCAAACAGAAAACTTAGCCAACTAGTAGAAGTTTTCTAAGTTGACTAGTATGGTCTAAAAATCTTAAATTCACTTTGAATTCCCGACTATTCATATTGAATAGCCCTAAATATTGTAAAACTTCCAGACATATTTCAGTTGTCCATGGTTTATTCGATAAGCCAGAAATTATGTTAGTTTTTTTCCTCCATAACATCCCTATTAGCTATAATGACATTAATACAACTGCTCCCCAATAGTGATGTCGCAAACCCGAAATTTTCGGTTCGCGAATGGCGAACGCGAACTTCCGCAAAAGTTTGCGAACCGGCGAACCGGGGCGAACCGCCATAGACTTCAATGGGCAGGCGAATTTTAAAACACACAGCGACTCTTTCTGGCCACAATAGTGATGGAAAAGTTGTTTCAAGGGGACTAACACCTGGACTGTGGCATGCCGGAGGGGGATCCATGGCAAAACTCCCATTGAAAATTACACAGTTGATACAGAGTCTGGTTTTAATCCATAAAGGGCAGAAATCACCTAACATTCCTAAATCACAATGAATATGGATTGACACCTGACATATGACATATTGACACCTTGACATATGGATTGACACCTGTCCTCAGAGCCCCTGATGCACACGGACACAGAGCAGAATAGAGACTGGTCCCCCTACATAGGGTCACTTAGCAGATATGGATTGACACCTGTCCTAAGGATCCCTGATACACACTGACACAGATCAGAATAGGGACCGTTCCTCCTACATGGGGTCACTTGGCAGATATGGATTGACACCTGTCCTCAGAGCCCCTGATACACACTGACACAGATCAGAATAGGGAATGTTACCCCAACATCGGGTCACTTGGCAGATATGGATTGACACCTGTCCTAAGGATCCCTGATACACACTGACACAGAGCAGAATAGGGAATGTTACCCCAACATAGGGTCACTTGGCGGATATGGATTGACACCTGTCCTCAGAGCCCCTGATACACACTGACACAGAGCAGAATAGAGACTGTTCCTCCTACATAGGGTCACTTGGCAGATATGGATTGACACCTGTCCTCAGAGATCATGATACACACTGACAGAGCAGAATAGAGACTGTTCTCCTACATAGGGTCACTTGGCAGATATGGATTGACACCTGTCCTCAGAGCCCCTGATACACTGACACAGAGCAGAATAGAGACTGTTCCTCCTACATAGGGTCACTTGGCAGATATGGATTGACACCTGTCCTCAGAGCCCCTGATACACACTGACACAGAGCAGAATAGAGACTGTTCCTCCTACATAGGGTCACTTGGCAGATATGGATTGACTGTTCCCCCTACATACACACTATTGGCTCTCACAAAACTTACCAAGGATCTAAATCGTGTTCCCGTATCGTACATGAAAAACCTACTCATACAAAATCTCTTCCCAAACGTCATTTCGTTCAAAGTGGAGAGAATGTTAAAAAAACATATTTTTGTTCTGAGTGTGAGAAATGCTTTTCAGCCGCTTCCAATCTTAAGCATCATTTGATGAGCCATACAGGAGAGAAACCTTATTTTTGTTCTGATTGTGGGAAATATTTCTCTCAAAGAGGCCACTTTTATATTCAATCTATAACAGTGAAAAAAGTTTTTTGCTTTTAAATGCAAGCTATTGTGACACCAGTGAGTGAGTGGTGGCACTGGGCACAGTATCCACTGTGAGCCTGACACACCCGCTTTGAGACAACTAACTGCTATTCAATCTATAACAGTGAAAAAAGTTTTTTGCTTTTAAATGCAAGCTATTGTGACACCAGTGAGTGAGTGGTGGCACTGGGCACAGTATCCACTGTGAGCCTGACACACCCGCTTTGAGACAACTAACTGCTATTCAATCTATAGCAGTGAAAAAAGTTTTTTGTTTTTAAATGCAAGCTATTGTGACACCAGTGAGTGAGTGGTGGCACTGGGCACAGTATCCACTGTGAGACTGACACACCCGCTTTGAGACAACTAACTGCTATTCAATCTATAACAGTGAAAAAAGTTTTGGGGTTTCTAAATGCACGCTATTGTGACACCAGTGAGTGAGTGGTGGCACTGGGCACAGTAATGCACGCTATTGTGACACCAGTGAGTGAGTGGTAGCACTGGGCACAGTATCCACTGTGAGCCTGACACACCCGCTTTGAGACAACTAACTGCTATTCAATCTATAACAGTGAAAAAAGTTTTTTGTTTTTAAATGCAAGCTATTGTGAAACCAGTGAGTGAGTGGTGGCACTGGGCACAGTATCCACTGTGAGCCTGACACAGAAGCTGCCAGACAACTAACTGCTATTCAATCTATTATAGTGGAAATTTTTTTTTTTTTTTAAATGCAAGCTATTATGACACCAGTGAGTGAGTGGTGGCACTGGGCACAGTATCCTCTGTGAGCCTGACACAGAAGCTGGCAGGCAGGCAACTGCAATTACATTACATTGAAAAAAATAAAAATAAAAGACTGATGTTCTAGCCCTAAAAAGGGCTTTTTGGGGTGCTGTCCTTACAGCAGAGATCAGATGAGTCCTTCAGGACTGTAGTGGACACTGTATACCCTAACCCAACTATGCATTTCCCTATCTGATAAACAGCAGTTACACTTTCCCTCCTCTCACTAAGCATACAGATTGAGAATGAATGTAAAATGGATGCCTTCCAGTAGGTGGGAGGGACTGCTAGGGAGGGTGTGCTGCTAATTGGCTGGAATGTGTCTGCTGACTGTGAGGTACAGGGTCAAAGTTTACTCAATGATGACGAATAGGGGGCGGATCGAACCGCGTATATGTTCGCCCGTCGTGGCGAACGCGAACATCCTATGTTCGCCAGGAACTATTCGCCTGCGAACCATTCGGTGCATCACTAGTAGCAGTGTATAGGGTTGTTCCTGACCAAAATGTCCCTAAGGTTTCTATTCTTCTTATAGCTGAACATGGGGCGTTTTTCGAATATAGCAGGGAGTTGTTTGTCTGATTGTAGTAATCCCCAGTTCTTATTAAGGGATTGTTTCACTTTGGAAGTCCCAGTGTGGAAAGTGAGAAGCAGGAACATCTTAGATGTCGATGTCGCACTAGTTTTAGCCACTTTGTTAACCTCTGATTCCATACTTGAAGAGTACGGAACTGATATCCTCTGGCCCTGAATCTATTCCACATTTGTTGGAGCTGGGAGTCTCAGCTCTCAGACGTGCTATTATATCTAAAAACCCTAAGAAACTGAGATATAGGTAGTGATGCCTTAACTTTTCTAGGGTGGAAACTGGAAGCCATCAGTAGCGTATTGCGGTCCGTCTCTTTACGGTACAAGGTGAATTCCAATCTCCCAAGACGTTTATAGATAGTGACGTCCAAGAACTGGATGGATTGTACATCATATTGCATACTTAATTTTACTGATGTAGGAGCATGGTTAATTTCCGTTATCATGTTGTTCAATGACTCCACAGTACCTGTCCATACAAGGAATAAGGCCCTGGGGAGTCAGCATAGCTAAACGAACAAGGGCATATGTATGAGTGTGGGGATGGTGCTAGGCTATATGTGTTTAGGGGAGTGGTTATGGGTTTGTAGTGGGGCAGGGATCATCTTACCTCAGTGCCTTTTTTGGATCCTGGCCAGCAAACAACTTCTCTGCGCTCCTGTTTGTCCTGGGCCTGGTGACTTTTCCTGCTTGAGGGATGGCTGTGGATTCAATCCTGCTGCCCTCAGAGCTGCTGCTGCCCTGGATGATGGCAGGCACCTTCAGGAGAAATATGCTCCCCTCCAGCCTGGCCTGCCTGCCGGTGTGGGTTCACCCCCTCGCGGTCAGGCCTCTCCTGGGCCTCCCACGTGGCTACTGCCCCTGTAGGCCGCAGGAGCATGGGCCGGAGCTTGGCTGACCCCTGATCCTTCAGGCCTGAGGCACCACCAGGCCCATGTGTCAGCTCCATCTGCTCCATCTGCTCCATCTGACACGCGGCCTGCTACTACTGCCGCCCCCCCCACGCACGGCGGATCCAGAGCCGGGTCGGTAATGGTGAGTGTCTTCCACGCGGGGCATGGCTGTGCTGCCGCTGGGGGGTGGAGGGGGGTTCTCCCCAGGCTCTGATGGCTCCTCTGGAGATGAGGGTCGGCCGGGGGGTCCCCCTCTCCCCCCAGGTTCTGTCCCAATTCCTCCCTCCCCCCCCCCGTGGTGCCATCCCTTGACCCCTCTTCCTCTGGAGTCCCCTCTCCCGGGCTCCTCCTTCCCTGTTGCTGCTGTCCTGGCTCTCTCTGCTCCCCCTCCTGGCTCTCTCTCTATCTCCCTCTTTTCTTCTCCCCTGTTCCTGCTGTGCTGGGTGTCCTTCCTCTCTCTGCTCCCCCTCCTGGCTCTCTCTCTCTCTCCCTCCTTCCTCCTCCCCTGTTCCTGCTGTGCTGGGTGTCCTTCCTCTCTCTAAGCCCTCTCCTGGCTCTCTCTGTCTCCCTCCCTCCTCCCCCCGTCTCTCCTGTCCCTATTCCTGGTCCCTATGTCCCCCCTGCCCCACCCCCGGGTACTTACCTCGGCTGCCCTCCTCTGCGGGTGTGAGCTCCTCTCCACAGCTCTTCACACAGGATCTGGCTGCAGTTCCTGGGACCGGCCAGCAGATGGTGCCTGGTGCTGCTGCTGGGCTGAGCAGTGCTGAAAATGAAGTTAACTCTGTCCTGCCTGGATCATCTTCATTTCCTTTGCCGCGGGAGGTTCCTTGGGCATCGGCTGGTGAGTTCACTAATGTTTCTTCTTTTCAGTCCAGGGGTTCCTCGCTGGGTTTTTTTTCTTGATCAGTCAAAAAAAAAAAAATTTAAAAAAATATAAAATAAATAAAATAAAATAAATAAAATAAAGGGAGCAGGGTGCGCAAGCAGGTAGGGTCCCCCCATTAGATGGTCAGCTCCGGTTAGTGTGGTCCCCGGCGCTGCAGCCACAGTGTTTTTTTGACTGTTTTTGGGGTCACGCTGTTACCCTCTCCTGGAGTGGGTGTGCATGCTGGTACCCCTGCTACGGCGTCAGGTGTCGCAGCACCTGCTCCTGCTAGGGGGTCCCTAGCATTAGGTGACCCCCCCCAGGTTTGCCTTTTCGCGTGGGTTCGCCTATGTGTTGGTCAGGGCCCTTGGGCTTGCACCTTCAACAGGAGGTTCGTAAAAAATTTGGAGGGGAGACTTTGTTGAGATTTTTCCCTCCTTCCCTCCTTCCCATGGAGGAGGCTCCTCCTTTAATGGAAAAGGACGGGTAGGAATCAAAAAAAAAAAAAAAGACAAGGAGAAATACCAGTACCGGAAGATCCATATGACTTGAGCAAATTGGATTTGCGTGTTTGCAATCCTGGCCAGTGTAACTGGGGAAAGGGCTCAGCAGAAGTGCTCCGCATTGTTCTGCTACCAGGATACCATTTGGAACGCTTGTCATACCTATGGCAGTCTGGGATGGTGGAAATATGACGAGCAGTTCTGTCAACAGTTGGCGGTGCGATTTCGTGGGAACAGATTGACATTGGCCTCTGTGAGCTGCATGGCCCCCCAGCAGGGTGCGTTCTCGTCCTTTCTCAGGGGGTTGGTGGGGGGTCCTCCTCCTCACCGGCCATGCATCAGAGGCCGGGCTGTTGTTGAAATTCAACGACAGTCACTGCAAATGGGGGGCATCTTGCTGTTTCCAGCATGAATGTTCCACTTGGGGATTTGGGGTCAGAGGGCGATGGAGCCAGTGGTCATGAGCGCGATGCGCCCTTGGCTCTCCAATTTATAGAAATCGTCGGGTGGCTGGCATCCTACTGGATGGGTTGAGCATGGGTTTTGGACAAATACCGTCTGATTCACCATTTATCGTACCCCCGGGGGGGGTTTGGTGAATGACGACATCTCTTGGGAACTCTGACGGGTATCTTATGCATCCTTTGACATGGCGGTTGATATGGTCAGGGCCATGGGCCCTGGGGCCTTGTTGGGCCAGGGCTGATGTGGATTCGGCCTTCCGTCTACTGACAGTGCACCCGGGATGTCACCATCTTCTGGGCTGTGTTTTTTGTAGGCATGTATTACGTGGATATGTGCCTCCCTATGGGTAGTTCCAAATCCTGTTGTTACTTTGCATGCTTCAGCACATTCTTGGACTGGGTGGTGAGGGAGGAGGCTGGTATAGTCTCCTTGCTACACTACCTCGATCATTTCATTTGTGTGGGTCCTGCCGATTCGACAGCCTGTTCGCTGCTGCGACGGGTTCTGGGTGAGGTGTTCCATTAGTTTGGGATCCCATTGGCACACGGCAAGACGGTGGGCCCGGTCACTTTCTCAGCTTTCTGGGCATTGAGATTGACTCTTTGGCGTGGGACTGCCGCTGGCCTTTGAATAAGATTCAAGGCTGGCGGCGCGAAGGGGCCTTGGCCATGGGGTGGCGCGATATTCAGCTGCAGTCGCTCCTGGGTGAGTTGAATTTTGCCTGTTGGATCATGCCCGTGGGGCAGGTCTTTAACCGGCGTCTGGCTACGGCGACAGCCGTGGTCTCCGGGCCTCGCCATTTCATTCGGCTCACTCGGCTGCTGCGGGAGATTTTGGGAGTCCTTCTTAGCTGCATATCATGGCCGGTCCTGCTGGCAAAGGCCAGAGGTTTCTAACGCCCCTTAAGCAAGTGAGGGAAGGAGGCTGTCAGCCGAGTAATGGCTTGAACAACCCCCAAATTGTCGCAGTGAAACACTACCCTTAGATCCTGAAATGTGACTGCCAGACCTCACCCACCACAAAAATGGGGAAATGCTCCAAAAAGCTCCACCTATTTACGGACGCAGCTGGCGCGGTGGGGTTTGGGGCCATTCTGCGCTCTAATTGGTGTGCTCCTGTGTGGCCGGACAGTTGGCATGTCTCTGAGCTCACAAAGAATCTGGGCTTTTTGGAGCATTTCCCCATTTTTGTGGTGGGTGAGGTCTGGCAGTCACATTTCAGGATCTAAGGGTAGTGTTTCACTGCGACAATTTGGGGGTTGTTCAAGCCATTACTCGGCTGACAGCCTCCTTCCCTCACTTGCTTAAGGGGCAATCGCCTTGCAGGCGGATCTGGAGGGGACGCCTTGCCCGGCGGACAGTCTGGCAGAGTGACGGAATGGGTCCGTGGATCGGTTTCCACGGCCACCTGGACGCTATGCTCCTGGGGGCCGTGCATGTTGGGGTTTTGGTGATTCCTAGTAGGCCATGCGGTGGTGGGGTATTGTTTGCCACCAGTCGGCGCCCTGCAGATCATATCACTATAAGTGTTTGACAATCCAGGTCGAATGTTGTTTCGGGAAGGTTATGGCGGTTCGGCTGTTGCACTTTTACTTTGAAAGAAATGTGAGCTGCGCCCATTATTCACGGGCCCTCTTTTGAGTTATGTGGATGTGATTTCTTTTTCTTTCCCATTCCCAATTTTGGGGTCTTTCGCTCAAGTCTGATGGTTCTGGGGACTGTCAGCAAAGAATCTTGTGTCATTCCTTTCGGTTTAGCGCTGCCTTGGAGGCTTTTAGAATGGGTATGTCAGCGCACGTGGTGCAAAGAACCGGGAGGGGGTATGGTGAGATGTCTCGGTGAAGTAATGCTGGTTTCGTGGAATTTGTTCAATCCTTGGGGGGGTTTGGGTTCAATTCTCAGCAGCGGTGGCTCATCTATTCATTCCTGTAACGGACCGTTTCAGCACACAAGGGGTTAAAACCGTTTAGGCGATCGTCCCCTTCAAGAGATGCAGGCACAGCTACTGCAGAACACCAATCCACCAAACAGGAAACCATACGAATGCTGTAAACAGCCGAATAGGAAAAAACATACGAATAGGTTTACACTCCTAGCAGTCGAACTGGAACAGCATACAATAAATCCCCCCAAGAACGAGACAAAGCTCTGTGTTGAGGGTCAAGCAGTGAACAGACAGAGCTGTGGGTTTATGTACACATTCTTACACATTAGTACCAACCACAGGGTTTTGGAACACAACCAATAAACACATACAATACACTCAGACACTCCCACACAAATTCCTCCCCTCTGCTTGTGATTCAATTACCTTACACAATGGGTAATGTAATTTAGCACAAGCAGAGAAATACAATTTTTCTACATTATTCATAACTTGAAAAGTATGCATCACATTCACATAAACATAAACTTACATTTTCAGAATCAGCATACTCCAAAAACAAACATACGTCAAAATCATACAAGTGGTTCAAAAGATAGATCGTAGTCCTTTGTGACCACAGGAAGCATGGCTTTTCTGCCCAAAACCAGTTCCACAGAGTCTCCTATCCTGGAGATAATTGTGAAATAATCCAATTATCTCCAAGTACAGAGGCAAAACTCCATTAAACACATGGCAGCAAAAAGACAGTAAAATACAATAAAATACACAAGGTTACATTTATGACATAAAATACAGACATGCAACATATGCCCAGATAGCTTAGGTCTGAGCGCACATTATTACTGAATGGCGCTCAGAGCACACACATACAGTTCAATTGCCATGGAGCCAAGGTCTTTCCCATAGTCTTTCATTATACGAATGGGCTCCATGGCATAGCTATCTGGGGTATCACCGCTCAAACAGGGCAAGCACCAAATGACCCGGCTTTCTTGTCTTTGCAGGGGAAAATCAAGCCTTTTAACATGGGGCCATAATCCAAAGGCAAAAGGGCGAGCAACCAGGCTTCTCCAATGCAATGTGGCGAGATTGCTCTTGTCACAATTCCTTTGAGGTAGATAAATGAGTACCAGTTCCTTAGGTACAAGTAACAATTCCCAGGGTGCACTTGGAAAACAGATAATATATGGATGTCCTTTTCCTGGTTATACTCCCAGGTGAGATGCGGGTGTCCGTCTGGGAGGTGAGCTTTTGGGTTGTATGCCTTCGGAAGCGGAGGTTCGTTGGTTTGGTGTTGAAGGTATGAAATGTGTTCGGCTCCTCCCGGAGCAGGTTCAGCTGTCCCACCTGTCCCTAATGTTCGGGTTATCCACCTGGCGGCATTGAGCTTGGGACGATACCAAGGTGTTTTTTGGCGTCTGCCCCTAAGAGGGTATTGGTGCATGCTTTAGTTCTTTCGTGATGCGTGGTGTTGGGTTCACTGTATGACCCTGTGTATTCAGTTATATATGTTAAGTTATGGGTATTTATGTTTAGCGTTTTGGTTTCAGAAAAGAAGAGAGATTATGATTATAGAGATTATTATAATAAGTTCTGGATGTGTTATACAGGACTTGTCGTATGTTATAACAAAGCAGTTCTAAAAAAAATAAATAAAAATAAAACGATTTTAAATAAAATAAAAAAATAAAAATTAGGAAAAAAAGAAAAGAATCAATAAATATCCCCAATTGGTCGGAGGTCAATTCCCGTATCTTTTGGCAGCGGGCCCATAATCAGTGCATGGTACGCTGCCGTATGAAGCAAAATTGGAGGGCCTTCCGAGGTGTTTGAAGGTAAGGGGATTTTGGTTTGCCACAGGGTGTTGTCGCGCATGTGGCAGCTACTGTGTTTCTGGGTGATGAAGGTCCGGCTAGACCTTTTTTCGTCTTGCCATGCAGAAAGTGGTGGAACAGGCCTGGTTGGTTTTGGTGGGGCTCCCCGCTGATTTTAGGTTTAAAACAGCGGGGTTTGTGGCGGGGAGCGTGTCCTTGCCAACAGGGTTGGGGAGCAGATGGAATGTCAGGAGATGGACATGGTGGGTCTCAACCTCCCCTGCTCTGTAAGGTAAACTTTTAAGTTACCGAATAGGACGTGCCCACCGAGCAAAAAGCCGGCTGGTGGTAGAGCATTTAAGATGATGGGAATTTTTGGTTTGGACGAGGGGGGAGGCGAGACACCAGTGGGTAAAGTTTTGGTGCATAGGCACCTGGTTAAGTTCGTTGGCAAGGACGGTTATTTAAGTTGGAGGCTGTAGGGCAATAAGTGTAATTTATATGTTAATTTATATGTTAATTATGGTATGTATATATATTTATCTGTTTATTTATATTTGAATTAAAGAAAAAGAATAAAGTTCGGATGAGTCCTACAGTTGTAAGTTTAATAAATGCTGTGGCCTGTTTCATCCAATATTCGTTGTTTGTCATTATTGGGGGGAGAATTGGGGTAGTCTCCTTACTCTTAGTCGCACCACATTCCCCGCTACGTACATACATGTCATCCACAAACCGATGGTAATGTCTAATCGAATCTCCAAATTTCTGTAAAATGTATTTGTGCTCAAATACATATATATAGGCGTTGGCGTATGACGGCGCCATCGCCGCTCCCATAGCTGTCCCAGAGAGTTGTAAGAAAAACTGTTTTTCAAATTTAAAATAGTTACAAGTTAAGGCAATATGTAAGAACTCTAGTACAAATTCTATAGGTGGTCCCGTGTACACTGCAGATTCACTTAAGATCATTCTAAGAGCCTGTAACCCGTCCTCGTGGGGTATGATAGTGTACAGACTCTGAACGTCAAGGGTAACCAGTATCGAAGTTTCTTCAATCATGGGTGATGAATTGATTTTTTGAATAAAATCTTGAGTATCCTGTAGACATGTGGGGAGTGCCACTACACTGTCTTTGATATAAAAATCTACATATTTAGCCACTGGTTCCAGCAGGCTTTCCTTTGCGGACACAATGGGTCTACCTGGTGGGATCTTGGGATCCTTGTGTATTTTGGGTAAGGTATATAATACTGGATGTTTAGGATGCTCCACGAATAAAGACTGTGTTATTTTCTCGTCTAGAAATTCATTGAGAATACCCAGGTCAATCTGGTTCTTAATTCTGGTTTGGAACTTTTTCACAGGATCAAATGTAAGTCTATTGTATGTAGTATGATCATCCAATTGTCGTAATATTTCTTTGCGGTAATCTTGATAAGATTGTATCACTGTAGCTCCACCCTTGTCCGCAGGGTGTATATTAATACTAGAATCTTGGCTAAGATCTTTTAAAGCTTTTTTCTCACCCAGAGTTAAATTCTGATGGTATTTGGGGGGATTTTTCACCATCATGTCTGTGTCCGCCTTCACAGTCTGGATAAAGGTCTTGATAGAGGGGTTGGATGTGCGTATGTCCTTCTTATGTTTCTTAAACAGTGGCTGAGGTAGTTTTGGTGTGTGATCTTTCCTGATCTCATTTCAATATAGTATCCTCTGAGTTTTATACAACTCAACTTCTAGCTGAAAGGGATCTACTTTTGAAACAGGAACAAACGAAAGTCCTTTGTTAAGTAAGGAATATTGATCAGTAGTTAGAACTTTATCCGATAAATTAAAAATGGTCGTCATTTCCTTGGCTTGGGAGGTTTCCCAATGGGATTTGAATTTTTTCCAATTGGCCTCTTCGTATTGGGCGATTTTTCTTGCGCCTCTGGTACCGATTCTGGCCATATCTGGTGGTTCTCTTGATTGTGTACCCATCCCTAAAAATGTATCATGGGATGGAGTTCTACTTTCTGCTCTAGAATCAGGGTCAGAGGTAGAGTCACCTGAGCTGGCATCAACTGTTTAAAATGTGGGTTTACGTATCTTGGTTCTATACCTAGTGTTCATTCTAGGGAATTCTTGTGATCCTCCCAGCCACCTGTACACCTGGTGATATTTATAATCATTATTTACTTTCTCTAATTTCTGTTTCTTAAAGCGAATTAGGTCATTTTTATATTTATTCACTTCGTCCTGCAGTTTAAGCATTTGTACAGTATTGTTATACACCCTGCAAGATTGCCAAGATTCCAGTATTGTTATACACCCTGCAGACAAGGGTGGAGCTACAGTGATACAATCTTATCAAGATTACCGCAGAGAAATATTACGACAATTGGATGATCATACTACATACACTAGACTTACATTTGATCCTGTGAAAAAGTTCCAAACCAGAATTAAGAACCAGATTGACCTGGGTATTCTAAATGAATTTCTTGACAAGAAAATAGCACAGTCTTTATTCGTAGAGCATCCTAAACATCCAGTATTATATACCTTACCCAAAATACACAAGGATCCCAAGATCCCACCAGGTAGACACATTGTGTACGCAAAGGAAAGCCTGCTGGAACCAGTGGCTAAATATGTAGATTTTTATATCAAAGATAGTGTAGTGGCACTCCCCACATGTCTACAGGATACTCAAGATTTTATTCAAAAAATCAATTCATCACCCATGATTGAAGAAACTTCGATACTGGTTACCCTTGACGTTCAGAGTCTATACACTATCATACCCCACGAGGACGGGTTACAGGCTCTTAGAATGATCTTAAGTGAATCTGCAGTGTACATGGGACCACCTATAGAATTTGTACTAGAGTTCTTACATATTGCCTTAACTTGTAACTATTTTAAATTTGAAAAACTGTTTTTCTTACAACTCTCTGGGACAGCTATGGGAGCGGCGATGGCGCCGTCATACGCCAACGCCTATATATATGTATTTGAGCACAAATACATTTTACAGAAATTTGGAGGTTCGATTAGACATTACCATCGGTTTGTGGATGACATATTCCTTGTATGGACAGGTACTGTGGAGTCATTGAACAACATGATAACTGAAATTAACCATGCTCCTACATCAGTAAAATTAAGTATGCAATATGATGTACAATCCATCCAGTTCTTGGACGTCACTATCTATAAACGTCTTGGGAGATTGGAATTCACCTTGTACCGTAAAGAGACAGACCGCAATACGCTACTGATGGCTTCCAGTTTCCACCCTAGAAAGTTTAAGGCATCACTACCTATATCTCAATTTCTTAGGGTTTTTAGATATAATAGCACGTCTGAGAGCTGAGACTCCCAGCTCCAACAAATGTGGAATAGATTCAGGGCCAGAGGATACCAGTTCCATACTCTTCAAGAAGCTCATACTCGTGCCGTTGAAATATGGGAATCGGAGGTTAACAAAGTGGCTAAAACTAGTGCGACATCGACATCTAAGATGTTCCTGCCTCTCACTTTTAACACTGGGACTTCCAAAGTGAAACAATCCCTTAATAAGAACTGGGGATTACTACAATCGGACAAACAACTCCCTGCTATATTCCAAAAACGCCCCATGTTCAGCTATAAGAGGAATAGAAATCTTAGGGACATTTTGGTCAGGAACGACCCTATACACTGCTACCAACCTACCTCTAAAACCACTAGAAAAGGATGTTTTAAGTGAGGTGGCTGTGTTACCTGCAGCCACATGATCAGTGGCAATATGCTTACACATCCTCACAGTGGTCGTAGAATCGGTGCATTAAGTAACCAATCAGAGTGTTATGAGTCAAATTACTCAGCGTGGGAAAATTCCAAAGAACTTTCCCACACTGTGTAAAATGACACAGAGCACTCTTAATGGCTGGATTTGAAGCAAACCAATCAGGCCGGGGGGATGACATTTGGTCCCCCCCCCAATTTTTATTTATGGCCCCCACCCACTGCTCAGGGGTGGGGGCCGGGTCGGGGTGGAGGCTTCATGCTATGGCCCCCACCCACTGCTCAGGGGTGGGTGTCAGGTTGGGTCCCCCCCAATTTTTATTTATGGACCCCACCCACAACTCAGGGGGGGGGGACATTAGGTCCCCCCTCCAATTTTTTATTTATGGCCCCCATCCACCACTCAGGGGTGAGGGCCGGGGGGAGGACATTAGGTCCCCCCAATTTTTTTATGGCCCCCACTCACCACTCAGGGGTGGTGGCCGGGGGGGAGAACAATAGGTGCCCCCCCTTATTGTTATTTAGGGCTCCCACCCACCGCTCAGGGGTGGGGGTCGGGTGAGGGACTATAGGTCCCCCCCTTATTGGTATTTAGGGCCCCCACCCGCCGCTCAGGGATGGGGGCCGGTGGGGGAAATAGGGGGAATTTTTGAACAGTGAGCAGCTGTGTTTAATAGACATGCCCCTACTAGCTGGGTCACATGCTGCACTGGCCAATCACAGCCATGCCATTAATAGGCATGGCTGTGATGGCTTCTAAGGGCACACAAGTCAAATGCTTGTTGATTGGCTGCCCTGCAGCCTTTCAAAACACGTCATTAAATCGCTGAACACCAAACTCCAACCCGAACATACAGTGATATGTCCGTGTTCAGGTTTGGGGTCCCAAAAACGTAATATTCGGTACGAACCCGAACTTTTCAGTTCTAGTTCGCTCAACTCTATTAATAACCTATTGAGATCCTTATTTTATCGTTAAAGGACCACTATAGTGCCAGGAAAATATACTCATTTTCCTTGTACTATAGGGTCTCTAGGTCCCCTCACCCTTAGGGTCCCCCTCCCGCCGGGCTCTAGGGTGAGGAAGGGGTTAAACACTCACCTTTTCTCCACCACCGGGCTCTCTCGGCGGTGGGGACTCTCCTCTTCCTTTCCCCGTCATCGGCTGAATGTGCATGCGCGGCATGAGCTGCATGCGCATTCAGCCAGTCCACAGGAAATCATTCTCAATGCTTTCCTTTGGACGCTGGCATCTTCTCACTGTGAAAATCACAGTGAGAAGCGCGGAAGCGCCTCTAGTGGCTGTAAAGTAAACATAGCAGTTTCTCTGAAACTGCTATGTTTACAACAGAAAGGGTTAATCCTATATGGACCTGGCACCCAGACCACTTCATTAAGCTGAAGTGGTCTGGGTGCCTATAGTGGTCCTTTAAAGTGTTGTATTGGTTTTTTTTTTCTTCATAGTGGTAGTTTAAATGATCTACTTAATTATTTAACTTTACAAATTGTAAGACAGTATTGTGTTGTTCTTGGTTACTTATATAGAGAACCTACAATTATGTGTACAGCCTTTGTGGGACTTTATATAACTGTGCTTCAATTGTTTGCTGTTTCTGTACAAATTAAAATCTGGAAAAATAATTTCACCAGAAGGGAGGATACTTTTTTTTAAAGTTTTTTGATCAATGGATAATTGTCAACCAAAGTATATTTGAAACATTTAACTTTATTATTATTTTTATTATGACCAATAAAATGTACAGTATTTGTACCATGAGCCGAAGGAAGACAAATTTTATGGCTGTTCTTTTATCAAAGCATATTGCTAACCTTGCTACAATATCAGCTTCTGCAACATTTGTTAGAACTATCATAAAAATGGACAAAAATAAGGGCACTAAATGGAAAAATAGTAGGAAAACATTTTGAAACATGTAAACTGCACAAATACATTTTTAATATACATTAACCCATTAAAATAGCAATCAGAAAACATGCATAATTTGAACATTGATAAGCTCTGGGCAGTTGTTTTTAGATTATAATTGGAAAAATATGCTACTTGGAGATTTTGAATATCTTTTTCCAAAGCATTTAAACGTACATAGAAAATATTGTTAGAAACATAATTTTTTTATGTCTTATTATAAGCAACATTCATTTTTTTACTAAGGTTAAACCCAAACATTTAATGTAATAAAAAAAGACACATAGCATAATATTTACTAATTTTCATTGAATATGTAGACGTTTCCAGTAATACAAAATTCTTCAAGGGTTTTATCGTGCCTTTTTACCTGCATTGCATTTTATTATTTTCATCCAATTTCTCACTAAAAGCATTTGATGACAGTATAATCTTACAAAGGATTAAAAGGATTTAAAACTATGGATAAATCAGAGAAATCCAATATTACTATATTCACATTTGTCCTCCAAAGCAGCAGTTATTGAGCTATATATTATGTAATATTTCATTATAATTTTATATTTTTAAGTGGCACTGTCACCAGAAATTACCTCTATACCATCATACCGATTTTTTTTTTTTAGCATTTTTCAAACTGGCCATTTTTTTTGTATTGTGTTTACTTTACTAATAAAAACATAATCAATTATATTTACATTTCCTTTTTGTATCGCTTTTCTAAACAGCAGGAAGCTGGGTGATAACCGATAAAATCATAGATTCTGGTTGGATATTGAAATCCCATGCTCTATGCAGCCTTATTTTTTTCATCAGTAACTGTTATCAGATTTTGAGGAATAGGATATCAAATTGTCATAATATTTGAGTTGCAGTTTTATTCCAGTAATGTAGATGAAACATTATGAAGGATTGCAAGGTCTTGAAATACCTTTTCATTGGACTAACAGAAATTTGTAGTGATGGGCTTTTGGGAGTTCCTCTCTTTATTAAGTCTTAAGCATTTCTGACCAGAGTGAAACAAGTAAACTGTAATGCAGAGGTAAAAGCAGCAAAATCACTATTCCAGAATGTCTTAAACCTATTATGGATGAGATTTGAAAATAAATCAAATTAAATCAAAAGAAAGCAAATTAGGTATGGATGAAAGGTAAACAGCATCAATTAATATACTTGCTCCTGACGACAGCTGGCTGACATGTTAGGGTCCCCTTTATTTTTCTAGTCATCCCCCACTTTAAGACCCCTTTCTCTGTTTAAAGGTTCCTACATTTCATAATATGCAAGCCTGTGTGTTGAATATATACACATGCACATTATGGTTTTAGTGTAAAAAATATAAATCCTGGTTCAATGAAAGGGGGCAACGTACTCGTATATAACTTCTGTAGAATGTCAAAAAGCCTCAATACATATCAATTTCATTATCATTTGTATTGAAGAGTATTATCATTCTGGACTCAAAGGCGTTCCCTTCATTTGTATTTTTGATGTTCCCTTCAAAAATTTAGATTTTATGGTCCTTAATTGAATGGTCTTTCTGTATTGTCCACTTGGTGAGCAGTAATGGCCTTTTTCGTGATGTATTATAGTATCGGTGTATGTGCATTCTTTCATTTAATTGTTGTATAGTGTTTATGTATATCATTGTCGTGGAAATGAGATATTAACATAATTTTTAGCTAGTACAATGTCTATTTACTTTATATAGTTTTCAATCAGCATTTATCATTTTATATGTGATTTACTTAAAATGGCCGCTAGGGCCAGGGAGTTTCCCCTTAGTCATCAAATAATGCCCTCACTAACAAGATGGCGCTGGAATCTGGGGGAGACCCGCAAGATACCAGTGACATCACACCCGGTAGGAAGACCAACCACTTAACCCCTAACCAATTATTGATGTATTATTCCATGTTATCTCTGACAATCCATATGATGTAATTTTGCTTTGCAAAGGGCATGCCGCCCCCCCCGAATAAACATTCCTCAAGTTTTTCATCAACCTGAAACTTGTGTCTGGTGTGAATTACTTCAGGGAGTGTGCACGCAATGTTTCTTTAATTTGGCCAGGGGCAGATACACAAAATAATCAATTTATTGATTGATTTCCACTTCATTTGGCGCCCAACGTGTGGCTACGGATTTGCCGGTTTGGAGGGCCGGAAACCAACGGACCGAAGCGGACCTCCGGAAAGTGGGACAACCGGAGCCTGATCACCTCCAAAATACAGCCGTTGTCTGTCTTCTCCTGTTTTGTGTTGTTCTGCCTCCGTGTCCACTTCTGGCTTCCAGAAGGCTACAAGACAGGTAATCTCTTATCCGGTGCCTCTTTAAACGAACCTGTCGATTGTCTATCTGTCTCCTGAGTGCTTGTATGTATGTGTGTGACAGCCAGTGTATGTGTTCTACTTTTTAAAATCTTAGCTTGACTGCCTAGCGGGCAGGGGACACAACAGCCGGTAAGGGGCTGGGGACCACCCGAGTAAGAGGGTTGGGTTGTTATTGGCAGCGCTGGGGACCACCCGGGTAAGAGAGTTGGGTTATTATTGACAGCCGGAGAAGGGCTGGGGACCACCCGAGTAAGAGGCTCGGATAATCATAGACAGCCGGTGAGAGGCTGGGGACCACCTGGTGGAAGGTGGGGTTATTACTGTTGACCTGGTAAAGGGTTGGATTACAGGGTTACAGCCTCGAGAGAGATGCTGGGATTATCATTATTATCGTAATTATTGTGTTTTGCTGTTTGATGCTCACTGTTTTAATATGTACATGGCCATATTACTCTCTGTCATTTTGTGGATTCAGTTTAGTTGTTGCTACAGTGTGGGTACCCTTGGTGTGTGTGTGTGTGTGGTGTGGTTTGTCCTTGATTCTGGAGTTTACGCTCATCTCTATGTGTGTGATTTTTGCAAATGTCTTTTGCTTAGCATTGCCACGTTTATCTTTTCCTCTGTTCTCTATCTCTCCTGTGTCTGTTGCCCAGAGCTGTGTTAGTCACCCACGCTCTCCCGCTCCGGTCTTTGGCCACCATCTCGGGTGAGCGGACCCCTGTGACTGGTCTACGTTTAGGGAAGACGCACATGACTCAGATCCTCGTTGCAGTCTAGCACTGTAGACTTTCCTCTTTCTTCTTCTCCCTCCCTTTGTCTCTATCACGTGGCGCCCTTTGTTTGGTAAAGATGAGGCAGGAACATACTAGACCTGCTAAGGGATGTTTGGCTTGTGATATTGTAAAAGAGAGGGCAGGAGAAGAAGCTATGTTGAAAATAAAGAAGATAGCTAAAATTTGTGGTTTCCAAATGTCGCCTAGCGGTAGGTTACAGCCAGAATTTTGGAGGAAACTGCTTGTTGATAAGGAGGGTTTATTGCTGGATAACGGGTTGACAAAAGCTGTAGAGGCTTGGTATTGGGTCACTAGAGTACTCAAACGGGAGGGCTGGACAGAGGAAGAGTTAGACTTCGAGGGGCAGACAATTTATGTGTATCACTCAAATGTTTGCAATGATGACGTACCCCTCACTGTTTCCTGGCCACCGCCCTATGATGACGCCCAGAGCATGTTGAATGACTCCCGCCCTGCCTTCCCCCATTAACACCCAGACATCACCTCCTTGTGGTGTAGGACAGGTCCCCACCCCCCTGTGTCCCGTGCTTGGAGCTGATGGAGCCTACTATTACCCTGTACCACTACATTCATTTCCTCACACTCCTGTACCCCAGCTGCCCTTCCAGCTCCCTACTGCCCCCGACCAGGTCCCATCATCACCTCTCCTCCCAGCCCTCTCCGATGCCCCTTCACCTCCTCCACCTCCTTGTCCCCTGCCCCTCCCAATGTCTCCACCTATTCCTATTGTTTTCCCATCAGTCCCTCCTTCCCCCATTCCCGATCCCATCCCATTAACTCATGTCCCACCTCCTAACGTTTCTACTATCAATGTTTCGCCACTTCTCTCTGCTACTCCTGCCACCCCGGCCTGTTCACCTCCTACTACTCCTAGGTAGGAAGACCCGGTCATCTCTCCTTTCTGCCATTTCCACCACTCTTGGCCATCCCTATCACCCTACTCCGCCTCCTACACTCCCGGATGTCCCTTCTGCCCCCGACCCTCCTCCTACTTCTTCTAGTCCTCCTCCCACTGATCTGTCATCTTTTCTCTCTGCCCTCTCAGCCTTAGCTCGTCCCACTACTCCTGTTCCTCCTACTACATCTTCCGACCCTCCTCCTACTTCTTCTAATCCTCCTCCCACTGACCTGTCATCTCTCCTCTCTGCCCTCTCAGCCTTAACTCGTCCCACTACTCCTGCTCCTCCTACTACATCTTCCGACCCTCCTCCTACTTGAGGGAGAACATTCGTAAGGGTTTAATCCTCTTGCGCCCTGAATATAGAATAATCCCTCTGGATTCCCTTTTGTTGGTAGCTAAGGGTTTAGAGTCTGTGTTTCAGCCTGTACAGAGAAGAACTAACCCTCTGATGCTTACTGCCCCAGCTTTACCCTTCTGCCAGGAGCTGCCCCACCACGGAGACCTCAGTACCCATTGAAACCTGCACAGGCTCTTGCCATCTCTAAGCAAGTTGACAGCCTCCTAGCAAAAGGAGCTCCTATCAAATGTGTGTCGCAATGCAACACTCCCTTGTTCCCTGTTAAGAAGAAAACCGAAAAGGGCCAACCAGATCAGTACCGCATGGTCCAGGATCTGCGTGCCGTTAATGATGACACTGTCAGAGACACCGCTGTTGTCCCCAATCCACACACCTTGTTGTCACAGGTCCCACCCACTGCCAAGTTCTTCATGGTGGTCGATCTTGCCAACGCCTTTTTCAGTGTACCTCTGGATTCGTCCTGTCAACATCTCTTTGCCTTTACTCATGACTGCCCACAGTACACATGGACTGTCGTGCCACAGGGGGCACAGAACTTTCCTACTCAGTTTGCAAAAGCCATGTCTACTGTTTTGGAACCCTGACAAAAAGCTCACACAGATGTGGTCTTGCTCCAGTATCTTGATGACCTACTTCTCTGTGCTGCCGACCTCCCAACTGCTGAGCGTGATTCCGAAGATCTTCTATGCTTTCTAGCTGAAGAAGGTTTTAAAGTCTCTAAATCCAAATTACAGTGGTGCCGGCCCTCTGTGAACTTCTTGGGACATTGCCTCTTCCATGGCACCTGTCATCTCACCAGAAACAGAATTCTTGCTATTTTGAATTTGCCACCTCCATCTACTCATCAAACCCTACAGGCCTTTTTAGGCCTCATTACTTATTGCAGATCGTGGATTCCTGAAGCTTCCCAGCTTATGCAACCACTTTATGATGCTTTGAAGAGCGAACCGTTCTCACTATCACCTCAAGCAGTAGCTTGCTTTTCAGCCCTGCAAAAGGCAATTTCCTCCGCACCCGCTCTGGGTCTACCCAACTACCAGTTGCCCTTCAAACTGTTTATTTCAGAAAAGATGGGCCATGCTTCAGGGATCCTTACTCAATTGCATGGCTCACGACAGAGACCAATTGGCTATTTTTCCTGCATGCTTGACCCCGCAGCCAGGGGTAGTCCTTCCTGCCTGCGGGCGGTGTTTGCTGCTAGCGCATTTTTGGATAAGACCAATGACTTCGTCCTTGGGCATTCTCTAACTGTCCTCGCCCCACATGACATTTCCGCCATCTTACAACAAGTCCAACCAAAGCACCTTTCCTCACAACGCCAGACTTCTCTACTTCTGCCCGACAATGTGACTCTTCAACGATGTTATACCTTGAATCCGGCCACTCTTCTGCCACTTCCCAAGGGGGGAGTAGCCCACTAGTGACCTCTTGTGGGGAGATCTGGGCCCTATGGCCAAATCCTGGAGCACCGCAACCCAAGAACAACTAGCACTGGTGGGAGTTACTAAAAAGATCATTAACTGCAATACAGTTAGTTATCTTCGGTACCATACAGAGATATGCGAGGATCTCCCTCCCATAGGGCAATATCCAGAAGCCCCCCATGATTGAACATATGAAGATGGAAACCACCCACTTACCAGCTAAAAAAAATGTAAGATGGTGGACAAACGTTTCTTTAACAGTAGGTATTCACAGTTGGTTGGTAATTGTGCTTCAAATAGGTGGATATGTTAAACAAGATCAGAGGAAGACCAGTAGTGGAGTATATCTAAATATGTGGACAGATATGCTTGTGGAGAGACACTTACATTAGATACAGCTTCAAACCAGCTATGGTAATTTGTGCTTGGGCGGAACAATCCCCATCTCAACAGGATATGTAACACAGAGCAGAACACAGGAGCAGTATATAGTGTAGCATGTAGTACGACATTGGATATTAATTAAAATATGTAGTATAGGCAGTATATTAGACATGTGGAATTTGATTCGGTCCGAATAGAAATTTCAGATGCATATCGGGCATTTGGACATTTGGATGCTTGAATTTCGGAAGTGACGAATTTCGGAAGTGCCAAAGTGTTTCAGACTTCTGAAAAGTGGCAAAAGCATTGGGGTTTGGGTTTGGTTAGGGATAGTGGTTGGGGTAGGATTAGGAGTAGTGTTAGGGGAAGGGTTAGGATTAGTGTTAGGGGTAGGGTTAGGTTAGGAATAGGGTTGGGTTAGGAGTAGGGTTAGGAGTAGGGTTAGAAGTAGGGTTGGGTTAGGGGTAGGGTTGGGGTAGGGTTTTGGTTAGGGTTGGGTAAGGAGTAGGGTTAGGGTATGGTTAGGGTTAGTGTTGGGTTAGGGGTAGGGTTAGGGTTAGGAGTAGTGTTAAAGTTAGGGTTATGGTTAGGGTACCTCTACCCCTAACCTACCATTACCCCTAACACTACTCCTAACACTAAACATACCCTAATCCTAATCCTACCCTAACCCTACTCCTAAGCAGACCCTAGCCCAACCCTAACCCTATTCCTAAACCTAATCCTACCTTAATCCTACCCCTAACCCTACTCCTAACCCTAGCTCTAACCTCAAAACTCAACCCCAATCCTAACCCTACCCCTAATCCTACCCCTAGCCCAAAACTAACCCTACCCCTAACCCAACACTGTCCCGAAGTGCCGAATTCCCAAATTTCTTAAGTGCTGAACCGAACTGAATTGCCAAAGTGCCGAAAACCCGAATTGCCGGAGTGCCGAATTTCAGAATGCCAAACCGAAACAAATTTTTTGCCCATGCACATCCCTACAGTATATGAATAATTGAGTGTAATTACAGATTAGTGGAGATACGGGAGCAAGATAAAAATTATCCTTATATATATAAATTAAAAACAATAAAATATAATAACATTGAAAACACTTAACAAGTTTCACCTTCTCAAAAAGACTGTTTCAAAGTGTAAAAGGGGTGCCTGATTATTGCCTTTTTATATATTTACTATCCTAGCAACCTACTTTTCTACCCTTACCTTTTGTGTCACTATACCCCACTCCCTCTAGCATGTAAGCTAATTGAGCAGGACTCTCAATCCCTCTGTTCATGTGTGTCAAACTCATCTGGTTATAAATACATATCTGTTAATCCACCAATTGCACAGCGCTGCAGAAATTGTTGGTGCGTCAAAAACAATAATAATATAGATAATTTTAAATTTGGCACCAAAATGGCATCATGGTCATTGATTGATAACTTGTGATGTCATAAGTCAAATGTATGAACTTGAACTCATGCAAGATAAGAGAATAAAGATACGCATAACTATTTTAGATACAATAAAAAGTTAGACATGTAAATTTTTAATGCTTATTTATTTATTGAGAACTTTATTTTTAGAACATTTGGCTTCAAAAAAAATGGCAGAGCTGGTTTAAATAGAGTGTTGAAGGGTTGGGCTACGGCAAGATGGCGGATCGTCCGGGATAGATTTTTTGTAATATGTATAAAAAGCATAACAGTGATAGAGGTAGCAACCCTCCAAGCTCAAAGCAAGATTATAAATAGGATAAAAAGATGCAGTTGTCTGATCACGCAATCAGACTGAATCGAAGTAATGAACAAAACATATCATTTTGGGAGCTGTAGTTTATATGTCCGATGATGTTATTGGACTGTATTGTGGTAATAAACAGAGTATTGCAAAATGGGAACTGTTGTATATATCTCTGATCACATTATCAGACCAAATTGGCATTATAAAAGTTGTAGTGTATATGCCTTATCATGTGATCAAGCTTATAGAACAGTAGGGAGCTCTGTATAAACAATGGAAGGGGGATGTATTAACCCAATCACATGATCAGGAAATCCCAATAGTAGATGAAGTAAAGTAAAGTGACTATATCACGTGACCGGACTAACACTATGGATCATGTAGTCATGGTTAAATGCTTGAAAAATAAATAGAAAAACTGCATAGAAAAAATAATAATCAGACCCCCTTCCTAATAGACTTGGAAAACATATATATTTATATAGAATATAATTATGAAATCTTAAAACATTTAGACCTAGTGGCTCAAATGTAGATTTTGATGTACATGCTTTTCTAAATACCTATCTACCACATCCATATTTAGGTTTCATTAAAAAAAAAAAAAATTTGAATTTTTTTTTATATTTTTATAAATAATGAATACAATAATATCAAAAAAAATATCATAAAAAAAACAAAAGAAATCAAAGAAAACTAAATATGGAAGTAGTAGATAGGTATTATTGAAAATGATGTTTCATCCAAAGCCTAAATTCTTAGATCTGGTTTGAAGCTTAATCTAATGTAAGTACCTCCCCTCATCAACTTCTGTCTGTATATTTAGATCTACTCCACCAATGGACATTCTCTGCTTTTGTTTTACATATTTACCTATTTGGAATGGTCAACTAGAAACCACTATTAATCTGGCCAAGAAAAGAGAATCTTGTCACGCTGTTGCAAATGGAAGAATGTAGGTATGGGCAGCAACTACACTCAACAGTGCAAAATAATAGGTTATGATAAACTCTGCTACTGTATTGTCTCGGTCTCGGTCTAGTATAGTTTCTGCAGCCACAACCAAAATGTACTCAGTATGTAACCAATGCCCAACAATGGATCTGATCGATTATACCTCAATGTATGTCTTGCTGCTCTGAAGGATTGTGTATTTATTAAATCTGCTTAAATTCTTGAATCAACTTCAGATCCAATGAAACATGTCTATTTGCCTAAATCACTAATAAGGATGAAACTAAACATGTCACATAGGCTAACTCTTGCTCACCAGGTTGCTGTGTCAAAACAAAAGTCCCTCTTACAAGAGAATCATCAGAGCTGTTATATTTTCTTTACTGTGAGGAGAACTGCATACATTTTCAGCTCAGGCCTAGCTGCTTTCATCAGAACTGTCTCTTCTTCACATCAGCCTCTGCTCATCTCCTTCCTTATTTGTTGAAGACACTGTCTATCATGTTACAGGACAGGAGGCAAGGACACAGCATACATAAACTACATGATCTGTAGTCTGGTTACATATGCATTCTTTTACATATTTTCATTCATTTTAATTTATTAGTTTACAGTTATGCAACTTATTAAATTATTAAAAATAAAGTTTATGTACTTGTACATGCAACATTTTAGCTAAACATTGCATTACAATTTGTGATTTAATGAGAAGGAAATGAAGAATGTCCTGAAAGTACAATTACATCAAAACGTTCAGCCATCCCTGCTGCCACTAAACATGTCCACGGCTAAGCCATAGACCTGATAGTTTTCACAATATGACCATTTGTTTTCAACTCACACCGTCCATTGACATTCATTGAAACTCCACTCGAGCCAGCTCAAATTTGAAGGGAAATTTCTAAACTGCGACTGCGCCTTCATTTTTAATATCTCAGAGACATACAATACATCAAAATGTAGGTCTGGGTCTTGTGATTCTCACAATATAAAGCTCTCCACTGATTTATAGTTTCTAAAATATGACCGTGTAACGGACCGTTTTGCACAAAAGGGAAAAAAAACGCTTAGACGATAATCCCCTTTCAGAGAAAGGCACAGCTACTGTAGAATCACCAAAACTCACAAATTGAATACAAGTGAATGCACCAAACACCCGAACTGCATACAAGGGAATGCTCCAAACACCCGAACTGCATACAAGGGAATGCTCCAAACACTCGAACTGCATACAATAAGTGAATGCTTCAAACTCCCGAACGGCATCCAATATAGCACTCCAAACAGACGAACAGGAACCATACGAATCGCTGCTAGCAGACGAACAGGAAAAGCACCCAAAAGCACCCAAGCGGCTTACACTCCTGGCAATCAGTCTCTATCAGCATACAGTAAATCCCCCCAAAGACGAGACAGAGCTCTGTGTTGAGGGTCAAGCAGTGGTCTTTTTAATGAGGGCTACCTGCCCAGTATTTATGCAGGTCTCCCACCTGGTGGACACTCCCCTAGGGGACCAGATGGAAGACTGTAACAAAAGACAGACATGTACCAATTACAGACATACAGAAGTAAAACATCCCCACAATGCATCCTGGCTTCCTCCCCTCTGCCCTGGAGAAGTAATTCAATTATCTCCCAGGACAAAGGCAAAACTCCATTACACACGTGGGGACACAAAACCAGTATTATACTTTAAAATACATAAAGTAACATTTATTACATAAAACACAGACATGTAACATATCCCCAGATAGCTCAGGTCTGAGCGCACATTATTAAGCGAATGGTGCTCAGACCACACGAATACAGTTTAATCGCCATGGAGCCAAAGTCTTTCATACGAATGGGCTCCATGGGATTCCTATCTGGGGTATAACACATTCAAACAAAACTACCGAACACCGGGCCATTCGTGCACTTCCACCGAACAAGAAGGGAGGTCGGTGGCTCCAGTGGTGTTAGCGCAAAACTGTGTCTGATTTTAGTTCCATGAAAATAGGGGCGAACACCGCTGTGCATTCGCATGTTTAAAATGGCCGTGACCTCGTGTTCGGGATACGAATGGCGGCCACCCAGCATTCGTCAATTAAGCTGCGGTTGACCGCAGCTTCAGGGAGGTTAATTGCCGCCACACTCCAGCTCCCAGGTGGTCTATTCATTTGTGCGGTTGTTCGGTAGATTGAATCTACCGAACAACTGGCAGAAAAGCACGAATACAGCTTTTCTGCAGGCAAAATAAAGTCTTTTAATAGGGGGCCATAGTCCAGAGGCAGCAGGCGAGCAACCAGGCTTCTCCAATCAATGTGGCGAGATTGGTCTCGTCACAGACCGTTTGAAGATGGCAACTGCCAAAATACTCTGACCTGTGCCAGGCTGGAGCAGCCCGTGATGTCATGGACAGGGCCTTTTGTACACCTGCTAATGTTTTTATAAATGTATGTTTTAATGTAACTTTGGGCAACAACGTTGCAATTAAATGTGCTATATAAATAAATAATAACAGTTACTCAGCACACTCTAGTTGTAGACTACTGGTGGAGGCAAGAACACTTCACACAATTTCCCCAGAAATTGTAGCTTTTCTAGTTGTACTTATTGTACACACATAATTGTATTAAACACATTCTTGAGATGTCTGTATCCAGGTGTACCCAAATATACAAATACATAATAATAAATATAATAATGTGACATTTCCATGCTCGATTATATTTGAGTACGTCTATAACTTCCTTGAAATAATTCCTTATATAAAACATTACAAAAACTAAAAAAATAATATTAACAATAATAAAAATAGCTCTCGATCAAAGGGGTTGGAGAGGGGAGGGGAGGGTTCTATGAGCATTGTCTTAGACTTTCCTTGGATTTGCCTATTAGTTGATTATATCGTAGTAAATGAACTAATTGAATCATCGCAAAAGCCAGTATATATGAGTCTCTTATTGTTAGGCGTCGGAATATATTCTTCCATGTTTAGCTGATCACATATTTGATGTTTAATCAGGCACCAGGCAGGTTTTGATGTTTTTTTTTCCGATTCCTAGCTATAATTAATTTTACTGCTGACAACATATGAAGTAGTAATATCCGCTCTTTTTTTTTTTGTATTAGGTATATTGATATGTAAAAGCATCAGATCTGGTCTTGGGGATATCGTTTACATTTTAAAGGTTATGTTTCTTCCAACATCCTTCCATAGCTCTTTAATGATAACCATATATGTAACAAGTCTGCCTCTTTTGTCCCACATCTCTAACTTTCAGAAGATTGGTTTGGAAATATTTTGCTTATTCTTTTGTGAACTAAGTACCATCTGTTTAAGATCTTATAGTGCAGATCGCTCAAGTTCAAACAGTGAAGATTTTTATTTAAGATCGAAATTGAGCTGCACCATTCTTTAAGAGAGATTTGTATACCCATTTCTCTGCTGCATTTCCATATAGCTGTTGGGAAGCATTGCTTTTCCATTTTATATAATAAAAGATTAGTTTTAGAAATTAGTTTTTTAGTGTCCGTTAAATTAATGATTTGTTCAAAATATTTCAAGACTTCTTCACGAGGCACTTTCAGTATTTTCATTATAAATGATCTTACTTTCAAGTTATCAAAAAAATCTTTATTCGTAAGACCTATTGTCGTTTTAAGGTAATCGTAAGTTCTGATTTTACCCGAATTAATTAAATTTTTATCAGTGTTAATGCCTTTTTCAGACCATGGGAGAAGATTAATATCGGGTAACAGATCATTTAATAATTCTATTTTAAAAGATGGAAAGATTTTTTCTCTTATAACTAATCTCTGTTTTATTTCAAACCAATTTTTCATTATATGATTTAAAGCAAAACTTTCATCAAACAAATTACAATTTGTAATTTCTTTATTTGATTGAAACTGAGATTTTTTTAAAGGGGCCTATTATCTTAGAGAGCTCTTGGAGAGTTCTAATTGCATGAGTTAAAAGAGTGGCCTGAACCAGTCTAGCCAAGAATGGAATATCCCATACTCCATCTTCTAATTTCTTTGACAGTATTTAGTCTTAATCCTAGGTCTTTTTTTTAACCATATAAATTTAGTAAAGGATTAGTGTAGTAGGTTAATCCAATATTGCTTGGTACTAAACTCAAAAACGTTAGTTAAGGCAAGACATATAATTTTATGGTATTAATCCTACCCCAACAGTCTATTTCTCTTTTTATCCAGGTGTTTAGCTTAATATTAACTTCTTTTATCGAGTTAATCTCCATCCAATTTTGTGGATTTGCTGAAATTTTTAACTTTAAATAGGAAAAATGTTCCCTTGCCCAGAGGAAATCAAAACCCTCTACAATCTGTGCTTTCGTCTGTGGTGTTAAAAAAAATGATAGTGCTGTTGTCCTAGAGGTGTTTAATTCATAATTTGAGAATCAGCTATATCCTTGTATGACCTACATTAATTCATTAATTGAGTTTACTGGGTCCTCCAACACAATAAGTACATCATCTGCGTACAACTTTATTTTAATTTCCACCTGATCTGTAATACCTTTTATTGTATTATTATTTCTTATCTCAGATGCCAGAACCTCAATGGTCATGACATAGAGAAGAGGGGAAAGCATTCAGCCTTATCTAGTACCATTTTTTCAATTTAAATGATTTAGAAGAAATACCCTGGCCTATTACTTTTCCTGTAGGGTTTGAGAATAAAGCTATTATGGCTTGGTGGATCTTGTCTGAAAAGTCAAAAGCTTGAATCCTTTTCCAATAGATCGGGTAAGGGTAGGCTGTCAGGATTGTATGTGGCTGGGGCACATACAGCAGCTACATCGTCCTGCCTTTCTTGGTACTCCTTTAACATATTGACATGGAAGGCTTTACGGATCCTCTCATCTTTGTCACTGGCAATTACATAGGTGGTATCACAGAGTTGGTCTACCACCTTGTAAGGGCCCTGCCAGGCTGCCTGCAGTTTGTCTTGTTTGGCAGGTTTTAATACTAACACTTTCTGTCCCACCTGGAATGTACGTTGATGGGCACCCCGATCATACCACACCTTTTGTTGCCCCTGGGCCGCCTGGGGTTTCTCCTTAACCATCTGTGTTAACTGCTCCATGCGGTCCCGGAGCTCCACTATGTATGATACGAGGTGGGTCCCTTCGCGTTCCGTTTCTCCTTCCAAGTGTTCTCTAATGAGATCAAGGGGACTTCGCACCCTTCTCCCATATAGCAACTCAAAGGGTAGATTCCTGTGGTACCACTCGATAGGCGGAAAAGAGGTGAGGCAGAAATCGCTCCCAGTCTCGGTATTCATCTGTGAGAATCTTCAACATTTGTTTGAGGGTACCGTTGAAACGCTCACAGAGACCGTTAGTCTGAGGGTGGTATGGTGAACTGAGCAGGGACTTAATCCAACAGACCTTCCACAACTGGTGCATAAAGTCTGTGGTAATCTGGGTCCCTTGGTCAGATAGAATTTCTATAGGAAACCCCACTCTGGTGAATATCCCAACTAACGCACTGGCAACAGTGTCCGTCTGGATATTGGGAAGAGCAACGGCTTCCGGGTAGCAGGTGGCATACTCCACCACGGTAAGGATATATCATTTACTGGATGGACTAGGTCGTTTTTGGGGCCCCACCAGGTCGACTGCTATCCGGCTGAACGTTTCTTCAATGATTGGCATAGATAGCAGTCGAGCTTTGGGGTGATCTCCCCTCTTCCCTACCCTCTGACAAACGTTGCAGGTCCAGCAGTAGTGTTGTACATCCATGGAGACCCCCTGCCAAAAGAAGTGCTGGGTTACCCGATGGGATGTGCGAGTCATTCCCAAGTGTCCAGCTACTACGATGTCATGTCCAATTCGAAAGGAGCTCCAGTCGGTATTTCCTTTGTACTACTAACTGGCGCTTCTGCGAGGGGATGACTCAAGGGCTATGGGTTTCTGACATCCTATACAACCTATCTTGTTCCCAGATATACTGTTCCCCCTCTAATCCTGGTTGGCCTGTGTGAAGAAATCCCCCTTTTCTTACACTATTTCTGCCCTTTGCATTCGGTAGATGTAACTACCGAACAAAGACCACCCCTCTTGCTCGTTAAACATCAAAGATTGATTCAATTGCTCCCTCTGTCTGTGCGGCCAGCATTCGTAAAGCCGAACGCCACGTGGCAGAGAAAACCGCAACCATCTTTGTTCATGCGAACAAAGGCAGCGGGACTTGGTCGTTGAGTGTATGGAACTGAAAACGGACACTTGACTTCCCGAACACCAGTCTCAAACAGACGAACGCTGGAACACTACTTACCGAATAGCTAGAAGAGCGCTATTCGGTACTTTGGTGCATTCGACAGAGGGGCACGAACGCTGCTAGGAGCCAGAGGGATCCATTGTTCTTTGTTCGCTTTTCTGCTATTTCTAAAGTGACCGGCAAAACCCACCAAACTCATGGAAGTGTTTTGGGCCTACAGCCCAGGGTGAGCCGGTCACAGAAGACATCCATAGTTTTTGCGAACCCCTGAACCAATCTGGGTGAAATTCGAATATGTTGGTCACCCAGATCAGGGCTATCAGGGGACATGTTATTTGTGGGGATACCCCAAGTATAAAGGGGTGATCCAGTTATTGGGGAAAAAAGTGATTTTTCAGCCCGAAGATAATTAAGTTATTCTTATATCAGACTTACTTATCTCCAGTGCTAGGGGAGGGAACTGTGGGTGTGTGTTAAAGTTTTACAGTATATGATTGGTGAATATTTGTCCCTTCCTGAGGGATGTCCCCTTGCATGGGGACTTGCATAAAAGCTGTTTGTATCCATTAAAAGTTAGTTCATCTTGTACCCTTCTTCTTGACTTCGGCTGATGTTTGGGGATTCGTGTGTTTCACTAAGGGAATCATCTTGTGAAGCTATTGGGATTACTGTATGGTTTGTCTATTCTATCTACCGAACGGAGGGCTATAATCACTAAGGCTCTGGTGGTTCGGGAGCAAACTACCGAATGAGGTTTAAATATACTTGGTTTCCTTACAGCCTGTCTCTGCCCTAAGTCGATATTTGTGCAGGGATGGGTCAGTTCTAGTCTTTCTTCCGAACTCCTCTGGGGTATCCCAGGCTAGGGTTGTCATAGCTACAGTTTTTGTCAAAGGGTCAGTGTGTCTTACTTGGGTCCCCCCAACCAGTGGGCTGTACTCGGTGGACCGGGCTTGGGCACGGGTGGTAACTGGATTGGCTGTGGCTGGTGTGTAGGCGGAGGTAAGTGGACATGCACAGTGCTAGATCCGGCTCCCCAGTTCAGGTGAACACAAGCGGTGGGGAGCCGATAAATAGCCCCTCTTGCTACCCGGACAGCAACTGTTTGTCCGGTATGGTCATTGTTGCGAACCAAATGTCATAGTAATAGCGTTAAAGTGGCCCTGGTATCTCTTAGGCCCTGGTCCGATTGTCCATTGACTAAGACCTCTTGTCGGTGTTGCTGTTGGTTATCTTGAGTTGCTGCTTGGATAGGATCAGCTTAGTATAAGACCCCTAGATGCTCCTCAGACCCGGGTACGGTTTCCAAACAGTGAGCGGCTGGGGTGCGGGTTGGGGCAGGTTACTGCATTGCAGGTGATCACCCCAGTTAGATTGGGGTGGTTCGAGAGGACAATTGTTGTGAATATGGCCCCATTGTTGGCAGCCATGGCATATATTCCGCGATTGGTTCTGCTGCAACCCAGGAGATCCAGAGTAGCAGCAGGGGGCTAGAGGAATCAGAGCTCGGAACTCTGGTCTAGGAGGGGGTCGTATAAGGATCTGCTCTGGGCGAGGATGGATAGTGGTCGGTTTCTGGTGCCTGGCGTTAATGTAATTATTGGCCAGGTGAGCAGCATCCCACAAGGTAAGTGGTCATCGATCACGTACCCACTCCCTCTGGGCTGGTTGCAAAGAATCCAGGAAATGCTCCAGAAGAAATAGCTGTAGGACTTCTTCCACCGTTACCGCTTGACAACCTGACACCCAATGCGATGCAGTCCTGTGTAGGTTGCAGGCCCATTCTGTATACATAAGCATGCGCTGCCTATTGTATAAGGGTGTGCACCCTAAAGCACAAACAAACACGCCACGTATATTTATATATATATATATATATATATACACACACACACATATACCGCTGTGTGTGTGTAAGGGTGCTGTATGTGTGGGCGCTGTGTGTGTGTGTGAAGGCGCTGTGTGTGTGTGGGCGCTGTGTGTCTGTGTAGGCGCTGTGTGTGTGCAGGTGATGTGTGTGTGTGAGGGCGCTGTGTGTGTGAGGGCGCTGTGTGTGTGCAGGTGCTCTGTGTGTGTGAGGGCACTGTGTGTGTGAGGGCGCTGTGTGTGTGTGGGCGCTGTGTGTGTGTTTGCAGGAGCTGTGTGTGTGAGGGTGCTGTGTGTGTAAGGGCACTGTGTGTGAAGGCGTTGTGTGTGTGTGTGTGAGGGTGCTGTGTGTGTAAGGGTGCTGTGTGTGTAAGGGCACTGTGTGTGTGTTTGCAGGTGCTGGGTGTGTGAGGGTGCTGTGCGTGTAAGGGCGCTGTGTGTGTGAAGGCGCTGTGTGTGTGTGAGGGCACTGTGTGTGTAAGGATACTGTGTGTGTAAGGGTGATGTATGTGTGTATAAGGGTGCTGTATGTGTGTGTGATGTTAGTGTGTTTGTGTGTATGTATGTGTAAGGGTGTTGTTAGTGTGAGGGTGCTGTTAGTGTGTGTGTGTGTGTGTGTGTGTGTGAGGGTGCTGTGTGTGAGGGCGCTGTGGGTGTGTGAGGGCATGTGTGTGTGAGGGCGCTGTGTGTGTAAGGGTGATGTATGTGTGTGTGATGTTAGTGTGTGTGTGTATGTGTAAGGGTGCTGTTAGTGTGAGGGTGTTTTTAGTGTGTGTGTGTGTGTGTGTGTGTGTGTGTGTGAGGGTGCTGTGTGTGTAACAGTGCTGTATGTGTGTGTAAGGGTGCTGTGTGTGTGATGTTAGTGTGTGTGTGTATGTGTAAGGGTGCTGTTAGTGTGTGTGTGACGGTGCTGTGTGTGTAAGGGTGCTGTTAGTGTGAGTGTTGTGTGTGTAGGGTGATGTATGTGTGTGTGTGCTGTATGTTTGTGTGTATTGTGTGGGGGTGGGGGCCGTTTAATTAATATCCCCCCTCCCTTCTTACCTTTTGTAGGGAGGGGTGACCGTGCTGCTGCCATTCCTGGTGGTCCAGTGGTGAGTGAACTCTAGCCCCGCATCCTGTGGGGCTAGCGTTCTCTCTCACGACATCTGAGCATTGCCGTGGTAACCACAGCAATGCTCCGACCTCGTGAGAGGAACCCGGCGGAGCTGCTGGCAAGAGCTCCCCGGGTCCTCTCCTGCCTCCTTCACTTCCTGTGGGTCGGTGAGGGAGATCTTGTGCCCATGGAGGGAGGCACATAGCGCGGGCCACGGGGATTAGGGTGTGCCTAGGCGCATGCCTATATCTGTATATGAATCCCCCCTTTTCTCTTTGATTCCCTAAACCGTCGCCGGTATGCATCAGGGGTCACTGCATACCGGAACATTAATGCGTCTTTCACTGTAGCATAATTGGTGATGTCTTCGGTAGGGATAGCCCGAAATGCCTCATTGGCTATACCTGACAATTTGCCAGAAAAAATGGTAACCCATTCTTCCGGGTGTACCTGGTGTAGTGCACATTGACGTTCAAAATCATCCAAATATCCATCGATTTCCCTATCTGCTTCCTGGAACGCTTTAAATGTGCGAACTGTACCTTTTTCCATTCGCCGGGGGATACAGTCGGCAACACAGCTGGGCTTTTGGGTCTTTGCGCCGTGATTACACGTAGTTGGTGTTCCCTTCTCTCTCTAGCCTCTGCTTCCACTGTATTGAAGACTTGTGTAATCAGCTCTTGAGATGGGTTCAGTCCATAGATCGCCATCCTTAGTCAAACGGCTTGCAGGGTTCTCTGCGTTCAGTAGATTCGGTTCCACTATAGTAGCGGTTCGGTCCAATTCGACCACTTCAGCTATCAACTCTTGTCGTGGTCAATTACTAGCCAGACGTCCACGGCTCTCCAACAGGTCTTTCAAAGTCAATATTTTCAGCTTCTCATACTGACTCTCCATTAGTGCAGCACCTCCTCTGGGAAGAAATGAGCATTCCACTGCTGCCACCAATTGTATCGGTTACCCCGATGAGTAGAGGAGTTTCCACCGCCAGAGGGTGTCCTTCTCCCGAGTGTGAGGGGTATTACAGCATTCCAAGTAGTCATCCAAGTAGAGAAGCTCTTACAAGAGCTAGTGTGATAGCTTTATAGCAGTTTCCCCCAATAAGAGACAAGACTCCGTCTAGATGGAGGGTAAAGTAAGATCTGAATTTAATGGAAGCATCCTGCCTTTTATGCAGGTTTTCCAACAAGGATGACACCCAGGTGGACCTTGTTGGGCACAGGGACACAAAGTGAACAACCAATAAAAACAGGCTTTTACATTGAAACACTCCCATACAGGATACACAATCCCTCCCCTCTGCTTAGGAGATAATTGAGTTAATTTACTGTATCAACTCAATTATCTCCAAACGAAAAAGACAAGTTTTTACATATTTTTTTTAAAACACCTCAAAAACATATGGGACCTCATAAAACATATACCCCCTGATAAACCTGATCTGGGGGAACAACATACTGAAAAATCACCCAGATCGGTTCAGGGGTTTAAAAATTAGCTGGAGGTCTCTTTTTGACCGACCGTATGCATGGTTTCATGCCCAAAATAGTTCCTGAGAATTATGCTGTGAGGCCAGTGTATTTCAAACAGTCAAAGCACATTCAAATAGTCAAATGGGGCCGTTCGTACGCAGAGGCATTGTGTGTAGTTGGTTCGATAGAGTGCTTCTACCGAAACGGCGCTCCATTTGTGCAATTACCATTGAACATAACGGGAAGTGGAAGTCCCAGCGGTGTTAGTGCCATCGAGTGTCTGATTTTAGTTCCATGCACTCGATGACAAAACACAGCTGGCCGTATGCCAACATGGGCGCCGCCACATGTTCGTGCATATGAACGCTGACCACCCAGTCGACCTCTTAGAATGTTAGGGTGTTCGTGGTTTTTAGAGTTGTTGAGCAGGTCAATGAGGTTAACAAGCGTCACGCTCCAGGTCTGGGTGGTCAGTCGTTCGGTAGATTTTTCGGTATTCAAACGGCCAATGATAAAATAAGCCAGATTGTATTCTATTCGAATGGTTAGATGAACAAAATGTTTAAACTTTAAAATTCAGGACAGAGGGTCTGTCACATAACAGATTTAAGTCTATGTACCAAAAAAACACATACAGTTTCATATTTTCATTCAGAAGAGAAATAGGTCAATAACTTTTAATATCATGGCGATTTTTCTCGTTTTAATATGGTAACAATATTCCCTCTTAGTAGAAAGGCTGCCTTTTTCTGCAAATTCATTAAAGTTAGTCTGTAGATAAGGTGCCATCTCTTCTTTAAATGATTTATAAAACATAGCTATCAGACCATCAGGTCTTGGTGCTTTATTCGGTTTTGAATGGTCAATAATTTCTATAATTTATTTCAGTGTAAAAGGTTCATTAAGTATTTCAAGTTGTAAAGGGGTTAGAGTTTTAGATTTTTTTCCTTGAAAATAAGATATAGTATTTTGAAAGGAATCTTTAGAATTGATACTATATAGGTCACTGTAGTATTTTTCAAAAGCTTTAACAATTTTATCAGGGATAAGAGTGTCTCATTGTTATAAATTAATTTAGATATAATTTTTGCTTCTTGGAAACTTTTCAGTTTATTAGTTAACATCTTATATGCTATATTGCTCTTATAATATTGATAAGATTTCAATCTCTCTAATTTCTTAGATGTTTCAAATTTTTTTTTCTCATTTATAGTTTTTTTAAGATCATCAATCTTGTTTGAAGTATTATTTGTAGGATTGATTTTATTGCTTCGAGTTAGATCTTCCAGATTAATATATAATTCATAAAGTTTTTTTCTCTAAGTTCTTTAGTTTGAGAGGCTAGTTTTATAAAATTGCCCCGTATAACACGTTTGAAAGCAGCCCATATTGTGGCTGGAGATAAATCATTAGATGTATTTTCTTGAAAATAGAATTTAATATTTTTTTTTATATATTTTTCTATTTTGTGTAGATTCTAATAAAAAAAAATTAAAGTTTCCATTCTGGTCAATTTTGAATAAATGTATCTTTTAATTCCAAAATTACTATATTGTGATCTGACCAAGTAATCTCTTAAATATCTATTTTTTTTACTCTTTGAATGGAGCTTATGTCTGTTAGTCAATTCTTGAATAAGCAAGGTACCGTATATACTCGAGTATAAGACAAGTTTTTCGGCACATTTTTTGTGTTGAAAACCCCCCACTCGTCTTATACTCGAGTGAGTGTCTGTATTATGGCAACTTACATTGCCATGATACAGACAAGGACCACTGGGCTCATTACAAGCCCAGCGGTCCTGTTGGGGGCTGGCAGGAAGCGTTTACTAACCTTTCCTGCAGCTCCTGTCAGCTCCCTTCTCTCTCCTACGGTCCGGTCAGCTTCCCTGCAAGTCTCGCGAGAGCTGCGGGGTCAGAGCATTGCCACGGATTACCGTGGCAACGCTTCGTGTTGCACTCAGACCGTGAGACTTACAGTGGGAGCTTACAGGGGAGCTTACCGGACCGGAGGAGAGAGAAGGGAGCTGACAGGAGCTACAGGAAAGGTAAGTAAATGCTTCCTGCCAGCCCCCTCCTACACAGTGCACACCACTGGATCACCAGGGAATGAGAGCCCCCCTCCCTGGCCAGCTAACAACAGGGAGGGGGGACGAAGAAAAATAACATAAAAATAACAAAAATAATATTAAAAAAAATATGAAAATAATAATAATATAAAAAATAAAATAAAAATGCCCACCCCCTACCAATGCTCTGCATCACATACACATACACACACACTGCATTCATACACACACACTGCACTCATACACACACACACTGCATTCATACACACACACACACACACTGCATTCATTATATACACACACTGTAAATAAATATTCAATTAATATAATTTTTTGGGGATCTAATTTTATTTAGAAATTTACCAATGGCTGCTGCATTTCCTCTGGACAAAGGAACAAAATCCAGATGCCTGTATATAAACATTTTTATCTGGCTGTCTATGTTTATCCATCTTAGGGTCTATTACACAGTTGAAGGCACCCAGCCAAATCAATTGTTCCTGTTTTATCTTATTCAATCTTTCCCAAAATCTAGACATTTAATTGGTGCGGCATTTGGTAGATAAGTATTAACTAATGTAGAAAGAACATTGTTTATCATATATATCGTTATTTTGTATCTCCCTTCCGTATCTTGTTCAGAATGTTTTATACACAGATCTATGTTCCGTGAAAAAAGAAGCTCAACCCCCATTTTACTTTATCTTGTAATGAGGATGTAATTATCCCAGGGAAGTCTTTTGAGTTATGGAGAAAAAAAAATATCTAGACTCTTCCAATGTGTCTGTTGTATAGAACAAATATCTATTTTCAGTTTTTTTAGTAATTGGATAAGAATAGATCTTTTGTGGGGGGAGTTTAATCCCTCACATTCAAGGATGCAAACGTAAGCATTTAATTTTCCTACACAGCCTTGCCCCCTCTCTCCAATATCCTGACAACAAGAGCATAATAAACAAAAACAAAAAATAATATACAAAAAAAACACATTCATAAGTTCTAAAACCTATCTCAGAGTAAAACTCTGAAATCTGGTACTTAAAAGATACCATCATCCCTGTGAAGTGTTTCCCAATAAACACTAATGGTAATTCTGAAATTCCCCAATGGTAATTCTGAAAATCAGACTACAGAGCTGGTGATCGAAGGATAAAAAAAAGGAGTATTAATTTTGTCAAACATATCCTATAGGGGGAGGAAAGGTAAAGGTAGGAGGCAGAGGAGAATCACAACAGTAGATAATAAAAAAATTAAAAAAAGATTATTTCATTAATGTGAATAATACACATTATTACTAATTCTGTTATCAACTTGATTCACTTCATACATTTCATTATTCTCAGTATATACTCCTTTAGTCTTGAAATTGATGTGTCTATTCTAATACTTGCTGTGTTCCTAAATATAGTTCATTTCTATAGTGTACATTTTTCTTTCCTCATTCCTTTCCTTTTCCTTTCTTGCTCCTTGATTTTCCTTTCTATATATAGCTTTTAATATGGTGTGATTAATATCTAACTGTCAAATATTTCTACTTTATAAAAAAAAAACAATCCACTAAGTGTTTCTTCACTATAAATACCCACACTGTGTGTCAATATTACTAATTTTATTATCACCTTAATTCTCATCATACGTTTCTTTAATCTCAATATATATTCCTTTTTATCTTGAAATGTGTGTCTATTTTAATACTTGCTATGTTCCTAAACATAGTTCCTTTCTATAGTGTGCATTTCCATAAATATATTCCATACATTACTTTAGTCTAACGTAATTAATATCAGTATCAGTGACAGTATCTCTACCAAAAAAAAATAATTGTCCTCCTATTTCTTTTCTAATATTCCTTTTGTGTCTATAGGTGAGTCCTATTCTTGAACTCCCATTGCTATTTCAAAATATTTCTTATGTTCTGTTATGTTCTTCCATTCTCCTCTCTATCTCCTTTTTTATCCTCTGCATCTTCTAATAGATATGTATATTCCCATGTCTTTCCTTTCCACCTCCATTTCTTGTTTATTGATCAGTAGTCTCTAAAGTCAAATGTCTAATATAGCCATACTTTCAATTATTCTGGGAAGTCAATTGCATATATTCTTGCATATTTATGGATCAAGAGTCTCACTGGGAATCCCCATCTATATTGGATTTTGTTGGCTCTTAAGATTTCTGTAAGTTTTGTGAAGGATCTTCTTTTTGTTCTTGTATAAATCAATAAATCAGGGTAAACGGTACATTTTTTGTATGGAGCTTAAAATGTTCCCTCTCTAATTGAGTTGGTTATGGCTAGTTTGATTTGAAAGGACGAACAACAGCTCAATACACCTTTAGGAATATTTGTAGATAGGTGGTTGGGCTTAGGTATCCTATGCCATTGTTCCATTATAGGGCCATATGTCTCATTTTTTATGTTCAGACTGGCAAAGAAATTATTTAAGAATTCTTCTAATTTTCCCACAGTAGCTTCTTCTGGAATATCCCTTATTTTTAAGTTATTGCGGCGTGATCTGTCTTCTAGGTCTGCGTATTTTTAATTGATCAGTGTCGTTCGGAGTCTATCAGACCTTGTTCCAATTTACTAATTTTTTCAAAGTTTTCATTTAGTTTTCTGTTGATAATAAGTAAATATGTTTTAAAATCTTCTGAAAAAAGTTGGATTTCACTTTTGATCTTTAAAAATTGTGTTTTCAAGGCACTCTTAAGTAGATCTACTGTCACCTGTTGGGATTTAGTTGTTATCTCAGCTTTTTCTACTCTTTCTTGATATACACTCTTTGTTGTTTCATCCAGAAGGTTACTTTGATCCCCTATTTTCAGGTGTTGAGGTGAAAAAAAGGATAAGCGTTTATCCAGCGGTTCATTTTTGTTCTCCAGTTTTTGTTTTTTTTCTTCTTATTATTATTATTTATTATTCCTAGCCGCCACTTTGTTACAAAAAAAACCAAACAACCAAAGTATATACAGTGTTTAAGTTGTTGTTATATTTTTAGTTACTGTCTGTATAATAAATCTTTCTGTGGGGGAGTTCTATATTGCTATTTTATAGATTTGATTTCTCTGAGCTCTGTAATGTTATTTAACAGAGCATGATAGAGTTTTATGAAGGTTTTTTTTAAAGAGTTATGGTCTCTAAGCTCTATGTTTCAGTGATACAGGGCTGAACTCTGTATTATTGGTCATGCAGGTTGTACAGGGTTGCTGTTATAGTATTCTATGAAATAGATATTTCTGTCAGAGAACTGTGTTGCTTTTTTACAGAATTACTGTCTCTGAGTTCTGTGCTACTATTTTAGTATGTTTTACAATCCTTGTGCTTTAAATTATTATTTTCCAGAGTTGCTAATTGTATTATTAAATTCTCTCTTTCACTCTCACAACCCTCTCCTACTTTCACAAAAAGATTTTAAATCCATGTAGCATACATTCTGCTTCCCCCCACCTCTTTTTTGTTTTCTCTTTTTCTTCTCTCTATCTCTCTCTCTCCTCCTTTATTTAGAGAACTTCCTCTCACTCTTGTGTCCTTGGAATATGGTGAAAATATCTATTCTTAGGAACAGATCTGCTATCTGAGCAGTGTCTTCACCCCTCTTACAGGGTTCATCACTCTACATAACACAAAATTTTCCCATCAATACAAATGACCATGTCACCTCATTATGCTGTCTGCGTGCATAATTCCTCTGTCTCTCCGCTTTAAGCGTCCTGGGCTCCCAGCTTCCAATGTTCATATGTCGACCCTGGAGTGGTATACAGGGTTCTTGCAGGAAGTTTCCAGCCTGGTGCCATTCACCATATATCCTCTTGCAGCAAAACACCTCTAAAGCACTTCAGACACCGTGGCATTATCCCTCCATCGATCCTTGTCCGGCTCTAAACCCGCAAGCGTAGCAGTGCTACGTCATCGCTCCTCCCCCAGTTGAGAGGTTAACATATTTTAACCTCTTTAGTTTATATATAAACAAAAATGAGAGCACTCACTGGATTCCAAATTCCATTTAATACATGATTTTGAAATTTGGAATCCAGTGAAAGCTCTCATTTCTGTATTGGAATATACTGTGCAGCACCTTGGTATATATATTTTTGGTTTAACACACACTTAGGTTGAGTGCCAGACTTACTGAGTTTTGCTTATTTATATATATATATATATATATATATATATATATATATATATATATATATATATATATATATATATATATATATATTGCTGGTAAGACCACACCTTGAATATGCTGTGCAATTTTGGGCACCTAGGAAAAGTGCAAAGACTAGCTACAAAATTGATGAAAGGAATGGAGCATTTTAGTTACGAAAAAAGGTTACAAAATTAAAATCTCTTTAGTTTGGAAAAACACACCTCAGAGGGGATATGATAACATTATACAAATATATTCTGGGCCAGTACAAACCATTATCTGGAAATATATTCATAAACAGAGCTATACATAGGACACAAGGTCACACATTTAGGCTGGAAGAAAGGAGATTTCATCTAAGGCAAATAAAAGGTTTTTTTTTACAGTAAGAGCAATAAGGAGTCCATACAGATGTTTAAACTGCAATTGGATAAATACTTGCAAAAACATAACATACATTGATATAATTTCTAATTAGTGGTGTAATAGCTGCTTGATCCAAGGAGATATCTGACTGCTATTTTGGGGTCAAGAAGGAATTTTTTCCTAGTTTGTTGCAAAATTGCAAGCGCTTCAGACTGGGTTTATTTGCATTCTTTTGAATCAACAGCAAAAACATATGTGGGGAAGGCTGAACTTGATGGACGCAAGTATCTTTTCAGCTATGTAACTATGTAATTATTTATATATATATATATATATATATATATATATATATATATATATATATATATATACATATATACATATTAAATATATATATATATATATATATATATATATATATCTAAAAAAAAAAGTTATGGCAGGGAAAAATTGTGATTGAAAACCCCTTCAACCTGAAGTCTGTGGATAGTCCAATACAATGTTAAACACAAATCTGCACACCAGTCAAGCCACAGAAATCACAAATTTGCAGTGATGTTGCAACCGCAAAGAATTCTGGGTGGGCATATGCAAATCAGTTCAACAAAGAATCACATTTTCGCCTCATTCCATTTTAAACATGGATTCCTTTGAGTGTTTGCTGTATACAACAGCTTTGAAACACAACTTAGGAAAAGATGCAAAGCCACACAACCTCTGATTGAGGTTTTCATTAACAATGAAGCAGCTGTCCATGTGTAGTTCACCAGGCGTTAATGTGAATATTCGGGTTAGACCACAACATTCGCAACTAAACCTGTTTGATGTAATTTAGCAAAATCAGGGAATGAGATACCGCCTTTGTCATAGTTATTTTGTAAGATCTTTTGAGATATTCTTGGGCATTTATTTGCCCCCCCAAAATTTGAAAATAACCTTTGGAATTGTACTATCTTATCATTGCTTAATCTGAAGGGTAGAGATCTAAATAAATATAATAATTTTGGAATAGAATACGCATTCACTATATTTAAGCACCCCAACCATGAGATCTCAGTTTAGGTCAACTTGGACAGTTGCTTATAAATAGAAGAATATAGATTATCATAGTTACAGTGTATTATATTCTGAATATTAAACAATAACTTAATACCCAGATACTCAATATACGCCGGGTTCCAATTAAACTGAAATTTAGATTTAAGTATAAATAGTTCAGCCTCAGACACATTTAAAATCATAATTTGAGGGGTTTTATGTTAATTTTATAGTTTAAGATAGTTCCATAGATTTCAGTTATTTTTAAAACTTCTGGAATAGAGATTGCTGGCCTCACCTGCGATAGAAGCACATCATCCGCAAATAGAGAAATTTTATACTCCCAATCAGCTGATTTAATCCCATGTACTTCTTTCTTAGCTCTAATCATAATAGCCAATGGCTCAATAGATAATATATATACATATATATATATATATATATATATATATATATATATTAATGAGGCCAATGGGCAGCCTTGCCTTGTGCCATTTTTTATTGGAAAGGTAGATGATTTGTAAAATGGGTTTACAATTTTCATAGATTGCTCTATATATAATGACATGATTTTATCTTTAAATGGGCCTCGGAATCCAAATTTGTTTAATACTCTATCTAAAAACATCCAATTAACCATGTCAAATGCCTTTTCTGCGTCAATTGCCAAAATGGCCAATTCTGAATTCATAAGATTGCTTTTAATAATCAAATTGAGTATTTTACGGATATTATCTGTTGTACCTCTGTCTCTGATGAAACCAGACTGGTCTACCGCAACTATATAAGAAATAACTGCTTTCAATCTGTTTGCTTAAATATTTGAATACATTTTTAAATCTAGATTTATTAAAGAAATTGGTCTATAATGTATTGTATTCGTGGGATCTGTTCCTGTTTTGGGAGTTGGAATACTAGATGATAACAGCATCTCTTTAGGGAAAGGATTAGTAGTTGATACAAGAAGAAAGATTTTCAATAGTATAGTGGCCAAAATGTCAACAAAGGTTTTATAAAATAACGTTGAGAAGCCGTCCAGTCCAGTAATATTGGCTTTAAGTTTTTTTAATTGAATTAAATATTTCTAAAATAGTAATAGGAGCATTTAGATCTCTGAGTTTTTCCGGAGAAATTTCCGGTATAGCAAGTTTATTCAGAAACCCATTTATTTCCAAGGTTGATACCTTAGGACATGGTAGATTGTTTAAAGCCTAATAAGAGTCTACAAAGGCCTGAGATAATTCCTAAGGGTTTAAAAAGCGTTTATCTCCTACTATTATTTTTTTTATTGTTTAATCTTTAGAAGTATTTTTTAATCTGTTTGTAAGAACTTTATTGACTTTATTATTATTATTATTGTGGTACCATTTTTGCTTGAGAAAAATAATAAATGTATTTGCCTCATCCAAAAATTTGTAATTAATATCATGTTTCAAGCATATAATTTCATTAGTAATATCTAGGGTTATTTGTAACTTATTTTCTCTTTCAAACTTAACCAGCTTAATATATAGTTTAGAAATACTTTCTTCTGTTTTTTTCTTTTGTTTGAGAAAAATAGGTATAATCTCTTGACTGTGGGTTAAAGGTTCCCCAACAATCATTGAGAGAATTCTTCAGCAGAATTCTTCTTTGTGGTGTTTAATGGAGTGCCTGTGCATGTTCATTCTGCTATTTAAATGCTGGGTGGTTTCCCAAATGTAGCATCCTGGGTGGCATTTGGTGCAATGAATCATGTATACCACATTGCTGGATGTGCAGGAGTATGAACCTTTAATGTAGATTTTATTGTTGTGTGTGGCTGTGCTGTCTGTGCATATGTGCTGACACAGTTTGCAGCAAGATTTTTTGCATTGACTGGTCCTGTTTTCTTTATTCTTCCCATCAGTGTGTAGCTTCCTGTTGATTAGTTTTTGTTTGGTGCTTGTCTGAAGGCCAAAATGGGTGTTTCAGAGATAATGTTTTTCAGAGTCTCATCTTCTGTTAACATTGGTTGTAGGTCTTTAATGATTCTACTTATTTCCTCAAGAGTTGGGTTGTAGGTGACCACAAGTGGAACTTGTGTAGATATTTTTTTCTCTCTGTATTGTAGCAGGCGCGGGCATTGAGTTTTTACAGCAGAGTGGATTTGTTTGGTAATAGTCTTTGGTTTGTAGCCTGTCTCATAGATTGGGAGAGTACATTTAGAAGGGGAATTACAGTCATTAGGATCAGAGCATATGTGATGATACCTAGTAGTTTGGCTGTAGATGATGCCCTGTTTAGTATGGGAGGGGTGGAAGCTGGAACTGTGAAGGTAACTGCACCTGTCTGTGGGTTTTCTGTAAATCGAGGTGTGTATTATGCCATTGTTACATGTCGCAGTGGTGTCTAGACAATTCACAGATCTAGTGGAATATTCAATTTTTAGTTTGATTGATGGATGGAATGAGTTAAAAGAGTCATGGAACTGTATCAGTTTTTCTTCGCTTTCAGTCCCTGTTCAAGATCTGCCATAAACAGATTAGCATATTGGGGTTCCATCTTAGTGCCCATAACATTGCCCATGGTTTGTAAGAAAACTAAATTGTTAAAACTGAAGTAATTATGTGTGATGATGAATAGTGCCAGTTCTGTGATAATTTAGGGGCTCTATTTTTGGTTGTTGGCATAAGAGAGGAAATGGAAGCAAGCATTGATGCCATCTGTATGTGAAATGTTGCTGTACAGAGATTTGGAAGTCTGTTGTGTCTTTTATAAAGCTGTTGATGTTGGTGACTACATACATTTGTATGCTTCTAGGTACATGTATTGGTGCTGGTGTGTGAATGTATATGTAGGTGTGTATGTATATATATGTATATATTTGGACATTTGGTTATATTTATATGTATATTGTTGTATCCTGTAAATCTTGGATGGGAATTCATGCATTTTATATAAGCAATTATGTTGTTTTTACTCTCCCCTGCACTGTCTGCATTTTTTTTTCTCTCTCTCTCCCCCCCCACTCTATGATCTCCACACAAGATATTTACAACCCTCTGTGAGAATAGTGTCTATTCCCTACTAAACCTGTGTCTTATCTGCACTCATGTCCTTTAACCCCTATATCACAACTCAACTCTGAATTCTATGTGTCATCTTGCTCAGAAATGCCTTAGACTTGAGAAAGGGAAGATTGTCCTGAAAGCTTGTCATTAAAAAATTCTGTTAGTCCAATAAAAGGTATTACAAGATATGAATTGAATCTATTTTTTACATCTATATATGTATAGCAATAGAATGTAATAGTCTACACTCACGGTCTCAGTTTAAAATTTAGCATTTATTCCTTCGTGGTTAAAATGTGCACATGTTAAAGGGCATACACTGATGCCAAAACAGGTCGATGTTTCAGTCCCAGCGTGGGACTTTCCTCAGGACTCTTGCTGTGCACATTTTAACCATGAAGGAATAAACACTATGTTTTAAACCAAGACCAGGAGTGCAGACTAATACATTATATTACTTGTTGTTTTGTAACTACCTGTCCCACCAATCCCACCAACTGCGATCACTGTGAAGAGTGAGTATCCAGGCTGTTGACGGTGTAGATTGTGAAGGCGTGCTATGACGCCTTACAGTGTTAAAGCCAACCTTTTGTAGGGTAGCATAGCATGCCCGTCGTCATTATGATGTTAATAAACTAAATTCAGAACACACATAAATGGACACACTAGGCCCCACAACAACTTTAATGCATTTCATAATTTCTGACCTCAAAAATATGCAATGTTATTGTATATGTATATATGTGTAGCTTTTACAAAAAGTAAAAATCTTTGCAGATTGCTACAGCATAATATTGCCTACTTAGTCACACACATTCCAGAAAAAAACAACTACTGTTAGCACTGAGTAAACTGGACTGCTGTAAGAAAAGCAGGCTGAATGAGATACACCAGAATTTGGGTAGAGACATTGGACTAGATTCTCTTAGAATACTGTTTAATGAATAGCAATTTTCTCATGGACTTCAATGGAAGAATAACTATTCAGTAAGCAGAAAAAAACAGCTGATATGAAGCTAATACTTTATGTCTAACTGTTTTCTCTGACTGTCTGCAGTGCATAATCTTAATTGTATATTACATGTGAGCTGAGAAAAGGAGCCATGTGGTCTAAATGTTATACATCAAAGGTGATTAACAGAATAGAACACAGAGTGGGAGGGAGTCTCAGGGTTAAAATCTGGCATTCACTAAACTTTGTAAGAAGGTCTTCTAAATGCCTTTTTTCTAAACTTCTTTTTCTTCTAAGCTGCAATTATTCAACTAGTTTAGACAATGCCAGGCTTAGCTGTGCTCAGAAAACTCCCACAGTGAGCAGGGTAAACAGCAGTACCCCAGGATTTCCTTCTATGTTTTATTCAGTTACCAATCCACTCACGTATAATACATAATAAAGTTACTTTATTCAATCCACAGTCAAGCTACAGACAGCAAGAGAAACAGTAAGAATATCGCCACATGTCTGTTTATTATGCATCTTTATGGGTGTCTAATTCTAGGTTAGGCCGCTTTGCTTGTAAAAAAGAACCTTCTTCATTTAATGCACAACAGAAATACTAACAATCAGAGAAACAACAAACAGTAGTGGTATGCTTGTCACACGTCTAAATGTTGCTTGCAGCTTTAACTTACTCAGTGCTGTCAGTGGCTGAAATGAGTCTGTGTATATTACTATCTGTGTGGTACACTTAGACACACTGCATATTACTGTGAGATACAGCACTGTAGGGCTCTTTGATACACTCATGCAAATTGCACATTACCATGAATGTAATTATATGGAGCTCTATGATCTACACATTAGAGATGTTGCGAACTGTCCGCTGAACTGTTCGCGAACTGTCCGCCGGCGAACAATAGCGTGTTCGCGTTGGGCGAACATATCCGATTTCCGGTCTGCCCCCTATATGTCATCATTGAGTAAACTTTGACCCGGAACCTCACAGACAGCAAACACATTCCACCCAATCAGCAGCAGACCCTCCCTCCCAGGAAGTGTCTGCTGACTGTGAGGTTCCGGGTCAAAGTTTACTCAATGATGACGTATAGGGGGCGGACTGGAAATCGGATATGTTCACCCAACGTGAACACGCTATTGTTCGCCGGCGGACAGTTCGCGAACAGTTCGGCGGACAGTTCGCGACATCTCTACTACACATACATTCTTTATATTACTGTGAGTTATATTGCTGTGGGACATTGACGCAGATCTATGTTATACACTCATACAAATTGTACATTACTGTGAGTTTTATTGCTGTGGATCTCTGTACAACACTCACAGAGATTGCACATTGTGGTGAATTTTATTTGTGGAGCTCTGCTCATGGATACAACATATTGTTAGGAGTTTAATTGCTGTGGTGTGCTCAACATGTTATAAATAAAAGTTAATACAATTTTAAACACTCTTGGCTCAAAGAACAAAAAACATGAGAGCGAATGCAGGTCTTTTGATATTTTGTTGTGACAAACAATGATTGCTCTTCCTAAATAGGGACGTTTGGGTTGTATGACAAAAAGGATAAATACTTCATGGATAATTAAAAATCCATAGTAAACATTTATCACAATATATTGCTCAGATGTCTCTGTTCAGCAAGAGTTATCAACACACAATCAATATATAATAAATGTATCATCTGTGGCAATAGTTAATCACCCACCAGTTGACCAAATTATTCCATCATATTTGTCCTGTACTTAATCACCCGTGAAGGAACAATTCCATCAGGCATACTTTTGCCAGTGAGGACTGTGTCCTGTTGCTACCGAGGAGACCTATGCGTCACTCAAAACCTGGGGCTCCCTTATTCAGCTAGGACTAAAATTGTGGCCCCACATTTATTGATGAGATGTGTTGATGAGGAAAGTGAGTAATGTGCACAGCCTGTAGAAAAGAAGATGAACTGCCAGCATACAAACATCATAGATACTCACAGTCATGTGGTGGAAATAAGACCCTAGTTCCACAGTTCAGGCACATTAATAATCCAAAAGAACACTTCAGCAAACAGAAGTAAGTGAAAGCAAATTGAAGAAAAAACATCTAAATTGCAATGTAAAAAAAGTGATTTTTTTATTGCAATAGCTTACAGATTTATGGACTACACACCAATACTCCAATGTGTGTGTATTTTTGTAATCATACACTAGTATAACAACATTTCAGTGAGATTGGTTGCAAAATGGCCAAGAGAATAATGTTATAACTACCCTATATAAATATTATAATGTGTATTTAGTGTGTCAGTTTGTTTTTGCTTTTATCTGACTGCTATTAACCCCTTCAGGACGGAGTCAATAGTACACATTTTGATCAAAACAAAATGTTAAAAAAAACTAGAATTTGCGCTAAATGACTGTTCAACCGTAATTCACCTCTTTCATATTAAGTGCACCCATACTTATTATATATAATTATGTTCAGGAAAAACAGGGCTTTAATTTCTCATGAACTATATGTGAAACATAATTTATTATGAATAAAATAAAAAAAACTGTGAGAAATTAAGATTTTTAAAAATAATTGTAGTTCCGCCTGATATTTTAGCTGTAAATATCATAATGCTGTTAGCGTTTACTGCAATAAAATTCAAAAAGTTACAGGGTCAAATATAGCACGTTCCATTTTTCATTTTTTTCACATAATTTGCCAGATTAATAATAGTACCTGTGAGACCATGTGGTAGCCCAGGAATGAGAATTACCCCCAAGATGGCATACCATTTGCAAAAGTACACAACCCAAGGTATTGCAAGAGGGGTATGTCCAGTCTTTTTTAGTAGCCACTTAGTCACAAACACTGGCCAAAGTTAGCGTTCATATTTGTTTTTGTGTGAAAAAAGCAAAAAACAAACATTTGGCCAGTATTTGTGACTAAGTGGCTACTAAAAATGACTGGACATAACCCATTTGCAATACCTTGGGTTGTCTACTTTTGCAAATGGTATGCCATCATGGGGGTAATTCTCATTCCTGGGCTACCATACGGTCTCAGAGGCAACATTAGCAAACTGGCTATGGTTTTATTATGTCCTGGGAAGTTACAGGGTTAAATATAGTGCTTGCGAATTAAATTTTCTGCACTTTCTGTCTGGGTTATCAGGCACATCAATCAAATTTGAATTAATTAAATCACATAATTATGTTAAAGGATTATTTAAATATAAACGTAGAATTTTAATAAATATATATATATATATATATATATATATTTAAATTCTACATGTATACTTATGTAATCAGTTATGTAATTATATATATATATTTGCAGTTATTTGTATTTTATGTATAGATAGATATATATAGAATGTCATTCTAAGTGTATTTTGTAACATATATATATATATATATATATATTAATAACAAAATACGGTTAGAATGAAATTACATATGTATATATAATTTATTTTAATTGAAAAAAATCTTTTATTTATTTATTTTTAGAGTTGAGCGGACACCTGTATGTTCGGGTCCGGCGATTTCGTCCAAACTTTGAAAAAAAGTACGGGTTCGGGATCGAATTTGACCCCGTACCCAAACCCCATTGAAGTCAATGCAGACCCGAACTTTTGGGCACAAAAATGCCTCTAAAAAAGTCCTGGAAAGGGCTGCAAAAAGAAGTAAAATGGGGATAAGAGTAGGACAAGTGCCCTGCAAACAAATGTGGATAGGGAAATCACTTAAAATAACAAATTACCTAAAAATACAGCTGAGCCATAAAATAGCACTAGATGGAATCTTTGATTTTAGCTTTGGAAGAACATAAATCAAAATCTAAAGCATGGCTGTCAGGAGGATCACCAGAATTATCCATTTGAGAGAGGGTTGGAGTGCAGGGTATTCTCTTTCATTGTTCAAACTGAGCTCAACTCCTGATGCATGGAGAAAAGGCCTTCACAAGCCTTGCTATTGTGTACATAGTTTATACTACGTGACCCATAGGTTGAGGAGGTGATGACCGTGGCGTTGTAGGTGGAAGCGGCGGTGGAGGAAGAGGAGGTAGCCAACACTTTATTTTAATTGGGGTAGCCCCCAAAATATTGGGACATATAAAAAAAGAAAACAAAGAATAAGTGCACTTGAGTATAACAATGGCTGGGTGAGGCCTCTATAAATGTCTATTCTGCACAAGGTACAGACAAGTCTGGTGGAATCCATGCCTGGTTCATTTCAATAAACGTGAGCTTGTCCACGTTGGCTCTGGACAGGCGGCTGCCTTTGTCTGTGATAATGCCCCCTACCGTGCTAAACACATGTTCAGACAATACACTGGCTGCAGGGCAGGCCAGCTCCTCCAAGGCATAAAGGGCAAGCTCAAGCCATGTGCCCAATCTGGAGATCCAGAAGTTGAATGGGGCAGACCCAGTCAGTACGTGTAGGCGTGTGCACAAGTACTGTTCCATCATGTTGCTGAAATGCTGCCTCCTGCTAAGACATTCCATATCAGATGGTGGTGCTGGTTGTTGTGGCGTGCTGACAAATCTTTTCCACATTTCGGCCATGCTAACCCTGCCTTCTGAGGTGCTGGCGGTGCTCCAGCTGCATTGGCGACCTCTTCCTCCTCCTCTGCTTTTGCCTTGTGCTTCCACTGAGCCCCCGGTGTCAGTTGGGAATGCCCTCAGCAGCGCATCCACCAGCATGCACTTGTAGTCGCACATCTTCCAATCACGCTCCAGTGAGGGAATTAAGGACGGCACGTTGTCCTTGTAACGGGGATCCAGCAGAGTGGCCACCCAGTAATCAGCACAAGTTAGAATGTGGGCAACATGGCAGTCGTTGCGCAGGCACTGCAGCATGTAGTCACTCATGTGTGACAGGCTGCCCAGAGGCAAGGACAAGCTGTCTTCTGTGGGAGGTGTTACATCTGTGTTCTACGTATCCTCCCAGCCACGCTCCAGTGATGCCCATGAGCTGCTGTGAACACGGTTCCTCCTCCTTCTCGTCCTCATCATCCTCCTCCTCATCCTCCAGAACTGTGCCCTGGCTGGACAATTGTGTACCTGGCCTATGCTGGTGCAGGAACCCACCCTCCAAGCCACTTGTGAATGACACTTGTGAATGACATCCTCAAATCGTATATAGAAAAGGGAGAAGCTTTTCATCATATTTAGCACCGAGTCACTTTCGAAGTAGGGACCAACATGAATTGGAGGGGAGTAGAGGATTTTACACCTGCGGTACTTGTAAAGCATGTAGAGGACTACCATCCTATACCCGTTCCTTTTCGAGTTTCATTACTAAAGAAACTTTCCAAATTCAAAGACGGGTAACCTGTTCTTCCTCACATGTTGTATATCTCCTCACATGTGGATGTGGTGTTCAATATGTGGGGAGGACGGGACGAAAGGCAAAGATACGTTTTTTGGAACATAAAAACAATATTAGACGCAGATTAAAAAATCACTCTATTCCCATTCATTGCAATCAGTGTCCCCAATTTCAAACACCCAATTTTTCATGGGTGATTATAGAACAGGTATCGCTTGGTATTAGGGGTGGAGATATCACTATGAAACTGAGACAAAGGGAAGGATTCTGGATTCATAAATTAAAAACCCTTCAACCTTATGGGTTGAATGTGGATTTTGATTTAATATGTTTTCTTTAATTTTCTTTATTTTTCCATTTTTACTTTTATTCTTTATTTATATTTTATTATTTACTATTTATTATTTTTTATTTTTTATACTTTATTTTATTTTTTTATATTTTTTATTTTATTTTTTATTTTATATTTTATATTTTATTATTTTTTTATTTTTATTTTCATTCATTTTATTTTATTTTATTTTTATTCTTAGTTTTGTATATATTTTCATTTTTATTTATTTTTATTTTCATTATTTGTATTATTTTCATTATTCTTATTTTTTATTTATATTTATTTTTATTTTATTTTTATCTTTATTTTTTTATTTATAATTTTTTATTTTTTATTTTTTTATTTGTATTTATTCATTTCATTTTATTTTAGTTTTTTATTTCAGTTTATTATCAGTTTATCTTTATTTTTATTGTTATATATGTTCCATTTTCATTTTTCCATTCATTTGACTTTATTTTACTCTATTTCATTTGTTTATATGTATTCCAAGATCATTCCTTTTAAAATTGAAAATGTATGTACCCACTTCTATATTTTTTATAAATTCACTTTTTGGTACTATGGGATATGTTCCATTGATATTTTAATACACATGGTTTTATACACCATGTTAGATTATGGTACGTTTTGTATTATTAAATATATTCTTGTATTTTTATTTTATTCTCCTCCTCTATGTTCTCCCTCATATCATGGGCTGATTTCCGTCAAGGTTGTATACTGTGCGGTGGAATGCATGTGCGTTCCAGCCGCCAAGAGATGACGGATGCAGAGGGAGTTCCTTTCTTCCGGATCGGTGGAACGCATATGTGTTCCACGGAATGCTCCGCGGAAGTCCTTATATGGACTCGGAATTCAGCACACTTGAAACAGGTTATGCCAAGCATGCAGATTGGATGATGAGAAGCCAAACCCGGTGAGAGGGACATTTAAAAGAAGACTGAACAGAAGAGAATATCAGCATCTGTTATTTATTTGATTGTAACACTGTTTTTTTTATTGAAACGCGTAGAGCTGGTTTTATTGTTACCTGTCATCCCTGTATTTGAAGTCTCCATTTGTCATCTTGGAAAGAGGGACTAATACTTGATGGGCATTTTTATCCTTCACTTCTTGTAAGTGTTTCCAATAAATTGTGCTTTTTTATATCCTACAATTCTATGATATGTTCAGTTTTTCTTTTACATGTCCACTTGAGGAATCAGGAATTCCTTCACAAGATTTTTGACAAGATTCAAAGAAACCTAGATGGGCTAGAATTTCTACGTCATTTTGTGAGTGCAATATTTTAGTAGGGACCCATCTACTTAACGGTGTTTCCCTATGATCGTTTCTTTCTTTCTGTTTCTATCTAGGTGTATCTTATATTTTGTATGTATTTTATGAGGCTTTGAGGAATCCTTTGTTACAACCTAGATTACTAAGGGAAGTAACTTAACCTTATTTTTATTATCTATTTGCTGCACTTGGGTGGTCTTTTGAGATACGTGTATATACTTGTGAATAACTGGCCTGATAACTGTGGAAATGACCCCTCTTCCTCCACCTCTTGCTCCTGTGCCACATCCTCTTCCATCATCGCCCGAAGCATTTTTTCAAGGAGACATAGAAGCGGCATAGTAAGGCTGAGAACGGCGTCATCGGCACTGGCAATGTAGGTGGAGTACTCGATACAGTGCAAAATGGCACACAGGTCTCGCATGGAGGCCCACTCATTGGTGGTGAAGTGGTGCTCTTCCGCAGAGCGACTGACCCGTGCATGCTGCATCTGAAACTCCACTATCGCCTGCTGCTGCTCACACAGTCTCTCCAGCATGTGCAAGGTGGAGTTCCACCTTGTGGGCACGTTGCATATGAGGCGGTGAGCGGGAAGGCCGAAGTTACGCTGCAGCACAGACAGGCGAGCAGCAGCAGGGTGAGAACGCCAAAAGCGCTGCACTTTCTGCAGCAGCTCTGATATATCTGGGTAGTTTTTCAGGAATTTCTGCACCACTAAATTCAGCACATGTGCCAGGCAAGGGATGTGCATCAAACTGGCTAGGCGCAGAGCTGCTATGAGATTTCGCCTATTATCGCACAACACCAGGCTGGGCTTGAGGCTCAGTGGCAACAAGCACTCATCGGTCTGTTGTTCCATGCCCGTCCACAGTTCCCCCAAAACGTATGAGTTTTAAAACAGCCTGCTGTCGTTTCCCCCTGGCTGTGCTAAAGTTGGTGGTGAAGGTGTTACACTGCCTGGATAAGGTGGTGGTAGAGGAGGAGGAAGCGGAATAGGAGGAGGAGGCAACAGGAGGCAAAGAGAAATGCCCTGCAATCCTCGGTGGCGGAAGGATATGCACCAAATTGCTATCCGCCTCAGGCCCAGCCACCACTACATTTGCCCAGTGTGCAGTTAGGGAGATATAGCGTCTCTGCCCGTGCTTACTGGTCCACGTATCTGTGGTTATGTGGACCTTGCCACAGATGGAGTTGCGCAGTGCACACCTGATTTTGTCCGCCAGTTGGTTCTGCAGGGAAGGGATGGCACGCCTGGAAAAGAGTGGCCGCTGGGAACCACGTACTGTGGGACAGCCACTGCCATCAGGTTTTTAAAACTGTCCGTCTCCACCAGATGGAATGACAGCATTTCAAAGGCCACAAATTCAGAAATGCTGGCATTCAGGGCCAGGGATCGTGTGTGGCTAGGGGGGTACTTCCTCTTTCTCTCCAGTGTTTGGAAGATGGACAACTGAACGCTTTCATGGAACAGTGTGGAGATGCTTGGGGACGGTGGCGGATGTAGTGGCGTTGCTGCCACATCCTCTGTTTGTGGGATGGCAGGTGCCACTGTGACTCCAGAGGTGGAGGAAGAGGCCGGGACAGCAGCAGAAGAGGAAGCAGGAGGAGCCTGAGACTTTTCTTGGTTTTTGAGGTGCTTACTCCACTGCAGCTCGTGCTTTATATGTAGATGCCTGGTCATGCAGGTTGTGCTCAGGTTTAGCACGTTTATGCCTCGCTTCAGGCTCTGATTGCACAGCGTGCAAACCACTCGTGTCTTGTCATCAGTACATTGTCTGAAGAACTGCCACACCAGGGAACTCCTTGGACCTGGCTTTGGTGTGCTCGGTTTGACAGTTCTATTTGACACTCAGATATGAAGTGCACCGCAGGTTGCAAATGTACTATTTAGTAGCCAAAAAAATGTGAATGTTTAAAACTGCTATGTCACAGCACTATTTGATGGTTCTATTTGACTCTCAGATATGAAGTGCAGGCACCAAATTGACTTTTTAGCACCTAAAGAATTAGAATTTTTACAACTGCAATGTAAGCACAATATTTGACGGTTCTATTTGACTCTCAGATATCAGATATGAAGTGCACCGCAGGCCACAAATGTACTATTTAGCAGCCCAAAAAATTTAATGTTTAAAACTGCTATGTCACAGCACTATTTGACGGTTCTATTTGACTCTCAGATATGAAGAGCACGCCCCAAATTTATTATTTAGCAGTTTAGCACCAAAACAATTAGAATTTTTACAACTGTGCTGTAACCACAGTATTTGACGATTCTATTTGACTCTCAGATATGAAGTGCAAGCCCCAAATTTACTATTTAGCAGATTAGCACCTAGAAAATAAGAATGTTTACAATTGCGCTGTAACCACAGTATTTGACGCTTCTATTTGACACTCAGATATGAAGTGCAGGCACCAAATTGACTTTTTAGCACCTAAAGAATTAGAATTTTTACAACTGCAATGTAAGCACAATATTTGATGGTACTATTTGACTCTCAGATATGAAGAGCACGCCCCAAATGTACTTCTTAGGAGCAAAAAAATGGGAATTTGTCTACGTGCGCTGTAAACACAGTATTTGATGCTTCTATTTGACTCTCAGATATGAAGAGCACGCCCCGAATTTACTATGTAGCAGTTTAGCACCAAAACAATTCGAATTTTTACAACTGCACTGTAACCGCAGTATTTGACGCTTCCATTTGACTCTCAAATATGAAGTGCACCCCACTAATGTACTTTTTAGCACCCAAAAAATATTTACATATTGAAAACTGCAATGGCACAGCAGTATTTGACGCTTCTATTTGACTCTCAGATATAGTGTGCATCCCAATAATGTACTTTTTAGCACCCAAAAAAATTTAAGTTTTAAAACTGCAATGTGACAGCAGTATTTGACGCTTCTATTTGACTCTCAGATATGAGACCCCAAGTGTACTATTTAGCACCCAAAAAAATTTACTTTTTAAAACTCCGATATAACCACAGTATTTGATGCTTCTATTTAATTGACTTTTTAAAACTCCGATGTAACCACAGTATTTGTCGCTTCTATTTGACTCTCAGATATGAAGTGCACCCCACTAATGTTCTAGTTTGCAGAATTCTTTCCTAATCTGTTCCTGAAAGTGGCAGCATCCTCTCCCCACACTAATAAGAGCTCATGTGACGTGTGGCGCTATGTGACTCCAGCTTAAATATAGAGGCTGGGTCACATGCTGCACTGCCAATCACAGCCATGCCATTAGCAGGCATGGCTGTGATGGCTTCTAAGGGCACAGAAGTCAAATGCTTGTTGACTGGCTGCCCTGCACCCTTTCAAAATGCGTCATATAATCGCCACACACCGAACTCCAACTCGAATATACACTATGTCCGTGTTTTGGTCTGGGATCCAAAAAACGTAATGTTTGGTACGAACCAAAACTTTACAGTCCAGGTTTGCTCAACTCTATTTATTTTATTATTTTATTTATTTATTATTTTATTTATGCGTATATATATATATATATATATATATATATATATAAAAAGTGGATATCCTTGCACTCAGGCTGTATATAATATATAAGGGCCGGGTGCTATAAGCCAAAGCCAAATCATAGACAAATGTATAAATTAGCTTGCACTCACGGACTTGAAGTTTGAAAAAATCGCTTTATTCAAAGCATGTTATAGAATCATCACACCGACGTTTCAGCCCACGTCCGGGGCTTTCCTCAAGGTGAATTGACTCTCTCTAATATATATATATATGTATATATTATATATATATATATATATATATATATATATATATATATATATCTTACATATATATATAAGTTCCTTCTAAGTGTATTTTAATACTAATATATGCAATTATATTAACATTAAAATACACTACGTATGACGTTACATATTTAAGATACATATATATATATAGTTTTTTTCCTGTCCTACAGCCGTTAGGACGTGAGCAGTTTGCTCTCTTTACTTACGGACATGTATGTTTTTTTTTTTTATCTTATCTTCATTACTTTACTTGCCTTTTTTAAATGTGGTACATTATGCAGTTGTGCTTTTATGCTGTGTTGCATTTAAGCTTTGATATTTTTAAACTAGTGCATTATACAGCTGTACCTTATTTTTAAAATTGTGTTACATTATGTGGTTGTGCTTTTTACTAGGAAGCATTTAAGTTGTGTTGCATTTAAGCTGTGTGGCATTTAAAACTGTTTCATTTAAATTTGCATTTAAAACGGTTACATGTAATACCGAGAGTCATTGGAAGACTGCAGTGCATTTGGAAGACTGCGATACATTTTGAAAACTGTTACCTTTTATACCATGAGGCCTTTAGACTGTGGTGCCTTTAAACTTTGACTTTTTTTCACCTGGTTGCCTTTTAAACTTCCTTGCAGGCACTTTTATGTTATCTATTTTGCTTCCCCTCGGTCCCAGTGATTTATTCCCGGTTCCCTGGGTGTTTAGGGGCCATGTATGCTTCAGACAGAGTTCTCTACCTGGTCTCTAAACCACAAACACACTCGGAATAGGCCCACACATGTGCAGTTTGTGCCTTAATGGGCCTAATTCAGATGACTTGCATTGTGGGAATACAAGGTATGGCAGCCATCTTGGATAAGGGCAATTGTCAAAAAGTACCTAAAATAAATGGAAAATTACAGTAAACATCCCAAACTTATTTGGTAAGTATTTGCAGGGTCTCCAGACACGGATAAGTGCTGTCTTCAGCCAGTCTTAAATCTGTTTCACTGGTTTCTTATAGAATTTAACATGGCACTTTTTTAATTAATACTTTACCACAGGTAATCTTTAGTTATTATTTGTCAGATGTCTGAATCTTCACCAGGTTCAGGCCTTGGGGAGTCAGCACAGTTAAATGGACAAGGGCAGGCACCTTCATGAGCAATGTGCTCCCCTCCAGCCTGGTGTGGCCACCGGTTTGGGTTCACCCCGCTGTCAGGCCTCTCCTGGGGCCTCCCACGTGGCTGCTGCCTGCTCGGCTGAGCCCTGATCCCTGAGCTCCATTTGACACGCGGCCTGCTTCCTCTACCATTTCCCGTGCGCCCTCGGCCTTGGATAGTGGGCCAGAGGTGCCCGAAGACCTGCTGAGCATCCTGGGGGTCCTGGGAGGCCTTCCTAGCCCCCATGTGGTTGGCACACCGGCAGATCCAGACCAGGGCCGGTGGTCGTGAATGGGCCACGTGGGGCATGGCTGTGCCGCTGTTGTGGGGGCGGAGGGGGGTCCTCCCCGGGCTCTGGCTCCTCTGGGGATGAGGATCGACTGGGGGTCCCCCTCTCCTCCCCCGGGTTCTGTCAGCAATTCCCCCCTCCCTCCCCCCGTGATGCCATCCCTTGACTCTGGGGTCCACTCCTCCCCCCCTGTGGTGCCATCCCTTGTCTCCTCTCCCTCTGGGGACCTCCACTCCCTTGGTGTTTACCTCCTCACCTGTTGCTGCTGGTCTGGGTCCCTTTCCTCTCACTGTGCACTCTCCTGGCTCTCTCTCTATCTCCCTCCCTCCTCCTCCCTTGTTGCTGCTGGGCTGGGTGTTCGTCCTCTATCTGCTCCCCCTCCTGGCTCTCTCTGTCTCCCTCCCTCCTCCCCCCCTCTCTCCTGTCCCTTCTGTCCCTATGTTCCCCAGCCCCGGTACTCACCTCGGCTGCCCTCCTCTCTGGGTGTGGCTGCTGTTCCTGGGACCGTCCAGCAGATGGCGCCTGGTACTACTGCAAGGCTTCGCAGTACTGAAAATGATGTTAACTCTGTCCTGCCTGGATCGTCTTAATTTCTTTTGCTGCGGGAGGTTCCTCGGGCATCGGCTGGTGAGTTCACTATTGTTTCTTCTTTTCAGTCCGGGGGTTCCTCGCTGGGGGGGTTTCTGTCAGGGCTTAGGGGTTTTCTTGATCAGTCCAAAAAAATACAAAAAAATTAAAAATATCGAGATAGATAGATAGATAGATATATATATATCTATCTCTATAAAATAAAAAAATAAAGGGAGCAATGTGCGCAAGCAGGTAGGGTCCCCCCATTAGATGGTCAGCTCCGGTTAGTGTGGTCCTCGGCGCTGCAGCCACAGGGGGTTTTGAATGTTTCTGGGGTTACAGGGTTACCCTCTTTCGGACTGGGCGGGCATGCTGGCACCCCTGCTATGGTGTCGTAGCAGGTTCTGTTGCTGGGGGTCCCTAGCACCTGGGTGTTGCTGACGTTTCGCGTGGGTCCGCCTATGTGTTGGTCAGGGCTCTTGGGCTTGCACCCACAACAGGAGGTTTGTGAAATAATTTGGAGGGGAGACTTTAAGATTTTTCCCTCCTTCCCATGGAGGAGGCTCCTCCTTTTAATGAATAAGGATGGGTAGGAATCCGAAAAAGACAAGGAGAAATTCCAGTACTGGAAGATCCCCATGACTTGTGGGAATTGGATTTGCGCATTTGCAATCCTGGCCAGTGTAATTGGGGAAAGGGCTCCACAGAAGTGCTCCGCATTGTTCTGCTACCAGGATACCATTTGGATCGCTTGTCATACCTATGGCAGTCTGGGATGGTGAAAATATGACGAGCAGTTCCGTCAACGGTTGGTGGTGTGCCCCTCAATTTCGTGGGAACAGATTGACATTGGCCTCTGGCTCTCCATTATGACATGCCCAGCCCCCCAGCAGGGTGGGTTCTTGTCCTTTCTCGGGGGGGCGTTGGGGGGTCCTACTCCTCACCGGCTGCGCATCAGAGGTCTGGCTGTTGTTGAAATTCAACCACAGTCACTGCAAATGGGGGGGCATCTTGCCGTTTCTAGCATGAATGTTGCACTTGTGGGGGACCCCATCACGTCTCCCACTGCTTCAAGGAAAGGAAAACGGTTATGCACTGACTGCCTTCAGAAGGTTGCCGCTTCAGCCTGACATATCACTGTGAAGCCACATGACATACGGGCAGGGCCTACAAGCTAAGTTCAAGAGGCCTTAGGGTTAAGAAAAGAGGCCAGGCTTTACCCTGTGGAGGAAGTTATTTCCAACCCCTGAACTTCACCACTTAAGTTAAAAACTTATGGATCATAGGTGGACGCAGATCTGTCTAAATTTATACGCCTACCAATGCAGGATGCCAGCCAGCTGTGGCTTCCGCTGCTGTTTCTACAAACATGAAATATGTGATTAAAGATCTAAAGGCTAATATGAAGAGAGATATATTAAAATTTGGATAATTCCATTAAAAAGATGAATGAGGGCTGCAAGATATTTTGTACCTCGGGATGGAAGTCCCAAGGATCCCAGCTTCTCATAGTCTGACCAGAGAACCTCCAGTGACCAGTATATCTGAGATACATGGAGCTACTTACCCTGCAGGGAATACTCCAGAGGTAACTCATGGCAGTTGGTAAACCTGCCTTTCAAGGTTCTAATGGAGCTATTAAGCAATTGTTTTGCTCTTCAGCAATGAACAGGTCTAGTCCAGTGCTAGGAGCCTCATTTTTCTGATCAGACATACCTGGGCTCGTCATACTCTGGAGACTTGGGTGGTCTCCATAGTCCAGATTGATATAGACTGGAGTTTATTCTTCAGGCACAGGGGTCTCTATACCAACAGGAGTATTAAGACCAATTAATCAAAAGGTAAAGCACTGAAGGAAGAAGCCTTCTGGACGAAGAGTTGATTTTTTTTTTTTTAGGTCCCAGAACAAGAGCAGTTCCAGTGACAAGTTTTGCCTCTCTTCTGGTGCTAAGAGGAAAAGCACATGGAAGCCGACAGTGGACCTAAGAGGGTCCAACTGAATGTCAGTCTTTGGGATGGAGTCAATCCGATCCATATCTGAAGCGATTTGGAAGGTTAATTTCCTTATCTCTATATATCTCAAGAATGATTACTATCAGTCCAGAGATCTGCAGAGATCTTCAGCATTAGCTCAGAAGAGAACTTCCAAGTTTGTGTCTTACCATTTGGCCTCAATGTGGCCCCAAGAATCTTTATATGTGCATATAGTGATATTGTGTCCAGAACACCACCTGGTTCCATTGTCTGGAGGATCTACTTCTGGTAGCCTCAGACCCTCAGAAGGCAGGCACACAGAGGAATATATACTTGAAAAGGATAAGTGGCGCTAAAATTAAATAAGAGGTATCAAAACAATAAATATATTCAGAGGAATATAGTTCTTTCAGAACTCCTAACATTTGGCTGCTTGATGAATTTCAAGAAAAGCAGTTTCACACCAGCTCAGTGGTTAACATTCCCAAGTGGAAAATTCTATGCTCTGCTTTTCCCTATCTCAGGAACAGTTCCACAGATTGTGGAGGTTCTCTCTCCCAGTTTCTTCATTTCTGCTTGGTAACAGCAAGAAAATAGATGCAACTACTAGGAATCCTGGCTTCCACCAGCAGACTTGTCAGATGGCCACAATGGCATCTCTGATTTCCTCACAGATCCTTCCTATCTTGGTTTAACAAGTGAAAGATTATTGGAGCCAGCCACTGACTGTCCCCATCAGTGGAGTTACACCTTACCTGGTAGCTGAAAAGAAAGAATAGACCTCTGAGTTTCCACTGAACAGAACCTCATTGGTCAATTATTAGCTCGAATTCCAGTTTTTATAAGATTGGTTGCACAGTGTTTGGACCATGTTTCAAGGCTTTTCTTCACTTCAGAGGATTGCTGAAGAACGAGTGGGTTCAAATTTGCTCAAATATAGCAACTGTATCCTATATTTATCAAGATGGGTCTCACAGATACGTATTGATGGAATTCCAGCCCAGGGCACAGAAGAACTACCATGATTAACCAGGAAAGTGGAAAATGTATTCATACTTACCGTAATTTTCTTTTCCTGGCTATTATTCATGGCAGCATATACTGCCCACCCAATAATGTCTCTATTAATGTACTGTAGAGCTTGTAAACTGACTGAGGACCTTAGGGATAGAGCCTCCTTTTAAAACCTTGGTGTTTTTTACCTGTCCTATCAGCTGTAAGGGGAGGAGCTAACCCATGTGTATATGCTGCATGAATAATGGCCACGAAAAGAAAATTACGGTAAGTATGAATAAATTTTCCACTTTGTTTTACACTTTTTAGTTTCACACTACCCACCAGCAGGGGGACTGCCTGACAGCCCAGACAGTCCCCCGGCTGGCAGATCCACAGCCAGCTATAAGGGGCCATGTGATCACTCTTTGAGAGCGATCACATGGCCCCCGGGGGCCTGATTAGCCGGGGGAGGGCTGCCTGGGTTGTCAGGCAGTCCTTCCGAAGAG
>OW240924.1:44044481-44145191 GCA_933207985.1 Pelobates cultripes
ACTGACTGCTATTCAATCTATAACAGTGAAAAAAGTTTTTTGTTTTTAAATCCAAGCTATTGTGACACCAGATGTAATTGGTGGCACTGACTGGGGAAATTGGCACTGTGAGCCTGACACAGAAGCTGGCAGCAGTGGCAGACAACTAAGTGCATTTACATTACATAGAAAAAAAAAATCCAAAAAAAGCATACCCTTATCCCTAACCTAGCTATGCTTTTCCCTATCTTAAGAACAGCAGCTACACTTTCCCTCCTCTTACTAAGCATGCAGCTTGAGAATGAATCTAAAATGGATGCTGTCCAGTAGGTGGGAGGGTCTGCTAGGGAGGCTGTGCTGCTAATTGGCTGGAATGTGTCTGCTGACTGTCAGGTACAGGGTCAAAGTTTACTCAATGATGACGAATAGGGGGCGGGTCGAACCGCGTATATGTTCGCCCGCCGTGCCGAACGCGAACATGCTATGTTCGCCGGGAACCGTTCGCCGGCGAACCGTTCGGTACATCACTACTGCTGTACTGAGCAGAAAAGGGAAGCATTGAAAAGAGTTCAGCCAAGTTTCATGATGCTCTTTCAATTGCAGTAATTTGCTGTTGTCCTTACATATATGATTCTTGGAAATGACACAGGTTGGGACCATGATCATGAGCTTTCATGACTACAACAGTAGTTTTGAATATGCACATCAGGCCCCGGACAACTTCCCACCAAACAGTCTATTAAAACTGCCCTGCCTTTCACATTGCAACAATAGCACCTTCCATACTGGAAAGAGTTGAATGAGGATAATTTGCAGAATTTGCATTTGAACATAATTTATATAATGTGTAATAACTTAAAGGAGCACTATTGGGTCAGGAACACAAATATATATTCCTGACCCTATAGGGTTAAAACCACCATCTAGCCACCCTGGTCCCCTCATGCCTCCCTAAATACAGTAAAATCTCACTTGTATTCAAGTCTGCAACTGCTTACTTAGTCCCAGTTTCCTTTAGATCGGCCCACTGCCTGACATCAGCAGAAGTGGTAGCCTGATCCAATCATAATGCTTCCCCATAGGATTGGCTGAGACTGACAAAGAGGCAGATCAGGGGCAGAGCCAGCACACTTCAAACACAGCCTTGGCCAATCAGCATCTCCTCATATAGATGAACTGAATCAATGAATCTCTATGAGGAAAGTTCAGTTTCTGCATGCAGAGGGAGGAGACACACTGTTTGGATGCATTTTAGGCAGCCATGACCCAGGAAGGATCTCTAACAGCTATCTGAAGTTATCACTAGGCTGTAACGTAAACACTGCATTTTCTCTTTTACAGCAAAAAGCCTGAAGGTAATGATTCTACTCACCAGAACAAATTTAATAAGCTGCAGTTGTTCTGGTGACTATAGTGTCCCTTTAAACAGAAATAGTTGAATGGGGATGCTTTGCAGAATTTGCATTTGAATATATATTTATTATTATTTATTATTATTATTATGATATTTATAGAGCACCGTCAAATTCCGCAGCGCTTTACAATGGGTGGACGAACAGACATGTCGTTGTAACCAGACAAGTTGGACACACAGGAACAGAGGTTGAGGGCCCTGCTCAATGAGCTTACATGCTAGAGGGAGTGGGGTAAAATGACACAAAAAGGCAAGGATAGTATTAGACTAGTGACAGTTGCAGAAGGGGAATCAGTCGGGAGCTATTAACAGTTTCATTGATACGCTTTTATGAAGAAGTGGGTTTTTAACAATTTTTTGAAGGAGTGGAGACTGGGTGAGCATCTAACAGAGTAGGGAAGCGAGTTCCACAGGAATGGTGCAGCCCTCGAGAAATCTTGAAGGCGAGCATCAGAGGTGGGAGTACGGACAGAAGATAGACGTAAGTCTTCAGCAGATCGTAAGGGCCTAGATGGGACATACTTGTGTATAAGGGAGGATAGATAGGTGGGAGCAGCATTATGTAGAGATTTGAAAGCAAGAACCAGAATTTTAAATTGAGCTCTATATTTTATAGGAAGCCAATGTAGGGACTGACAGAAGGGTGAGGCATGGGAGGTGCGGGCGGACAGGAAGATGAGCCTCGCAGCAGCATTCATTATGGACTGTAATGGCACAAGTTGGGAGCACGTAAGACCACTGAGAAGTGGATTACAGTAGTCAAGGTGAGAAAGGACAGTGGAATGGACCAACACCTTAGTCGCATCTGGCGTTAAGTAGGGGCGGATGCGCGCAATGTTTTTGAGATGGAAATGACAGGATTTGGCGATAGATTGAACATGAGGCTTGAAGGAGAGGTCGGAGTCAAAGAGAACACCTAGGCAGCGAGCCTGTGTGGTGGAGCTGATGGTAGCACCGTTGACTTGGAGGGAGACAGACACAGGAGTAACAACACTTGAGGGAGGAAAGACCAGAATTTCAGTTTTGGTCAAGTTTAGTTTAAGGAAGTAGACAGCCATCCAGTTAGAAACCGCAGAGAGGCAGTCAGTGACACTAGTCAAGAGGGACGGGGAGAGATCAGGAGAGGATAGATAGATTTGTGTGTCATCTGCATAGAAATGATATTGGAAGCCAAAGGAGCTAATGAGTTTACCAAGGGAGGCAGTATAGATGGAGAACAGTAGGGGACCAAGGACTGAACCTTGGGGGACACCAACAGAGAGGAGTTGGTTAGAAGAAGCAGAGCCAGAGAAAGAAACACTGAATGAGTGCTGGGAGAGGTAGGAGGAGCACCAATATTGCGGAGGATGAGAAGAAGCTGATGATTAACAGTGTCAAAAGCCGCAGGCAGGTCAAGGAGAATTAGGATAGAGTAGTGACCACGAGATTTTGCAGCGAGTAGATCATTGGATACTTTGGTCAGTGTCATTTCCACAGAGTGCTTAGTGCGGAAACCAGACTGAAGCGGGTCTAGCAGAGAGTTGGACTCGAGGAAGTCTGTCAATCTCTCATACACAATTTTTTCAAAGATCTTGGATGCAAAAGGCAGTAGCGAGATAGGACGATAGTTGGATGGGGAGTTAGGGTCAAGATTGGGCTTCTTTAGAATTGGGGTTACAGTTGCATGTTTGAAGGGTAATGGAAATATACCAGAGGAGAGAGAGAAATTGAGAATTTTAGTGAGAAGTGGAGAAAGAGAAGAAGACAGAGTACGGATGAGATATTCTATAACATTTACCAACTTCAGTAAGGACGGTATAGCTGGCAAGCCTCTAGCCCTATCAAATTTAAAACACTAAGATTCTGAATAATTTAAGTGAGGGAGGGATTAGAGATCCTTTGTTTGGCAGAAGAGACCTGGGACTGTCGGCTATAACTGCCCTTGGTTTTCTAAGTTACATTGTTAAGCCATTCGATGCAGCGGAATATAATGCAATCAAAACAAACAGCTAATTGGAGCATCGTTATGATAAAATTCTAGTTTTGAGTTGTCCAAACAAGCTCCTATGGGTGTTTTTTTTGTTGTTTTTTTAATTAAATTTTTTATGAGATTTAATTGAAATTAGCAGAAATAGCCATGTATTGGCATGATGACCATGTGTATGGTTTTTATTTGGAAAGATACATGCTGTGGATAATTACAGTGGGGAAAAATAGAAACATAAGCATCACATAACTAAGACATTAAGGTAATCTTTAGTTATTATTTACACGTAAAACATTTTTAAACCTAGCAAAATAATTAACACAACTACTCAGAATAGTGCATCTCAATTTTGAATGCCTTTTTACTTTCACTCCTTGTACCCTTTGCTTTCTTTTTTTTTTTTTTTTCTTCCCTCTTCCAAAGGAACACTCAAAGTACTGTAGCCACTTAAGACCACTATTGTATATATGATGCCAGGAGTGTCCTAGGATATGTGGTATAAGTAGGGCTGTGTCGGGATGTTTTCATTGGCAGAGAACATCAGTTGAATGCTCTCATCCATTGAGTGGGAAACTGTATCAGGCCATGTTTAGCTCAGACATTTAGATGATCCTGTATGCAACCCAGAGGCACCCAAGGCACCCAGGTATTCTGAAATGGTGTGGTTATTTCCTCTGGTAGGAAGCGAAGTCATTCATGGCACCATAACCACTACAACATGGTATAGTAGTTACGGTGCTTTAAATGTTCTTTTTAATAAGGTTTTCATTTCCACTTATAATAATGGAACTAAATAAAGAACTAAATAATTTCTCACACTAAAATCACCTTATACAAACTCAATGTCCTCTCAGCTGAGAGATTGTTACTTAAAGTAGTACTTTTAAAGGAACACTGTAGTGGTTAGAATACAAGCATGTATTCCTAACACTATAGTTACCGTTCAATGTTTACGTAGACAGCCTTCCTCCAAATGCATGAAAAAGTGAGGTTTACTTACTTTTTCTCCATCGTCATGCTGGTCTCACCAGGACTGGCCCCACCTCAATGGCCGGTCATGGCAAACTTGATGATCTCAGTCAATCCATAGGAAAGCCTTGGGAGGTTATTGTGCATGCGCAACCAATCACCACACTATGCAACTCTGCATCTCTTCATAGAAATGCATTTAATCAATGCATCCCTACGGGGAGCATGTAGCGTCTCCATGCAGAGAGTGGACAAGCTGAACAAAGGTGCTGCATACAGTGCAGCACTGAAATAGGAAGCAGAAATAGGAAGCAGAGCAGCACTGTGGCAGTGTTTACATCAAAAAGCCAACAGAGACAGGCTATAGACACCAGAACAACTACATTAAAGGGACACTCCAGGCACCCAGACCACTTTTGCCCATTAGAGTGGTCTGGGTGCCAACTCAATCACCCTTAACCCTGCAAGTGTAATTATTGCAGTTTTTATAAACTGCAATAATTATCTTGCAGGGTTAAGTCCTCCTCGAGTCACGGTCTATCAGATTTATTTTCCTAGCACTGGAGAGTCCCTTTAAGCTGTAGTGGTTCTGGTGACTACAGTGTCCCTTTAAATAGGGTACAACAGAAAATTAAATACATTAATGTATCCTCCTTGTAAAAAAATATTGTATAAATATCCCTCCATTTTTATCTGTCATCACTTGTCTATCACTATTTTCTCATCACTTTCTAGTTGTTAGGAGTTTGCCAAATGATAAAACTAAGGTACTAAATACAAAACTGATTCAACATCAAGATCAAAAATGTTAAATTGTTTTGCATGTATAAAATCCCTAGAAAAAGCTAAGAAAGCCTATGCATTTGTGCAATTTGTCTATTGTCTCATCTTCTGTCAACTTTATCACAGTTTAGATTATTAATTTTTTTTAATCCTTTAAACACAATATTTTAGACTGAATAATAAATTATTGTTGTAAAAAAATAGATGTTCCAGGAGTGAAGTGGCACACTTGATTAATGTAGTCCACACATTATAAAATATTCTGTTATATGAAAATTAATATATTAATATTGTATCCTTATCAATGGTTTAAATATATCATTGTAGATTTCTTTTTAGTTTTAAAAACATTTTTTCCCCTCTATGAAATTTCCATAATGTATACAGTTTTGTTTTTTAACAACTGTCAATAAACTATAGTAATAAAACCATGAATTTATACTGACGACACTGTTTGAAGTTCTTCAGAATAAACTATGGAATTAAATGGGTTAATCTCATCATCAGCAAAGCAGTAAAGTACTGTCTAGCATATACATTTAATTGGTGTATGTTATCCTTCCCCTATGCCTTTGTAGGAAATGAAATGTCATTTCAGAGTGTATTTTCAACTAATGCAATATTGCACAGTCATCAACAAATATTGGTTTTCATTGCAAGCTAATATATTTTCACGTTCTGCAAACTCATCTTCTTTTACATGTTTTAAGATATCAGTGATATGAGTGATCACATGCGAATGTAATTTCGTTACCAACTCAAGAATTGGCAGAAATAGGAGTAGTTGCTGTTAATGGTCCGAGCTGATTGATGTTCATTACATGTAATTACCACGTGCCATCAACGCGATACATATTTGTGATTGGGGACAAAGGCCAAAGGTATTCAATAAGGTGTGAGCTATACAAGTAAGAGCAAGTTGGTTGTGATGTACCAAAACCAATGAACAGGTAGGCCTGAAAAAAGAGGGCCCACCTACTGAAAGAGTTTTATATGGAGACATGGTTGGAGTTCCAATCGTCAACAGAATGTCAGAAGGTAGCTGTGAAGAAGGTAGATATAGGCTGGGAAAAAAATGACAAAAATATTACTACCATCTAATTAGAAACAAATAATTAACCCCTCACCCCCATTGTTAGGCCTGGCTTATACCTTGACTGACTTAGTAACTGTTACATGCTGTCGATATCTTCCCAGGTTGCTAGGAAGATATGCATAAAGGACTTAATAATGTAATTAATTGGTAAAAAAAGTATACATTAACGCAGTGAAAACTGGAAACAGTGCTGGTTGTAAGATAATGTAATAGATGTAAGTATTGTAAGAAAAATACTGTCTCTTCCCAACAACTCATGCCTCAAAGCGTCATCCAAAACTGTCAGAACTGACAAACTGAAAAACGTACATGTGGAAACAAAGAAAATCTAATTTGACTAACTATCTATACAACTAGAAGGGTGACAAAATTAGTAGTCTATGAGATCTGGGAGGGTAGAACTTAACAGTAAGTATACATGAATATAAAAGTGAAGATCAAAAGGATTACAGAGGCTCAATAATCTAAAACCAGAACAGACAGCGAAACTTGGTGTTCATAAATCCTTTACTAACCCTGTGAAAATGTGGCAGGGTGATTGCCGATAAGGTAGGTAAAGTAAAGGAGTCCAGAACTACTAAAATACTCTAGTGATACCGGTTACCAAAGAATACAGAAGAAAATTGAATGTCACAGGAGTTGTACCGCAACATGCAGGAAAGAAGAAACCCATAAAAGGTGGATCCAAAAGGCCTATTACTGAGCCTTATAGTGGCCGGACTTAACATATTAATATAGCGAGAATCAAGGTCAAGGATGCAGAAATACATAATAATTAATAGTCAAGATACCAGAAATCACAAGGCCAATATGAAGCCGGGTCAGGATACCAGAAATGACTAGGTCAATACGAAGCCGAGGTCAAACCCAGAAAATTAGCCACAATATACCAGCACTCAGGGATTTTTAGTGGTTCTGAATCCATAAAGTCCATGTTTCTGTTCCCTCCTGGAACTTTCATCAAGACAATAAAAGCCAAAAAGTTTCAGGAGGGAACTGAAATGTTGACTTTATGGCTTCAGAAAAAAAAGAATCACCACTGAAAATCTGAGTGCTGGTATTTTGTGGCTATAGATGGAATATGTTGCTGAGCACCAAGTAATGTGTAGTATGTGTGTGTGTGTATATATATATATATATATATATATATATATATATATATATATAATGTATTTATTTGTGTTCAGGGCAAACAGGCCCTATGGAGAGATAATGAGCAGGTTAGGAATTGCGTACTATAGAAAGGAAAAAGTCGGTTGTGGTGTGCTGGAACTGATAACGTAGTAGGCCTGTAGATAAAAGAGGGCAAAAATAGATTCATACAATTAAACAATACAATCAAGAGAACATAGCTACAATGACTTGTTGACCAAGTATGATGGATTTCTTGTACCAATAGTGGAATGTACAGGGAATAGGCTGAGGAATTTCCAATGACCCAAAGTTATAATTATGTGTACCGCTAAATTCTTGCCTGGAGCCATGGAAGCCGCCCCTATTCTAAACGTAGCCAGTATAAATGGAGGGATTGAGACCTAGTCTCAAGATCGAGGATCTAACGTATTGCATGGTTGTTGCAGTGAAAAGGACTGACCCGTGTAGTGATATCAGAGGTTTTGAAAGCTGGCCACTAATGATGAGTAACTAGGAGTCTAAAACTTTACCAGGCGCCATATGTTTGGGTAGATTATTGAGGGATATCCCCACACTGACCCTCTATAGTTGATTTTGATGTGGGGTAAGGAAATTAAATAGTCTGCTTGTTTAGATATGTGAGACCTCCTGAGACAATACTGAAGGTTGAACGTGGATGTAGCGGTAAATTCTCAGGGCCTATGGACACCAAAGTCTGGTACATAGCAGTCTTAATTACTTAAATGGTGTAGAATTCGACAGGACTGGCATCTAGCAAGTCTGATCGTGATTGGAATAGTTGCTTGTTGATGGGAAAAACTATGTGATCGTATTGGACCAGTTTCCAGAGTGCCTATGAATAGTGTTGTAAACTGATATTAAGACAGGAAACTATGTCTGTTTAGAAAGAGTTCAACATATGATGTTGTATACCAGATAGATTTAATTAAATTATGTCGTAAGATAATTTAAGTATAAGGTGGCTAAGTAAGCAAGTTCTAGTAAAGACAACATAGAGAGGAGTCCGCATTCTAACATGAACTTTAAAAAAAAAAAAAAATAATAATAATACCAAACCCTATCATATGCTAGACGTGTGATAGCAGATAGTGCAGGTCGTAAAGGTTTGTGACCGTGAGCCAAGTGACCTGGTATCGTGTAGGTTCTATTATTTGGTCTTGATGAAGTTCCACAGTTGGGACAAAATGCGTCAATCACACCATTATCACACTCTGGAATACAGAGACAGCAGTGGTTATTGGAGACGCAATAGGTTGGGCCCTGTGGAGTGCAGAGATGTCAGGAAGAAAAACATACTACTCCCGTACCAATAGAGCAAGAACCTATTCCACATGAGTAAGCCTGCTGTAACATGGGTGTCCAGTGTGATATGGATGTTGTCATAAGGAAGGTCATGAACAAAGGTGTAATAGCTTAGATGAAAAGGATCTGCCTTGAGGATCAAACCTCACTGCAAAATTGAAGGACCCCGGCAGAGATTGTAATCCCTAACGACAGCTTGACCTGGTTTGTATGTATCGATCGATGCATATGAGCATGAAGTCTATTTCAACTCTAGGCAGACTGGCCTGCAAAGGTATAGCTTCAATATGTACTGGCCTACTAGCTAATGCCAAGTGGCAAAACAATTATGCTAGGTTGGTGACAGGTGAGACCCTGCTAGTTGCCAAGTGACTTATGAGGCTCTGTCTATGCGTTGGTGCGAGGGGACTTCGTGGCCACTGAAATGTTGTTGCGGGATGTTGGCCTCTCTGTGACTTTTAAACATAAGATAGAATGGGAGTAACAGATGAGGTCCTCTCTATGCCACAAAGCGAGGCGACTAACTATGATTTGGCCAGAGGGGCGTAGTATCTCCGAGTATGAGGATGGATGTTGGCCTCGCAGGACCACTAACTTATGGTGTAGAGGCCTGGGAAATTACAACTACTTAACTCCTGGGACACTGACAGCCATTAATCACCTTAATTGAAACACACCTACACCCAGATACCGCGGTCAAGATCTTTAAAAAAGACCACGGTAATAATTAGATGATATATGAGTAGTGGTATAGGGGAATGAATACAAAATAAGGCTGCCCAGGAAGCAAGTGCACTTGTAGGTTTACCACAGTTGAGATCTTCACAAAAGACCACGGTAATCAGCCAGTTGAAGCAAGGCACCAGACGCAGGGATAGAACAGAGGAATGGAAACTGCACTGATCGACGCGTTTCGTCCCAACTGTGGAACTTTATCAAGACCAAATAATAAAACCTATACGATACCAGGCCATTATGAACAGGACAGCAGACACAAGGAAGAAATATCCACAATCTGTACAAGTACCTGACCAAATAACAAACAGACATGCAAGCATGATACATGAAAACTTAAAAACAGGAACAAATGCGATTTGTCGTACGACAATTGACAACAACATACCAGTGATAACAACCAACATGAGTAAACAAACGTAAGTGAGACATAATTGAGAATAGATCCAAATCTTTGAGCAAGATGCAATATGAACAAAGACCACTAGAGAACCTCCACTGCTTGTCTCAGAAAAACTGACAAATATGGTATGTGTAGTACATTACAATTCATGTAGACGGTCGTGATAATCGAATTAAACAACCTAAAGGGAGCATTTATATGAAAATTACACAAACGTTACGTAGCCAAATTGTTAGTGTATACAGAACAGAATAAAACAATAAATGGAGCATTCGACTGTAAGGGGCGAAAACCCTACAACTATTAGGCATACGGAACATCGCACGTGTAATAGCTGAACAGTATGCGTATGCGACTATGCGCACAAGCTGGCTTTAGCTCATCTTGTGCCATTGCAATTTGTATATAATTTGTTTTCACAATCTAACAGGATAAACTTATTTAGATTGCTCTAGTTTTCAAGTATATGCATTATCATAACCCAGCTCAGAGGTACTAATTTGCAAGTATCTAGATTGATGAAATGTTGTGTAATGCTAATAGCTACAGTTGCAAGAAAATGTATGTGAACCCTTTGGAATGATATGGATTTCTGCACAAATTGGTCATAGATGATGATCAGATCACATTTTAAGTCACAACAATAGACAATCACAGTCTGCTTAAACTAATAACACACAAAGAATGAAATGTTGCCATGTTTTTATTGAATACACCATGTAAACATTCACAGTACAGGTGGAAAATGTATGTGAACCTCTAGACTAATGACATCTCCAAGAGCTAATTGGAGTGAGATGTCAGCCAACTGGAGTCCAATCAATGAGATGAGATTGGAGGTGTTGTTTACAGCTGCCCTGCCCTATAAAAAACACACACCAGTTCTGGGTTTGCTTTTCACAAGAAGCATCGCCTGATGTGAATGATGCCTCGCACAAAAGAGCTTTCAGAAGACCTACGATTAAGAATTGTTGACTTGCATAAAGCTGGAACGGATTATAAAAGTATCTCCAAAAGCCTTGCTGTTCATCAGTTCACCGTAAGACAAATTGTCTATAAATGGAGAAAGTTCAGCACTTACTGCTACTCTCCCTAGGAGTGGCCGTCCTGTAAAGATGACTGCAAGAGCACAGCGCAGACTGCTCAGTGAGGTGAAGAAGAATCCTAGAGTGTCAGCTAAAGACTTAGAAAAGTCACTGGCAAATGCTAACATCCCTGTTAGCGAATCTACAATACGTAAAACACTAAACAAGAATGGATTTCATGGGAGGATACCACAGAGGAAGCCACTGCTATCCAAACAAAACATTGCTGCACATTTACAGTTTACACAAGAGCACCTGGATGTTCCACAGCAGTACTGGAAAAATATTCTGTGGACAGATGAAACCAAAGTTGAGTTGTTTGGAAGAAACACACAACACTATGTGTGGTGAAAAAAAGGCACAGCACACCAACATCAAAACCTTATCCCAACTGTGAAGTATGGTGGTGGGGGCATCATGGTTTGGGGCTGCTTTGCTGCGTCAGGGCCTGGACGGATTGCTATCATCGAAGGAAAAATTAATTCCCAAGTTTATCAAGACATTTTGCAGGAGAACTTAAAGCCATCTGTCTACCAGCTGAAGCCTAACAGAAGATGGGTGTTGCAACAGGACAATGACCCAAAGCATAGAAGTAAATCAACAACAAAATGGCTTAAACAGAAGAAAATACGCCTTCTGAAGTGGCCCACTCAGAGTCCTGACCTCAACCCGATTGAGATGCTGTGGCATGACCTCAAGAAAGTGATTCACACCAGATATCCCAAGAATATTGCTGAACTGAAACAGTTCTGTAAAGAGGAATGGTCAAGAATTACTCCTGACCATTGTGCACGTCTGATCTGCAACTACAGGAAACGTTTGGTTGAAGTTATTGCTGCCAAAGGAGGTTCAACCAGTTATTAAAATCCAAGGGTTCACATACTTTTTCCGCCTGCACTGTGAATGTTTACATGATGTGTTCAATAAAAACATGGCAACATTTCATTATTTGTGTTTTATTAGTTTAAGCAGACTGTGATTGTCTATTGTTGTGACTTAGATGATGATCAGATCACATTTTATGACCAATTTGTGCAGAAATCCATATCATTCCAAAGGGTTCACATACTTTTTCTTGCAACTGTATCTCTCAAACAAATTACCTATTTCACGTGTTAGAAAAAGAGGGAGGGATACATAGGCCTTGATCAGCCACAGCCTGTCAAACCTCTGACAGGTGAAATGAATAAAATTGATTATATTGTTACAATGGGACTTGTCAAGGGGTGGGATATCTTAGGCCGCAAGACTACAATCAGTTCTTAATTTTCAAGTGCAGAAAGCAGGAAAAATGGGTGAGTGAAAAGATCTGAGTGACTTTGTGACTTTGACAAGGGACAAAGTGATGGTCAGATGACTGGGTCGAAGCATCTCCAAATCATCAAATCTTGTGGGGTGTTCCTGATATGAGGTGGTTAGTACCTACCAAGAGTAGTACAAGGAAGGACAACCAATGAACCAACATCAGGGTCATGTGTGCCTAACTCTCATTGTGTAGCGGTACTTACCCTTTCCAGGGGCCGGCCGGGGTCCTCTGTTCGAGCCGCGCGCGGTCCTGCTGCTGCACGAGCCGCGCGCGGCTCAGCCGACCGCTGTAACTAGTAGCGGTCACGTGTTCTACCTACTCTAAGAGCGCGCCGCGGGTATCGGGCGCGCTCTTAAAGGGACAGTGGGTGCCTAAATTGGAAAAGGCATCCCATTGGTCCCTGTCATGCCACACTCATACATTACCTTTTGGGGGCGTGGATGTGACAGGGACCAATTTAGGTATTTATACTCACCTTCTTTCTTTTGTTCCTTGCCCTATCGTGGTTTCTGTATCAGTTCCCTTTAGCGCTTGTTGTGTTCAGTTGTGTTTCTCCGTATTGACCTTGGCTTTGTTTCTGACTACGTTTTCTCTTTATCCTTATCTGTTCTGGTTGTCGGCTTGTTGTTTACTGTGTACCAGACCCCGGCTTGTCCTAGTTTACGCTGTCTCTCTGTGCCCTTGATTTCGGATTGTTCCTGACTCTGTCTCCTCTCATATACGTCGAGTCCGGCCATTCTAAGGTCCGGTAGACGTATCTCTCCTCTGTGTTGTCTTTTGTTTAGCTGAATCCTGCGTGTTGGGGTATATTCTCGTTACATTACGATAGGGCCATGGACCCCGCAGATTTGGCTCAGCAAATGGCTTCTCACGAGGCAAGGTTTGTAGAGCAGGATCACCGTATGGATCAGATAGCACAGGCTCTCCAGACGCTCTTGTCTAGAACCATTCCTGCAACCGCACCTAACCCTCCTACACCTCATCCTCCCGAAGTATCCAATTCAACCAATGCTTCGCCCCATTTAACACCTCCTCCTAGGTATGGAGGGGAAGCCAAGACATGCAGAGGTTTTATTAATCAAATAGAATTCCACCTTGAGATGTATCCTCATTCCTTTCCCACTGATAGGTCTAAAGTGGGGTTTTTGATGCATCAACTTACTGACAAAGCACTAGAGTGGGCAAATCCTATTTGGGAGGCCAATGGACCTATGGTTCATGATTTCAATAGTTTTCTTGCGGCTTTTCGTAGAACTTTTGACACAACAAAGAGGTCAAAGAATGCCGCAAGAGCATTAATGAGGATTAAACAGGGGTCTAGGTCTGTGGCGGATTATGCTATTCAGTTTCGTACCCTTGCTTCACAGGTAGATTGGACCAATAATGGGTTAACTACTGCGTTTATGGAAGGTTTATCTGACACTATATTAGATGAGGTAGCGGCAAGGGAGCTTCCTATTCCATTAGAGGATCTTATTGACTACCTCATTGATATAGATAATAGAATTCGCGACAGGCTCTATACCAAAAACAAGAATAGACGTCTGGTCACATCTATTAACCCTAGAGTTGATAAACCTGAGAGTGTTAAAGTACCCGAGGAGGAACCCATGCAATTAGGGGTTGCCAAACTCTCGGATACTGAAAAACTACTTAGAAGAAGGAATGGACTCTGCCTATACTGTGGTAGGCGAGACCATATGGTAAGGGAATGTCCTTTGCGTCCGGAAAACTCTCGCACCTAAGACCTTATAGGGGACTGGCCTTGGGTGTGATCTCTAAGTCTCCTAAATTGCCTCCTAATCGTTTGCTTCTCCCTGTTTCCCTTCATATGGGGGTGAGTTGTATAGCAGAATGCATATTAGCCTTGGTTGATTCTGGGGCTGCTGAGAACTTTATTGACTCTGAGTTTGTTACGAAAAATAACATTCCCGTCAGAGAAAGGGAGATACCCTTGGCCATTGAGGCCATAGATGGTAGACCATTAAGTTCTCCAATTGTTACTCATGAAACTGTACCATTACACATGTATACAGGGGTTTTACACTTTGAAACCATTCAATTCCAGGTTATCACATCTCCCTCTTCTCACATTGTGTTAGGGTACCCATGGTTACGTACTCACAATCCCATTTTCGATTGGGAGTCAGGGCAAATAAAATCATGGAGCGATGCCTGCCATGAGTCCTGTACTATTGAAGTCACCCCTTTGAATTCTATTAATGTCCCTACAACTCCTCCTTTGTCCACTGTTATACCCTCTCAGTACTTATTTCTCAAAACTGTCTTCGATAAAAGGGAGGCTGACAAATTACCACCTCACAGACCCTACGATTGTGCTATCGATTTATTGCCTGGCACAATACCTCCAAAGGGCAGGGTGTACCCTTTATCTGTTCAAGAAAACCGTGTCATGGAGGAGTATATTAAGGAATCATTAGAAAAGGGGTTTATTAGGAGATCCTCTTCTCCGGCTGGAGCGGGGTTCTTCTTTGTATCAAAGAAAGAAGGTGATTTAAGACCGTGTATCGATTATAGAGGTCTAAATAAAATCACCATCAAAAATGCATATCCTATACCTTTGATCACAGAATTATTTGACAGACTCAAACATGCTACTGTATTCACTAAATTGGATCTTAGAGGTGCATACAATTTAATACGTATTAAGAAAGACCACGAATGGAAAACGGCATTCAACACTAGATCTGGCCATTACGAGTATACTGTTATGCCATTTGGTCTATGCAATGCCCCAGCAGTATTTCAAGAATTTATCAATGACGTTTTAAGAGACTTTATTCACACATTTGTAATTGTGTACTTAGACGACATATTAATATACTCTACAGATTTACACACTCATCACAGGCATGTTACGACAGTTCTGAAGACCCTTCTTGCTAATGGTCTTTATTGTAAACTGGAAAAATGTCTATTTGACCAATCCGAAGTCCAGTTTTTGGGGTATTTAATTTCCGCTAAAGGTTTTCGTATGGATCCCCAGAAGCTTTCTGCTGTCATGGAATGGCCTCTTCCACAAGGTTTGAAAGCCATTCAGCGTTTTCTTGGTTTCTCTAATTATTATAGACGCTTTATTAAAGGTTTTTCCTCTATTGTAGCGCCTATCACCCGTATGACAAGAAAGGGAGGCAATACTCGTGTCTGGTCTCCCGAGGCACTTCAGGCTTTTGAGTTTCTTAAAACCACATTCGCTTCTGCACCTATTTTACAGCACCCTATCCCCACACTGCCCTATATTCTTGAAGTTGATGCTTCTGATATCGGGGTAGGTGCTGTCTTATCCCAAAGAGAGTCGCCTGAAAAACCATTGCATCCTTGTGGCTTCTTCTCCAAACAAATGTCCAAAGCAGAAAAGAATTATGATGTGGGTAATCGCGAACTCCTTGCTATTATTTTAGCACTGAAAGAATGGAGACATTTGTTAGAAGGAACTAAAGATCCTATTCTCATATTTACGGATCATAAGAACTTATCCTACCTTAGTGAGGCTAAAAGACTGTCTTCTCGGCAGGCTAGGTGGTCACTATTTTTGTCCCATTTCAATTACATTATCACCTATAGGCCAGGTGACCGCAACACTAAAGCAGACGCTCTGTCCAGACAGTTCGAAACTGCTGACAAACAGGAGATTGATGTTACTCCTGTGATTCCCCCAGAAAGGATAATCGCTACCACTGTTTTGTCTATTTCTTCGTCCCTCTTGCAGGCCATACAAGCGAAACAAAACATGGCACCTAGCGAGAGACCTACTGATAAACTATTCGTTGATGTTCCCGAGAGACGGGAGATTCTGTCGTTGTATCATGACACTAAGACTGCTGGACATCCTGGTATTTCCAAAACGGTGTCAGCAGTTTCTCGGTATTTTTGGTGGGATTCCTTACGCAAGGATGTCACTGACTATATAGGTGCTTGTACTACTTGTGCCTGTATGAAATCTTCTCGTAGGGTTCCTTGTGGGCTGTTGCATCCGTTACCTATTCCCGAGAGACCTTGGTCTAACCTGTCCATGGATTTTATTGTTGAATTACCTCCCTCGAATGGTAACACAGTTATCCTAATGATAGTGGATCGGTTTTCCAAGATGGCTCACTTTGTGTCTCTTCACAAGCTGCCCACGTCCAGGGAACTAGCACTTGTTTTCGCCAGAGAGGTGTTTCGATTACACGGCATTCCCGTATCTATTGTATCTGATAGGGGTAGCCAATTTATTTCCAGGTTCTGGAAAGCCTTTTGTTCGGAAATGGGTATTTCTCTCTCATTTTCTTCCGCTTACCACCCCCAGTCTAATGGAGCTGCCGAACGTGCCAATCAATCTCTGGAGCAGTACCTTCGTTGTTTCGTATCCCACCATCAGAACAATTGGTCTGACCTTCTTCCTTGGGCTGAGTTTGCTCGGAATAACGCTACTCATGATTCTTCCGGCAAGAGTCCTTTTTACGTTGTATATGGCCAACATCCTGTTGTTCTTCCGGCTGCTTTCTCCTCACAGGGCATGCCAGTTCTGGATGAACATTTGGCTAATTTGCGTAATACTTGGGAGCAGGTTCAGCGTTCTTTGGTGGATTCCGCTGCTCGCCAGAAGGTGCAGGCTGACAAGCATCGCAGGGCGGCTCCTTCTTATGTTGTGGGGGACAGGGTTCTGCTTTCTACGCGAAACATTCGCCTCCGGGTGCCTTCTATGAAGTTGGCTCCCCGCTTTATTGGTCCTTATCGTATTCTGCATAAGGTTAATCCTGTTTCGTATGCCTTGGGTCTCCCTAAGAATCTGCGTATTCCTAATGTCTTTCACACCTCGTTGTTAAAGCCTTTCATACGCAACCGCTACACCCGACATGCACCTCCTCCCCCTCCTGTTTCTGTGGAGGGTCATGAGGAATTTGAAGTTTCTGCAGTTCTTGACTCTCGTTTCCTTAGGGGCCGACTTCAGTACCTAGTGCATTGGAAGGGCTATGGGCCTGAGGAGCATAGTTGGATTTCCGCTGACGCGGTTCACGCTCCTCGTCTTGTGCGCTCTTTCCATTCTCGTTTTCCTGCCAGGCCTGGCCCTCCCCGCCCGGAGGGCGTGTCCTCAGGGGGGGGTAATGTAGCGGTACTTACCCTTTCCAGGGGCCGGCCGGGGTCCTCTGTTCGAGCCGCGCGCGGTCCTGCTGCTGCACGAGCCGCGCGCGGCTCAGCCGACCGCTGTAACTAGTAGCGGTCACGTGTTCTACCTACTCTAAGAGCGCGCCGCGGGTATCGGGCGCGCTCTTAAAGGGACAGTGGGTGCCTAAATTGGAAAAGGCATCCCATTGGTCCCTGTCATGCCACACTCCCCATACACTTACCTTTTGGGGGCGTGGATGTGACAGGGACCAATCAAATTAGATGTTTAGGTATTTATACTCACCTTCTTTCTTTTGTTCCTTGCCCTATCGTGGTTTCTGTATCAGTTCCCTTTAGCGCTTGTTGTGTTCAGTTGTGTTTCTCCGTATTGACCTTGGCTTTGTTTCTGACTACGTTTTCTCTTTATCCTTATCTGTTCTGGTTGTCGGCTTGTTGTTTACTGTGTACCAGACCCCGGCTTGTCCTAGTTTACGCTGTCTCTCTGTGCCCTTGATTTCGGATTGTTCCTGACTCTGTCTCCTCTCATATACGTCGAGTCCGGCCATTCTAAGGTCCGGTAGACATAGCTCTCCTCTGTGTTGTCTTTTGTTTAGCTGAATCCTGCGTGTTGGGGTATATTCTCGTTACACATTGATGCAGGTGAAGAGTGAAGGATAGCTTGTTTGATTACACAGAAGAGCTACTATAGCTCAAATTGATGCAAAACTTAAAGTTGGCCATGATAGAAAGGTATCAGAACACACAGTGCATTGCATTTTTGCTTTGTATGGGGTTGATTAGCTGCAGACCAATCAGAGTGACCTGCCCACCAATGAAAGCATCTTTAATGATCAGGTGGATGGCCAGTGAGTTTGTGTAGCTTACCTGGGGAAGAGATTGCAGCATGATGCACTATGGGAAGGCAGACCAGTAGAGGCAGTGTTCTGCTTGGAAATCTTAAGTCCTGCTGTTCAAGTGGATGTGACAGGATTACTGAATGACCCAACACAAAGTAAATGATAATAGAAATAAATGTGACCAGGCTTTATGTTGGAGAGACAGAGAATAGTTAGGGACAAGCTGAAGTCAGGGAAATCAGGGAAGCGAGTTACAATAGCTATAACACACAAATGGGAACTAAAAATGAACCAAAACATGGCAATGACCTATGACAAGAAATCATGTGCCACAGTCTAGGCAGCATAAGGTAAACAAACCTACCTAGAGATTGTTGCAGACAATCCTTCATGGAAATGGTGTTCCCTGGTGGCAGTGGCCTCTTTAAGTAGGATTATGCATCCTGCCACATTGTTCTGGAATGGTTAGAGGAAAATGATAGAGTTCTAGGTGTTGCTTTGACCTCTGAACTATTCACATCTCATTCCGATTGAGCTGTCAGATGTGTGAGGACAACAAATCTGATTCATGGAGGCACTTCACAACTTGCAGGACTTAAATGATCGGCTGCTAGTGTCTTAGTGTCTTAGTGTCAGATACACAAGGACACATTCAGATGTTTTGTGGAGTTCATCAAAAGCTATATGCACAGTAAGTGGAGCAATTAAGAAATAGTAAACAATAAACTACAGTGGATAAACACCAATTAACAGTGCAATATTCTGTATACACAAAATAGAAATATTAAGTTAAAGAGTCACATGCACAAATAAAGTGCCAGTAGAACTACTTGGCTAAAATGTCATGCTCAGTAGGATACTAATAGAGAATCCTGACCCATGTTCTATGTGGTCTCCTGTGGCTATATGGATGGGAATAATCTCATGTGTAATATTGCAACACAATTCACCAGTACAAAATGCACTCACACGGTCCAAGTAACATTAATGCCCATCTGAATGTATGAAGAGGATCCACAAATCTTCCACTAAAAAGGTAGTAGATACTTTATTATCCATTACAGTCCAACGTCATATGGCTGCTTCAATCCTTCAGGATGTGTTTCGCCTTATAAATCTACTGTTGTGTTTTATCAGTGCAGTTGTATGTAGAAAATAGCAAAGGTTTTTTTTAGAACACAAGCTCTTTATCAGTATTGAAAACATGCTTTTTACAACACAGCCAAAGGATGTAAAAAATTCTAAAAGGTTTTTAGAAATAAATGTTTTACATATGAGACGGCAATAAAATTTGAAGATTACTTGTTGCATTAGGATTTTACATAGGTACATAGATGCATAGTAATACAGCATGAAAAAAATACTAATGTCAACCAAGTCCAGCCTTTCATTTACCTTTTTCTTTTGTTGATCCAAAACTATTTGAAGGGATTTCTACATTTTCCATAGAAATGGAAGTATTCCTTCTTGACTTGGCAATCAAATTTCTCCTTGGATCTAAAAGATGTTACCCAATATATTAGCCATTATGTCAATAAATATTATGTTTGTTTGTTTGTTATTTTCTTAATAAAAGGTATTCAGATGTTCTTTCAAAATTTGTAAAGATACTACCAATTTAGACAAATAATTTAACACGTTATCCTTTGTTGTAGGTGAAATCTTCTTTATTCAAATATAAATGGATGGCCTATTGTCCTTTCTGCAGTCCTAATAATGATCAGGTTACCAAAATGTAAATATGTACTAGTATTTTATCAGAAACAACCTCTGCATTAGGCCAAATAGGCAATTTTTTGGCATCTGGGATTGATATGACTGGTGGGCTGAGGAAACTATCTGGCAGGGATTTACTCAAGATCAAATAATCGTATAAAGGTGTCACCAGGAGAAAGAAGGACAATTCTGTTGCCAATAAAGGTGAGCTCCAAAGCTGGCAATGATATGACTTGAGACCTGATGGCATTGTCTAGCTGGAACTAATATGATTGGGTGGCTAAGAGCACTATCTGGCGAGCTCATGGCAGTAGCCAGTTGTGGAGGTAAAAAGGCACCATGAAAACATTTAGAGACCTGCTCTCTTTGACCAAAACATCAACAGATAAATAAGGGAAACCATTTTCATCTTACCCAAATAACATTCAGAGGCCTATTCCCTTCCACCAAACCATCAAAAGAAAACTAGATTTTCATCTCAACAAGCAAACATGACTGACAATTTAAGGATACTAGATATAATTTATTGTCATCCTTTGACGTATTATTCTTACAATAGCAATGTTACTACTATAATGTTCTGGACTTGCAGTTTTTCATTATTATTATTTTCATTGAATGTATATCCCCATTTATTATTATTACTGGTATTTATATAGTGCCAGCATATTCCGTAGCGCTTTACAATATTATCAAAGGAGGAGATTTAACAATAAATGGGACAATTACAAAAACTTAATGGAACAATAGGCTGAAGAGGGCCCTGCTCAAACGAGCTTACAGGCTATAGGAGGTGGGGTGTAAACCCCAACAGGACAGAAGGTAGCAATTAAACAAGGTGGAGTGAAGCAGAGCTGGAGGAAGGAATAGAGTGCTGCCTTTAAGGAGAGAGCAAGTGACAGTTACCCACCCCTCCCTTTCTCTGTCCTCGCCCCACCTAGCAGTAAATACCTTCAAGTGAGAATAGCCAGGAATTCTAGGTGGATTTCAAATTTGAGGCCAAAATAGCCAAAATAAAACCAGAATTGACTTTGAGAATTTTTCTAATTTGGCAATTTAGGTCTAACTTATTAAATAAACTTTGAATTCACTTTGACTTCCTGGCAAGTCTCACGTTAGTGAATAATCCTGGAAATATAGTCAGCAGATTTGACTGAGGTTTGTGATAATATAAGAAAATTAAAAGTGTCCAAACACTCTTAGTTAAATAGCCTAAGCTATTTAACTAGATAGTTTTGGATTTTGTAAGTTTTTGAATTCTCTCATAAATTTTGGATCCCACCTCTGCTCTTTTTACAATTCTATGATATGCTTCTAAAACAGGTGCTCAAACTTGCACTGCACATTTAATGGGGGCTTTTAACACTGGTTTATAAAGATTCACAGGTAAGATTTTATAATGTGAATTATGTACACTGAACAAAATTATAAACGCAACACTTTTGTTTTTGCCCCCATTTTTCATGAGCTGAACTCAAAGATCTAAGACTTTTTCTATGTACACAAAATGCCTATTTCTTTCAAATATTGTTCACAAATATGTCTAAATTTGTGTTAGTGAGCACTTCTCCTTTGCTGAGATAATCCATCCACCTCACAAGTGTGGCATATAAAGATGCTGATTAAACAGCATAATTATTGCACAGGTGTGCAATAAAAGTGTTGCATTTATAATTTTGTTCAGTGTAATACCTCTTTTTAAGGATGACAAATTCTAAATGACATTTGCAGATATTGCCTGTGATGGATGGCCTGATTTGCTTGGTGCAAGCCACAAGCTCACGGCACCATTTTTGTGACAGTTTTCCATGTATCTTGATTTGCTTTATTGGTTACCTGTATTATACATAGAGCAGTGTGTGTGTCTGTATGTGCAGCTGTGGGTCAACAAAGGGGAGGAGGGGGAGGCAGCAGCTCTTGTGGGCTAATCGAGTTAAATGCTGCCCTGTGAGTGACCACCTGCTGTGGGAGCAGCAAGTCTATGTACTTCAGCAAAGGACTTTGTTGATGTAACCAGAGATTGCTCTGAAGGGACAGTGGGTCCAATCAAGATAACCTTTTGTTGTCATGATGTATTAGCACAGGGGGAGGTGTTAACTAGTGTAAGGAAGCGCTTTGTTGTTCTTTCCCTGTGATCTGTTCTGTTTTGCCATTGTTGAATGTTTTGTGTAATGTTTATTTTACTGTATGCTGTGATCTTTGTAAGCTGGGACTGGATACAATAAACAGTCAGAGTGAGTCTGAGTTCTATGAGTTGCCAAGAAAGAAGGTGGTGTTGTCGCTTCCTTGAGGTCTCACAAGATATGGCTATGCATTGTCCTCTGTAGAGTAATTACTAATAAGAGTATTGTCAGAAGACTGGATGGATAGAATATCATATAGTAACTAGATATCAGCTCTGTATATCCTGTGTACACTACCAAAGAGGAGTCCTAGCATTTTAGTGGAGCAGTTTAGTGCTGCAAGTTATGTAAAAAGAATTCCCACGGACGATATATTAAGGCTGTATTGTCACATTGCCTCATATTGCACACTGTTGCTTACTCTGTTTGTAACTGTTCTAAAGTTCTGATGTATTGTTTTACCTAACTTATTACCATTTAGAGTACAAGTTGTTTGTACAATACTCTTCCAAAAATGCATACCTTTGCAATTATCTGCATTAAATCTCATCTGACATTTGACTACCTAGACAATACATGGAGGTACTATGATTATCACATTTGTTAAGCTTTTTTCCAAAATATTCCATAACATATTCAGTGTTTTTTTTATATTTCAGACAATGTTTAATGAAATAATATTAATTTCCATCTAAACTATTTCCTTTTAAATTATTATGTGTAAAACTGTATCAAATACCCTAACAAATAAAAGTAAATCGCAGCCACTTTAATACACTCAACTATACTTTTGTTTCAATTTAAAGTGAACCTATCATAACAGATATATATTTGCCACATTCTAACGACCTGACTTGACTCATGTTATAAAATTAAGTGTTTCTCCCCTCAATACATTTAAATGTTCATATTTTACTTATTTCTATCACCTCTGTCTCCTGGTGAGATCAGCAATCATGTTTTCAACGGGTGTTATACTTGCTGTTACACACACCTTTCCTGTATAACCCTTTTTTTGGGAAGAACATACTTATTTCCCATAACAAATTAACATTTTCTAACAGTGTATGTTGGCTTTGTGCAAATAAAACATATCTGCAATAAATCATTCTGTCTGTTTCTCTCCTCTCTCCGCGCTGGCGTTCTCACACTGAGCCTGCCTCTCCTCCCTACTTCCACTTGCAGGCACTGGTTAGGCTGTATATAAAAATGACAGATGCACCGTGTACAGTTTCCCCTGAAAACAGACAGGTGGAATAAATACCAAATATGTTATCTCTGTACTGATCAGCACAGAATGAACGACTGAGAGGGGAAACTGCATTTCTTTTTAGAGAAATCTAGATATTTGTCAGCGTTTTTGCTAGCACAGTGTATAGATGAAATTTGATTCTATGTCTTTTATTACATTAGATTCTAGTTGTCATCACAGGTTCTCTTTAATGCATATATTCACTTATTAGGACACCTTTATCTTATGTCAGTCTTTAAGTAAAATCGAAACAAAGCAAAATTGGAATATTAATGTTTTTCTGACTGCTTTTCAGAAGTGTCAAGTGTTATGCGCCACCTTCTTTCACTATGTGCTTTACCACTCATATCTTTAGGTACAAAGATTTATGTGGAATATTGTATGAAGGCTCCCAGTTGTACTCAAAATCAAATAATTGTATAAAGGTGTCACCAGGAGAAAGAAGGACAATTCTGTTGCCAATAAAAGTGAGCACATCTGACAATTCTATTCCAACATCAGGCTATCCATTCTGCATATTAAAGGGACACTCCATTCCCCCGAACTTTAGCTTGCTGAAAAGCGTTTTGTGTAACATGTGTACTTTGTTTTTCCATTTTAGAAATAGTGCAGATTTCAATAGAAATTGACACATTTAAAACTTAACCTTGAAACAGGTCCTTTGAAACATGTTCTGTTACTTCCTGGTTTGGTTAGCTTATTTGCACTGCACTCAAGAGGCAGAAATTGCTCAGATCACCTGCCTTGAAAAGACTTCTCATTGAGCTGCATTGGGAATTATGTGATTGAACAGTCACAGAAAGTCTGGGTCACTTTAAATAAGGAGGGCTTGCAAAGTCTGCGTACAAGAGATCGACAGATTTTGCAAACTGTTTTTATATATAACTCCAATGAAAAAATGCATAATTAAATGTATGTAAATTTTAATTTGGGGTATGGTTACTAAACAGTGATGTTTATTTATTTTGTAGTTGGGCAGTGGAGTGTCCCTTTAAACAAGCTCTCTGATGATATATGACTGTACACTTAGTTACACATATAGTTCAGATCAATAATTTAATGTGAGGATTTTGTTGGAGTGACCGTTTCAACCTAGAAGAGCTTTGGTTACAACAAAGGAATTATGCCTAAATTGATTGTTTTGCAATGTGAAATGAAATTTAGGTCAGGAAATGGTACAGGGAAGCAGCGCCTTCTGGGTGTCATCAAACTCATATTGGCGTGAATCAGTATGAAAAATATGAAGACTGAAAACAAAATATAGTGTAATATATTCTATAGGTGGTGAGGTAAAATAAGAAAAATTCCAATTACAATTTTGTGGAGCTTATGTTCAGCTCCAGACATATGCACCTGGATGGTATGATCCCCTCCCCGTCCCCCCCCCTCCCCCGTGGATATGTTGTTCAGCTTGGTATCTTGTAGATAGGTCATGGTTAAGCGTCAGTTAGAGTGTTGAGTGTTCACGAGTATTTCCCTCCAAATTACAGTGTCACGGATATTCACCAAATACATAAAATGAGAATAAAAACAGAAAATTTTTTATCTTTGTGTTGTTGTTATAAAAACAAAATAGGAGGAGGTATACTCACAAAAGGAGAGCAAAAAATTAGGTTTTTGCTCAATCTTGTGTAGAGTAGTTTGATTCCTCCCCACAAAGGAGGTAGAAAGTGTGGCTCCTCCGGATAAAATCTTCAGGGATAAAATCAGGAAGTTCCAGGTAAGGTAAAAAACTAGTTTTATTTAAAACAAAGATAATAAAACTAATAATGGAAATAAAATATATACAGTGAATGGAGATAAATGAATGTGATAGCAGAGAATGCTATGAACCAGCTGAGTGGGAACTTAAACCACTCTAAGAAATACAAAAGTACAATACATACAATAGGTGGATCACACGTCTTGATATGTCTAAAAGAAACCTAAAACAATATAGTGCAATATTGTCAATAAATATGTTAATATGGATAATGTAGAGATCAAGTACTCACAAGCCTGGAGCCAAATAATATCATATGGCTCTCATGAATAATGCAGTGGGACTTTTCAATGGGATGTCCCCATCCGTTTTCTATTATTATTTTTTTATTAATATTATTGCCATTTATATAGCGCCAACAGATTCCATAGCGCTTTACAATATTGTGAGAGGGGATTTAACTATAAATAGGACAATTACAAAAAACTTACAGGCACGATAGGTTGGAGAGGTCAAACGAGCTTACAATCTATAGATGTTCTTGTGATTTTCCAGGCTGAGTGAAATAAAGCTGAGCTGTGCAGGCAGGATTTCTTCACAAAGAACTTTATTGATCCAAAATAAAATATGCAATAAAACCAATAATAAAATATAATGGGGGTTTAGTTACAGTATATGATCATACATTGCATAAGCCTGCCACAATTAATTGAGCCACATACAGTACTTTACTCAATTGTCTCACAGGCAGAGGGGTAGGATTGTATGTTTGTTATGGGAGTGTCGTACATTTAATTACTGTTTTGATTGGTTTATAAGCTTTGTGTACCTGTCCCCAACCAGGGCCATGTGGGCGTATGCCTTGCTTGGGGACTTGCATAAAAGTCCAGTGTGGCTCTCATTAAAACAGACTTACTTCACCCTCAATCTAGAGTCTTGTCTCTTATTGGAGGAAACTGCTATAAAGCTATCACTACTAGCTCTTGTAAGAGCTGTTCCTGCTACACTCTCTTGGAGGAGAGGTTCCCTCACTAGAAGCTGGGTGGGTGGAGGATGGCGAGACCCCAACCAAGTTGCGGCAGTTCCTGGGGTCTATAGTGCTTATGGTGTCTGCTGTGGTGGTTATGGTCCTCAGTGCCAGCTAGGAAGCGGTCCTTAGCGGAGGTACCCAAGGAGCTCTGTTACACTTTTAATTTAGTATAACAAACGGTAAAATCAATTCCATATATACATGTGGTTGTGTGGAAGTGCAAAAACTAATGATACCATTGAACTAGTGAGAATTCAATGGTTATTATGTACTGTTAAAGTGAGATTATGTCATGGAAATAAGATTTTGACTAATGATTTCTCAGACATTTATCCTCTTCATGGCAAAAGTGTAGAAAAAGAGCTGCAGAAAGCAAAAGTGCTTGCAAAATATATGTGCTTGTAGCAAGGTTTGCATTCCTTGAGGATTTGCAGTTTTTAACACAAGCATTCCAGCTAATGTTTTTGAAACCAAAAGAAAATAATACAAAACAAACAAAAGGTAGGGACAGCGCTGAACAACTGAACAAAAAAGAATATGTAGGAGGCAGCTGTCAGGATTCCTCCATATCTTCCTTCCGATTCCGTATGACTTTTGGGTTTCGCCGATCCGACGCCGCCCATGTCTCATACGTCACATGCTTCCCTTTCAAAAAGAAAGCCACGGCCACATCCAAATTGCTCAATCAATTTGTGCCTCTAGCATACCTTGTTACTTTGTTGCCGATTGCCAACGGAGCTTTATCTACTTGATTAAATAACAAAAATAAGTGGATGAGTGGAAAAAGTGATACCAGAAAAAAGTGCAGGCAGGCCTCTGTCTAAAGGTCACTCCTAATCTTTATAAAACATAAAAAATAAACTGTAAAGATAAATCCAATGCAAAATAACAGGGTGCCACAGTCACTCTAGTTGCAAACTTCTATGAGATATACTCACAAATGAATAGAGAGAGTAAAAACCAATCAGTGAAAATATAATTAAGCAATGGCACAATACATAAATATGTAACAATCGCAATTATAAGTCCAAAATGGGCAAAAGAACCCTTAAGAATAGCAGCTTCTTATAGCATAATACAAAAGATTATATTAAAGTGCAAGTGTTTAAATACAAAGATTTTCCAGTAAGGAAAAGTAAAAGGTGCTCAATGTGCCACTAGAATGGCAGCTAGTACCCATGGCAAATCAGGCCCCCGGGACCATGTGATCTCTTTAAAAGAGTGATCACATGGCCCCCTATAGCTGGCTGTGGATCTGCCTGCAGGGGGACTGTCTGGGCTTTCAGATAGTCTCCCTGCTGGTGGGAAGTATGAAAAAAATAATTATTAAACATGCTAAATAAATTAAATTAAATATATATATATATATATATATATATATACACACACACATCATATATATGCAACATCATACGTAGTGTATTCTAATGTTAATATAAGTACATATATTAATATTAAAGTACACTTAGAATGAAGTTACATATATATATATATATATATATATATATATATAAAATAGATATTACATATATATTTATATCTATATGTATAATTACAATTATAATTAATAAATAAATAAAATAAAATAAAGAAATAAAATATTGTTTTTAAAAAATGAAAATAAATTATATGTACATATGTAATTTCATTCTAACTGTATTTTGTTAATATATATTTTGTTGCCAATATACCCAAATATATATATATATATATATATATATATATATATATATATATATATATATATACTTTTTAATAAATAAAAATACATTAGAATACAATATTCATTCTATCTACATATCATATCTATCTATCTATCTATATATATATATATATATATATATATATATATATATATATATATATATATAACACTATATATAAAATACAAATAACCCCAAATATGTATATAGATATATACAGTTGCAAGAAAAAGTATGTGAACCCTTTGGAATGATATGGATTTCTATGGAACTGTTTCAGTTCAGCAATATTCTTGGGATGTCTGGTGTGAATCGCTTTCTTGAGGTTATGCCAGAGCATCTCAATCGGGTTGAGGTCAGGACTCAGAAGATGGGTGTTGCAACAGGACAATGACCCAAAGCATAGAAGTAAATCAACAGAATGGCTTAAACAGAAGAAAATACGCCTCTGAAGTGGCCCAGTCAGAGTCCCGACCTCAACCCGATTGAGATGCTGTGGCATAACCTCAAGAAAGCAATTCACACCAGACATCGCAAGAATATTGCTGAACTGAAACAGTTCTGTAAAGAGGAATGGTCAAGAATTACTCCTGACCGTTGTGCACGTCTGATCTGCAAGTACAGGAAACGTTTGGTTGAAGTTATTGCTGCCAAAGGAGGTTCAACCAGTTATTAAATCCAAGGGTTCACATACTTTTTCCACCTGCACTGTGAATGTTTACATTGTGTGTTCAATAAAAACATGGCAACATTTCATTCTTTGTGTGTTATTAGTTTAAGAAGACTGTGATTGTCTATTGCTGTGACTTAGATGATGATCAGATCACATTTTATGACCAATTTGTACAGAAATCCATATCATTCCAAAGGGTTCACATACTTTTTCTTGCAACTGTACATAATCACATTTATGATTACATAAGTATACACATAGAATTGAAATACATATATATATATATATATATATATATATATTAAAATTATATGTGTATATTTAAGTAATCTTTTAGCATAATTATGTGATTTTATTAATTAAATTTTGATTGACATGCCTGACAACCCAGGCAGAAAGTGCAGAGAATTTAATTCGCAAGCACTATATTTAACCCTGTAACTTTCCAAGACACCATAAAAACTGTACATGGAGGGTACTGTTGTACTTGGGAGACTTCGCTGAATACAAATATTAGTGTTTCAAAATGGTAAATTGTATTACAACAATTATATTTTTAGTAAACATTATGTTTTTTGCATTTTTCACACATGAATGGCACTTTTACTGACAATATTATTGTTGTAATACATTTTACTGTTTTGAAACACTAATGTTTGTGTTCAGTGAAGTCTTCCAAGTATAACAGTACTCCTCATGTACAGGTTTTATGTTGTTTTGGAAAGTTAGAGAGTCAAATATAAGGCTTGCATTTCATTTTTTTTCACATTGAAATTTGCCATTTTGGTAATGTTGCCTTTGAGACCGTATGGTAGCCCAGGAATGAGAATTATCCCCATGATGGCATACCATTTGGACCATTTGTCCAGTCTTTTTTAGTAGCCACTTAGTCACAAACTCATGAGACATTGCTGAATACAAATATGTGCATTTTATTGCATTAAAAGCTAACAGTATTATGACATTTACAGCTAAAATGTCAGGCGGAACTACAATTTGTTAAAGAAAATCTTAATTTCTCAGTTTTTTTATTTTATTCATAATAAATTATGTTTCATATATGAATAGTTCATGAGAAATTAAAGCCCTGTTTCTCCTAACAAAATTATATATAATAAGTGTAATAATTAATATGAAAGACGTGAATTACGGTTGAACAGAAATACATATAGCGCGAATTCCAGATTTTGTTTACATTTTGTTTTGATCAGAACATGTACTATTGACTCTGTCCTGGAGGGGTTAATAATTGGTTCAAGCCTTATGTTTATTTGGAAGGATAAAAAGGGAATACACTTGTCTGCCCTCTGGGTTCCAGTTACTCCTAAATTGCACTATTGTAAGTAACCATTCAGCTGATTACGCTTTTCTAATTTAATTCATTTATTGCCAGAATCTAAAGGACTGTTATATATTTTCCCAAAGCATGATCTATTTTATTTTGTGTTACTATTGAAGTTTAATGGACATTGCCATTTAATCCAAATCCAAGGATCTACTTTATTTTTCAATACTGAAGTCTAATTATCTCTGTGTAGCAATTCCAATCGGGATCTATCTTTACTTATGCATTATTATTTTCAATTCATATTGCTGCAGAGAATTATTAAAGTAGAAATACCAAAATTAAATAAATTATATTTACTTAAGGTGATGGTATCACATTTATTCTTTCATCTGCAGTTGTGTTCCAAATTAAGTTTTTCTAAAAGTATCACCGCAGCACATCTAAAATAGGGGATTCCCTCTAAACACTAAAGAAAGAACTAAACAAGTATACAGAAGAACAGGTAACACAAAAATTAGACAATAAATGCAAAAAAACTAATACAAAATCAAAAAAGGCTCTAGAGACATAGTAACAGAAAGTCTACAAAAGTCCAAAAAAATACCAGTAGATAAGATACAATCTCAAGATAGGAGGCAATCTGTCTTCAAATATTCTTAAAATGCTGGGGGGGGGGGTGGCAATTCCGTTCAGCAGCAGCATATAGGAAAACATAAAACATAGACCAATAGTGCAACATAATAAAAAAATGGAGTGAATGTAACTAAAATATACAAATGTCAACTCACATGTAATAGAGCTATAACCAGCTCTAGGAAACACAGCATGCAGTGGTATTGTATCCCCACTTGCAGGATATTTTCAGGTAGTATTTGACATCAGGATGATGATTAGAGTTGAGCGAACTCGAACTGAAATCATTAGGTTTTTTGGACCCCAGACCAGAACACTGATATATCACTGTATGTTCGGGTTGGAGTTCGGTGTTTGGCAATTTAATGGCGCATTTTCAAAGGCTGCAGGGCAGCCAATCAACAAGTGTTTGACTAGTGTGCCCTTAGAAGGCATCACAGCCATGCCTACACTGGCATGGCTGTGATTGGCCAGTGCAGCATGTGACCCAGCCTCTATAGATAAACTGGAGTCGAGTAGTGCCGCACGCACATGAGGTCTTATTAGTGTAGGGAAAGGATGCTGCCGCTGATAAGGACAGCTTAGGAAAGAATTCTGAAAACTAGTACATTAGTGGGGTGGGGTGCACTGAGAGTCAAATAGAAACTTCAAATACCACGGTTACATCGGAGTTTTAAAAAGTAATTTTTTTGGTGCTAAATAGTACATTAGTGGGGTAGTACATTAGTGGGGTGCACTTCATATCTGAGAGTCAAATAGAATCGTCAAATACTACTGTCACATTGCAGTTTTAAAACGTAAAATGTTTTGTGTGCTAAAAAGTACATTAGTGGGGTGCACTTCATATCTGAGAGTCAATAGAAGTGTATAATGGTGTGCTTACTGCACAGTGGTAAACATTCTAATTGTTTTGCTGCTAATCTGCTAAATAGTACATTTTGGGGCCTGTTCTTCATATCTGAGAGTCAAATCAAAGCGTCTAATAGTGTGCTTACTGCGCACGGTCACCGCCTCCTCAACCTATGGGTACACTTTAGCAGATGCTTGTGAAGGCCTTTTCTCCATGCATCAGAAGTTGAGCATTTCTCTGTGCATCAGGACTGCAAGAAATGCACCACAGGCCGCAAATGTTTCTTTATTTGTATGTCCCAATATTTTGTGGGCTACCACAATTAAAAAAAACCCCATAAAATACAGTGTTGGCTACTCATCCTCCTCCTCCACTGCTACTTCCTCCTTCACCGCCACGGTCACTGCCCCCTCAACCTATAGGTCACTTAGTATAAACTAGGTACACATTAGCAGAGGCTTGTGAAGGCCATTTCTCCATGCATCAGGAGTTGAGCTATTCTCCATGCATCAGGACTGCAAGAAATGCACCGCAGGAAGCAAATGTTTCTTTATTTGTATGTCCCAATATTTTGTGGGCTACCACAATAAAAAAAAAAACTAAAAAAACATAAAATACAGTGTTGGCTACCTCATCCTCCTCCTCCACTGCTGCTTCCTCCTCCACCGCCACGGTCACCGCCTCCTCAACCTATGGGTCGCAGTATAAACTAGATACACATTAGCAGATGCTTGTGAAGGCCTTTTCTCCATGCATCAGGAGTTGAGCATTTCTACATGCATCAGGACTGCAAGAAATGCACCGCAGGCCACAAATGTTTCTCTGTTTGTATGTCCCAATATTTTGTGGGCTACCACAATAAAAAAAAAAAAAAAAACATAAAATACAGTGTGGGCTACCTCATCCTCTTCCTCCACCGCTGCTTCCTCCTCCACCGCCACAGTCACCGTCTCCTCAACCTATGGGTCACTTAGTATAAACTAGGTACACATTAGCAGAGGCTTGTCAAGGCCTTTTCTCCATGCATCAGGAGTTGAGCTCAGTTTGAACAATGAAAGTGAATACCCTGCACTCCAACCCTCTCTCAAATGGATAATTCTGTTGATCCTCCTGACAGTCATGCTTTAGATTTTGATTTATGTTCTTCCAAAGCTAAAATCAAAGATTCCATCTAGTGCTATTTTATGGCTCAGCTGTATTTTTAATTTTTATGTTATTTTAAGTGATTTCCCTATCCACATTTGTTTGCAGGGCACTTGTCCTACTCTTACCCCAATTTTACTTCCTTTTGCAGCTCTCTAGCCCTTTCCAGGAGTTTTTTAGAGGCATTTTTGTGGCCAAAAGTTCGGGTCGCCATTGACTTCAATGGGGTTCAAGTTCAGGGTCAAGTTCGAGCCCGAACCCGGATTATTTTCAAAGTTCAGCCGGACCCGAACATCCAGGTGTCCGCTCAACTCTAATGATGATATGATGAAGCATAAAAAGTAAAAAGGAGAAAAAAGGCCAATAGTGTACTCTATCAAGGTAAAAAAATAAGAAAAAATAAATGTACTTACTCTTGGTAGAGCAGACTACCCGCTCTTTGAATTGGGCATGGATGGTATAATCCCCACAAATGATTCTCTAATACTATCTTTTACATGAAGGAAGATAATATTAGAGAGAAATTATCATCAGCAAATGTGACCATCTCTATAAAAGCCAAAGTATTTGCAGTTTGCTGGTCTGGAGCATTCAGGTGTGTGTTAACACAATGGCAAGTAGAAAAGACATCAGCAATGATCTTTGAGAAGCAATCGTTCTTGCCCATTAAACTTTCCAAAAAATGTAAAGTCTATCATTCTACATTGAGAAAGAAATATTTAAAAGTGGAAAAAATTCATGACAGTTGCCAATCCGTGCAATGTCCAAAAAATTAGCAAAAAGTCCAAGAGATGCATCTCACACTCTACAGACTTCAGCATGTTAAATGTTAAATTTGATGACAATACAATTATAAAAATACTGAACGCAATGGTTTGTTTGGAAGGGTGTCCATGAGAAAGCATCTACTCTCTAAAAGGTACAAGGCAGCATGGCTTAGGTTTGTAAGGTTGCATCTGAACAAACCACAATACTTCTGGAGCAATGTCCTTTGGACAGATAAAACCAAAGTGAAGATTTTTGGCCATAATGCAAAATGCCACATTTGGTGGAAACCATCCACAGCATATCAATACAAACTACCAACTGTCAAGCACAGTGGTGGAGGCGTGATGATTTAGGCTTGTTTTGCAGCCACAGGAGGTAGGAACCTTGCAGTCATTGAGTATATCAAAGTATTCTAGAGTCAAATGTGAGGCCACCTACAGCTTGGCTGAAGTTGGGTCATGCAACAGGACAAGGATCCCAAGCACACCAGCAAACCTACAACACAATGTCTGAAAAAGAAAATAATCAAGGTGTTTCAATGGCCCAGTCAAAGTCCAGGCTTCAACCTTATTGAAATGCTATGAGAGGACCTTAAGAGAGCTTTGCATAGACACATGCCAGCAAGCCTCAGTGAACTGAAGCAACATTGTAAAGAAGAGTTTGCCAAAAGGCATCCACAACAATGGAGAGACTGATAAAGTCATACAGAAAACAATGACTTAAAGTAATTGCTGCTAACGGTGGCTCTCAAGCTATTGAAGGTGTACTTAGTTTTTTCACACCTGGCTTCTCTACTTTGGCTTTATTTTTGATAAACAAAACATGACAGTGTAATATATCATGTGTTGTTGTTCATCTCAGGTTGTATTTTTCTAATTTTAAGACTTACTAAGGAACAGACAATTGTTATTATGTCCTGATATGTAAAACTATAGAATGCAAAGTGGGTGTACTTTCTTTTTACCATGACTGATATGAATAAAAAAAGAAAACTTAATAATTGTGTCCCTCAACTAGCAATGGCATGCTCAATATCTAATAAATAGACCAAGAGGGAATTTGTTACTTGGAGATAATCAGAAGACATTCTCTAGAGACTACAGGAAAATAAAAAGAAACTCGGGGAGACAGAGAGCATGTTATTATATGTGTTTGAGAGTGAATAGAGACTGATAGAACAGTAGATAATAGACAAGTAGAGGCTTGCTAGAATCATAGTAGGCCATGCAAAACGGTTTAAGGGTGTAATGGTCAGGTTTCTGCATGTGATGCCTTAAAAAGATGTCATAGTATTTTTATTTATTTCAGCAGATATGGTAGGAGCAATGGGGAAAGTGCTGTCAGGACTATGCCTAGAAATCCTCTCAGGTCTGGGACTACCTTGTTTGTCAGGAAACTGAATATGTAACTGGTAAATTAATTTTGTTAGTAGGTCTTAACAGTAAGCATCACAGAAAAAGAGAAACATGAGCATCAGAGGTAGGTACCCAAGAGCATTCCTCTGACCCATATCCCTTTTATTAAATAAGATATTGTACTTCTTCCTGAGAATGAGAATCAGTAATAGATTGGAACTTGTATGCTTTCTGTTTGTTGACAGCCACAGAACTAGATTTCTGAAATACATAAGTAAACCTCTTGTGTAGTTGAGGTTTCAGAGAGGAGACATAGTTACATAGTGGCATAGGCTGAAAAGAGACTCGCGTCCATGAAGTTCAGCATTTCTCACATGTGTTTTTAGCATGAAATACATTATGAATTCATAAAAGTGACAAACAAGCTTGAGGGCACAGGGTACATAGTTTATTTTATAAAGAATCCACAATGTATACAGAACTCCAACATTGGGAGATAGGCCAGGTGGAACAGGGTAGACATACATTAGGTGGCGCATCCCCAGGGAAGAAACTTGCATTACTGAAGATGCTCATAATGGGCAGACCCAACTGTAAGGAAAAGAAGGAATAGCTTCAACAACCAAAGGAGGCCTGTCAATCTAGTGTCAACGCACACCAAACTGACTGACAAATGCCAGTCTGGTCCCACACACATGCAGAGAGTGCAGCTGAAGAGTTCTCAACATGGTGTTTTAGTGTTTTAAGCATTATTCCAGGGCATATAATAGTGTGTTTGTAATATGCTGTCTGTCCCAGCAGTCCCAGCAGTGTGACAGTGACTGTCCTGCCAAAATCTGGACTGTTGGGAGGCCTGGTGTACCAACATACCAAGGAAGTAGTTGGAGAGAATAAAGTACTGGTGGACAGCAATATCTTTCCCCCCATCTGATTGTATTGTGCAGTAATGCAGTGTTTTATAATAAGCATGTCCCTTTGGAGATCTACTGAATGGCACAACTTGTCATTCAGCAGATACTTTTTGTAATTCAGCAGATCATGTGCCCAGAGTGCTTGAAGTGTGACTAGGTACTTGTCCAGAGCCAGAATACTTAAATAAGAACAAAAAATAGCTAGTAGCATGAGATGGAATCCTTAATTAATGAAAATGGTCTGTGATCAGAAGCTGAATGGGTAGCACTGTTCCTAGAAAATACAGCTTTGAGTAACAGGTCATACCAATTTTCTTGGTACCACTCCAGAGGTCTTTTCCATAGGTCCACCACTCCAGAAGTCTGGTACCATCTAGCAGAGCAGAGCATTCAAAGTAGAATGTCCTCCAAAAATGTGAGATATACTGAGTTGTTTTGAATGCAATTTTTTCAAGTGACTACAGAATTCTGCATATCTTCTTTAGCATTATGTCACCAAATGCATGTGATAAAAAAGTCCAAGTGTTAGTGACTCCAGGGTGACCAGTTATTTTACAAGAGTGAAAATGTGACTGTAACAGATGTCCTGTTCCTGGATATTACTTTTTTTTAGCCTGGATCGGTATACGAACCAAACCGAACAGATTTGCCCCAGCTGGTTTGCATACGGAATAATATACCGAACACTTGGACCATCCAAAGCAGTCGTGTGCCACCAAATGACCCAATTGACCTTACAAACACTTGCTCTAACCACAACACTGAAAGTTCTAAGTGGTTCACTGGGTGGCCGTCGATTCATATGCAGGAACACGTGGCGGCGGCAATCTTGTTTTGTCGAACGCGTCCACCTGTGTTTGGGTGTCTAGTGTATGGAACTATTTTCGGACACTCAACTGCCTGAACACCGCTGAGACTTCCAGGATTACCTAGGTTTGTTCCAATGCTTGGGGATATTTCAGCGCTCTTCACTCTAGGGAGAAAGGACATCCCTGGCAGGTGAAACCTCTCAACTAGCAGGGTGGCCGCTACAATGACAAATAATGGAATTTTGAAAACTTTAGAAGGAGTTTATGGAGGTGCCTCCAATATAACAACTAGAATTTGAAAAGTAGGAGAAGATGCATATTTTCCAAATGAGAAGAATGCGTAGATAAGGTGACAACTTTGATGTTATGATTTCTTTGTCTGTTCTAAGCAAAACATATAGAAAGGAGACTGATGTAAGCCTCTTTGGGATAAAACAACTTATGCTCCGAATTTAAAAGAACCAAGATCTAAGAGAAATGATTTAGAAGTGTTATGGTGGGACAGCAAATGTCCCAAAGCAAATTTACAATTTATAGCTATAGGGTCTCACTGTTAAATATTAGTACCTTCTTGGGTAATGAATGCACTTTATCTTGCAATAGAGGAGACATTTTTTATTTTTCTAACAATAACTGGAAAATCTTGAAAACTTTGAATGAACGTAAGATCCATCTATCACCACTTAAGCACAAGTGAACTTTTGAGCTCTTACATATGAAAAAAAATGTCAGAAATGACATGAAAGGATGCTCAAGTTAGCATTTTTCAAGTTTACAAAAAGAGAGTTTTTTTTTTTTTTTTTTTAATGACAGGGTGTTATGGACTCCTCTGTTAACATCAACTGACTACTCTTTGCTGAGATCCCCATTAGTTCTTCTTGAGGGGACTACAATAAGGTATAACACAAAAAGCGGAGAAAAACACATTCTCCTCCTACATAGAGAATCAGACCATGGCCAAGAAAGAAAAGTTTAGACTCCAAGAGGCCATGGCACTACTGCTGATGGGGGGTTGGGGAACAGGACCTGCACCTTCCCTCACTTTGTTCTTGGGACTACGACATAACATTTATTATTACTGAAATATATAGAAATATAAATGTTTATTGTATAAAGTAACAAGCCCAAATAGATGTTTTGTGTTGAAAACATAATTGTTTCTTGGTGGATTTGCTAGTATCATAACATTATTGTGTTTAACTCTATAAACCACTGCACACTGCACATTGCCGGTACACTTGGACAGAATGCACTGGACTGAACATAATAAGAAAACAAAGTATATTTGACCTAAAACCAGTTAACAAAAAAAATCCCTGTCAAACTCTAAATCAGTGAAACAAAGATGGTGTAAGTGCATTGTGCTACTGAGAGTGTCTAAGCACATTAGTAACCTAACCACAAGTCTAGCACTATGAGCAATTAAACAGGCACAGTTCCCCACTGAAAGTGGCATTTTCAATAGATAGGCAAGAGGAGTTGTTTTTCTTATTTTTACTGAACAACACATCCTCAAAAACAGGACTTTTCTAGAGTTTTAAGGGTCCTTTTTGGTTAACTGATTTTACAGTTAACAAAAAAGACCTGTAATACTCTAGAAAAAACATCTCAAAATTGTCCAGTTTTTCTTTGGTTTTGTTAAGCTTTTTTTCCCCCTTCCTTATTTCAGGTGTACATACTAAGTTTTATTTTAAATTATTGGCCATTTGCAGATATTTAGTCTGTAATTTATAGCCATGTATATGACTCTGTGATTAAACCATCACAGGCAAGAATCTGCTTTCCTGATTTTCTTGGATGTCTTCTGAGTGCGGTTTGCATTTGTACTTGTCTGCATTCTGTAAAACTGTAAATCAATGATTCAGAACTGTTGTGACTAACATTGGCAGTGGCTAAGCACAGTATTAAGCTAATCACCAGTCTCACACTAGCATCAATTAAGGAGGTTATTTATCTCTGACAAATTTGTTGTAAGTGCCACTGGCAGCAAATAGGTAGGAACAGCAGTAGCCTAAACCTTAGTGATTACACATGAGATCAATTAAATAGGCTATCTTTAGTCAACTTGAGCCAGAAGCCAAAGGCCTACTGTTCGGAGAAGCCTTCATAACCGAACTCAAAAGACATATAAACCTGTTCACCGCTTTAAACAAGGCACAAGCTTCCTGGAAACAGGTCTTCCTAGCCCCACCCGGACGAGGTGTTTGTGGTCGGCAACAGAGCCGAGTCACCAGCCGCTCCTGATCGACGGGCTCCAGAACATACCCAAGGGCGCAATGCAATACACGTCAGAGGACGGCTTTTTTCCTAAGCAATATCTTCCTAGTCAAGAAGAAGACGGGTGATTACCGACCGGTTATCAATCTGCGACACCTGAATTACTACGCGGTATATAGACCGCGTATTCATCTCCTACAAGATCTACAGAAAGGTATTCATTTCCTACAAGATCTTCTCATCGCGAACGACTGGTTCACGCGTACCTGTCAGTCCACATCACCCTAGATTGTCGTTGTTTCCTCCAGTTCAGTTGGAGAGGATGTACATGCCAGTTCACATGTCTGCCTTTTGGTCTCAGCTCTGCTCCGTGGGGCTTCACAAAGCTGCTGAAGCTCCTGAAGCTGGTGATGGCTCACATCCGAACCTCGGGCGTGCAATGTCTCATTTATTTGGATGATTTGCTGATTTCCTCTGCATCCAGACTACGATTGCAGACAAAGTTTGTCGTTCACTTTCTGGAATCCTTAAAAGGTTTCGTGGTGAACCGACAAAAATCGTCTCTCTTTCCCGCCCAGTCAATTCAGTTCCTCGGATTCGAGATCGACTCGAAGAACTTTATACTACACCTCCCCACAGCAAAGATAGCCTCAATTCGGAAAGAGATTGGACGGGTCCTCCGCATAGAGACTTTTCCCCTCAGGATGTTTGCGCGGATTGTGGGCCTACTCTTGTCCTCAATCCAAGCAATATTCCCTGTACCTATACACTAAAGAGCTATGCAACACCTGAAAGCGTGATGCCTGCACTCGGGTCACTCATACGGTCATTGGATCCAGCTCTCGGATGTGGTTCGGACAGAACTTCGATGGTGGCTGCTACACATGCAAGCCTGGAATGGCTAAGCAATCTTTGATTCATCCCCAGACTTCATCGTGGAATCAGACATCAGCCTCTGGGGCTGGGGCGCACACTGCGCGAACTCCTCCACAGGGGGACCTTGGCAGGGCAAAGAGACCGACCTCCACATCAACTGCCTGGAATTGATAGCGGGGTCCTTCTCCATTTGCAGCCTAGCCAAAGACATGTCAGACTGCTGCATTCTGCTCCACATGGACAATATTTTGGCGGTACAATACATCAACTGCCTGGGCGGAACCAGATCACAAGCCCTCACGGAGACCACCAAGGACATATACCAATTCTGCCTATCCAGCAACATCACACTGCGGGCAGAATATCTACCAGGAACTTCCAACCTGACGGCGGACTGGTTCTCTCGAGATTGGAGAGACAACAGCGACTGGAAACTCAACACCTCAATATTGCAACAATTTAGGCTTTGGAAACACCTGTTAAGTCTGGATCTATTCGCGTCCTGGACCAACCACCAACTACTGAACTACTACAGTTGGCTTCTGGACCAGAATTGCAAGGCAGTGGATGCGTTTCCTGCAAACATGGCCAAAACAGGGGGCATTTGCCTTTCCCCTGTTTTCCATGATTGCGAGGGTGATCCGACATGTACGAATCCACAAGATATCCCTACTGCTTATCACTCACCTTTGGCAGAGCCACGCCTGGTTCCCGGACCTATTAGAGATGTCCTGCGACACACTGATCCTGCTACCATCCTTCCCTCTACTGCTGACAGGACCACAAGGGGAACATCACCCACTCGTTCTAGATCAGAAGCTAGACCTGGTAACCTGGTCAGTCCAGGGCCTATCACAATCTACCTCCTTTGGGATTCATGGGCTTCCGGCACCAGAAGACGTTACATTTCCACAGGGAAAGCCTGGAAAAGTTGGTGTATGGAGAGGGACTCCGATCCCTTTACAGCAAACATGTGATACTAAACAATCTATCTCATCTGTCCTCACAAGAGCAGTTGTACCGATCCCTTAATGTGATTAGATCGGCCATATCGGCAGCGCACGTACCGATACAGGGCATTCCGGTGGGTCAAGACCCGTTAGTTTGCCGCTTGCTTAGGGGTGCCAAGCTGTCAAGACCTCCAGCACCGAAATATTCACGCCTATGGCATGTGGATGTGGTGCTACACTTCCTGAGGGAGTAGCCGGATAACCCATACCTTTCGCTGAAACAAATTTCAGCCAAACTCACCCCTTTTTACAATGTCTCATTTCGTTTCGTCGCGTATCAGATGTACGGGCGTTTGATGTCGCCGGTTTCACCTTCACTCCAGAAGGGGTTACCTTCCAGATATCACGTTGGACTAAATCAGACTCCTCGTCATTTTTTTTACCCGTTTTTTGTATCAGATCCCAGCCTGTATGTGGTTAGGACATTAATGCGTTATATAGAAATCTCAGCTCCCCTCCGAACATCGTCGGTGGGTCAGCTTCTGATTTCATGTGTGAAACCCCACGGCCCGGTGTCTACTACTTGGCCAGATGGATTCGCTGGCTTCTAGCGTTAGCCGGCATTGAACCATGTTTTAGGACTCACTCAGTCAGGGGTGCAGCTGCTTCACAGGCATTGTCGGCAGGAGCTTCCCTGGCCGATATAATGCGTTGTGCAGATTGGACACGTGAGACCACATTTAGAACGTTCTACTTTAGGAAGACTTTGCATGCCTCTTTAACGTTTGTTAATTCATAGTGTTAAAAATGCAAATAGGAAGCCTCCTGTCATGTAGTAAAATTGAAGATTATGCTAGCTTTAGTGTACTAATAATCTTAATTTTAGTAATGACAGGAGGCGAGTATTTCCCACCCTATTGTTTTTTTTCCCTGCCTTTGCGATGTTATTTTGTAAACGTTCTAAATGGTATCTGGTTTATATCGTCTATAATATTGATGTAACATAGGTATATAGCATTGACTTTGTTAAATGAGTTACAGTTAGCATAACATGCATTATAGCTGTTGGTGTAATCGAATATACATTATATGCGGGCAACTTGCCACTTCAGAAACCTTTCATTTATTTATTTTTCTTTCAGCATAATTGGATACTGATCAAGGATGAACTCATCTTTCTACGTACATGTTTGAAGCCTCCATTGGTATTCGAATATTGTTGTTGGTCTGATATTATCGTTTAAATCTTTGTTCTTATGTTTTATTCCACCTGTTTATATCCGTGCTACAAAGAAAGAGGAAATTATGTCACTGTCAGGGCCATTTATGTGCCATCTGAATTTTTTCTGATTGGTTGTTACTGTTTCTGTGCTGCTGGAGATTTTCAGTAAAGAGAGTTATGCAAATACTCACATCCTGTCATTAGTAAACCTTAGATTATTAGTACACTAAAGCTAGCATAATCTTCAATTAAATCCTGTCGCTAACTGCCCTACCCTCAATCTTTTTTTACACCTCTTGATTGGACAGGAGATACATCCCACATCATTGGGCAAACCTCTTGTCGATTGTGGCAAACTGAGCTGCTTATTTGCCTTCCCCCCCAAAAAAAGAAATCAGCTTCTTCTCCATTCTGTTCCCCTTTTTTGCCACCAGGAATGGAAGTACAAATCCTGAATCACCTCATGCATATCATGCTCATGCATCATACTATTTGTTTGCCAGGTTGCATGTCCATTATTGGAAGATACAGAATTTGGCTGATCTGCCAATCAGCCAAAATTCAGACAAATTGTTAAAAAAAAGTCTAGTAAAGATTGTGAAAATCACAAAAAAAAAAGACTAGTGAAGATTGTGTTGTGCATTTATTAACAGTATACTTATTTTGTTTACAATTGCCATATATTTTCTGTTAGTTTTGTAGGTGTGCTGGATTATCTGCTAACTTTATCTCTACTCTATATCATAAATATAGCTTGATTTGCTTTGCTTTTTAGTAGCTGATCTACCTGCATATCAAATGGGCTTTTAAAGGTGACCACAAATTCCTGTATTTATAGATATCATGATTTATTTGTGTTGTAGATTAGCCCAAGCAAGAACCATATTGGTGAGTTGAGTAGGGGATGCCTAAAAAATTAGTTCATAATCAATGCCTATCAGATTTAGAAAACCTCTAAAATTAACAGGATCACCATCATATCTTTGTGATTTTACTACACTAACATGTATTTTTTTTGCTTGAGTCACGTCAGTTAACCAGGAATATCATGAAAGGCATACACTAGGGTTTCATGGATAAAGGGAGTAGTAGGGACCAGAAGAATCTGGAGTGTTTGAGCAAACTGGTCCATGCCTTGCTCCAATTCCTAAATACATGAATCGCAAGAAGCAAACTGGCCTGCATTAGCTTAATCCATGGACCTCTGGTATAATAAGTAATAACTGTAATAATGTATATAATTTTAATCTCTATAGACAGACCTAACACAAAACAGTGGAGAAACATAAAGACACATGATAGAGAGATGTACTTCTGATCCCTATAATGGCTGGGCTTATCTGATAATGTCAGATATGGTAAAAAGTAAAAAGTCCCAAATATTATAAGTGTAGTTGGAAAACAAATACTTCAGAATGCCAGATATATCCATAAAACAAAGTTGTGACAGAATAATTAAAATTAAGAATAATTAAAAATAATGTGCTACGGGAATGTCTAGAAAACATAAAGGTGCTGTAAAAAGGTCTAAGGGAATTTCAATAGCCTAACATTTGGATGTTTGGCATAATCTGGCTATGATGAAATTCACTACTGCCCATATGTGGTCACTGTAGTATTTGTCCAAAAGACAACATAGCATTTCAGGTTTAAGAGGAGATTCCAAGGGTATGAGCACTTTTGGACTGATATCTGAAATAAGTGCAGATAGAATCCTAAAAGGTTAAAAGAGAGAGGGAAGGGGAAAAATTAGACAAAAGACAGAGAGAGGTAGCTATGGAAAGATTAGAAGGCACACAATAAAATTAGAGTCATTTAAATGCCACAAGTCAAAAGTGTCTTTACTCCATGGCAATTGTGAGAGCCAGAAGTAGGCTAACTAGACATGGAAAAAGGGAGAAAGACACTGTTTGAGTGGTAGGGCCAGGGAGAGACTGGGAAAATGGGGAACCATTGGTTAAAAAAGAAACTGGGAAAACATGTACAGAAATTAATTTGATTTGTAAATTTGTTTTGAATGTCTGGAATTGTGCATGTGAGATTAAATCAAAATGCTTACACATAGTAAGTCAAGTGTGTACTTGCTCACATCCCTTAACATGTAAACATTCTTACTCCATCTATTCTAGGTCCATGTATAGGAATGCATTTAAGTAATTTAGAAACTATTTTAAAAGATTCCTGCAACTGTACTGTGGTAACAAAAATACATTTGATGTAAAATGCTAATTTATGATTTTGTAGTTTGCATTAGATTTTGAAAAATCAATATTCTTTATTTACATATCAAAGAAAATAATAAATACACCACTTTTCATACCTTACCTGGAAATAGGCTTTATTGAACATAGCTGTAAAAGTATTGAGTTTTTTTTTCCAGTTGAATAACTGAAACTGCACAAACAGTACTACAGAATTGAAAATAAAATTAAAAAAAAAAAAAAAAAATCAAACCTGGTCATTGTTTGTACTACATTGCCTTGTGCTTCTTATTTAAATATTTTCTGAGATAATATAGATTTTTATTTGTATTTTAGCCAAATTTCTTGCATAACATTTTTAACCATCAGGTGTTTTAGAGAACATAAGAGAATAATAATCTGTAGACAAAATTATTTTTTAAATGAAGTTAAGTGTTTAGATAATTTAAACCAAAAAAAATCAAATATTCATAGCCAACAATATAAGGGACAGGTACAATGCATTGAAAAAGTGGCTGGTAAAGGTATGATATTTAATCAGGTAGCTCAGTCATTTTTACAGTTTTATGCAAAATTGTGTTTTCTTTTTTCAAACTTGCCAAAATAAAATACTATGGCTGCACATAGTCTGATTATTGGGCAGAGGCGTATAACCCTAGAATTTTAAAATGAAGACTATTATTCAGACCCTAAGGTCACACACGCTGCAGTCTTCAGTTCTCATGTTTTTTATTCTTCTGTCAATCAGACTGATTTCATTTCAAATGTAGATAAGAGTAAGAAATGATTTTCCTAAAAAAGGCAAAAACAAAATAAATAGTCTGTGAGAATTCTGGCAATTTCTCAAACTACATAAAGTATTTAGTAATCTGAAAAGTTGCTTCCTCCAACTGTAGATTAAGATATAAGATACTAGACAAGAAGGCCATGGCTGTTTTAAAATGTGAAAGAACGAAAATTGTGTTCAAATAGTTTATGTGGCTACTTAAGTCCATGTTCTTCATATAGCATATTTCTCATCTGGCCTGTGGTTCTTTCTTGTGGGTTGTAGGTTGATTATAAAATAGTTTTTTTCTTTATCTTTTTATAATTTTTTTTTAACACTTTTCCATGAACCACTCACAGCAGTGCAAGCTTGTTTAGCTAGCATTTTTTTTAATCAGGCTTGTTTAATTGAAGGCACTTAGTTTCCTGGCAATTTACAAAAGGTGATGGTTTGGTTTCTCAATCACAACAGATGACTTTGTGACTTGGTCTCAATGATGGTAAGAAACAAGATCCCGTAGCCAGGTGGAGCTTGTAGACTGGCTGCTCTGCTTGGAGATAAAAGCATGCAAAAAAGGGCATAATCATCCCTTTTCATTGGCAAAGCTTTGATAAAATGATGCACTTATTCTACTGTGGTTTGAGATTAGAAATGGTGGCAGCCAAGGCAAAAAAGGCTATTTCATTGTATTCCATACTCAAAACCTTCTTGGATTTAAAATAAATGCCAGCTCTTCATGTACCCTGTTAACTGTGAGGTTTAGGTTGGCAGGCCATTAGGTGTCCATGGTAACAAGTAAACTCTATTCATTTGAAACAAAACCAGCCATGACGTTGTGCTTTGACAAGGATTTTCAGAACTCCTTTTTATAGAGAAAGGGTAATCAGACACTGTTTTCATAATAACCATAGAAGCACTGTAGGATCTCCTGATTTTCTGGGTTCGTGTAAAGTTTGAAATAACGTATATCGAATTTTCCAATAATTCCCAGTGCCCTAGTTGTGGAATCTTTGGTAGTTTGTTTCTAAGATGTCCGTTTACAAAGACTCTTTCTTCATACGAGTTCCTACTGAATCTTTTGTAGCCTCTGCCGATATATGGTCACCTCTGATGACTTAAAACAGACAGTAAAAGGAAAATTGGATACAACCATATATGTACTAATGTCCCAAGAACTCCAGATGGTGGAACTAAAAGGGCAAAGAAACAAACAAAATACAAACAGTTATTCACATCATTGCTTAACCAATATCACCGATACAAACAAAGTATACATGCTGTGAATGTGTTTCTTTCCTTAATTTAATATTGACTATCGTAATCTGATGAAACAAAAATAGAAGAAAATGAAACACACCATTAATCCATCTCTCCCTCTCATTTTCTCTCTAAATTTTACTTTTTTTTTTATAACTTGCTGTGATAATAGGTTAGTCAACATTAATTCGAACAATACTGACCTTAGTTTGAAAAGAATTATACTGTGTATCTTTGTAAAAATTGGTAGAATAATGTACAATACAAACTTGTTACAAAGTGCAATATGAAAGGCTGTGTTCCACACATTTAAAAAAAAAAAACGAAATAGAAACCTTTTTGTGATAATAGGGTAAATGACATTGACCTGAACAAATTAACAAAGTACATTTAATACTGTGTGCAAAATCCAAGGATGTGTTTTGCACACATTTATTTTTGTTTGATACCCATTTATGATAACAGAGTGACATTTTAACACTGACCCTGACAAAACAGGTCTTTGTTTGAAAATATTTCTGTTTCAATGTTATTGAAATAATGAACCAAGAATGTATTCACTAAATATTAAGCTATCATGATTGTATAACTGTCTTGAAGTATATTAGCTAAATATTCAAGTTGGAAAATAATCTCTGTGCTATATTTGTCGTAATTTTACAAGTTATTTTTTACTGTTTTATTAATTGAGATATTGGAAGTGGCTGCTTTTTTTTTTTACAGGACTGTAGTAGTTATGATTATTTATTTATAAAATATTTTTTTACCAGGAAAGATACATTGAGATTGTATGTCCTGGGTCCACAAAACATTGCATTGATACATAGGGTCCAATAAAATACAAAAACAATATTAATACACAATATATATAAATTTTAACATAAAACAGGTAGGAAATATATAATCAACAATGACACGTGCATTCTGTTTTGAGGTATGTAGAGAGGAATCTCTTAAAGGACTTCAGGCTTGGGGAAGATTTAAAAGTGATTTAAAAAAGTGTGTGGGAGGTTGTTCCATAATTGCGGTGCTCTGCAGGAAAAGGAGGATGGGGCTGCTTTCTTTTTGTATTGAGGTAGACTAAATAAAGTGCTGGTACTGGATTGGAGATTATAGGAGGTAGAAAGAGCCGAGGAGAGCATTCTGCTCAGGTAGGGCGGGAGCTTCCCAGAAAAGCCCTTAAACACAAGGCAGGAAAGATGAAGGGTGAGTCTGGATTCCAGCGACAACCAGTTTAGTTCTTTTAGCATGTCACAATGGTGGGTCCTGTAGTTACATTGTAGCACAAATCGGCAGAACTAGTTATACAATGTATTGAGTTTATTAAGGTGGGATTGCGGTGCAGGTGCATATACTGCATCCCCATAATCAATGACTGGCATCAGCATTTTCTGTACAATCTTTTCAGTAACACTTTAATCCAGTGATCTTTAAGAAGTGTATCAGCATCATTTCAAGATTTCTTTAGAAATTATTTTTTTAATGTAAATTTATGTTTATTTAAATAATCTTTCAAATGGAAACAACAACAATGGAAACAAGTTGTGAAAGACTGTCAGGTACCTGTGAAGTTGATTAGGTCATTGAACAGGTCAAGATATGTAGATCTCCAAATAGTGAAATAGGAGACTATTTTATCCATACTTACCTATTAGCAAATAGTGAAAAATGGCTTGTGGACACAAGAAATGTGTTTAAGCAGACTTTAATCAGATCAGAGATGAGGCAATGTTTTGGCTCTGCTATTGAGCCTTTATCAAATCTCGATAAAGTGTCACTATCACAGCCGAAATGTCATCTAAGCTCTGATCTGATTACAGATTACAATTATACAAAATTACACTTCAGTTTGAGTTCCCGGCTGTCATGGTGTTATGCCTCTTCATATCACCCAGACTATATACATATATACATTTTTTAAATTTATTCTTGGAGTTGGTGCTTAAGTAAGAGTTGATCCCACAACCTTACGTCCTACCTTTTCTCCACATACTAAAGAAAATTTGAGATATGCATAGTCTTTATGTCTTATTCTACTCATTATATTATAGTCATATTCTAATAAAAAAATCTATTAATTAATCAATACCAAAAATTTTCTGCACTTTCTCATAATGTAGAAAACCAGAGAATATAAGAACGCTAAGAACTGGGTAAAAACTCAGTAGCTGACCTTTCGGTAGTACCTGCTCAGTTTTCAAATAGTTTTTTGCTTATTTGCCATTATAGAGACATCTTATATCATTTTCATATCAGACTGATACCACTCATAAGGGCAGCCCCGATTCAAAAAGCAGGCAAGCTCTGTCTGTATGAGAGATTCAGCAACCACAGACAATCATTTTAGCTTTCATCAGATTACATCAGTGATTTGTAGGTGAAGCCCCTCTATGTACAGTGAATGTGTGGTTCACATCTGGAGTTTCCTTTTAAATTAAAGGGACATTATAGTTACCAAAACAAATTTAGCTTAATGAATCAGTTTTGGTGTATAGATCATGCCCCTGCAGTCTTACTGCTCAATTCTCTGTAATTTAGGAGTTTAATCACTGTTTATATAGCCCTATCCATACCTACTTGTATGTGAAACGCACAGCCTTCCTAAACACTTCCTGTAAAGAGACATCTAATGTTTATACTTCCTTTATTGCTAATTCTGTTTAATTTTGAGTCTCCTTCACGGTTAATAGATTGCTAGACCTTGCCAGAGCCTCCTGTATGTGATCAAAGTTAAATTTGCAGAGATAAAAACTTTTAAAGTAAATTAACATGTATTTGAAAATTAAAACATATTTTTTCATGCAGTCTGTGTCAGTCACAGCTAGGGGAGGTGTAGCTAAAGGTGATTTAACTTCTAAATGGCAGAACATTGAGCAGTGAGACTTCAGAGGCATGATTTGCACACAAAAACAGATTCATCAAGCTAAAGTTGTTTTGGTGACCATAGTGTTCCTTAAGGAGACCCCCCACAAATGTATTGAAGAAAATCTAATAACAAAGAATCTTATCTAGCATGCCCATTGGCTAGTCCATGCTCAGGTTTCAAAAAAAATGTTGCTCACTTGTGACATTATAGAGAGCACTTCTACCATTTGCATATCAGACTGATCATGCCCATTAAAGCAATCTGGCTTTAACATCTGCACAGAAGACAGTTCAACCCCACGCAATAATTTTGACCTTCTTTGCTCAGTGAAGGTTCGGATCCAAGGAGGAGCAAGGGCAAGTACTCCCCTGAGCTTGCAGACAGTGACATTGAATGGATTATGGAGCAGAATTTACTTTCCTCCTTTCTGTGCCTTAGATTGGGAGTCTTATCTGACCAGTTCAGTATCTACACAGCAGTAGGTACAGGCTGCTCTCCATAATCAGTGATTTCTCCAGTCCATCCCATTTAAATGAAGCAGTGCTTATGGGTAGAACTATGACATCATTTCCTGCAGCACTGCTTAATATATGTGTGGGTCATGAGGAAAAGGGTGGTCAGTGTGTGGAATCACACATTATTTGTTATTTTGGACTTCCAGCGATTGTGAGATTTGTGGTTCCCATCTCATAAAAGAAGAGATTTAGTTATAGCTGCAAAGTCAGGGAGGGTTAGAAGACTAATGGGAGAAGGTGGAAAGTGGATTAAAGTAAAAGGGGACTGTTAAAGAGATTAGTAGGGAACAAAAAAAATAACTGATATTGAGAAAATTGAGTGTGGACTGGGATAGATTAAATACATATGGTGGACATCAGTAAACAGTGAAATTGGGACATAGTAAAGGTAAATTGACCAGTTTAGAGAAAGGGAGCTTAAAAATTAGTACTACAGAGGAGAAAATATTACGACAAATTGATAGAAACAGTGCACTAAATAAGAGTGAACCAGCACAACCCTCATATACACATACACAGACACTCCATATAAACCCCCCTAACTATCCCTTCTCATCATACCACATGAGAAGGGATTTTCTTGTTTACATATACATTTTAAAGAAAAAGGTACTAAAGCATATTTTCCTAAAATAATATATATATATATATATATATATACACATATACACACACACACATACACACACACACACACACATACACACACACACACACACACACACACACACATACACAATTCGGCAATTAGGCAATTATTTGAACAATGACAAAGTTTTGTTATTTCAGCTGTTTACCAAAATAAATTCAAGTTATGGTTTAGTATCATGTACTTAAAGTGCATTCTCTCGGCTTTACTTTGAGGGTATTCACATGCAAAATGGAGGACGGCACTTCACTTTACAGATAAAATAAGTCCTCACTTAACGCGTTTCGCCATAGATTCATATACTAAGAATATCATCTGTATCGTATGTATATTGGAAGGCATGGCCTGAAGTTGTGGGAGGGGCTATAGACCTACTTAAGGGACTCCCCCCTTCCCTTACTTACCTTCGTTGGTCTAGACGAACAGCTGGTGATACTCGTCCTGCGGGCTTTCTGTTTGGTTACGTCATTTCCTGTGAGACGCAGCGACTTTGTGACATCACTCCGTGAGTACCCGGCGCATGCCCAGCACCTCCGCTCCGGCTCTCCAGCCCGACCGGCTCCCCGCCTCGATGGGGCTTTGAGTCAGGGGGAAACATGCTCGCTCTGGCGGCCACGGCACGGGCGGGAGCAGGCTCTGAGACTCCTTTACCATGAGGAGTCCCTGTTCCCGCCGGCAGCCTTCATCCCACAGGTTTAAGGGGGAGGGTGAGCTGGTCGCTTGGGCAACCACACGGCACGGGCGGGAGCAGGCTCAGAGACTCCTTTACCGTGAGGAGTCCCTGTTCCCACCAGCAGCCGTAATCCCACAGGTTCAAGGGGGAGGGTGGGCTGGCCGCTTGGGCAACCTCACGGCACAGGCGGGAGCAGGCTCAGAGACTCCTTTTCCGGGAGGAGTCCCTGTTCCCACCGGTCCGCCGTCTCTCACGGGTTTAAAGGGGGAGGGTGAGTGTTGTGCTGGTTGGTGCTGGCTGACTCCTAGTTCAGCCCCAGTGACCGCCCAAATGCGGGGTTTACGGGTCACATAATACAGACATGGCAAAGGTTGTCTCTTACAATACCAGCATGTAATCCTGGTTAAATGCTTTGTTTAGTTCTGTATATTATTTGCTGTAAGTGGATACACTCATGCTAAATACATATATATGTGCTACATATTTTACAGGTATAGCAGTTATAATGGTATATGCATACTTACTGGTAGTTATTCAGATACTGTCGTACTATATCTGCATTTGTTAGTTGTAAGCTTTTAAGGTTAAGATAGCCAATCCCTGCTGATGTTAAGAGAACATTGCTGCTGGGAGCATAGGTCTGTATGGGAGTCAGTGCTTTCTGCATTCACCAAACAAGTTTCTCAGATGGCACAGGTGACTGCGGGGGTACGGCTTATGTATAGAGTTATGCTCCTCTTAGGGTCAACCCTTTCGCCTGCTCCCGGTTATGAGGCTGGGAATCTATACCCTCTAGGCACTGACTACTTTCAGTTATACAGTCTTATGTGTATTGTAACGGACCGTTTCTCTCACAAGAGGATAAAAACTGTTTAGGCGATAATCCCCTTTCCCATAGACCAGCAGCTACTGCAAGCACCAAACTCCCGAACTGCAAACTGTACGAATTCACCAACTCCCGAACTGGAAACACACGAACACTGGAATCAGCCGAACAGGAAAAGCATACAATCCGCTTACACTCCTGGCAGTCAGCATACAATCCAATTCCCCCCAAAAACGAGACGACACATCGGTTTGAGGGTCAAGCAGAATCTCCTGTACTGTCACATACAGTCTCTTTTATTCCCAATCCACAAACATAGTGCAGCCCACAGGGCGTTACAAAACAACCAATCAATCCGTACAATACACCCAGACACTCCCACACAAAATCCTCCCCTCTGCAGGTGATATGATTACTGAACACAATGGGTAATCTCATTATCACCGGCAGAGGAATACAGTTTTTACACAATATTTATAACTTCTAAAATATACATGTCACAAACATAAAACATACATTTTCATAATCAATCTATTCAGGGGAACAACATATTAAAAAATGGCACGAATCAGACCAGGGGTTCAAAAGTTAAGGGAAAGTCCTTTGTGACTAAATGAAGCATGGCTTTCTGGCCCAAACCAGTTTCAGAGTCTTCTATCCTGGAGAGTAATTCAATTATCTCCCAGGACAGACACAAGACTCCATTAAGCACATGGTTGCAAAAAGACACAAAACACTTTAAAATACATAAAGTCACATTTTACACATAACACACAGACATTTCACATATCCCCAGATAGCTGGGATCTGAGTGCACATTATTAGATGAATGGCACTCAGATCACACAAATAAGCCTTTCTGCAGGGGAAATAAACGGTTTAACCTGCAGGGCCATAGTCCAAAGGGAGCAGGCGAGCAACCAGGCTTCTCCAGTTCACAGTGGCGAGGTTGGTTTCGCCACACTTCTCCCCTTTACCAACTAGACTAACAGGATATCTGACCTCCTGCCAGTCAGTGCCCTGGTTAGTCCAGCAACCCACCCACAAAACAGAAACAGCAGTACAGCCCACCCACAATAACTGGTTACTACACCTGGGCAGAGGAGAACTTTGTCCATGTCCAGGTGCCTCACCACGACTGTGTGGGCAACTGTTAGGCTGCCTTGGTGGGTTGCTGAGTGGGCAGAGACCAGCGGTACTCTGCCCTGATGCCAGTGCTACCACGGAAGTAGCCTGGTGGGAGCCTGGTTGTGGGAGGGAGAGACCGACTGTCTACCCTCTGGATACACCGCTCTGTGGCTGGGGAACAGGACCGACTGTCCCTACCCCTTGTGCTGTAAGTGCAGAGACTACAGTCCCATCTGCACTGTTGGGGGTGTAACATCTCCCCTTGCTGGGTTAGGCTGCCGCTGGGGAGAGGGTGTAACAAGCTCCTCTCTCTGAACTGTAAACTGCCGCTGGGGAGAAGGGGTATCAGGCTCCTCTCCCTGACACTCTCTCTGCTGGTGGAGAGGGGGACCAGCTGTCTCCCCTTTCATTATTTTGTCCTGTTGTTGGGGTGCGAGACTGACGGTCTCTGCTCCCTGCAGGACACTCTGCCGCTGGGGAGGAAGGACGGCACCTTCAGCTCCCTGGGGTACACACTGCAGCTGGGGAGGAAGGACTGCACCTTCAGCTCCCTGGGGTACACACTGCCGCTGGGGAGGAAGGACTGCACCTTCAGCTCCCTGGGATACACACTGCTGCTGGGGAGGAAGGATGACACCTTCAGCTCCCTGGGGTACACACTGCTGCTGGGGAGGAAGGACTGCACCTTCAGCTCCCTGGGGTACACACTGCTGCTGGGGAGGAAGGACGGCACCTTCAGCTCCCTGGGGTACACACTGCCGCTGGGGAGGAAGGACGGCACCTTCAGCTCCCTGGGTTACACACTGCCGCTGGGGAGGAAGGATTGCACCTTCAGCTCCCTGGGATACACACTGCCGCTGGGGAGGAAGGACGGCACCTTCAGCTCCCTGGGGTACACACTGCCGCCGGGGAGGGCGGACGATACCTTTGGCGCAATCTGCCACGACCTGCAGGTACTCTGCTACATGTCTCCTCACGCGCTGCACGGACTCCTCCGAGGGGGTGTAGGATCCATAGAGAGCCAGCCGTGCTTTAAACTCTCTGTCAAACTCCTCCTGAGTGTAGCTGGGCGCCATGTTTGCTCTGCCGAAGTTGGTTCCTTTGTAGATAGGGTCGCTGTACGGGTACTAGCGTTGCCCTCAATTTGTAATCGAGGAATTGATGTTGTCTTGTAGCTGTCCTTCTGGGCTGTGGGAATGATCCCACTACTGCCACCAATTGTAACGGACCGTTTCTCTCACAAGAGGATAAAAACCGTTTAGGCGATAATCCCCTTTCCCATAGACCAGCAGCTACTGCAAGCACCAAACTCCCGAACTGCAAACTGTACGAATTCACCAGCTCCCGAACTGGAAACACACGAACACTGGAATCAGCCGAACAGGAAAAGCATAAAATCCGCTTACACTCCTGGCAGTCAGCATACGATCCAATTCCCCCCAAAAACGAGACGACACATCAGTTTGAGGGTCAAGCAGAATCTCCTGTACTGTCACATACAGTCTCTTTTATTCCCAATCCACAAACATAGTACAGCCCACAGGGCCTTACAAAACAACCAATCAATCCGTACAATACACCCAGACACTCCCACACAAAATCCTCCCCTCTGCAGGTGATATGATTACTGAACACAATGGGTAATCTCATTATCACCGGCAGAGGAATACAGTTTTTACACAATATTTATAACTTCTAAAATATACATGTCACAAACATAAAACATACATTTTCATAATCAATCCATTCAGGGGAACAACATATTGAAAAAAGGCACGAATCAGACCAAGGGTTCAAAAGTTAAGGGAAAGTCCTTTGTGACTAAATGAAGCATGGCTTTCTGGCCCAAACCAGTTTCAGAGTCTTCTATCCTGGAGAGTAATTCAATTATCTCCCAGGACAGACACAAGACTCCATTAAGCACATAGTTGCAAAAAGACACAAAACACTTTAAAATACATAAAGTCACCTTTTACACATAACACACAGACATTTCACATATCCCCAGATAGCTGGGATCTGAGCGCACATTATTAGATGAATGGCACTCAGATCACACAAATAAATTCTGCAGGGGAAATAAACGGTTTAACCTGCAGGGCCATAGTCCAAAGGGAGCAGGCGAGCAACCAGGCTTCTCCAGTTCACAGTGGCGAGGTTGGTTTCGCCACATGTATGTCTTACATGAGTACTTTATCTAAATTCTCATACCTCCAGGAACCCCGTATACCCCTGGACGGGTCATCTAATCTAGGCCCCCCACTACTTAAGAGACCTCTGTTTCTCTCATACAGAAGCCAGGGATCACTTTTCTGCAGATATGTTGGGTCACGTTATTGTCAACACTGCCTTTTAAATAGTTTTCCCTGCTCCTTAGTCCTAGCGGTCCACGAGGCCAACTCCCATCCTCCACTTCGAGGTACTATACACCCCTCGGGCCAAATCATAGTTAGCCACCTCGCAATTATATAGAAAGGGCGACACCAGTCACCACCAACCCCCCCCCCCCTCACACGCATGGAGAGGCCAACGACCCATCAATGAATAGGCTACCCCACCCCTCGCGCCAACTCATAGACAGAGCCTCTCTAGCCACTTGGCACTAGCAGGGCCTTCCCTGTCACAAACCTAGTATACTCTTTCGCCATCTGGCACTAGCTAGCCACCCGTCAACTCCCAACCCTGATTACCATACATATCTGTTATATTTTTCAGTATGTCCCTACTACCAGATGATGGTGAGGATATGTCAATCCCTAGCACCCCTGCTAGGTCACTTACTCCGACCCGCAAGGGCGACACGGGAAGCTCCTCGTCCATCAGATCATGGACTATCCCCCGCATCACTGCAGAATTACGCAAACGCAACATTCCTTTCCCAGCTACTGCCAGGAAAGCAGAACTGTTCAAGCTGCTAAGAACCAATACCATTAATACAGACGCGGGGGAAGGCACAAGCAACTCCCAAGATCCGACTCTCCATGCTATGGTTGCCTCCCTAGTCTCTTCTATGGGGAAGGTCAACGACAGGCTGGAGAGGCTGGAAGCCCGTAGCTTCTCCGTACAACCTCCAGGACCTCTGTCCGAATTAATCCCCGCCATACCCACAGCAATAACGGGTAATGCTATAGCCACAAAAGCAGCTGCCCACGTTATTAACCCCGCACACATGGTGCCGGCAAATCTTAAAAAGGACATCCTGGAAGGCAAGGACGTTAACGTCTCACTGCTCATTGCCTCCCAGGATATCGTGGAAAACCGGTCTTATGACTATGGGGACATCTCAGTGGTTTTATAAGCCAGAGACCCCAGACTCAGTAAGAAACTTGCCATTCCTGATTTCGTGCTGGCTTTCGGTATTTTCAGATATATTCTGTGCACGGCTCATCCCAATAGAAGGGAGGAACTCGATCTATATATGCACAAGCTGGTGGACCTCGGTAATAAGTATGGTGGCTATACCTTTTACAATTACCACAAGTCCTTTTCATCAAAAGTGTCAGCCACATTGTCTCAGTAGGGCATCCAGATGGATTGGAGCCAACTGGACAATGAGCTATTCCTCAGACATTTTGCAGGTCTTAGGACCCCAGCTTGTGCCATATGTACATCTCCCGCTCATGCAGATAATTTCTGTCCGCTCTGTCCAGACAGTGCTCCCTGCCCACCCCTGCATCATCCTGCTAAGTCTGAGAAACAGACCAGAGACAAACTGGGTCGTCCAGTGGTGTATCTAGGCAAATCTCAGATTTGCAATAATTTAAACGAAGGCTCATGCGGCTACAGCGCCTGTGCTCACATTGTTTCAGGGCACATGCGAAATCCATGTGCCCTAATAAAATGTACCAGAAACCTTATTTGTCTCCGGTAAACGTTCCTTTACTTGCACGAATGCTATCCACTCACCCCTCTAAACACCTTGTTGATTTTTTATGTACGGGTCTCACCCAGGGTTTTCACACAGGGATCATTTACATGCCAACTGGGGTATTAGAGTGTCACAATTTACAGTCTGCCACTAACCACCCAAAGGCTGTCACCACACTGTTACAACTGGAAGTGGACCAAGGATTTGTCATTGGGCCTTTTGTTAATCCCCCCTTTTCCAGCTGGAGAACTAACCCTATCGGGCTGGTTTCCAGCAAAAATTCTGATAAGTTAAGACTTATCATTGACTTATCCGCACCCCACTCCTCTGCCATCCCCAGCCTAAACTCATTGATTCCATCTGAGGAATTTTCCCTACAATACTCCACTATTGAAAACGCTACTTAAGCTATCAGATCGGCAGGGTTGGGGGCTTGGCTCAGCAAGACGGATATTGTGAATGCATTTAAATTATTACCTGTACACCCCTCTCTGTGGCACCTGCATGGCGTTAAGTGGCAAGACTCCTACTACTTTTTTACAAAGCTCATTTTCGGTGCCAAAAGCAGTCCCAGGATTTTGACACGTTTGCAGAAGTTTTGTGTTGGCTTCTCCTCAATACCTGCAGGTGCCCCAATGTGATACACTACTTAGATGATTTTCTTTTCATCGAATCCAATTCCACCCCACCACGTAGCCTAGACAAGCAACCAAACTATTCACATCCCTTGGTGTTCCCGTGTCACCTACTAAAACCGAAGGTCCGGATACACTGATTAACTTTCTGGGTATCCTGCTGGATTCATCAACTATGATGGCCAGCCTCCCTAGAGGTAATGTAGTTCACATCCTACACGATATTAGCCACTACATGCACAGGGGGTCCTGCAATCGTAAAGAACTACAATCACCTCTGGGTTCACTAAATTTCGCCATGAGCATAATCCCCCAGGGCAGGGCTTTCATTTCTAGGCTCCTCGCCCTGTTCCCCACTTTTACCAACGACCATGTCCGCATATCCTTAGACTGTCCTGCGACCGCTGACCTCCAGATGTGGCACAAATTCCTCTTGGAATGGAATGGGAGGAGCAAAGTTCCTCCCGCAGTTTCATTCACAGTCACCGGTCATTTGGACAGACGCAGCGTCATCAGCAGGATATGCGGCCATCTTCAGCACAGAATGGCTCTGGGGGACTTGGCCGGCAGAAACACAGGGCATTGAGGGTTTTCACACTAACTCAGCCCTATTTGAAATATACCCTATAGTTGCTGCAGCCGTCACTTGGTGTAGGTTGTGGAAAGGTCAGTCCGTACGCTGCTTTTCCGACAACCTGGCAATATGCCACATTATCAACAAGGGTCGCTCTTCCTCCTTGATGATTATGAGTTTCCTTAGGAAACTGACATGGCTGGCAGCTACCCATCGGTTCCACATTGCATGCTCTCACATTCCTGGCATCTACAACATGGCAGCTGACCAACTCTCTCGCTTTCAATTTCAGGCTTTCAAACTGTCCCTACCCTCGGCAGCTTGTGTAGCAACCCCAGCGCCAACTTTCCAAGAACTTGTCATGGAGTAGACGAATTACTTCAGCACAGTAATGTTCTTACCAAGTTAGCCTTATCCACCAGCACCCAACACGCGTATCACAGAGCTTTTCACTTGTACAAATAATTCATGTCTGAACATCACCTAGCCTACTGGTTCGAGGTTTCTTCACTGATAGCTTTTGCATCTTTTTGCCACCTTAAATTTAAGTTTTCACATAATACTATTAAGCTATACCTCACGGGCATACAACACCATATGTATTGCTCCTTCCCTAACCACAAAGGGTTCTTAACTTCTTACCCCATCCGAACACTACTTAAAGGCATAGCCAAAGCAGACGGCCCTGCAACTCCCAAGAGACTTGCCATTGACATTAAACTGTTCAAATCCTTGTCCGACCTTCTCGACCAGGCTCCAGTTGAACCCCATACGAATGCGGTCATTAAAACGGCTATTTATCTAGCGTTCTATGGGTTTCTTAGACCAAGAGAATTCACCATTAGTGGCCAGCACCATAGCCAAGGGTGCCTCCTCACCTCCTACCTCAGGAAACACACCGACTACTACGTTCTGACCCTACCTAAAACCAAAACAAGTCAGATGGGGGAACCTGTGCATATAACTTACTACCCCACAGGGAACAAGTGGTGTCCGGTACAAGTACTAGACACTTTCCTAGCTACAATGCCAACACGCACCGCAAAACCACTACTAAAGCTACACGACGCAATTCTAACCACAGCAAAATTCATGCTGTATGTCCGTAAGCTTATCACCCGACTTGGTCTCAACCCTAGCAACTACTCGGGGCACTCCTTCAGAATTGGAGCGGCCTCCACGGCATCTAGCCAAGACAGCCCAGCATACGTAATTAAGACTCTGGGTCGCTGTAAGTCTTCGGCTTACACCACTTACATTCCTAACCCAGTCCAAGAGATTAGGAGAGCTTTCATTAAAATGTCTGTTTAATATGTAATGATGTATTATGTTTTCCGATTAAATGTTATCTTTCATTTATCCTTTTTGCCCACTTTATTTACTGACCTACAGCATACATCGGTTTCGGCACACCTCAACCGACTATTTCCTTGTTATGTTATTTTCTCTCCACCAGAATATTTCATGTACAATGAGAATGCCCCGAACACAAATTGGAAGGCATGGCCTGAAGTTGTGGGAGGGGCTATAGACATACTTAAGGGACTCCCCCCCTCCCTTACTTACCTTTGTTGGTCTAGACGAACAGCCCCACCCTCCACTCCCATTAGTTATACATTTTCTTTATGTGAGCCCACTTTATTTACCGGCCTACAGCATACATCGGTTTCAGCACAACTCAACTGACTATTTCCTTGTTATGTTATTTTCTCTCCACCAGCGTATTTCATGTACAATGAGAATGCCCCGAACACAAATAATATATAAACATGAAATTTCTTGCAAAAGATGTGGCATGGTATCTGCAACGGGACACCTCGGTAACCCAACCGGTTGCTCCGGCTAGTTCTCTTCTTTCAGCCGATCAGGAACTCTTACATGGTTAGCGGACTTAGCTCTATGCGCTCCCAGGCAGAGACGACGCTCTGGAAGCTTCTAGTCCTTGCAAGGACTTTTCCCTGTTGCATCCCCTGCAAGCTGGAACAGCTGACACAGGGGTTAAATCTTCCTTCCCTCCAATAACCGGACGGCACACAGTTTTGGAGGTTAAAACACTGACTCTTTTTTGCAAACAGGCTTCTTTTATGCGCGAGGGAGCGGAAGAGGGAGCACACAGGGGAGAGTGCTCCCTCGCGTGCCAGCCACCCAGACAGCCCACCCACCCGCTGGGGTCCGCAGGGCCAGCCTCGGGTGGGGGCCCTGAGATGGCTGCCTCCTGGGCCCCCCAGGAGAAGAGGCTGGCCCTGTGGGTACATACCGGGTGGGCTGGACCCGGTCGCAGCCGCGACCCCTGCGACCCTGGTATGTACGCCACTGGTGGTATTGTTTTTGGCTTCCATCCCTGGTACAAAACCAGCCTGATCAGAGTGGACTTGTCAACCCAGAAATGGCCACAGGCGATTGGCCAGGGTTTTAGTAAATACTTTTAAATTAAGGTTAATGAGGGAAGCGGGTCTGTAACTGCCACATTCTGTGGGATTTTTTCCAGGCTTTGGGATTAAGGTAACATAAGCTTTGAGTGTGGGATGGGGAAGGCCTGTTCTGGAGGTAAGCAAATTGAATGCTGTCAAGAAGGGTTGTGATAGTTCTTGTAAGAACAGTTTATAGTACTTGGCTGTAAATCCATCTGGGCCTGGGCTTTTGCCAGGTGGAAGGTGATTAATGGCCATATGCAGTTCATCAGGATGGAGGGTGTAACAAATCGAAGAGCCTAACCTGCTTTAATGGGGATTTTACTATGCATCAGTTCGGGACATTTGAAGTATTCATCAGTCAGAACCCCCATCATCCAAATAGCCATTGCAACGATTATTATTGCATAGCTGAATACGTCTACAGTTTAAAAGTACAAACCAGTAAGTTAAAAACTTCCCAATCCACATCTGTTCCAGACACATACATACTACACCATTATAGTAAACGGCACAAGTTAAAAGATAAAAGCAGTCATCCACACTCACAGACGCACGTTAACCAGGATAACCTACATATATTAAATTTCCTAAAACCATTTTAGACGTACCATAAACAAAAGCTAGAATTAAGACTACGCTGGTAACCACACATACATACAAGAGGACTAGCACTTAGCAACGTTACATTGGAGCTCAGGCCATAAAACTTCAAAAGTACAAACAATCAATTACCGTAATAAAAGTCACTTCATTCCCTTAATCAGTTAGATCAAGAAGTAAGGACCAACAGTTGATCTAGGAATGTATCACTTAAATCAATCTAAAAAACACGCACAACCATAGAGAAGTCTCTAAAAAACGATCAGGTACGTGGTGTCCAAAATGCCACTTACCCCAAGCAGCGTTATACTGGCAGATAGGGTACTTGAACAGGCCATACACAGGCAAGGCAAACTGGAATCCTGTGAGACCAACACCCATCCTCACATCGAGGTTTACCAGCCCAAACTGTCCAAATCATAGCTATTGTCTCGAACCGCTCTACTCAAGAGCTCTAGTTAGGATGTCACTTCTCTCTGCCATTAAATACATATTAAGTCCCCAGAGGCCTACACCCTGCCTTCACGCAAAGGAAGGGCCAAATCATAGAGAGTGCCTCTATCAGCCCCTTGGCATCAGCAGGGCCTCACCATCCCACTAATAGTTAAGTTCTTCGCCAACCGGCAATTAAATAAGCCAGTTAATGCAAGTCCTTATAACTATAGCAAGACAAGACTCACGTCTAAATCTCACTTATAGCATGTTGCATGCATTAAAGCAAGCAGACAATTTCTCCCTACCCAGCATGCCAGCTAGACCTCTGATTCCAACTACAGCTCCTACAGCAGGAGAATGTCAAGACCCCTCTAGTCTTTGTTCATTAAGATCTTGGAAAATCCCAAAGATCGCAGCAGAACTCAGGTGTAGGGGGATACCGTACCTGGCCATGGCCAGGAAAGCTGGATTGTACAGGATTATGATGACCAGCGCAGATAATCCAGATCCAAGGTCCAGCTCTCAAGAGCACATCATTGACACTCTCACAGGGATTCAGACCACTATGACAGCTATGCTCGCATCGATTAACAGCTTAAATCACAGAGTGGATAAATTGGAAACTCCAGCACCAGCCACAGTGTCCCCCCCAGATACCCACCTACACAAGTTATTAACCAAACCATCTCACAGGAAAATGCCACAGGTACACAAAATGCACAGGGTGCGAATACACACATTATCACACCAGCAAACATGGTACCACCCAACATCAAGAAAGATATTCTGGAGGGAAAAGACATAAACCTTATGTCCTTACTGATAGCATCACAGGACACAGTGGAAAACAAAACCTAATGCTCAAGGCCAAAAGACCCTAGGCTGTCCATACCAGATTTCGTACTTGCGTTTGGGTTATACAGGGATGTAATTTGCTTTAATTTTCCACAACGTAGAGAGGAACTAGACTTATATATATGTATATGCACAAGTTGGTAGATCTGGGAAACAAGTACGGTGGTTCCAATTTTTATGACTACCACAAGTTTTTTTCAGCCAAGGCTGCAGCAACGTTCGAACAGTTCAACATAAGAATAGATTGGAGTCATATGGACACCAAGTTATTCTGTACCTTTGATCTTAAACTCCATAGTTTGATTTTGATGTAGCAACAAAACCTGTTTATAGAAGTTGGTTAAAAATGGTTGAAACAATAATAATTATATCTTGCTGATTATTTTCAACTTTTGTTAAGTGGAAAAAAGAACAACTTTATACTTTTCCTATAAATACAATACTGCCACTAAAAATCTATGTAGCTTCTGTAATATGTGTAATTAGAGAGGTAGCATAGTCCTTCATTTATTGTTTATGGTACAATATTAAAAAATGTGTATACACTTTTTATATTTGAAAATATTTTTAAAATATGCTTACTTGTTGCTGGTTGATCTACTCTTGTACACTCTCCTTCTACAATTGAGATGTCATCTATAGCAATGTCACCCTCTATGCCATGCCCACGAACACCTTCAAATATTAGCTGCAAAAGGAATTTAAGACACTGTTTTTATATAAATATATTAAAAAGACACACACAGTGTAGTGGTTATAGTGCACCGCCCCACGGTAAATAGTCAAACCATATCAGAATGGTGTGGCAACTTACCAGAGTAGCCTGGGCTAATGTGCTAGTTTTGGTGTTATCCTGCAAAGTAAAGCCCCACCAGCTGCTTTCATTGGATAAGAGAGCACAGTTGAAGCTCTCAACCAGTGAGCATTGTCCTGCATGGCCCTGCTTAGCTCTGTAAAGGGAACCAGACTAACGGGGAATACCTGAATACACAGAGGGGCCCAGGCTGAATTGCTACTGTATTAAAACAGTTTGATTACTCATTGTAGAATTGCATCAGGGCACTTGTAGCACCATAATCACTAAGTGGACTACATGTACATATATAGAAATTTATGTTTTCTCACTAAATAACTATTTACTGTACCAATGTGGTGTGATTATTTTTTCTGCATATACATTTTTTTTGTACATTTGTTGTGTATAACATTGTATTCAAATTATTTTGAAACTATTGTCTATTTTTTTCTCCTTTATTCTAATCCAGTCCGTCATTTATGCTCCAGTCTGTGGGTTTTGGAACTAAAAGAAGACCATAATCTCTAGCTGAATTGTGTAGCCATACTTTTTATTGCAATTCCAGTGGAAGCAGAATGGGCGATGTTCAGCCTAACAAGGTGACCGACAAGATAATATTTAAAATATATAGTATAAACTAAAATATAAGATATGTGTAACTAGGTCCTACGTAGAACGATACATGGCTCTGCTCTGGAGAGGTTATACATTATTAAGAGATAGTAGTGATTAGGACAGAAGGTAAATGGTTGTGTGAAACCCTTGCTGGTTTGCAAGATAAATATATATATACGATAGCTAGTCACTGCTGAGCACCAACCACATGTGATGGTGCTCCAGCCGTGGCCAGCTACCCAAAGTACCAAGAAGATACTTCAGGGATCTCAAGGGGCCTAACCCCAGGGCTTATATAGAGGAGAACAGAATGTGCTTGTCACAAAGTCTAAAACATTTGTGACTCGCTGTGTTTCCTGGAAATATAAAGTAGTCTAATAAGCAATTTGGTATTGATTTTATTTTTAAACCCTCACTTTATAGGGATATTTCAGAATTTATGGGTATATAGTTAATATTCAGCTTATTAGACTACTTATTAGACTACATATTTCCAGGAAACACAGCGAGTCACAAATGTTTTAGACTTTGTGACAAGCACATTCTGTTCTTCTCTGGTTTGCAAGATACAATAAATGGTAGAAAATAATGTTATGGTTAAGGGAGTTTTAATTTAGGATTCAGTAAATTGTTTGCTCACCCCTCCTTGTGAACATGCACTTTTTATTCACATATGTAATTCACACGCTACAAGATGTCATAGGCATATGAATGAACCATATGGATGAAAAAAAAAACAATACCACTAGAATACACAATGGCTATAGCTAATTTAATGCATCTAAACACATGATCTGTTTTATTAAATTATATAACAAGAGTGTTTTAGACACAAATATTGTGTAAAATATCATTAAATGTATTGGGCAAGGGAAATTTTACCAATTTTATGCAGCTGTACTGCCAACTGTGGCTGTCACTATTTTTTATTCAAATTTCTATAATTGGTCACTAAAAAAAATTGATTATCACTTCGGCCATGGAGGAAATACTCCAATTTCAATTGAATGTATAAGTATTCCATCATTAACGTGTCATGCAAAAGTTTCAAATTAGAACAAATACAGTCAAGCTAAAAAAATACAAACTCCAAAATTTTGGCTTAAATTTTACAACCTAGTTGTCATCTCAAAACATATTTAATGAGTATACACCCAAAATATGATTTACTAAGCTCATACCTGAAAGGAAGTGGTAGGATGTATATTTAAACGAGCCTGATGCCATTGCTCTCCTTTATTACCATTTGCAGACCATATTTGGACTTCAGTGTTAGTTTGTCCTTTCAATCGAAGTAATACATTTAATGCCCCTGAAAAAATAAACACATTTTAACAATTTCACAGTGTTTTGACCCCATGGGGACCATTTCAATATAATGTGCTAATGACATATGGACCATGCCAGCATGAAATGTCCTGCTTAATTGGACTCTGCAGAACTTTAGGGCTGTATTCGCACTAAACGTGAAGTACATACCATACTGGTACGGATTGTCAGGATATTTATATCGGCAGACATTTTGTGCTAAAATAGAAATTAAAAGTGTATATTGCCAGAGTCACGCAGAGCAGAGCGGACTCCATTTTGGATCTTCAGGCCAACAAAGACACATAATTTCTTCTTGTTTTCTGTAACTAGCCACTAGCCTGAGTTAAGGAATGCATTATATAAAGAAGCCAAGTGATAAGCAATGAAGCAGGGGTATAGAAGGCCCTGTCTAAATGTTAATAGAATAGAAATAATTTTGAACACAGACACTAGTAACAGAGAAGACTAAGTACTTAATTTTACTCTCTAAATTTTACAAGGTCCCATTGTAGGTAAGGGGTGAAATTGAGTTTAGAACTGTCAATTTTAGAAATTACGATCAAAGTAGTTGCCACAAAGACTGAGACAAACGCTTTGAACTGACAGCAAATTTAAGTTATAGTAGTCATTTTAGATAAGCCAATTGACATCAAAATTGTCATCAGGAAAAGTTAACTCTTTCCTGGATAGGAAGGTTTAGTGAGACGAGACTGCCCTCTATAGATCAAATACCTAAATTGCGATCTGAAGGTTGAACACACCTTCAGTTTCCTATTGGCCTTATCAACTGACGTACAGAGAGTCTGGCCCTTTAAAAGTTAGGACAAAGGGAAGAGAGGGTTAGTTGGTGGAGTTTGGGCATTCAGATTTGGACATACAGAGAGATTCTCTGGGACTAACAGTCAACTCTCAAACTCTCTTGGACACAACTCAAGAAACACTCCTTGACACTTAGAATTTTACTGATACTTTCTAACCAACATCACTTTTCTCTATTACTCACGCACCTCTATACAACCAATCATACTCGCATGTTCCTGGGACTTCCTACTCATCTGATGAGAATACCTACATAACTGGTAATTATGCTGGTTTTATTTAATTAATCTAAATTAATTAAAATCTAATAGCATTATATATGACTGGATAAATCATGGTCAGATTTCAAAATTTAGAAATCTTAGTTAACGAAAGAATATATAGTTATAAACATTCCATTCTGCAGGTGGAATTAAGAATAATTATATATTAATGTGATATTATCACGTGTTAGCATACCACTGTTTTTATCCAGGTGTATTGATTTAATCTAAATAAGATATCTTTTTAGGCAAATTAAAATTCGGCTTTTGTAAAAATCTTGTAGATTATTCTTATTGGATGGTTCCAGGAAATTATTAATGAGCTGGTTCGAATGTTATTTTAATTGAAGATTACATGAGAATAGGATACTATATGCCTAGGAGGATCTAGCCAGCATTGAAAGGGTTACTCAGTTGATTTAACTGTTAGCCAAGGTTTTATGGCTTTTTGCTGTGTGAAGTTTTACTTTCTGTCTGTGAAATACCCTCATAAATCTTGTAAGTTTTGACAGTTGATGCTGTTAAAGGACCACTCTAGGCACCCAGACCACTTCAGCTTAATGAAGTGGTCTGGGTGCCAGGTCCAGCTAGGGTTAACCCTTTCTTTTATCAACATAGCAGAGAAACTGCTATGTTTATGAATGGGTTAAGCCTTCCCCTATCTCCTCTAGTGGCTGTCTCATTGACAGCCACTAGAGGCGCTTGCGTGCTTCTCACTGTGATTTTCACAGTGAGAGCACGCCAGCGTCCATAGGAAAGCATTATGAATGCTTTCCTATGTGACCGGCTGAATGCGCGAGCAGCTCTTGCCGCGCGTGCGCATTCAGCCGACGGGGAGGAGAAGAGGAGGATCGGAGGAGGAGAGCTCTCCGCCCAGCGCTGGAAAAAGGTAAGTTTTAACCCCTTTCCCCAGAGCCGGGCGGGAGGGGGACCCTGAGGGTATGTTTTCCTGGCACTATAGTGGTCCTTTAAACATTGGATTGTTTTTAATATTGCCATTGTATTACATACTTATGTTATATTAAATATTCACTGATCACTAATATTATTGTTATTTAATTTGTCACAATAAATTATATCTATTTTTATAACAAATTGTGATTTTATTTGTGTGGAATACATTTCACTTACATGATAACGATCTCTAAGATCTAAGAGAATTGAAATAGTGGGCAATTCTCGACTGTTTAATATTATCATCCCATAAATATCCCCACAGGATATTCTAAAGACCAGATTGTAATTACAATATAAACTGGTATTAATAGACTATCTTTCAGTACAGAATATATTCATATAATAATTAACATGCACATATTTAAACAAATCTACCAATATGTATGATTAACATTCTCAATTAATTTAAAAAGCAAAAAAATAATAATAATACAGTTCAATAGTTACTTCTGTAATGCACCTTTAATGACTTCATATTTATGATCAATAAACAAAAGTCATAAACTATTAGACTCTTTAAAGTTTCTAACTTATCAATCAATTCATCCTAAGGCGAGGCTTGTAATTTTTCATTTGTGCTATATGCAAGTGAAAACTCACCCATGCGAGTGTACGTGTATTGCCCTAGTACTGTACAGCTTGGAAGCTGTTCATTAAAAAATGGACAGTATTGTACGGGCAGAGTTTAGGTACCCAGCATGAAATTGGCAGCAATATTGTTTTAGAACCAGTGAACAGCTCCTGTCTCCTAAGTCTTTCTATTGTTTTCTTTTAAGAACATTTCTATTGTTTTCAAGGTGTTGTGTTTGATGATGCTGATCCTGAACAATTTTAAAAAGTGAAGAAGCAGCTCTATTCACCATCAATGTTACAAAAATATGAAAAAAGTAATATTCTTAACTCAATTTATATCACATTCTGTGAATGGAGGCTCCTCTGGATTTCTATTTCCGTTTACCTACATTTAGGTAGCCAAGTGCTAATATAATTAGTGAGTCAATCATTTATACTGTCTATAGAACCTCTAAACAGCTATTCTTGGACTTTTAAACATTTGACCCAGTTAATTTAAGAACAAATATATACAATCCTTACAGCTTACTCTTAATTCTCTTATATTGAGAACATTCACATCCCCAATTTTTCACCTCTTGGTAAAACCATTTGTTCTACTAATAAATATTTGTAGAAAATGTTCACCTTTAGGTGAAATGTATAGCCACAGTACAAAACAAATCTGTGAATAAGTATAGGGTTAAAAATGATCAGTTAAGTAACTGAAAGGTTTAGTAAATTGGAAATAAATGTATTCATCTGTCTATACAATATAGCAGTAATTATCAAACCAAACCTCAAGAAACACTAGCGGTTGAGAATTTGACAGTAAATACACTGAATTAAAACTGACAAACGCTTAAATTATGATATGTTGCTATGTCTTGAGCACTGGTTTAGGAGTCACTGCTTTAGAGATTTGAGTCACTTAGTTTGACTTTCACATGAGTAACACATTGGGCACAAGTTGACTACACATCAGATTTTATCTATCTGTTCATTATTGCTTTCCCTTTATAGTAATTAAGCTAAATTATGATAGCATTATTCTAACTGACTGAAAAAGAGGGCAGTAAGTGGGAAAAAAGTGCAAAAATACAGTGCAGGCTAATCACCCCGAAATAGGGATCACTCCCAGTCCCAATAACAATACAAACAAAATGAGTATAGTTTAAAAACATATAGTTAAAAAACATATACCACCGGGGGCGCCACAGTCACAAACATGTGAATATATTTACCACATAGTATTCATGGGTATTCATGTAAAGAGATAAAAACAGAAATATATAGTGAAGTATTTAATAACAGGTAAAACAGAATAATAAAAAACAAGTACACTCACAAATGTAGTTGCACAACAAGGACGTATGTCTTAATTGTGCTAAAAAGGCTTGTCAGCCCTTTCCTGGGCTAAAGTCCCCCTCTCACTGCAGGATCCAAGTTTTCAAAGTTCCAGAGACTCAGTAGTAATTCAAGCTGGATCTGATCCGAAAAATACTGGGAATGCTGGGGACACTGGCAAGCGAGCGGTGAAAAGCTTGCCAGTGTCCCCAGGATTCCCAGTATTTTTCGGATCAGATCCAGCTTGAATCTGGCTGCTCCACCATGACCTGCTATATTCCTTGAAATAATAAAGAAACAAACCCACATATACGCATTACTTTTTCCTTTTTGTTTTTTTAGCAAGTTTCCTCTTGAAAATAATCATGTTAATAATGGGCAATAGAAAATTAAAATAAATATTTTTAAAAAACTACTAGAAGGGCATTTTAGTGTTTTTAAATCTTTCAAAATCAACTCTCAAAAGATTTCCATTATAACATTTTTCAAAAGTTATATAACCTTAAAAGCCTGTACTGCCTAATTATCTTACTAATGGACTGTGCAATCACATGATAAGGATAGTCATAGCCTATAGAAATGCATAACTGTCATGGGGAAATGCCTAAAATAAGTACAATATATTATCATTTTTCTGCCCCATTAGTCTTATGTCTATATCTTATCTCTACACAGCAGACATCGTGATATAAATTGTATTTATTACTTTTAAATGTGATGCCCTTTGTGAAATACAGTGATTCTAAACAGGGTATCACTATCTTTCCCAAAGGACCCTATTCATCTTGTGTTTATGAGCGAGGTTGCATGTGAGGCACATCGAAGATTACAGTGGCTTCTCCTTTTCAACAAGGATCAAGTGGCATTGTACAGGAAGAAAATTACAACAATCAGACTCTAGTGCAAGTCAAGAGGTTAATCTGATCACTAAACTCACACAGCTTGTCCAGTCTGCTCCGCAGGGATAAAGGTGTTTAATGGTTTCTTTGCTCACCAGATGTGTTTGTTATACTAGGAATGGCCAATTGAAATTACATTTAATTGGGAAGATAAAAACCAGCACTAGCCTTTTAGAGATATTTGTATTCAGAGAAAAGAGCATTGTTGTTCAATCTGAAAACTTAATGTCTTTTGAATTTCTCTCTACAAGATCATTGTATCTTGTCGGCTTTTGCAGGCATAAGCCCACCAAGGGAGCTATTGTAGTGCTGCCTCTATAGAGATGAGAAATAATTTATTATGCAGTCTATTCAATGCATAGAAACTTCATTCATAATGCTTTGGTAACAAAATTCAAAGCGAACATGTTTTGAGAAACATGTTCTATGCCTATCTCTGCATAGAAGGTAAATCTGAGATTATTTAGACTAGGATTATAAACCACATAACTACAAATAACAGATCCAATATACAACAATAATTTTAGCACACGGTATTAAACAGAATAAAATATAAATATTTTGTGCACTGAGATTCAACACTAAGAGGTGGGATTGTTCATTAATGCATCTCACTGGTTAATATTAGATAACCACAGACAATAAATAAAAATAAATATAAACATAGAGGTAGGTGGCTGCATTTAGCTGAACATTAAAAAAAATCAGGTAGTTCTTGTATAAAACATGGTCAGTAATTCTGCACATCCTAACCATTAAATGGATACTATAGTGCTAGGAATACAAATCTATATTCATAGCACTATACTTCCTTCTGGATCCCCTCCCCTAAACCCCCTCCCCCAGCAGTGTAAGGGTTAATAAACCCTTACTGTATTAACCTGATCCCAGTGCCAATCATGCTTGGCATTGGGTCGGTGCTCCGCTTCCTCTGAAGTCACCAGACAATGGGCACTAATGTGCATGCACAGTGAGCGGTGCAAGCACATAAGTTTCTCCCCATAGGAAAGCATTGCTCACACAGAGCGTAAGGACATCTATCAGTTTGATGACCAAAAGTTGCTTAGCAATCAAAGTGCCTCTATGGGCTGTCTGATTGACAGCCACTAAAGGCAGTCTTAGTTCTGCAGTGTAGTTATTGCATTTTCTCTGAAACTGCAATAATTTACATTGCAGGGTTAAGGGGACAGGGTCACTACACCCAGACCACTTCAATGAGCTGAAGTGGTCTGAGTGCCTATAGTGTCCCTTTTACCAAATTATATGTATGCGGTTATATCTGTTTTCTCCTCTAAAATCTAATTAAAATGCAATAAAAATATAAAAATATATGGTGATGATACAGGATATATAAAAATTACAATAATCCAACAATATCTAAAAGGTGAAGTCCCAAAATCACTATAACTAATGGAGCACTGACTACAATGTAGTACAAGAAAGCATTCCTTGAGTTTGGAGTATGAAAGAATGAAGTGAAATGTGGAAAATGTGTATGAAGAACATTAGATATCAAGAATAGGCTTCCAGCAAAAATACTAAAGGCTGATACTAAATGAGCCAAAGAATATTTGGGATGTACATAAAGCAAAAGAAGCACAAATAAGCTAAATAAGTCTGAGATTTCATTACGGGAAGGTGACATAGGACATGTGCAGATGCAGGGATGTTAATTTATCACTTTCTACCGCCGATAAATAGATATTTGCACACAAAAAAGCACATTATTGAGTGCTAGCACAATGCATTGAACATGCCAGGGAAGTTATGACTGTACAAATATAATTCTCTGTGAAATACACCAAAATTGTCAATGAATAAATTCTGACCAATAAAAACTATAACACTTATATCTCCTCCATCAATTTGAAATTATATATGGATGTAATTAAAGGATAATCACATGTTGGATGTAATGTAGGTCAATAGAGAATTGAAAACAACATATTGATGAACTGCAAGAATCCAAATATCTATTTATCTGATATTGGTGCAAAATAATCAGTCAAGTTGATAGATGAATAGAATTGATCTGATGCTGTTCCATTATCAAGAGGCTGATTTAACACATGCATTCAGTCTCTCTTGCTATTTGCATATTTTTCTTGATTACATCTGCCCATTAAAGGGACACTCCAGGCACCCAGACCACTTCTGCCCATTGGAGTGGTCTGGGTGCCAACTCCCACTACCCTTAACCCTGCAACTGTAAATATTGCAGTTTTCATAAACTGCAATAATTACATTGCAGGGTTAACTCCTCTTCTAGTGGCTGTCTACTAGACAGCCACTAGAGGGCACTTCCTGGTCTATAGCACAGGTTTTCTGTGCTATAGCGTCGCTGGACGTCCTCACACTATATGAGGACTTCCCGCGTCACTAAAATCCCCATAGGAAAGCATTGAAATTTACTATGTTATAAAATATACAGAAAAAGCAGATATAGGTGCTCGCTTAAATATAGACAGGCAGCCAAATATAGACAAGGATTCCTAAACCTTGCGTAGAATACAGAAACCAGAAAATCACATGGGTGAAATCAATTTTAACATTGATCCAATAGTGTGTAGACATGTGCAATTAGTTTCGGTCTGAATTGAAAATCCAGATGAATTTCGGTAATTCGGATACTTCCGAATGTCCGAACTGCAGAAGTGCCAAATTGCCGAAGACCCGAATTTTGGAAGTGCCGAAGTGCATTTCTGAAAAGTGGCAAAACAAGAGAGGGAGGGAAAATTAAGGGAATGATGACTGGAATCTAACCCTAACCATAACCCTACTCCTAACCCTATCCCTAACCCTACCCTTACCCGCAGGGTTAGGGTTAGGTATAGGGTAAGGGATAGGGGTAGGGTTAGGGTTAAGGAATTGCCAAAGTCCCGCATTCTCGAAGTCCCAAATTCCCAAAGTGCCGAAGTCCCGAATTTCGGAAGTGCCGGACCAAACCAAATTTTTTGCCCATGCACATCCCTAATAGTGTGTTATGAATAGGTGTACATACGTAGTCTCTTTGAAATAAAATACTTATGTATATTAATAGCAGGAAATCCTCAAAATTAAACAGAAATAAAACAGAAAATATTGTAGTATGTCTTATACGTTTTACAAACAATTGGATAAGTAGATAACAAACTCATACTTTTATGAGCTACTAAGAGCTCTGCTGTCTAGCACTTGGATGGTACAATCCCCGTCTCTGTGTGTAGATCCACAATTTTGTGTGTCCAATATGACTCCAACATAAACAATAGAGCAGAGAGGATCTAATAGTGCAATATGTCAAAAATATATATGATATGTTATAAAATAGCTATTTATCCATCTGTGCTATTTTCATGACCTTTTCAATAGTATTGTTAATTAAAAAATAATGTATAATATATCATCTCTAATACATTGAAGCTCCAAAATCTTTCAAAACAGTGAATGAATAAATGAAAAACTATCTGTAAATGTACATAAATTGTAAAATACCACCTACTGTAATATAAACCAATCTGATATCACAGATCTGAAAAACAAAAACTGTATGTAGTGTAATACAATAGGAACAGAGGGGAGGGGGAAGGGGAAGTAAGAGCACTCACAAGACGCAGATGAATGCAGGCCTGTCTTCCCAAAAGGGGTTAAATCCGTATGTGCTGTGCTTCATTCTGTGGCTGTAGGTCATGAAGAGAAGAGCAAAAAGCGTAATACTATTGTGTGAACTTTATTCCATTTGTTAGACGAATATAGCTGGATTAGGATGCCGGACATGACGTCATGCTACAGGAAGTGGATAATGCGTTCCACGGTGGAATACGTCAGAATGTCAGTTGATCTCAGGTCTGAAATTAAGACCCGTATATAAACCAAGAAGTGCTACAGTGTCCCAGATCCCTGAGGAAGTCCACTCTTTGGGTGAAACGCGTTGGATTAATTTTGAGACTTTATTACTTTGTATGTCTCATTTTTTATTTTAATATTTTATTTTTTAATAGTAGTTGTTCCTGCTTTCTCCATCTTTATTATCTCGAGGTCCACTACAGGTGGAGATATGCTTGGATATACTGTCTTCTTGTAAGTGAAATTTTAATCATTAAAAGTGTTGTTTTAATAGTATTACGCTATTGGCTCTTCTCTTCATGACCTACAGCCACAGATTGAAGCACAGCACATACGGATTTAACACCTTTTGGGGAGACAGGCCTGCATTCATCTGCGTCTTGCGAGTGTTCTCACTTTCCCTTCCCCCTCCCTCTATTTCTATTGTATTATACTATGTACAGTTTTTGTTTTCCAGATTTATTTATTTATATTTATAAAATATTTTACCAGGAAGGATACATTGAGATTTCTCTCGTTTTCAAGTATGTCATGGGTTCATAAAACATTGCATTGATACAATAGGGTACAATAAAATACAAAAACAATATTAATACACAATATATTCAAAATGTAACATAAAACAGGTAAGAAACATTATCAACCATGACAGGTGCATTCTGTTTTGAGATGGATCTCTTAAAGGATTGTAGGCTTGGGGAAGATTTGAAAGTGTGCGGAAGGTTGTTCCATAATTGCGGTGCTCTGTAGGAAAACAAGTATCGAGCCGCTTTCTTTTTGTATTGAGGTAGACTAAATAAAGTGCTGGTACTAGATCGGAGATTATGGGACATGGGGACAGCCGGGGAGAGCATTCTGCTCAGGTACGGTGGGAGCTTCCCAGAAAAGCTCTTAAACACAAGGCTGAGAAGATGAAGGGTGTGTCTGGACAGCCAGTTTAGTTCTTTTAGCATGTCACAATGGTGGGTCATTTTAATTACATTGTAGCACAAAGCGGCAGAATGACTGTACAATGCATTAAGCTTATTTAGGTGAGTTTGTTGTGCAGGTGCATATATTACATCCCCTTATCAACGATTGGCATCAGCATTTGTTGTACACTCTTTTCCTTTACTATAGGTCTTAGGCAGGATTTGATTCTGTACAGGGCACCTAGTTTTGGATAAAGTTTTGATGCAAGTTTTTCTATGTGGAGGCCAAAAGATAGATTGGGGTGTAAGAACATACCCAAGTATTTGAAAGAGTGGACTGTGGCCAGTGTACTATTTTATTTTATTTTGATGCATAGATGGAATATCAGATTGGATTGTATTACAATAGGTGGTATTTTACGATTTATCATTTAGAGATTGCTTTTTCTTATATTCTATATAAGTGTGTGTTGTTCATAATTTTTTTGTTTTGCTATGCATTTTTGTTTTAAATATTCAAGGAGATGTTTTATTAATTTAATGTTAATTTCAAATTCAGTGACAAAATAGCAGAACTGGAAATATATCTATCTGTATTTCAGTTCAGCTATTTTGAACTTAAATTTAAAATTAATTTGGAATTTCTGACAATTCTCACTTTAATGAATAACATGGTAAGTGTCAGAATACGGTCCTCCAACAAAATACTTACCATACTTAGAACATTTGGAAGATATGGGCTATCCATCTAATGTGTTTTATAAGATTATCATTATGATTTAATCTCCTAGGTGCATTCAGCATAAATAATGTAGGACATTAATTTAACCCCTTAAGGACACATGACATGTGTGACATGTCACGATTCCCTTTTATTCCAGAAGTTTGGTCCTTAAGGGGTTAAAATGGAATTAACAAAATAACTATTATACAACTTATAAAAAAAAAAAGATGATAAAAACAATGATGGTACAACCGAAACAGTTTTATTTATTTGGGAAAATATCTCCCTTTTCCACAGAAGTTGTAAAAAGAGATTAAACCTTTATTTTTTTTAAACTAGGTTGTAAGTATATAGCAAAGATCAGAAGATATTACTGGAGAATTGTGATTGAGGGCCACAAGCACAAACTCACACAGTGCTGGACTAAAAAGGTCAATGCACAATTTTTGCCTGCTATGTAATTTCTGCAGAATGAATGGTACTTGGAGATTACAGCCAAAAACAACAACCTATATGCTAGTAGCCAGAGGGCAAATGCCCCATGTCTGTCATGCCAGCCCTCCCATGCTCTTTCTAATCTTTCTTTGCTTCTTTTCCTTTTAGCTCCTATAGATGAGTTTGCTGTAGTCTTTTATACATGTAATATTACTGGTTTTATAATTGCACAAAGAAAGTAATCACCTACCCTTCTGGAAAATACTAGTGGTTTTTATATTTAAATCAGTCTAGTGAATAGGAAGTAGCTATATTAATATCTAAAATTACACTACATTCACTTCTTGATTTAATTTTTTAATGTGTAAGGCAACCTTACATGATCTAATCTACTACTTCTCTAGGATTTTAGAATAAACCACACAACTTTGTATTGCTTTACATCATAAATAACGGGTTACTACAAGCACCTGGGCCACTTCAGTGATTCAACGTTATCATGGTGCTTGGAGTCTGATTGTGCAGCACTTCAGTTTGAAACGCTGCTCCACCTCCGGCAGTATTATCTACCAGCCCAGAATGTGATTTCTTTCTGGCTAAAGCCAATTCTGTAATCATTCTTTGAGAGCATAATGAATTAAAAGAGGTCTAGTACCCATCGAGAACCAGATAAGAGGGTAAACAGTTGCAGAATTATTTGCCCTATTCCCAGGAGAATGGTGCCAGGGTACTCCTCAAATCATAACCACTAGTGCGGGCTGTAAATATGATTCTTGGAGTTACCTTTTATATAATATGTGTACATCCTTAAGCTAAACTTCTTGACAGCACATAGTCCATTAAGAACCTGGACAAAACATGTTAAATTCATAATGCGTATGAAAAATTCTCTTAGCCTATATTCCTAATCTGTTTTCCTTTTAAATTATTTGAAATGGTATGTGTTTTTCTGGTGTTAGCAGTAGAATTTTATGTTATGTTAATGTCTAATTATTTTTAATTTTAGCTCGTTGTTTGTCTGCATTAGTATTTCTGATAACTTTTTTTTTCACCACCAGGTATAAAGGGAATTAAAAGATAGATGACAAATACATTACTCAACACTGGCAAATGCCAATATCATTTTAAAATTATTTAAATACCACAAAGAAATACACGTACAATAAAAATTCAGCAAAATTCATATTTTGAATGAATACAAATTAAACTTAATCAGTTATCTTTTTTTTAATAAAACATTGCAATAGCTTGATGTTTCAGATCTTGAAGGCAACCTATTAAAAATAATATGACTGTTTATATTGAAAGCAGGTTTACTAATTCATAAAAAATTGAATTATACAGCTCCTAATTATCCTTATGCTGTGGATTTTTTTTTGAAACTTTGACATTTTTCACAAATTCCATTCCAGTATGTCACTATTGCTTTTATTGGCTAATTTCTTTTTATTTATTTTTTTACTTCTTTATAGAAATGTTTTTCTTATATAATAACAGACATTTATTGGCTAATTTCATTAAAAAAAAGTTCTATTATTGCTTTCTTTAAAGAGCCATAGTTAATTTTAAACTATGTGATATCAATCTTCAGGAGCTTAGGACAAGCCTCTCTTGGCAAATGTATTAATTCCTTTGGATTCCACTTTCACCTGTATGCCGATGACACCCATCTATATTTCCTCCCCTGATCTCTTTCCCACAGTCTTTGAACACGTCACTGGTTGCCTTTCTTCCATTTTTGATTGGATGTCCTTCCTCATTCTGAAATTCAATCTTTCAAAAACTGAGCTTTTTATTTTTCCTCCTTATAATACTAATTCTCCTCTTTCACTCTTCCTGCAAGTTGATGGTCCCCGCATCAGCCTGTCCTTGCAAGCTCGCTGTTCTACCTATGAAGCTCTAAACAACTCTAGCTCCTATTATTTCTTAATCAATTAGGAGGTATGCCCCTTCTCAGTCTCTCCACTCTGCCAGTGACGACCTTGCTGCTTACTTGTGTTTCAGGACTTCTCATGGACAGCTCCTGTTCTTTGGAATAGCCTTCCTACCACCATCAGGCTCTACCCTAGTCTTCATTTAACAAGTCCCTCAAAAGCATATGGCCTCCCAGTGTAACCTCTATTTCACAAATCTGTCTCTTGCTCTCTTCTATAGAGCCACACTCCACTCTCACCTTCCAGTTCTTCTATTTTTCCACCTTGTCGTTTGATTGCTATCCCCCCATGCTCCTCTAGACTGCAAGCTCATTTGAACCCCCTTTTATAATATTGTAAAGCACTGTGGAATAAGTTCTGGAATAATATCAGAGCTGAAGGCAGGCACAATGCATTGCATATCTCTGCTTCCAATAATGGGAAATAGAACCCAGGAACAAAATAACAGATTGTGTTACAGTTTGATGATTTAAATTATATTAGAGGTATTCTTGACATATCTGATTGGCACACCTACAAGCTAGAGGATGGAAAGAATTAAATAGATATATGACAATCTGAATGAATCCTAAGGTCAAATGAGAGAAAACAGAACAGAGAAATGTAAGTAGGTAAGTAGAAAGAAGAATAAAGGAGAAATAATTAAAACCCCTACTCTATCTGCATGTTAGCAGTTGTGTATATCTGGACTCAATAATTTAAGTATCATGAAGTATCCTTGAGTATCATATAATGTTTTAAAGTATCCTAGAGAACTAATATGTGAGTGTCCTGGAGTGTTCTCCTGCAGATTCCAATATTTTCTAATCTTTAAATCGAAGTAATGAGTACTGTGCTAATAGTATTATGATGGAGAGCTTTATAGGCTGGTACAACATCCTTAACATGTGTAGTTGGGGACAAAGAAAATAAAGAGAGCAAAAAATATTAATACTATCTTTGACGGAACACCATCACTGAGTGCCATATCCTCATGTGTCCCTTGTCTATTTCTATGGGGAGAGATATGTGATGGATGATCTGATTTATTTATCTATATTTATTTATGGGCCACAAGCTTGCGGTGCCATTTTTGTGACTGTCTTACATGTGTCTGTATATGCAGCTGTGGGTCAACAAAGGGGGGAAGCAGCTCTGTAAAGTAGCATTAAGAGAAATGGATTGCTCTGTGCCTCTCCCCCATACCCCATCCCCCTTCCTTTTGTGAATGGATAGTCTGTCTGTATCTCCCCCTTTACCCCCCCTTTTCCTGTCATAGCAGGATGTGGACACAGGGACACTGCCATCTCAGGTTACAGGGGCTGCTGTGTCCCTCTTCCACCCCCCTCATCAGCTTCTTGGGATTTGAAACCCCCGTTGTTTTGTGTTGGAGACCCCATGTACAGGTCTGTGCATGAAAAACCTTGTGTGAAGAAATAGAGTCAGTCAGTATTGTACCTCTAGAGCGTCTTGTCCAGTTACTGGGGGGGCAGGGGGAGGAAGGAATGGATGCCTGTTTGTTGCAAGGTTTCCTGAACGGCTGAAGAAAAAAATTAGCTGAGGTAACTGGTCGGATTAGCAAGGGGGTCCACTAGACTAACTAATCTCAGAATGAAAATAATTAACAATGCCCCTGTCCAGCAATGCCAACTCCCATCCTCAGGTTATAGTTAGTGCCTTTCTCAAGTCTAAATGCTTTAGACTTGTGAAAGGGAGGTTCTCCTGAAAGCTTGTCATTAACAAATTGTTAGTCCAATTTAAACGGTATTACAAGATACAAATTTTATCTGTTTTTTGTACAGCTAACAATGCCCTCATATTATTTGGCCTACTTGTAACTTGCCTGATTCATCAACTGTTACATACCACCAAAAATTCCCAGATTGCTTGGAAAATAAGCATTAAGGACTTAATGATGTAATTAATTGCTAAAATTGGGCAATAATGATACCATAACCCAGTCAGGAATGTTGAAAACTGCTGGTTGTAAGATAATGTACTGGATGGAAAGACTGCTCCTAACTAGCAGCTGCAAGGAAACAATGTCTATTCCCAAAGTTTGTGTCCCAGTACATGATCCAACCTGGCCCTGAAAACACATTGTCAGAATTCTATTTTTTTTTTTTTTTTGTAAATATTGTTTTTATTTGCAGTTCAAACAATAACAGGCAGCAATGAGACTAGTAACAAGGAGACTCGTAGGTCTCGGTCGGCTTCTTAACTATAGCGACATTTGCACAACATGTACTAAGTATTTGATGCAATGCGTCAAGATAACTAGGCACACTGGCCTGCAATGATAGTGGACTCGCAGGTCCTTGATTTGGTCTTGTAGCAGTTGCTGTTTATTGAATAAATTCTCGTTTTAGTGTCCACTTGCGGGGAGGGAGAGTTAAGGGTGCCTGGTCACATCCGGCTGGGTAGTATAATGTGATCCCAGTTTTATTTTCCGGTCGTCTTAAACTTCTGTCCCTTAATGTTCCCTAGGAGTGTTGTACGGGTATCTCAGTCCGTCTCTGCGCGGTCATCTATAGTGCTATGGGTGTCTCGTAGCTTGAGCTGAGGGTCTTTACTACACTAGCGCGTGTTGATCATTATGTCCGTGCGTCTCCGTGTTAAGGTTACGTTTGGTCTTATGTGGTCCCTGTCTCAGCCTTAGGGGTCAGGTTCATGTAATCTTGCTCCAGGTCGAAGTCAACTGTATCTGTCTACCATCTCCCTAGTGTCTTCTATTTCCAAGTGGTTTACTCAGGCCTCTTCTGGGATTTCTACTATCGTGTGCTACATTCTTGTCCGTTCATTGTTGATGAGACTATGTCGTTATGCAGGAGGTTAAATTGTCAGAATTCTTATCAACCCTTAATCCCCTTTTCTTTGTCTCCACTCTGCTATTTTATGTGTTGTAGTGCCAGTTATAACCAAACCTGAAACAATAGAAAATTGCTATACCAAATTGTTTTTAATTAGCCCCTGTATAGTTACTGGGACAAGCTGTATAACATCCAAGTGCTGGCTATACTAAGTTATGCCAACCGGTGAAACAATTAAGCTAAGATTGATGACTTGGGAGGCCTAACTAGTTGCCAAGTGGCAATGAAAGGCTCTAGCTTTGAGTATGCTGTTGGGTATGACAGCGGTGGAAGAAAGAGAACAGACACGGGACACTCAACTTCAGGCCACTAAGCAACATGTGGAGGGTCTCAGCACACAAGTTAAACAACTACACAAGATGTTGCTCACACTGGAGTCTCGACAAAGTAATGTACACCTGAGAGGCATACCTGAACAGGTAGAAGGAGGAGACATATTGCCATACGTTCAAAGGCTGTTTGCCTCAATGGGTATTCAAAATGCTACAGACACCCCATACATTCTGGCCGATTTTCGAGTACGCAAATCTGCAGTGGCATCAGCAGACGCACCTAGAGACATTATTGCGACAACCAGAGACATTGCGGTGTGGACAGCTATAATGAATAAATCCAGAACCATGGGAAAAGGGCATTTTGAGGGTCATACTCTCTCCATCTACAGCGACCTTCCCTTGTCTGTCCTCGCAGAAAGAAGACAGCTGGCACCAGTTTCTAGGAAGCTTTGGGACTGCTCCGTCAAATACCACTGGAATGCAGAGGGCTCTCTGACCGTCACACACGGCGCTGAAACACTCACCGTGTCCTCCTCTGATAATCCAGAGAGGCTCTTTCACAAACTGGGCTTACAGGTCGCCAACATGCCAGAGGAGTCAAACCGGGCGGATATACCACACAAGAAAAGGGCCCCAGAGAGAGAGCAACCCCAGGGGTGCACTATACTACTATTGTATCAAGCACCAATATTGTATTTTCACATTCCTTTTTTATAACTATGTTTGCTGAACCATACCTAGCCTTAAAGTATTCTTCCATTGTTTATTTCTTACATATATTGGCACAGATGTATGCAATGTGTATAACTCAAAATACAAAATACAATTTAAAGTACTCCTGCTCCCCATTTTTCATTATTAGAAGATAGCAAAAGGAAATAGATTACAATCAATCATTCTCTCAATTTTTTTAATTATGATACACTGATCAGTCACAACATTAAAACCACTGACAGGTGAAGTGAATAACATTGATTGTATTGTTGCAGTGACACCTGTTAAGGGGCCATATTAGGCTGCAAATTAACAGTCAGTTCTTGAATTGTGTTGGGTGCAGGGAAAATGGACAAGCAAAAAGATTTCAACAAAGGCCAAAAAGTGATGGTCAGAGAATTTCCAAAATTAAAAGTCTTGCGGGGTGTTATCACGATGCAGTGGTTAGTACCTTACAAAAGTGTTAGGGTTATGGGCCCCCAAGGCTCATTGATGTACATGGGGAGTGAAGGCTAGCTCATCTGGTCTGATTACACAGTAGCTCAAATTGCTGAAAACCTTAATGCTGGCCATGACAGGAAAGAAATGTGTCAGAGTACCCATGATGACCCCTGTCCATTGCAAAAAGTGTTACAATGGGGATGTGAGCATAGGAATTGTACCATGGAGCAATAGAGGAAGGTTGACTGGTATGATGAATCATGTTTTCTTTAAAATTAGGTGGGTGTGCATTGTTTACCTGGGGAAGAGATGGCAGCAAGATGCACTAAGGGAAGAAGGCAGGCTGGCAGAGGCAGTGTTATGCCCTGGACAAAGTTCTGCTATAAAACCTTGGGTCCTGGCATTCATGTGGATACCTAGAGATTGTTGCAGACCATGTACACCCCTTTGTGGCAGTGGTGTTCCCTGATGGAAGTGGCCTCTTTCAGAGTGATAATGCACTCTGCCACATTGCAAAAACTGTGTAAGAAGGGTTTGAGTAACATGACAAAGAGTTCAAGCTGTTGTCTTTTTAGCCTCCAAATCCCCAGATTTCAATCCAATTGAGCATCTGTGGGATGTACTGGAACAACAAATTTGATCCATGGAGGCCCAACTCAGCACTTAAAGGATCTGCTGCTAATTTCTCATGCCAGATACCCCAGGACATATTTAGAGGTCTTGTGGAGTCTATACCTCAATGCAGCAGGGTTGTTTTGGCACCACGAGGGAACATACACAATATTAGGCAGGAGGTTTTAATGTTGTGGCCAATCAGTGTATGTGACAGGCTAAGGTTCTCTCCGTAATGTCACAAGTGAGGATAAAACCTGTGTGTGACTTAATTGGGGATGCAATGAAAGAGAAAGATATTTGAACTGTTGTCCATTTACGGTGCTCTTATAAACTCTTGACCTTTGCCAAAACTTTGTAATTCAATTAATTCAGCATAATTTTTTGTTTATCAAATAAACAATGTAATGCTTTTTCACTAATGTGTGGGTTGTCAGAAATTCATAGAGAATTCAAAAGTGAATTTCAGATTGTAGAGTAAAATATTCTCCAAGTCATCTAGGTTTTAATTTCAGCAAACCTGTACGAGGATTTGTAATTCACTTTCAATTTTTGACAATTCATAATTTAAAGCACACTGTGTGCTGCGGGCACAAAGGGGCGCCACAAATGTTTTGCGGTGCTGTGATAGCACTGGAAAACATTTCTGCCGAACAGGGTCTATTTTATATGTGTGTAGACTGTATTCCAGTGTGTGTATGTGTTTGTGTGTCTATGCATGTATCTGTTTGTGTATGTGGGTATATGTGTGTATGTATGCCAGTGTGTGTATGTGCCTGTGTAGGTATATGTGTGTGTGGCAGTGTGTGTGTATCTGTGTGTGTGCCAGTGTATGTGTCTGTGTAGGTATGTTTGTATATATGCATGTATCCCAGCATTTTAACATCAAAACTAAATACAAACACACTCCTTCTATCAAATGCCAACACAACACAAAAATACACCCCTGCATTCAAACACCAACACTACATATAAACACACTCCTTCACACAAATACAAGTACTACACACAAATGTACATCTGCATTTCAAAATGAACAATACATTCAAACACACCCCTGCAATGAAACGCAAACATTAAGAACAAACATACCCCTGTATTAAAACACTAAAATTATATACAAGCACCCCTTCAATCAAACACCAGCACTATACATTATGCTATAGCTCCAGTATAGGCTGCAACGCTTTACAGATATACAACCTAGAAATGTTTTTGACTTGCGGCACCTTGGAAACATACTGAAATATTAAAGGCATCTTGAACCTAAAATGTTTGGGAACAAGTAATCTAAAGGTTTATTTGCCACATGCTGAATTATAGTCAGTTGAAATCAAAATTGCTAAATCCATGGAAAACCAGCTGATTTGCAAAAATTCCTTGTAAAAAGGTTATTTACAAATTCTATTATACAGGTAATTTAACAACTTACCCTGTTTTGACAATTTCCCTCTGGCATTTTTTTTTTTATTTGGTTTCTGTAACACTTTAACATGCTATCTGAAATATTGCAAGATGCACAGTTACATCTAATATATAATACTTTTGTATAACCCCAATATTTGACCATTTTATAAGAATTGCCACATAAATAGAAAATATTTATTGAATGGAATTGGATCACCATCATATAGGTTACCATATGGTAGTTTCAGAATGTCAGTTTTGATATGTTATACTAAGTGTAACAGATCGACGGGAACCCTGACTGGGTACCTCCATTGAAGGATGCTCCTTGCGGTACCTGAGGACTCCAAGCACTGCAGCATACACCATAACCACCGTATACTCCTCCAGAGAGCAAGGTAGGAACAAGTTCTTACAAGAGCTTAGTAGTGATTTAGCAAGGGAGTATGACAAGCATAGCAACCCCTTGTAGCAGATTCCCCCAATAAGAGACAGCACTCCAAATTGAGGGTGAAGTAGAACTCTCTTTTACTTGACACCAAAGGGCCTTCTTTTATGCAGGTTTAACACGTACAGGACCGCCCACAGGGTTTTTCAGAACAACCAATAAAAACATTACAACACATACAATAAAGTAAACCAATCCCAGCAGAAATCCTCCCCTCTACCTGTGATACAATTATCTCAAGACAATAGACTAACTTAATTAGCACAGGCAGAAAATATACAGTTTTTACACAATTCTTATAACTTTAAAAGTATGCATGCAATATTAATAAAAGTTACATATTTGAAATCAGCGTCCTTCAAATATAAATATACTCAAAAATCATTCAAATTGGTCCAGTGGTTCAAAAGTTAGGTCGAAAGTCCTTTGTGACCAAATGAAGCATGGCTTTTCTGCCCAAAACCAGTTCCAGGTCTTCTATCCTGGAGATAATTGGGAAGTAATCCAAGTATCTCCAAGGACAGAGGCAAAACTCCATTGAACACAAGGTAGCAAAAGACAATAAAATACATAAAAATATTATGGTTATTAATTCTGTATTTTACTGTGTATGGTAATTAATTCTGTATTTTACTGTGTATTTTAGATCAATAAAAGTTTTTTGGCTACTTCTCTGTACCAATCCTCTTTTTATTGCACTCTTTTTATGCACTTTAAACAACTTTTTTTTACCTATTCCTGGCATTTTAACCTTGTTTGGTTACTTTTACTTCCACTGGCAATTTTAAAGTTCCAGTACTCCAAGAAATCCTAGGTGGGGATCATACCACCAGCGCCTATCCATAGAGCAGTACCTCTGCTCTATCTTTGTCAGTATTATTTTATTTTCTCTACTACTCTCTTAACCTATCACAACTGAGAACACTATTGCTGCTTTTTATTCTTCTATATTGGAGCCTTGGATCACCAGACAGTGCTGACGGACGTATCGCCGCTACATATCCTATAAGCGGGGATTATACCGCTGTACGCTATCCACACCAGAGCTGGCCATAGCTCCCTCAAATGTGAGTTTTTTACCTCTTCTTATCTGCACATTGAACCACATCAAAATTGAGAGCACTATTGTTGCTTTCTGTCTTTCTTTTCCGAGTTCTGGACTACCAGACGGTGTTGACGGAGACCCCCTCCCTACATATCCCATAAGCGGGGATTATACCGCTGTACGCAATCCACACCAGAGCTGGCCATAGCTCTCTTGAATGTGAGTTCTCTACTTTTTGTTACCTATCACACCTTGAACTTTCATACTATACCATTAGTCACCTCTATCTCTCTTGTATTTACATATACGGAACGGTCTACACTAGACGCATCCACAGAGGAACTCTATCAAGTATCCTAGACCATCTATTGGTACCCTATCTATTGGTACCCTAGCAGCCCTTCCATATCTTTTTATAAAAATATATAACTGTGCAGCTATTGCATAAAACAGGTACATTCAACATATCCCCAGATAGCTTAGATCTGAGCGCACATTATTACTAAATGGCGCTCAGATCACATACATACAGTTCAATTGCCATGGAGCCAAAGTCTTTCACATAGTCTTCCGTTATACGAATGGGCTCCATGGCATAGCCATCTCGGGTATCATTGTTCAAATAGGGCAAGTACCGAATGACCCGGCTTTCATGTCTTTGCAGTGGAAAATCAAGCGTTTCAATATGGGGCCATAGTCTAAAGGCAGCAGGCGGGCAACCAGGCTCCTCCAATGCACAGTGACGAGATTGGTCTCATCACACTAAGTATACAGTGGTCTATTCCAATTATCAAACAGTGACTGGACACACTACAGGCGAGACTCACACGTGTATCCAGTAATTTATGTTATCTCACGTGCAGGAGATAACTGACAAAAAAAAGTAAATCTATATACTAAAAGAAGGTACAGAAATAGACATTATATAACTTTTTCTCAAAGGACAATTTATGAAAATGACTTAAAAATAAAATTAAAAAAATATGAATGAATATAGGCAGCAAAATAACTTGAAAAAAACTAGCCGTCTATGTCACTTAAACTAAAATACTTAATTTGGTGTACAAATTGAATAATCCTGTAGCTCTAAATGGATATGGTTAATAGATATCAACAATGGCTACACATTCAAAAAGCAACTATAAGGCAAATCCACTGAACTAATCACCATCAAAACCATTGGAATATTCCATCGGTAACAGTTTGCTCTAGAATAGTTTGCTATAATATAGACATATTAAACAAATAAACCAACAGAAAGTACATTCATTGGAAAAACTTTTTTTTAGCATTTTATAACTTTCATCCAACCATAAAAATATTAAAATAGTCTAGTAAACATGCAGAGTTTAATCTGGATATAAAACAAACATACCTATATGTCTTCCATACATATGATAGAAGAAACTAAAACAATATGCTGAATTACTTGATCCATATGGGTTTTTCTGGGCTATATTAAAAACAGGACTGAGAAGACGAGCCTTATCTCCATCCATTCGAGGACGGGAGGCTTCTATATACATGTAGAATCCTAAGAAAGACAAAGATGCATTTATTTAGAATGGTGTGAATAACTTTGAAGAAATCATAGTAATTATTATATGTTGCAATATATTTATACTTTCAATAAATTTTTAAATTCCATTCTGCTGTTTTTGCTGATTTTTGGAGGAGTGGAAAACTTGTGCATGCCAGCTGATTGTCTGAGCCTGATTTCAAGCGAACTTGGTTTGAGTAGTACCCCACCCACGTACTCTAAATTTGTAAGTGAGATGATCTCTTATTTGTCTATATGTATTACAGAACTACAATATATATATATATATATATATATATATATATCATCTCTTTTTATCTCTTATTCTTATTATAGGGTACAACATAGTGTAATTGTGTAAGTTATGTGTTGTCACATTTGTGTGGGTGTTGTATAAACTATTTTACACATAATTAATTAGTTAATGCATTGTAAGGCACAATACATTTTATATTATTTTTAAGTGCACCTTGTTATATTTTTGGATTTTGTATGTACTGATAAGTGTTTAAATATTGCACTTAATAAGGGTTGCTGATGATGTTGTGTGGGTTATAGTGCCACCTATCACTTAATTCTCTTATTGCACTTGATGTTTTGAGATCGTATACTTTTCCTGATAGATAGCTAGCTAGATAGATAAAGTTTGCTATATAATTTTGTTCCATGATAAGCATATAATTAATGGCATACATTACCATGTTTGGAGCCTGCGGCATCCGTAGTGGGTCCTGTGTTAGGAGTATACCTAGTGTCTCTTGTGCTTGCACTTTGTTTTGTCCACTCAAATACATCTGTGTCATCTTGGGTGAACAAGCAGATGTTGTTATCTTCAAAACCACAGTGAAATTCCCCTGTGTAGACAAGCAATAAAAACATGTTAAAATCTTTCTTATCACATTTTAACTAGTTGCCCATACCAAAAAGATAGATCAGACAGAAGAAGAAATTGATACAGCGCTGACTCCAAAGAGGCAACAAACACTGAAACATGGATACCCTAACAATCTAAGAAAATAGAACTAATGGAAAAAGGTTTCATGATTTGGATGCTCTTTGTTTAAGAGTGTATTTTATCTTCTTTTAAAAATATAATTTGGTTATTTTATTGAATTACACTATTGGATTCCTCTCTACTTTTATATAATCCATATGACATGCACATATTCTGAAAGTATCAGAGAACGTACCTGTGTTCTTGCAAAGATTTTGACTGATTATTCACCATATATCCCGTGACAAGGATTCTATTGTCAGATACTGATGCATTAGAGCTAATACATAGCTCCTTGTTTGTCAGTGTGTTTTCAATCATTTAATCTTTTAACCTTGTCACATACAATATCACAATATTTTGCTCTTTTTGTCCTTACTTTCATTTCATATCACAGAACCTATCTGAGTTGGTGAATATATTGAACCCCATACTGACTTTATGTCCCCTATAAAAAATGTCTCTGTTCACGTAGAACTGTCTTTGGAACTAATCTGTTGGTATTATTTATTATACCACCTCTTTTCATTTAATTATAAGTATTAGCATCATTGTTTTGGTTTTTGGCGCAACCTGTTTTTTCTTTTTTCCAAAAGGATAGATCATGCTGAGTTTTATGAAACATTGGCTAGCAAAGATCAACAGTGAAGCTCACTGATATAAAAAACATTGACAAGATCTCATAAATGTAACTTTGTAGAATGGCTACATTGCAGAATGACTGCATACCTTGACTACATAGTTCTACGCTCTTTCTACGTAGTTCTACACTCTTTAACACAGTGGTTCACTCAGCCTCAGAACCACTGTGTCAAAGAGTATAGAACTATTGTTAGCTTCAATTAGGGTTAAAAGCATTTTTCAGTGTTTGCTACGGTTAAGGCTTATTAGGAATATTGTTTGCTCAAAATAACAAGTTTAAAATTTAGCTATGATTAGGATTAGCTATCAATAGCAAGAGTTAGCTAGAATGACAGGTAACTATGGTTAGAAGTGATGTCAAAGATTGACACTGGTCAGTGTAATGACAAAAAATGTGTCACATTACTAAGTAGTATCTCTTTCTGCCCTTTATAAAACTATATAAATGGGTTAACTTAATGAAAAAGCATATAATCATGCCAACATGTAACAAAAGTACCAAAACAGCTTCATTCACTATACCATGGAATCCCAGAAAAACCAGGAGCACTTAAATATATTTGCTTAATTTTATTCCAATGGAATGACTCACTAAGTTTTTTCATGCAGGAGTGTCAACCCTCACCTTTTTCTCAATAATCTGTCACTTAACTACATTTTTCTAGAAGTAAATTTTGGAAAATGCAAACTAACAACACCCGGTGGTCCAAAGGGCAGTCACCACTGTGTTAATATATTCAATTATTGTCAGGAGTACAGGAAAGTCTAAGTGGGTGGTAATATTTTCTTTATTTGTGTGTTTGTACTTTTGATACCTACAGAGCAATCCAGCAGACACATTTAGAAGAGGCTTTAATGAAGGTCTTTGATATGTTTTTTGTGCATTCAGTGTACTTTATTGAAATGACAGATGACTTGTATAACTTTCTTTACATCTAGATAACAAAAGGTCAGCTACTCAGTTGGTTTCTGAACCTGCAAACTGCAAATAATCCGGTGCTCAGCAGGAGCCAAATCAAGATAAATAACAGTTTTCTTTTATGCTAAAGGACATTTTGAACAGGCAGTAAAATATATCTATGTTCCAGTTTATATTTTAATTCAAGTTGCTTTCATGCATATCAGTATGTTTTATTCTACTTCATGTATACTGCCATGTTTAAAGGGATACTCCAGACCACCAAAGCACTTTAGCTTAATGAAGACTTTTCTCAAGACAAATGTGTTAGACATATATGTGTTCACATACACAGTGCACCATAAAATATATATTTTTTAACAAATATAAAATAACATACATCAAACCATCAAACTTTTAACCAATTAATCATCTTGCCATTATAAAACATGTCCCTATAAGTTGAAGAGGAGATGGATTGTGAAAGAGTTATGTCTGTCAGAAAAAAATATAAAATAAAAAAGAAATGAAAATTAGCAAGAAATTAGAAAACAAAAAGGAAAATAAAAAGGATAAAACTACATTTTATAGGGGGCGTGGCTTGCTTGCTAATGGAGTAGGATGCAAATCCTGACAGCTCCACTCCTCCAGCCTCAAAAGCCCCTGTAATTAGTTATCCCACCGAAGGAAAATGGGGAAAGCTAGATGCCCCATGACCCCTGACACCTCAGGCACATCATCACCTAAGAGAGCCGCAGGACCGATGGACCCAGTGGGACAACATGCTCACCCAGATGTCGGCAGAATTAGCCTCAATCTCTGCCAATATGCTGATGATAAGATGGCCCTGGTAACTAAACTCCACACGGTAATCAAAGAGGAGATCCTGGAGGTCCACAGGGACCTATCAGCAGTGGAACAACACATGACAGACTTGGAAGCAGAGGAACAGCTGGCCTCTCGACACCTCCCAGCTATGGACGTGACTACCACCCGACAGGGCTCAGTCCTTCTGGAACTATGGTGACAGGTAGAGGATATAGACAACAGGGGCTGATGCAATAACATCTGCGTCAGATGGCTCCACGAAAGCGAGGATAAATCCCTACCCAATGACCCACTCAGGTGTCCCTGTTCCAAGACTTGTCAGTCTTAACACTGGACGCCCGCAGAGCACTGAGGGGCCAGGGGTCATGAGGCCTGATGAGTTCCCCTTTGACAGCTGGGGCCACTGTTAGTTAATGTGCAGCACTCTTTTAATCCATTTAAATAACGCAGATGAGTGATCGCGCTCAGCAGTGGTAATTTTAAATTGCCCAAGGTATCAGGGATGACCTCAGGGTTTGAAAAGATCCTGGTGAGGTCTCCCTGCTCGCCCTCTGCTCACAGTTCCTGAAGCTGAGGCATGAAAGGGAGATCTCCTGCTCATGCTGCAAACACACAGTACAGAGTGCTCACAGAGTTAGTGCTTTAGGAAATCCCTCTGCCGATGTTAATACTGACAAATGGAATCCTTCTGAGGTAATATTAGGGGCAGGATTATGTGTTGCATTATGGGTGGGTTTAGAGATTGGCTTATGGGAAGGATTATGAGTTATATTTTAGTTTGGATTATAGGTTGGGTTGCAAGTGGGATTAGGGGATGGACTAGTTGCAAGATAAGGGAACAAATTATACATGTGGAGTATCATTGTAATTGAGAAAAACAACAAAATAGAAATATGGGGTGTTTGCAGTAGTGAGACACACATAGTCTGTGAATTTCCCCAAAATAAGAAACATGTGAAAAAAATACAAACAATTAAATATTTTGACATAGCTTCATGATACAATGGTTAAATGAAAAGTTTAAAAATTAAAACCTCTCTTTTTGATACCTATTACTAACAATGTTTGCAAAGTAAATTTCAGAGAACACAGCCGGGAAAAAATTTTCATAGCAAGAGAAACAGGATTTAGATTTTTATTTTTACATTTTAAAGCTATTATAATACAAATTAAAGTGGACCTTATTAACCCCTTAAAGCTATTATAATACAAATTAAAGTGGACCTTATTAACCCCTTAAGGGCATGCTATGCAGTCATTGAAAATGCTTTAACAGCATATACCCATGGCAATCTATATATACCGTCCGGGGCTGCCTGACAACCCTGGCAGTCCCCTGCAGAAAATCCTGCCCTTCCAGGCCCAGCTATGATATTATTAGTATATTCACTTAGTTTATTGTTGCACTTTGTAAGTCACCTTTATTTTTATAGTTTATAGTTTTATAGGTTTTTTTTTTTTTTTTACAGTTTTATAAATTTACCATCTTATAGTTGTAATCAAAATGATTCAACCCCCAATTAACAGACTTTCAGCGGTTTGCAATGAACAAACCAAAGAAAAGCAATTGGAATAGCTCAACACAATGAATGCTTCAAGTGGTTTCCACAAATTCAACTGAAAATGCAACTTATAATGACTTCTCCTAGCTGTCAATCAGAGAACTGGTCGTGTTACTTGCAATGTCTTGTCATTGAGCTGCATTGAAAGTCTGTAATTGGACAGACACAGAAAGCCTGGGCTAGATTAAAAGGGGAAAGCTTGCAAAGGCTTTTTTAGATACACCCTTAATGGAAAAATGCATAACTAAATGCATACATGTTTTGTATTATATATACTAAACAGTTACTTATTTACTATTGATTGATTAATTGATTTTATTTGGGCAGTGGAGTATCCCCTTAAGTTCTCTTTTTTTGATGCGCATTACAAATCCACACAAAACAAACAAACAAACAAACAACACAAAACATGCAGTAAATCAGGGCTAATGTGTGTCATGACTCCTAACACTATATGTTCCCTACAACAGTTTCAGTTACTTATTTTAAGCATGGACACCCAATAGATAAGTGGTGGTTCAAACCAAGAAGGGTTTAAAGATGGTCACGCCCATATAGCAAGTGTGAGCCCATTCATTTACCAAAAAAAGACATGCCATTACAAAATATTACTCATGGAACAATTATTACATGCTTCCTGACAACTATCACCCCCTTTTCATCTCCATCTAAAGTGTCTACCATACTTTTTATATTGAACCATACTTTTTAAGGAAATTTCAATAACAAATAGTGGTAGCCTAGGCAAAGGGGGGGCAAGCCACCTAAATAGTGGGTTAACCACTATAGGGTCAGAATACATTTTTGTGTTCCTGACCCTATAGTGATCCTTTAACATTTGCATGACCTGCCTTAATATTTGCTTCCATTTTCTATTTAATACCAACAACTTTGAAGAAATTGCAATATTTGTCAGTCATGTTTTAAAAATGCTTTTAAAAACACATATCTTTGTTATACATAAGGCTAAACTATTATTAGAATAACAAGATTAATTTATTAGAATGATGTCAATTGCTTATTGCTGTATAGAATTCTCCAGTTTGTTTAAATGAACAGAAACTATTTGACTCCAGAATATATTCCATTGTCTTTGAAGACAAAAGCTAATGCTTTTTGTTCTCAATTTGTGTGAAAAATATTTTCAATGTTTTGATGCATGACAATATTCAATCAAATATTTTTATAACATTACTATACAGACATTTTAATACACATAGAATTCAAGTAGAAGAATGAGCTAACCAATGAACAAATTGTAACATTGAAAAAAATAAAAATCTAAAATTAAGCTTGTCACTGAGGTCACTGAAGTTTTAGAGAAAACTGAACTTTAGCTGGAAGAGAAATGGTGCTAATTTCAAATGTACAGGAATACATAAAGCAACCATAAAGGGCAAGGAATGAACTTTTGTTCTTGTACAAAAAGATCTGGTCAGGAAAGTTCGCACATTTCCCCGAAGGCTGAAATCCACATCTTCTCATAAAATGTCTAAATTAAGTTGTTAGTCATGTCAGGCTATAAGGATTTTAAGATATAGATGCAGTTTAAAAATGTGTCATGCATAAATTTCAACTACAATTAACATAGAAAAATCCACATTAAGTAATATACCAATGCAAAATGCTATTATACATTCACAATAACTTGAAAATTGTCTGTAAGAGGAATTTGTAAAGAGCCCAGTAAAAGTAGAATTTAGAAAGATACCATATTGCATAAATAAGCTATGATAAGCAATGTAAGGAATAAAAATCACATTAAATCCCTTAGAACCATTTGCCATCTGCAAAGAATTTGGTTTATTGATTTAATTTATAAGATGAATTAAAATTTTCCTATTTGTAGTTCTAGTTCAATCTTAAATTGCTTATTCATAATATTGCTACACATGTACTATTAAACAACATTAATTACATTGCTGCTATACTTGTATAAATGTTATAGACAAGTGCCAATTTATCAGTTCCATTTTTAGCTAAAGTATAAGTGTTTAGTGTTTAAACTTGTGAAATTTACAAATATGTGTATTTGTGTGCAGTGGCAGAACTATTGCTTGTGCAACAGAGGGTGAGGGAGCCCAGCTTGTTGCTATTTAGAAACAGCTGACAAGGCTGGGAGTTTCACCTCTGTTAAAATGTGCTGTGTTATACCACTGTGAGATTGTGCTGGCACCGTTCTGCTTAGTTCCTACTCATACATGGAGAGAGGCCGGGACCACCAGCCATACAGTGGGAGGACTTACTATCTGGAGACTCCAGACTCCACCAATGACACATTGTGATGCAGCCCACATGCCAAAGGGCTCTGGTGGCAGAAAAAAGTGGGAGGAGCTGGAGCTTAGATGAGTGTGATACTGTGAGTGTGGTACTGTGTTGGGGTCTAGCTGGGCTGTCTGTCACAAGTGGTGAGCAGTCTGGTTTTGTCTCACTGCAAAACAGAGGAAGGAAAGAGGGCAGGGAAGTTTACTGGGGTTGGGAAAAACATTCAAAGTTTTCACCATGGAAGGGAGATTTGGACTTGGAGAGAGGGTGAGTTTATCTATGTGTGTGTTGTGTGCAAAAGAGTCAGTGTTTATGGATATATTTGTGTGTATGTGTTAATATATGTTGATGTGTGTCACTATGTGTGTCAATGTACATGTGTGTGCACGTCTTAGATAAAAATAGGTAACCTTTGGTGCTTTAACAGATTTATAGCTGTAAGAATATCATGGAAGATGTAATCCACAACATCTGGAATGCAGAACGATGCATACTCCTGTCTTAGAGTATACCTGTGTATGTATGTGTACATTTATGTGTTGCAGTCATTGTGTGTATCTGTGTGTGGAAATGTGCATCTGTGTGAGTGTTTGGCAAAGTATGTGTGTTTGAGAACATATGCTTGCATGCAAACACGAAAGAAAGAAAGAAAGAAAGAAAGAAAGAAAAAAAAAGAAAGTGAGGAAGGAAACAATAAATTAGCTGAAACACTTAAAAATAGACAACTAAATGCTCAAAAGTAACTGAACAGTCAAATTATGAAAGTTTTAGACTTTGGAAAAACAGACTTTTCTAAAATTTGAATATGTGTAAAAGAATAATTATCAGAATGGAGCAGATAATGAGAAATTGGATTATTTAAAAGTTGCACTATTGAAGGCAACAGAAAATTGCATTAGGCTTGTCAGTAAAAGCAAAAAAATAAAGAAACCACTGCGGTACTCCACAGAAGTGGCCAACAAAAAGTTAGTATTTAGTAATAATAAAAAAACAGAGTGAGGAAGATAGACAGATCTATAAGATTAGGCAGAAAGAGGCAAAGGAAGTTGTAAGAGCTTTCACACAGAAGAGAAAATAGCTCAGTCAGTTTAAAAGGGGTATAAAACATTTTTTAGATACATAAATGAGAAAAGGAAAGTAAAACAAGGATTAGTTAGACGAAAAAAACAAAAGAAGGTAGTTGTGTAGAAGAGGATAAAGGTCTAGCTGACTGCCTCAATTAATATTTTTGTTCAGTATTTACAGATGAAAATGAAGGAAAGGGGCCTCAGTTAGAAAAAAGGACAAATGAGTCATTTGTTACATGTAAGTTTAAAGAGAAAGAGGTTCTATTTCAATTTTTAAAAGTAAAGACAAATAAGTTGATGGAATACACTCAAAGTTATTAAAAGAGCTTAGTGGTGTACTAGCAAAACCATTAACAGATTTAGTTAACCAATCATGTTAACAGGAGTAGTCCCAGAAGATTTGAAATTAGTGAATGTTGCACCCATTCACAAGAAAGGTAGTAGGGAGGAGTCGGGCAACTATAGGCCGGTAAGCCTTACTTCAGGAGTGGGGAAAATAATGGAAACCATGTTAAAGGATCGGATTGTTGAACATCTAAAATCACATGGATTTCAAGATCAGAGACAACATGGGTTTACATCAGGAAGGTCATGCCTAACTAATCTTAATGATTTTTTTTGATTGGGTAACTAAAATAATAGATCAGGGTGGTGCAGTAGACATTGCTTACCTAGATTTCAGAAAGGCTTTTGACACTGTTGCACATAGAAGGCAACAGAGGGTTGTAGTCAATGGAGTATATTCAAAGCATGGTCTTGTCACCAGGGCTACCTCAGGGATCTGTACTTGGACCCATTCTCTTTAATATTTTTATTAGTGATATTGCAGAAGGTCTTGATGGTAAGGTATGTCTTTTTGATGTTGATACAAAAATGTGAAACAGGGTTGATGTTCCAGGAGGGATACACCAAATGACGAGTGATTTAGGTAAACTAGAAAAATGGTCAGAACTGTGGCAACTGACATTTAATGTGGATAAGTACAAGATAAGTACAAGATAATTAATCTTGGATGTAAAAACCCAAGGGCAGAATATAGAATATTTGAAAGAGTCTTAACCTCAGCACCTGAGGAAAGGGATTTAGGGGTAATTATTTCACATGACTTAAAGGTAGGCAGCAGGAAATGCTAGCAGAATGCTTGGTTGAATAGGGAGAGGTATTAGCAGTAGAAAGAGGGTAGTGCTCATGACATTGTACAGAACACTGGTGAGACCTCACTTGGAGTATTGTACGCAGTACTAGAGACTGTATCTCCAGAAGGTTATTGATATTTTGGAGAGAGTTCAGAGAAGGGCTACTAAACTGGTTCATGGATTACAGGATAAGATTAAAGAATCTTAACATGTAGAGTTTAGAGGAAAGACGAGACAGGAGAAATATGATAGAAACATTTAAATACATAAAGGGAATCAACACGGTAAAATAGGAGACCTTATTTAAAAAAAGAATAACTAAAACACAACAAGAGGACAGTATTACTTTACTGAGAGGGTAGTGGATGCATGGAATAGCCTTCCAGCCGAAGTGGTAGAGGTTAACATAGTGAAGGAGTTAAACATGTGTGGGATAGCCATAAGGCTATCCTAGCTATAGGATAAGGCCAGGGACCTAATGAGAGTATTTCGAAAATTGGGCAAACTAGAGGGGCCGAATGGTTCTTATCTGCCATCACAGGCTATGTTTCTATGAACTAAATACAAATATTGACAAAATATGGACTGAATTTGAGTGGTAAAACACCATTGTATTCCGTTGGTATTCAACTTTGAAATGAATTCTGACTGGAATTAGCCTTATTAAAAGAACATGAAAATTAGGCATTTTACAGCAAAATGTATAGACAATTTCCACATCCTTTTGGTTTGTCTGAATAGTTTGGCATTAAAATTTGGTGAAGCAGAGTACTAAACTTTTTTTTCAGACAAATTGATTCGGCCAAATTGAATTTCCCTGCCATGACCAAGTGTGTTAATTATATTGCATACATACCAATAGATAAAAGATATAGCCAGCTCACTCGCAAATCATCAGATAGGATTTTAGTGAATATTGTGTTATGTTAAAGGTATAGCAACACAGGCAACTAATGGCTTAGTTACAATTCGGCTGATAACTTTTAATGGCAGTTTATCATCTCTCGATAAGCCTTTTATCCATTCAAATCTATTACCTTACGACTGTCAAATGCTTATCCGGATCCAATTGATATTACCATAAATTAATAAAATAAATTAGAAAAATATAAATAATAATTAATAAAATAAAATATAAATAAATTAATAATAATTTAAATTTAGTGTTAGGGAAGCAAAAACCAAAAAGGTTATGGTGGGTAAAAATTGTAATTGAAAACCCCTTCCACTTAAAGTCTGTGGATAGTTAATACAATGTTAAATAAAAATCTGCACACCAGTCAAACCATTAGACTTCACTTTAAGTCTTATGGCTTGACTGGTGTGCAGTTTTTGTTTAACAGTGTATTATTGCTGTTGTATACAGAAAACAGAGACTTAATGGAATTCATGTTTAAAATTTAACGAGGAAAATATTTGATTATTTGTTAAAGCGAATTTGCATATGCCCACCCAGAATCCTATGCGGTAATAACATCACCGCAAATTTGTAATTTCTGTGGGAAAAGCATGTCTTATGGATTGACTGGTGTGCAGATTTTTGTTTAACATTGTATTAACTATTTAAAGTAAAAAATATTGGATTCAGTGATTGCCATTTATCAAGGACATAATCCTCGAGAAATAGCCTTGAAAATATTGACAAAAAAGCTGTTGATAAAAGCATTTTTTGATTATTTGCACGTTGACAGCACTAGGATCCAGCATGAATATAGCTATATTAGTTTATATTAAGTATTAGTTTAAGGGAAGTTTAACAACTCCTCCATGCCCCCATTGACCATGCCATGAGTCAGGGTATGTTCATTAAATGCCAAGTATCAGTATTAGTTTTTATTACTTACCCTGGAGCCCTGCTCTTTTCCTGCTTAGAGAGATTAATTTATATTCTACGGTGGTCATCTATACCACATGTACCTTATGAATTGAGCAATTCTATTTTGCTCAGCAAATTGTAAATAGGATTCTTCCAATTTATTTCTGCTTTTATGTCTACAGTGTACAGTTTGTTGCTGTGTTCTTTTTCACATATTCATGCTGAGTACATACAAAGGGACAAGAATCCTAGAGTTGGGATTGCATCACCATGCTTGTCCATAAGGGTGTGAAAATGTGTCTTTACATTTTGCAATACAGTGCCTAATTTTTATGTTCTTTTAACAAAGCTAATTCCTGTCAGAAATCATTCAGTTGAATTCCAACAGAATAGAATGGTGTGTTACCACGCAAATTCAGTCCACATTTGGTTAATATTTGTATTTAATTCATAATTTTGACTGTTCAGTTACTTTTAAACATTTAGTTCAACTAATTCATTCTTTCCATCTCTCCCTCTCTTTTTCTCTTTCTTTCTTTCATATGTTCTCAAACACACATACTTTGCCATACACTCACACATATGCACGTTGCCACACACAGAAACACACAAATATACACACACACATACACTGACAAGAGAGCCATTTTGGGTTAACTTATATGTGAATGTTAATACACATTTTCTTTACCCTATATCACCTTTCTCTGTTGTTGTGTTTTGCATATTCTAAGAACCTGTGGAAAATTTTTGTCATCCACCACAAGTGGGGTTATACCGCTCATCCCTACTGAGTAGAGTTGATTGCAAGCTCTGAATATTGTAGAGAGGTGCATCTGTACTAGTGATATGCGAACCGAGGGTACTAGGTTCATGAGCAGTAACAGCGAACTTCCGCAAATGTTCGCGAACCGGCGAACCGCCCGAAGCGCCATTGACTTCAATGGGGAGGCGAATTTTAAAACACACAGGGACTCTTTCTGGCCACAATAGGGATGGAAAAGTTGTTTCAAGGGGACTAACACCTGGACTGTGGCATGCCGGAGGGGGATCCATGGCAAAACTCCCATGGAAAATTACACAGTTGATACAAAGTCTGGTTTTAATCCATAAAGGGCAGAAATCACCTAACATTCCTAAATCACAATCAATATGGATTGACACCTGACATATGACATATTGACACCTTGACATATGGATTGACACCTGTCCTCAGAGCCACTGATGCACACCGCGGTCACAGAGCAGAATAGAGACTGGTCCCCTACATAGGGTCACTTGGCAGATATGGATTGACACCTGTCCTAAGGATCCCTGATACACACTGACACAAGAGCAGAATAGGGACTGTTCCCCTGCATAGGGTCCACTTGGCAGATATGGATTGACACCTGTCCACAAAAGGTTCCCTGATACACACTGACACAGAGCAGAATAGGGACTGTTCCCCTACATCGGGTCACTTGGCAGATATGGATTGACACCTTGTTACAAACTGCTATTTGTAACGGGCCCTTTAAATGGCAAATTGCCCTGCTTCCCTGGGTTGTGGAGAAGCCTATTTGCCAACCTCCTCCCGCATGACTATGGCCCCTGGGAGATTGTGAAAATGTATGCACTTTTATTTGGTGTGTATGGCCCTTTAAGACTGTCGGTGGGCATATTGGGGCTTATGGACTCTTTATGTGACTGGTGCTGGCCCTTTAAGCACCTTTTTGGGACATCAGGAAGATTGGGACACTGCCCCTTTAAGACAGTGTCCCCAGACTTGTTGGGGACACTGCCCCTTTAAGACGGTGTCCCCTGTGTCCCCAGACCTAGTGCAAACCCTTTGTGCCTGCCTTGCTATTTCCCACTTGGTTCAGTAAATGGGAAATTATTTCAGCTGCAGAGACTAAGTCCCATTCGGCGATGGGACTTAGTCTTTTTTTCAGCCGTTTTTTTCAGCCTTATTTCAGCTGCAGGGACTAAGTCCCATTCGGCGATGGGACTTAGTCTTTTTTTTAGCCGTTTTTTTCAGCCTTATTTCAGCTGCAGGGACTAAGTCCCATTCGGCGATGGGACTTAGTCTTTTTTTCAGCCGTTTTTTTCAGCCTTATTTCAGCTGCAGAGACTAAGTCCCATTCGCGATGGGACTTAGTCGTTTTTTCAACCTGAAATAGACCGACCTCACAGCCCAAATCTATGGAACTGTTTTGGGCAGGAAAATGTGCTTGCGGTCGGTCATAAAGGGACCTCCAGCTAACCTTTTAACCCCTGGATGGATTTGGCTGATTTTTGGTTATGTTTTAAGTGTGCTGATTCCAAATATGTAATTATGAAGATGGGATGTGTAGTTTTAAAGTTACAGTGTATGGCTAAAAACTGTATTTAATTATGTTAATCTCTTCCCAAACATCATTTCGTTCAAAGTGTAGTGAATGTTAAAAAAATATATTTTTGTTCGGAGTGTGAGAAATGCTTTTCAGCCGCTTCCAATCTTAAGCATCATTTGAGAAGCCATACAGGAGAGAAACCTTATTTGTGGTGTGTTTAGTATTGTTCTGATCAGTTTAATACCTTCCGCGTCTCCTATCAGTGGACGTGTATATGGCAGCCATTTTAGGAACCGTACACCTGGACGAGCAAAAAGGTCACCTCGTTCAACAGGCTTGCAACGTATCCTCCAGGAAGAAGAGCCTGAACCCTTACCGGCTGCACGTGTCTTACCTGTACATGGAAAGCTGCTGTGGTTCCTTGATGAGCCAGCTGCCCGTGAGTTAACATATCACGTGGAGAAGCACTCTGTCCTGTAAAGCCTCACCAAAAAAAAGGAGTGGTGTGTTTAGTATTGTTCTGATCAGTTTAATACCTTCCGCGTCTCCTATCAGTGGACGTGTACACGGCATTGATTTTATCTAAGCCGTAAACTTTTGCACAGCGAAGTATATTCACTGCCATTGAAAAGGAGTGCATGGCGGTGGTGTGGGCCCTCAAAAAGCTGCAACCTACTTGTATGGACAACCGTTTACCTTACTCACAGATCACAACAAATTTGGGGCACTGCGCGTGCAATCTAATGTACCACCAGATAGAGGTGGTGTGTTTAGTACTATTTTTATCAGTTTAATACCTTCCACGTCTCCTGTCAGTGGACGTGTA
>OW240924.1:44145291-44215468 GCA_933207985.1 Pelobates cultripes
AGTGAAAAAAGTGTTTCTTTTTTTTAAATACAAGCTTTGTGTCACCAGATCTAAGTGGTGGCAATGGTCACCGTATCCACTGTTAGCGTAACACACCCGCTTTAAGGACACTGACTGCTATTCAATCTATAACAGTGAAAAATGTTTTTTGTTTTTAAATCCAAGCTTTGTGTCACCAGATCTAAGTGGTGGTAATGGTCACCGTATCCACTGTTAGCGTAACACACCCGCTTTAAGGACACTGACTGCTATTCAATCTATAACAGTGAAAAAGTGTTTTTTTTTTTAAATCCAAGCTTTGTGTCACCAGATCTAAGTGGTGGCAATGGTCACCGTATCCACTGATAGCGTAACACACCCGCTTTAAGGACACTGACTGCTATTCAATCTATAACAGTGAAAAAAGTGTTTTTTGTTTTTAAATCCATGCTATGTTCGCCAGGAACCGTTCGCCGGCGAACCGTTCGGTACATCACTACTTATTACCCTTTTGACTGCTCCCACTCATAGACCATACTACACAATTGGACTCTCTCTGTTCCCTTTTTGTTTCAACATATTGTACTCTGCATTCTGAGGTGCTGCATCCATCTTTGCTGTATATCATAACATTTCTACTAGGAAGAGAAACTCTTGGTTTGGATGTCTGTGCTTCTTGTTTTCATTCTTTCCAAAGACCTCTTTTAATGTTCTACTATTTGTTTCTAATGGACTCACCATTTAATTATATGGATACCACATATTTTTTTTTTTAATTCATAACCCAGTCCACAGGGGATAAAATGTGCATAATAGTCCAAGCCCAAAATATGTCAACAATAAGACAACTTTATAAAGATTTTGCGGGTAGCAAACATGACTGGAGAGAGATGAACAAAATTGATGTTTGTAAAAGAAATTGGTGAAACATCGACTTGACCAGGTGGGAATAAAAACAGTGTTTGCAGAGTTTGGCCATTGTGGAAATATAGCAAAATGTGAAATGATTCACTAGTGCCTTAACCTGTCCAGGTGGCTTTTATACTTACCTGCAATCTTATTACTGTCTTATACACACCCAATATACACCAAAGTGGTAAATTGTGAATATCATTTTAAGAAGTTGCTTTATATGCACTAAGGATGGATTTTGTGAATTCTGCGCACCAGCACGTTAGTTTGTTTATTGTGTCTAAACCTTATTACCAGGATTTCATGTTGGTTGCTGCATTTACACTTAGTATTTTTATTATTCACTAAATTAAATGCATCATCTTATTTACATACATACACATGAAGACATGAAAAGCTTTAGACCAAAAAAGAATAACATTCGAGATCTCTGTCTGAATGCCATATTATTATTCATTAAGCTTAATTAATTAGTGAAATCAATAAAATACATTGTCTAAGATCGTCCTTTTCTTTTAACACCATTTAAATTAACTTTTTTTTTAAATTGACTGACACGTTAAAAATATTTTAAATGTGAACATTTACAAAATTATTTTAATACTTACGTAAGTGTGGATTGATTGGTGCTGCAAAGAAATGGAAAAGGTGTAATTAAAAAACATGACAAACAAAATTTCTTTAATTCACTATTGCTTTAATTAACCTTTTCAGAAAAAAATTGGAGGATCCCAGAACCCCTTGATGACTACATCAGACATACTGAAGAGTGTACATACTGTTAATGCCCTTAAAGCTTGAACTGAATGGCAAACACTAGAAGGGAAACGGGATTTCATTACTACCGTGCAAATGATTTTGACGGGTACATTTTGTCTCCCACCACTATGCCTGTAACTGTGCAGAGACTTAGAAGCTCAAAGCCACAATCTTTGGCAGCTTAATGTGAAGATGCTAATTATAGAGGAAATCCTGTATCTGGATGAATTTATATCAAGGCCAATTACTCAGTAGTTATTATAAAAGGATCCCCCAAAGCAATAAGCCACTGAGTCCTCTACTATAAAGTGTGCCAATTATTCAAGGTAATATCTACATTTTATATTTTTAATTATGGATACTATTTTGTACAGGAAAAATAAATATGAAGTGCAATTAATATTTATGCAACAAAAAAGACGATAAATTCTAATTTAACAATGTCAAAGTACATATTTTCTTCAGACAATGATCTTATAAATGATCCTTAGTGCAACAGCTGGCCCATTTTATGTCCATTGATTATATTGTATTATTAATTGAGCAATTTATTTTACAAGTAATTCATACAATTGTTTCAGTTGTGAGAATTATAACATAACTATTATAAATGATTTACTTGGGGAAAGCTTGTTTTGGTACTATTTTATTATTGTATTACACATTCTACGAGAAGGATGAGAAAACATTCCAGAACAGTTTGTTCCAAGTATCAGAACATTAGTGTGTGCATTATTGTGTGCAAGGAATGGTTACCAAGTGCCTTCCCTGATTATTTTTTTTAATCTTTATTTTTATGGGTACTAAATTTTATATTTATAGAAAGTTGTTGTGCCTCCTGAACCCTTGGTGGAATTTAAACAAAGAAGGCCTTTTTTAGGAACCTTTTAGAGCCCCCTCTAATACAAGTCAAAGGTAGATTCTCAACTGTCATACAACTCCAAAAAAGGTTTTGCCAGTTAGGATTCTACAATTTTCCTTTCTTTGCAGGTGTCTATTTGTGAGCAGTATCGGTATGTTTAAATGTAAACATGTTTTCTATGGTGTAGGTGTGTGAATGTAGATGTGCATTTGAGTGTAGTTCTGGTATTTGAATGCAGGTGTGTTTGTATGTAGTATTGTCATGGAGTGTTTGTGTAGTGTTCCTCTTCCTTTGTAAGTGTTTATTTGTATGTTGTGTTGGTGTTAAAGGACTATTCTACTGCCCTATAAGAAATCAAATTTAAATCACTGTTTAGTAGATACACCCTCAGTTAATATATGCATGCATTTTAATGCATGTATTCATTAGGGGTATATCTTAAAACAGTTTGCAATTGCTGTAGTTCTTATGAACTGCAGTCTTTGCAAGCCCTACCCTTTTCAGGAGCTACTCATTGAGAAGCCTCAGAATGGCTCCCACAGTGCATACCCCAAATTATTAACTAAAAGGGTGCAAATAATTGTGCCACAAATATATTGAACATATTTTTATATATTTTTTTTTTTATAAACCTGTTGTGTTTGCAATTATTTGCTATCCATGAGATATTTTATTTTTGCTAATTTTTTAAACAAAAGATGAAAAGGTTAAATAAGAAACACATTCTTCAGTTATATAAACAATTAATGTTCTGAATTAACTGCATATTTCAAGCCGCACTTTGAGAAGTCCTCCATGAACACAAAAACTAAAGATATCATGTTTCCACAACTATGCCAGTTTTCAACTTGACATGCAAATAAGCACATACAGGCATCATATTCCAGATCTACACATACTTTAGCAATAAACACAGTTTTAAACAGAGTTGTTTTTTAAAAAATCTGTAATCCATAGCAGAGCAAGCTGAGAACTCTGGGATAGCTGTGGAAACATGATCTTACAAGCTTCTGTGCCCAAGAAGGGATTCTCAAAGTCTGTCTTGAGATATGTAGGCAATGCCTACCGAGGTTGAGCCAAGAGTGGACTTATGTAAGCATCGCTCCTAGCTTTTCAATCCTGCAGCACTCATAACTACTTGATGGAATCGATTTGACCTATCTGCCTGTTGAACACACAATGTCTCCCTGCAAGTTCCATAAGATACCCAGGGACATGTTTCAACCCCAAAATAAAGGCTCATACCAGGAAAGATGGCGTTTACTGAAGGGCCTAGCAAAGGTGTCAAAGTGTGCTTCAGTGGCTGTCAAAAAGCTCCATAATGGCCCTATGACCAACCCTTCAGGTAAAGTAGTCTTCAGGGGAATCAATGCTGATCTGCTTAAGGACATAAAGGACCTGGGAGACAGGACATCCCATCTAGAAGGCCACATGAAGGAACTGTGTGTTGCCCATAATAAACTCATAAATCAATTCTCCACCTTGGAAGCTGAAAAGGTACAAATGCTTTTAAAAGTTATGTATTCGGAAGACAGGACACTGGGAAATAAAGTTAGGATAAGGGGCATCCCCAAATCAGTTACAGAGGAAGAATTACACATATACATGATTTCAATATTGCAAGCAATCCTGCTGGTATTGCAAAGTGGGGACTGGCTTATAGATAGGACACACAGACTGCCTAAACTAAAAGGAAATAGGACACCATCGTCAGTCTAATACTACTACCGCTCCAAAGAAGCTTTGTTGATGGCAGCCAGAAAACTCAAGTTTTTCCTGTTTCAACATCTCATATATACTGACCATATTGGATAGGCGTAGGGAGTTCCTCACAGTTACTCAATGCCTCCATAACAAAAACATTCCCTATAGATGGGGATACCCCACCAAACTTATGTTATGGTAAATGGAACACAGCATGTCCTCCCATCTCTGAAAGAAGGTATAAAGATGCTGCAGGCATGGGAACTTACTTCAGAAGACTTGCTGGAACCCAGACAAGCAGTAGCAAAACCACCGAAACACCAACCAAGGGAATGACACCTATCATCACCACCACACAAGTCATTATGCACGTCTCCAGGAGATGCTACTACCTGAACAATCCAAATGCCATACATAACTACTGACATGTGACATAGGTTGCTAGACCTTTCTAGAATAAAACATTGGTTTAGTTTTAACACACCTTTTAGCTTATGTTTAGTTATATATTAAACAAAAAGGTATATCTTCACCTACAAATCCCTATATGATTTATCATGGGAATTGAAGATCTCTGGTTGCTAAATGTACTAATATCTTACAGGTGAACTTTAACGTGCACCTGTCAGTTCAAAATGGCATGGTGTATAGGGCAAACACTTTTGACAGAGTCAAAATTTATTCGAATATTTTTAATTTTCATGTCCTGGCGAGCATTTACCACAAACATTACACCGATCTTTGTCTCACACAGTATAGACAACAAAACCAAATGCTTGGAACTATGGGAAATCAGATATGTTTACCATTGTGTAAGTGCATGGTTGAAAGTAAATTTATCCAAAATATATTTGCTGATATGCTTTTTTCCTTAAAACTTAATTGTGGTTATGTATCAAAAGTGGCACATCAAACATTTGTCTCATTTTTCGTTTGTTAACAGGAAGAATGAATAAATAACCAGAGGATAAAAAATCCAATGGACATAAAAAGGTTCCTTGTGAAATATAAAATTAATATTTGAAAAATATATACAATTACATAATTATTTTTTAGGTATTTAGCAAAAATGACATATACAACATAGACCCATAAAAAGAGCCATAAACAGGTGAAGGCTCTATAATACCAAATGGGGGCAGCCTCTAGAGTGGACTGGATTGGGATGTTGGCTGAGGAAGATCATAGTGGGAGTTTGAAACCCTAAAAGGGTTTATAAATCAACTACAGAAGACCTCTTCTGGCTATAATGAAAGTCGGTATTATGCCCTATGAATAAATGCCATTATTATGAGAAAACTGTGAAATAAACTGTATTCAATGTAGCCGAGTGACAGCTCGAACTGTTAGTACGAAGGGTTTATGTATCAACTACAGGAGACCTCTTGTGGCTAGGATAAAGGGCAGTTTAATACCCCTTAGAAACAACACCACTATTATGGGTAAATTATGTTGAATAAAAATATATCCAATATAGCCGTGTAGCAACTCAGACTGCTACCTGAAAGGATGTCACTCTGATGTAAATCTCTATATCCCTTATAGTCAACAACTTGTGGCAATAAAGAAAGGCAATACAAGGCCCTCTAGATCAAAATCACTTATGGGTAAACTATATTGATCAGACGTTACCAGTGTGACAATGTATCAGTACACACTGCTTACAAAGAGATATTACACAGACTGGGTTATAAATGGCATCTTAAAAAAGAAAAAGTTCATAGCTTGCAACAGCCTTCTAAAAACTGACTAAATACAAATTCGACTTCAAGGTCGCTGACTGAAAAAAATTAACAGAATGGAAGGCTTGTTGCTGTCAAACACCCAGACTGAGTAAAAAACTAGGACTCCCCACAGATTCCTCAGTACACCAACAAAATACCCTCCAATTGTGTCCCCAGAGCTACTTAGCTAGAGTCTGAAGTTTTCCCCCATAGTAACTAACTAGCTAAATTATCATGGTGCAAAAAGGAAACCGTGTTGTTATAAATTAAAATAAAAGTAATCCAACGTGCATTTCAGCGCTACTAAAGCACCCGGGGCATTCAAGAGAGCCGCTCACTGGGTCTCTTTATATCAGACTGGAATAGCCAGTAACGTGATAGCCATGACCAATTGCGGCTCTAGGGGTGTATAGTGAGGCAGCTCGTCATCCTAGAGCCTGCCCGTGATATTACGCCTCCCTATCCGAGATCCTGCCCCTCTCGGTGCTGCATAGATGCAAGGAGGGGAATGGGAGGAGTCCTGTGCGGCAAATTCATACAGGGGTTGGAGAAGGAAGATAGACAGTTGTGGTAACACCTTCCCAATATACATTTATTTAACTTGTGAGTGTGGCCTCAACACATGTGAGGGCATACCATAGAGATTCTCCCAGGAGTATAACATTTTCAGGTATAGGAAGAGTCAACCTGGTTAGGAGGGGAGGTGATCTTGATCAGGCCATTAAAAAAGAGAATGTTTTTGGATTTACAAATTGGACACTGGCACTCCAGGACCTCAACAAGGGTTTCACATTTTCCCCTTATATTGGCAGCTACAAATTATACTTATAATATGATTTAAGGGTTAGATAATTCATTATTTTGTAAAGAGTATTTTTGAAAATGGACAGTCATCATGAGCCGCATTGTATTATTTTACCAGGGGTTTCCCTTCCAATCTTATTCACTGACTGTAAGGAGGAATACCTAGAATCTGGTTATCATATACTCTCTTGTATACAACTGATTAATTTATTGTATTATAATGAATGTTTATTGCATACTCAAAATATATATATATATATATATGTCCATATGGAATATGGTATTTTATTTTTCATTCAGGGACCCATACATTAATACAAATACCTGAAGAATCTTGGTTTACTGTAATATTCAAGTTAAACCTTACAGTATTTTCATTTATCACAGCATGGTTTAGTTTTTGCACCATGATCAGTTAGCTAGTTAGCTATTATGAGCGATAACTTCAGACTCTAGCTAAGTAGCTCTGGGGACACAATTGGAGGGTATTTTGTTGGTGTACTGGGGGATCTGTATGGAGTCCTATTTTATTACTCAATCTGGGTGTTTGGCAGCAACAAGCCTTCCATTCTGCTAATTTTTTCAGTCAGCGACCTTGAAGTCGAATTTGTATTTAGTCAGTTTTTAGAAGGCTGTTGCAAGCTACAAACTTTTTTTTTTTTAAGATGCCATTTATAACCCAGTCTGTGTAATATCTCTTTGTAAGCAGTGTGTACTGATACATTGTCACACTGGTAATGTCTGATCAATACAGTTTACCCATAATAGTGGTTTTTATCTAGAGGGCCTTGTATTGTCTTTCTTTATAGCCACAAGTGGTTGACTGTAAGGGATATAGAGATTTACACCAGAGGGACCTCCTTTCAGGTAGCAGTCTGAGTTGCTACACGGCTATTTTGGGTACATTTTTATTCAACACAATTTACCCATAATAGTGGTGTTTCTAAAGGGCATTAAACTGCCCTTTATCCTATCCACAAGAGGTCTCCTGTAGTTGATACATAAACCCTTTTTACTAACAGTTCGAGCTGTCACTCGGCTACATTGAATACAGTTTATTTCACACAGTTTTCCCATAATAATGGCATTTATTCATAGGGCCTAATACGGCCTTTCATTATAGCCATAAGAGGTCTTCTGTAGTTGATTTATAAACCCTTTTAGGGTTTCAAAATCCTACTATGATCATCCTTAGCCAACATCCCAATCCAGTCCGCTCTAGATTCTTCCCCCATTTGGTATTATAGTGCCTTTACCTGTTTATGGCTCTTTTTATGGGTATATGTTGTATATGTCTTTTTTCTAAATACCTAATAAAATGTATTATTAAAATGTAAAATTGTATATATTTTTTAAATATTAGTTTTATATTTCACAAAGAAGCTTTTTATGTCCATTGGATTTTTATCCTGTGGACATTTATGCATTCTTCCTGTTTTCAAACCAAGGGTTACCCCCTTTTTTCAGGTTCACTTGTACACACCAATAGTCCCTTCGTGGGACACTCTGTTCTTACTAAATGTTTTGTTTGTGACAATATTTTTATTCATCTGCACTCCATTTTTCCTGTCACTTTTTTGTCATTATAAAATAGAGGTATTGTCATTGCATAAAGAAGCAAAGAATCTCAAAGAGGATTAAGAAATGGCAGACATGGATCATTTGGTGAATTATAAAAATGATAGTTAAAAATGTCCCTAATGTATAAAAGTGGAGAAACAGATATATATATATTCTCATATATAAAAAAATGGAGCATTTGCACAAAAATGGTGCAAATGTAAAAGTGATTTTTTTTTATACATAATCCCCATTGTTTAGAGTAAATATGAGAATATGCAGGAATCTTATCTTAACATTCACACATTTGCGGTGTTATGTCCACTTTACAATATTCTGATATTTACAAATAAATTGAACTCACCACTGTATTTAATTAGACGAATAGCTGAGTCCCCCTCCCCAAATCTGTTGATTGGAGTCAGTCGAATTTCATAGGGTTCCGGCTTTACCAGCTCTGTAAGGTTGTTCGTAATTAATTCTCCTTTCTTAATGTTTCCTTCAACAGAAATCTCAGTCTCCCACCAGCGCTGTTGGCCTGCCTACCATTAAAAATAAACAATATCTGTTAATGCTGCTAGCATATAGAATAACAGAGTTATGTCATGTTATGTGTACAATCTTCAATATAACTACATGAACTATGTAATAAGATATCCCTTAATATTGTAAATATTTCCCATTGGAAATAAAAATACTCTTGAGATGGTGAACCAATAATGTTCAAGATTCCAAATATTTATATGGAATTATAAAAAGAATAACGTATCTCCAGTTGTGCAATATTATGGATTTTGTGAAATATAATGCTTATTGTAAAACAGACATGATTAACAAATCAGTCATGACAGCAGTTTATAAAACCCTCCAGATGACAATTTATCAAAATGAGTACAATACAGTTTTATCTTTGTCATTAAATGTTAGTTAAACATTTTATATTCGTAAAACGACTAGATTTTTCACTGATATCACATCAACAGATAATGTATATTAAGCAAAAACTGTCACTTCTCCTCCTTTTTGTTTTCTGGGTATTTAAGCATGAAGTTAATTCAGTGTCATCAGCAACAAGGTGTGTTGTATTGGTAAATGCAATGTTTATGGAGCTATGGGAGGTTGGCCCACCATAACTCTGGCAAGTACCAGTCTGTAAATTCAAAATTGAACTTAGTTTTCAATACAATACAGGGGTACCAAGTGAAAAATAATTTTGGGGAGAGGGGCTGATATAATGGTATACTATACATTTACCTGCTGGGTTAAGATAATATGGGATAATTTTGGAACATGGCTAGAGTTTTACATTGTTATCCCCAAAGTGGAGAAATGTTAAAAGATCTGACGATTAATTGTGTTATATAATTTTGAACATGTTTCCAGAAATATGCAAAATGCGTAATGTGCAATTTTCCAATTCACATTATAATAGAAAACTGTTGGGAATAGTTTAAGCCATCTAACTGTTGTTATAATTGTTTCTGCATTAATGTTGGGAAATGTATGATGAACTTTCATAAACCCAATTGAATGGAGTTAGCTAGTTTATATATTAACAGCTTCAAGAATAATTACACTTTGGGACTGTCATTTATTAGGATTTAGTTGACAATTAAATTATATTTTAGATTAAATAAAAAAATACAAAAGAATTATGAACAATTCTTAAATTTTCTCTGGCATATTTCTATTATTTATTTTATTGCTGGAGATTCAGTTAGCAATCAGGTAACTGTGTGTATGTATATATATATATATATATATATATATACACTAACCTTTTTTATACATACTGTGTGTGTGTGTGTGTATATATATATATATATATATATATATATATATATATATATATAGATGTAAAAAACAGATAAAATTCTTATCTTGTAATACCTTTTTTATTGGACTAACAGAATTTTTTAATGACAAGCTTTCGGGAGAACCTCCCTTTCTCAAGTCTGAAGCATTTCTGAGCAAAACGACACATAGAATTCAAAGTTGAGTTGTGATACAGGGGTTAAAGCGACATGAGTGTAGATAAGACACAGGTTTGTTAGAAAATAGACACCATCTTAGCAGAGGGTCATAAATATCTTGTTGAAGAGAAGAGTAGGGGGGAGAGAGGGAAAAGAAAAACAAACAAGCAGACAGTGCACAGGATGATACACTTTATACATGCACACACACAGAAATATGTATATGTGAACGCATAAACATATGTATATATACATAAACACATATACATACATGCACATGGACTCATATACACAAATATAAATGCACAGTAATATATATAAGCATTCATGCATACGAGTATGGGAAAGCATAGGTCTACACATAGTACTTTGTATATAGATAGAATAAACATATAGGAATGCATTTTAAAGTGTTGGTACATATGACAGAACAGTAAGATAATGCTGGGAGAGTGTTCATGTAAAGTGTTGGTAGTGGGACAGGAATCCCAAATCAATATTTAGTCCTCTCTTCTTGCTGTTAAACCATTTAATCATTCTGGCTTCAAAGGCTTTTCTTTCCTGGGTATTTTTAAAACCCCCTTTCAGTACTTTGATTTTTAGGTCCTTCAGTGAGTGGCCAGGTTGGGTAAAGTGGTGTCCCACAGGAGTGCAGTATGATTCTTCTTTGTGGTGTTTAATAGAGTGTCTGTGCATATTCATTCTGCCATTTAATGGCAGGGTGGTTTCCCCAATGTAGCATCCTAGGTGACATTTTATGCATTGAGTCATATATATATATATATATCCTGTAACATTTTTTTGCCATATACAGTTTGTCCCTCTCTGTCACCCTTTCCAAATCACACAATTCATATAAAATTATGTAGCTTTAGTAGTCATTGAAAATACACATACTTTGGCAAATATACAGTTGCAAGAAAAAGTATGTGAACCCTTTGAAATGATATGGATTTCTGCACAAATTGGTCATAAAATGTGATCTGATCATCATCTAAGTCACAACAATAGACAACCACAGTCTGCTTAAACTAATAATACACAAAGAATGAAATGTTGCCATGTTTTTACACACCATGTAAACATTCACAGTGCAGGTGGAAAAAGTATGTGAACCCCTAGACTAATGACATCTCCAAGAGCAAATTGGAGTGAGATGTCAGCCAACTGGAGTCCAATCAATGAGATGAGATTGGAGGTGTTGGTTACAGCTGCCCTGCCCTATAAAAAACACACACCAGTTCTGGGTTTGCTTTTCACAAGAAGCATTGCCTGATGTGAATGATGCCTCGCACAAAAGAGCTCTCAGAAGACCTACGATTAAGAATTGTTGACTTGCATAAAGCTGGAAAGGGTTATAAAAGTATCTCCAAAAGCCTTGCTGTTCATCAGTCCACGGTAAGACAAATTGTCTATAAATGGAGAAAGTTCAGCACTGCTGCTACTCTCCCTAGGAGTGGCTGTCCTGTAAAGATGACTGCAAGAGCACAGCGCAGACTGCTCAGTGAGGTGAAGAAGAATCCTAGAGTGTCAGCTAAAGACTTACAAAAGTCACTGGCAAATGCTAACATCCCTGTTAGCGAATCTACAATACGTAAAACACTAAACAAGAATGGATTTCATGGGAGGATACCACAGAGGAAGCCACTGCTGTCCAAACAAAACATTGCTACACGTTTACAGTTTGCACAAGAGCACCTGGATGTTCCACAGCAGTACTGGCAAAATATTCTGTGGACAGATGAGACCAAAGTTGAGTTGTTTGGAAGAAACACACAACACTATGTGTGGCGAAAAAAAGGCACAGCACACCAACATTAAAACCTCATCCCAACTGTGAAGTATGGTGGTAGGGGCATCATGGTTTGGGGCTGCTTTGCTGCATCAGCGCCTGGACGGATTGCTATCATCGAAGGAAAAATGAATTCCCAAGTTTATCAAGACATTTTGCAGGAGAACTTAAGGCCATCTGTCTACCAGCTGAAGCTCAACAGAAGATGGGTGTTGCAACAGGACAATGACCCAAAGCATAGAAGTAAATCAACAACAGTATGGCTTAAACAGAAGAAAATAAACCTTCTGAAGTGGCCCAGTCAGAGTCCTGACCTCAACCCAATTGACATGCTGTGGCATGATCTCAAGAAAGCGATTCACACCAGACATCCCAAGAATATTGCTGAACTGAAACAGTTCTGTAAAGAGCAATGGTCAAGAATTACTCCTGACCGTTGTGCACGTCTGATCTGCAACTACAGGAAACGTTTGGTTGAAGTTATTGCTGCCAAAGGAGGTTCAACCAGTTATTAAATCCAAGGGTTCACATACTTTTTCCACCTGCACTGTGAATGTTTACATGGTGTGTTCAATAAAAACATGGCAACATTTCATTATTTGTGTGTTATTAGTTTAAGCAGACTGTGATTGTCTATTGTTGTGACTTAGATGATGATCAGATCACATTCTATGACCAATTTGTGCAGAAATCCATATCATTCCAAAGGGTTCACCTACTTTTTCTTGCAACTGTATCACAAGCAGATAGCATTTCTGTGTAAATAATGTGACACACTGTGGATTTATTGTATCTTTACTTCATTAGTTTCATACAGATAGCAGACGCTAGTGGATATGCTTCATAGGGAGATTCCATCTGTCCCTAGTTAGTAATCTCTAATTAATAACAGAAATTTGGATGATCTCTGTGGCTCTATTGTTCTCTTGAATATAATTATGGATTTTTTAAATTATTTTTTTATTTATACTTAATGGTTTTATGCGACATCATACCAATTATGTACAACATATATATTTTGTTTATTATGGGATTTCAGTAAATATTAGCAGAGAATGTTCTAGCATTACAGGAGGGAATAAAATTTCTGCATATTTATCAGTTTACTCCTTAGATTAATACTCCCAGTCCTCAAGTAATCTATAGAAGCTTTGATGGTTTTAGTTTTTCTGACATTCCCTTCATATGTCATCATTCAGTGGGGAATTCCAAAAGTAGGAGATATGTCTAGATATAATTTCTCAGGGACACTTGATATAATCGGTATTCTGTACAGTGAGGCAAAAAAGTATTTGATCCCCTGCTGATTTTAAAATGTTTGCCCACTGACAAATACATGATCAGTCTATAATTTTAATGGTAGGTGTATTTTAGCAGTGAGAGACTGAATAACAAACATAAAATCCAGAAATACTTTTTTCCCTCACTGTATCTCTAAATTGCCATATGGACACTTATCTGAGCAAATGATTAGAGTAATGGAATTCGAAATTCTGCACGTGACACCAAAAAAAAGATGACTGATGTTACAAAAGATGATTGATGATTAGGGGACAGCCACTATGTGCTGATTTTATTCACAGATCTAGTGAGAAGTGACAGATACAGGGAAAAAAGGAGGAACAGTAAAAATATCTATATATATTTATATATTTACACAGTATACATATAGTAATCTCTTTTCCCCTCTCTTGGTTACTTTTTCTCATTTAATCTGCTCCTATCAATGTAATGACAAATATATACATAATCTTTGTTATGTATATATTTTGCAATACACTGGTTATTCTTGTGCCTTTTATGATTTTGTTCTAATATTTCCCAGAATAGTTTTTCGTGAACAACGTTCTGCCGAGCTGAACCGTCACATGAATGAGCATCATATGTCCCAAACAAAATTTAAATTTCTGAGAAAATTATTAACTTTTTTTATCCTACTTAATATAGAAGCTTTCCATCCCATCTTTACAATAAACATTATCCTTTTACCCTACCTTCTCATAATAATAAACTTAACCTAATTCCTAAATACATTATTTTCATTGTAATAGTTCAATAGAAAATTTGCCATCCATGTTCTTGTTTCTATTTAATTATATATTAAAACAGCCAAGATAAACCGGAATAATCTTGCAATTTGAATGCAACAGTATAAAATTATTGTTTCCTCATGAGGCAAGTCTTTTGCAGCTTTTTCTATTATATTGCATTGTGTATTAATATCCTGTTCGTCTTAAAATCCCCTGTCCTTATTAACCTTCTAGACAAGTGTTATACAGATCCAATGGATATCTAAATGTAATGATTTTAGTTTTAAAAAAAAAAGAGAAAATTTGGCTAGTGACCAACATTTTTGCCTTCACCAGAGTCCAGTATAGCATTATTTATTTTTGTATTTATATTGTGTTGTGTAAATTACAAAACATCTTATTAAGAGTCGCCATGAAGTCCATGGAAAATAATGCAACGTTTTAATTTAATTATTGAGATTTATAAATAATTCCTGTCTTTAGGCAAGAATTTCAATTAAGCAAAGCCACCTGGTTATATGATGTATATTACAGAAAAAATAATCAATTATACATTGATGCATTAGGTAATTGGACTACCAATGTCATTTTCTGATTATATATTAAATATTTGGTTGTATAGTGTGCATTAATTATTTTAAAAGCAACACAATCTAATATTTTTTTATGGATGAGGCAAATCAAACTCATACTTTGATAATTTCCTCTGGCTTGACTTACATTTGCCAAAAGGCTTGTTTCATGACAAAAACACAAATATATATATATATATATATATATATATATATATATATATATATATATGTGTGTGTGTGTGTATATATATGCATGTATGTATGTGTATGTATATATACACACAAAATACCCCTGCACTCCAACTAGAGAAATAAAAATAGTACCTGGTGCTCTGGTGGCTTAATCATAAACAAAGTGAAAATACCGGCACTCAAGGTTTTCCAGAAGATAACGTCTTCATTTATTGCGGAAAAAAAATATCGATGTTTCAGCTCCACTGGGGAGCTTTCATCAGGTGTCCTGATGAAAGCTCCCCAGTGGAGCTGAAACATCAATTTTTTTTTTCCGCAATAAATGAAGACGTTATCTTCTGGAAAACCTTGAGTGCCGGTATTTTCACTTTGTATGTATGTATGTATATATGTATATGTATGTATGTATATGTATGTGTATATATATATATATATATATATATATATATATATATATATATGTACATGAAGTAGCTTGCACTCACGGACTTGAAATGTAGAAAAAAAATCGCTGTATTCAAAGCATATCAAATGTACATCATACCGACGTTTCAGCCCTCGTCCGGGGCTTTCCTCAAGGTGAATTGACAATAAAACATTCAACCACAATGTGCAAATATATACCCATAAAAAGAAATGTTAACTCACCACAGGTGATATCATGCAGTATACCGGCGTCTCTATTAACCAAGTGCGCATGCGCAAACAGGCGCAACCCGGAAGTATTGAAACCGTGCGTAACCCGGTAACCATAGTGACATACCTACGCCACAGACTGCCGGAAATAGAAATTGTAACAAAGTGTAAACACCAAGTGCTATATAAAAAACTTCTTGATACAACAGTATCATTTAAACTAAATAGATAGAATAGATACAAACGCTTGTGGACCCAACAGCATTGCAAGATCGCTAGATTGTAGCAAAAATCTTCAATGACAGAATAGAAAGATTAACAGAATAGAAAAATTACCAAATACTATTCATTGCATATATAGACACAAATAATTAGATACGTGTAAACCTAAGCAATATAATAAGTTTTCTTTTAAATCAAATTCATCTTGCAATACTTTAATCATAAATCATATTTGCTACCTATTATGACATAGGTGCACAATTAGCACCTCAATATATATCTTATGTAATAGTAGGCGGTCCAGAAACATGTGTACCCCAATTCAAATCAAAATACAATACAAAACACTTTGTTAAGACAAATTCATATAAATACACGTTGAGGTTACAAAAAAGGATGATAAGATAATAACTCATTCAGTCCATTAGGCGACACCGTATTCAGTTCATGAATCCAATATGATTCTTTCTGCAACAGTAGTCTACTACGATCCCCTCCCCTAAGGGGTTGTGGTATATGATCAATGGCGATAAATTTAAGGGTAGCCAATGAATGTCCCTTCTCCAAGAAATGCTTAGCAACCGGTTTATCAGAATAACCGTCTCTGTAGGCTGTCCTAATGTTAGACCTATGTCCCCTTATCCGTTCACAGAGTAATGTGTCCGTTTTGCCAATATAAATTAAACCACAAGGGCACGAAATTTTATAAATCACAAAAGGGGTTCTGCATGTAATTGTATACCTTATATTATACCGTTTGTTATTGTGTGGATGATTAAAGGTGCGTGACGGGACCATATGGCTACACGTCACGCATCCCAGACACCTTACACAACCCCTAATTTGTGCCTTTTGTTCCTGTTGGTAACTCTGTATGGGATCAGTATTCACAAGTAAGTCACGTAAATTTTTATTCCGACGGTAGCAAATCATAGGTGGTTTTTTAAAAATCGGAGGTAAAGTGGTATCCAAAGATAACATATTCCAATTCTTCCTCACAATGTTAGTGACTTGATTAGCTCTATTATGATATGTAATTGGAAAGACCAGCCTTGATGATGTCATAGATTTGGTCTTAGGGGAGGGGATCGTAGTAGACTACTGTTGCAGAAAGAATCATATTGGATTCATGAACTGAATACGGTGTCGCCTAATGGACTGAATGAGTTATTATCTTATCATCCCTTTTTGTAACCTCAACGTGTATTTATATGAATTCGTCTTAACAAAGTGTTTTGTATTGTATTTTGATTTGAATTGGGGTACACACGTTTCTGGACCGCCTGCTATTACATAAGATATATATTGAGGTGCTAATTGTGCACCTATGTCATAATAGGTAGTAAATATGATTTATGATTAAAGTATTGCAAGATGAATTTGATTTAAAAGAAAACTTATTATATTGCTTAGGTTTACACTTATCTAATGATTTGTGTCTATATATGCAATGAAAAGTATTTGGTAATTTTTCTATTCTGTTAATCTTTCTATTCTGTCATTGAAGATTTTTGCTACAATCTAGCGATCTTGCAATGCTGTTGGGTCCACAAGCGTTTGTATCTATTACTGTTGTATCAAGAAGTTTTTTATATAGCACTTGGTGTTTACACTTTGTTACAATTTCTTCCGGCAGTCTGTGGCGTAGGTATGTCACTATGGTTACCGGGTTACGCACAGTTTCAATACTTCCGGGTTGCGCCTGTTTGCGCATGCGCACTTGGTTAATAGAGACGCCGGTATACTGCATGATATTACCTGTGGTGAGTTAACATTTCTTTTTATGGGTATATATTTGCACATTGTGGTTGAATGTTTTATTGTCAATTCACCTTGAGGAAAGCCCCGGACGAGGGCTGAAACGTCGGTGTGATGTACTTTTGATATGCTTTGAATAAAGCGATTTTTTTTCTACATTTCAAGTCTGTGAGTGCAAGCTACTTCATGTACATGTATACTATTTGGCTTTTGCTTGTAGCACCCGACTCTTAAGATAGATTATTAAGCCTGAGTGCAAGGATGCTAGTCTTTTTTGTGTGTGTGTATATATATATATATATATATATATATATAAATATATATTACTACACTACGCTGCAGTGTCTGATTTCCTACGGTCACTGCTTTTAAATGTAAAGTCCAAGTCAATATATCAATAAATATACCAGCTAAGGTGCATCTAGGCTGGGCTGGTGAGACCCAAAGCAATACTTGAATATGACAAAGATGCCTGAGCACTCAAATATGTTATGGTGAGCAGTGTTTATTACATTATAGCTTTAAGCTGTTATAAAGTCTGCTCACCATAAGCTCTTCAGGTGCTCAGGCATATTTTTCATATTGAAGCACTGCTCTTATATGTCAGGGAATGTTCCCAAATGTTCTTCTACAGCAAACTGCTACAAAAAGTATTGCATGTGTCATTAGACACATATTATCAACTAAATCCAGCTAACATTTGATTTGTAATTTAATAGCATCATTTAAGGAGACGTCATGATCACTCAACATCGATTTTTTTATTGGATTTCCATGACTTTCTATTATTATATTTTAGAAAGAAAATGTATCATACATCATGTTCATTATTTGACATTTGAAAATCACAGCTGTCTACAATGATGCACCAGGCACAAGCCATTAAACACTTAGCATAAAAAGGCATTATTACTGGGAGCCTGGATCTGATGGAATAGAAGAAGTAGGAGTCTAAGGAACATTTACACTGGCAATAGACTGAAATAAAAGTACATTACAGACCTTATAAATCATTCTAGACTTGTGGGAAGGATTTGCATTTTGCCTCAGTCTTTTTAAGCCAAAAGCAAAACAAACACTGTAGTGGTGCACATGCATCAATCAAAATATTAGACCCCCACTATGAGTGGCACTTCAAGATGCATTTTTCTAGCCTTAGCCATTTTAACTGTGAACTTTACTTTAATTTTTTTTAAATGAAGAAATATTCTTGCCTTTAATTTGCACCTATTCACAGGTCTCCGTTTGTACATTTTTAATAAATATGTACACACACACACGCAAGCATACACCCTCACACACATGCACAGGCACATGCATGCACACTCATACAGCATTCCACTTTCAGCTCTACAGCTTATAAAGTTCATACAACCTCACACAGGACTTGTTGCCATACTTCTCAACACTTCACTTGCTTCCCAGGAACACTATTTGGTAAAGTGACTTTATCTGTGACTCTATATTGGCCAGCATCAAACTTTAATGCTATTTCAAACTCTATCTAACCCCAACTTGTGTTTACCTTAACTCTAAATAACACTATCCTGAGTAAACCAAACCCTAGCCAGCATATTTTGTACACACTTTCAGATTGGTACCAGTCGTTGATATTCCCACCATATGTGGGTTTAAGTACCTTTATCCACACATATTCCCCCGCACAGGTTGGAAGAATTTCTTTCCATTCTACATAGCTTGACCAGAGTGGTGTACTATTTCATCATCATTTTAACAGCCTACTCCTGTATTCCCACATAGACTGAGACTTTACATGTTACTTTCCATATGTCTTGCCACACCTCACCCTCCTGCTCTTTCCCCAAGAAGAATCACTCAAGAGTCTAGATCAAATGATCTCCCAAAGAGCTGTTTACAGCTCTTTTTTTTTTTACCAGTATGACAACTCTATTTTGTTTCTAAATATGTAGGCTCTGTCACTTATTTAATCAGTTAATTTTGTGTTGGAGGACTTAGGAATATGGGTCTCTTGGGCATAGGCCAAGTGGGCTTGTAGCCTCTTAACCTCTCTAAGCAGGAGTCTACATTTTCTAGGACTGTTTAAACCTTTTTTGTTAAGAGATATGATGTTTGGATTCATTTGTATCTGTAATCGGTACACACATATGAATCAGTACCCCTTTTAAAGCATCTTACTAGATTTTAGTAGTTCTGACCACCCTGATCAGACCGGCATTGCATAGTATTTGCTATCTTTAATTCTTCTGAAGTGTTTTTCATTTAATGTTACCCTTAGCTCAACCCCACTTACAGTATAAGTGCCTTGTGGGTTCCTTATTCCAAAATGCATGTTTTTGCATGTATCTGTATTGAATATCATTTGCCACTTGCCTGCCCATTTCCCTAGTTTATACAAATTATTATGTAGAGAAGCTATATCATATTCAGACTATATTATCTCACCTAGTTTTGTGTCATCTTCAAAAACTGACAAATGACTTTCAATGCCCACTTTAAGATAATTTATAAATTGATTAAAGAGAAGAGGACTCAGGACAGAACCCTCGGGCACTCCACTTACCACTTGTGTCTAATTTGAACATTTTTTATTTATAACTACTCTTTATAGTCTATTTTTAAGCTAGTGTTCTATCCAAGAACACAATTTTTCATCCAAACTAAATTATTTCAGTTTTAATAGTAACATTGTTTGTGGAGCTGTATCAAATGCCTTACCCAATTCCAAGTATATCAAATTCACTGGTACATCCTATATTTTTACTAGCTTCTTCATAGAATGCATTTTAGTTAGTTTTACATGACCTCTTTTTGCTTAGCGTATTAATTTAAAGCAACATTAAGTCCAGAGCCAGTCCAAGATAGTTTTCTATTCTGTCTAGAAAACTCTATAGAACTGAAGCATTAGCTTAGGATAAGTATAAAAAAGTCACTCAAATAGTCTCCTGCACTGTTAATAGCTTGTTTGACCTTGTAGGAGCCTCTTGTGTGTAATTAAAGTTATATTTACAGAGCAAAAGATAAAAATTCTAAAGTAAGTTAACTTCTGATTGAAAATAAAACCAGTTTCTTTTCATGCAGACTGTTTCCGTCACAGCCAGGGCATGAATAGGATATAGACAGAAACAAAATTGATTTAACACCTACTTGCCAGAGAATTCAGAGGCATAATCTATACACAGAAACTGCTTCTTTTGGTGACTATAACTTCCCTTTTAGCAACTCATATTTTGTAACACATTTTTATGTTTCACAATCAATGGTCAAATTTTAAACTTTTTTAAAAAGGTAGATGATATTTAATTACGGAAAAAACAATAATACTAATTTGATGTTACTCAGATTTAGAATAAAATAAACAATATCCTTTCACCTTTTTTTGTATAAAGTATTACAATTTATTTCAGTGTATCTATTCTATTTCTTTTCTTTTGCTATAGCAGGTGTACATGAAAGTATTCTCATAGCAATATTTTTTTTTTTTACAAAGACTTTTCAGCATAATCACCAATGACTTATTTAACTATAAAAAGTTGATATTAGCATAGTTTAATCTGTCAGAAAGACATGGTCACTTAGGGACATATCTTCTGTAAAATTGAAGATAAAAATCTAGATTTTGGGTTACTAGAAGATCTGTCCTGAAGACCTGTTAGCAAGCACACGGTGGAGCAGATGTATCAAGATAACCCATATAACAAATTCTTTTTTTTTTTTTTTTGAAGGGGGGGGTTGTTCGTTTTGTTTTGTTCAGTGATTAGAACATATTTTAGCTACCTATTTTTGCCTTGAAAAATATCTCCTTTTGTATTATACAATAAACTAATATGAGTTCTACTGAAAGCTATATCAGTATTCTAGGAGCTTTCTGAGAAAAAGTAAACATCATACTGAATTTAATTAATAAAACATCTAATAATATGATAATTTCCCTTTAAAGTTACAATATCAAATTCTGCTTGCCATAAAAAAACAACCAAAAATCTGTTACTTTACTAAAACTAGTATTTTAATAACCTTACTTGAAATTTCTCAAAAATTAATAAAATTAAACAAGCGCTGTGCTAAATAAATTATGGAAGTCAAAAAATGAGTATTATAAGATGATTATTAACATGCTACTGCATCACTAAATAATGCATTTCTATTTTTAAATTATGTCCATGTAAGCAATGCATTTCTACATATAAAATCAATCAGGGTCAAAACTCTGCACACTAATCACAGATCAAGCACTGGCACACACTGCTAGAACTGTTTCTAATGATCGTAAATACATTTTACACATTTGCACATGTACTCCAACATCAGAATATCATACTACAATGTATCAATTTGATGCATGAATGAAAGACAGAGCTCTCTCCACCATTTGCAATATAGAAGCATGCCATATAGTTACTCATGATGTGATAAATATTTCCTTACTTAAAGCTAATTCTGAATACTATATTTCAGTATTTTAATAAATAAAAGGAGCTATCTGAGATCAAATTATGTTGACAATATTATATGTCAGACAGACAGACAGACAGAAAGATAGATGATAGATAGATAGATAGATAGATAGATAGATAGAAGCATGTAGAAAGTAGAAAACTGTAGAACACATATTTATTAAGTGGGAAGAGTAGCAAGGCCCAAAGAGAAAATTATTCAGTTTCGTCATAACGTTCAACTTAACACGTTCAGTAGTAGGACATTGAGTCAGAATAGGGCATATATTGGTAGAAAAAAGTCAATTTACTGGTCACTACTTTTGTATAGTACAATATATATGCACTTCAGGGGTCTTTGCACGTAACCAACAGTAAACAAAATGGATAATATTTTTTATTTCTTTGGCAGCAAACCCATCTTCCCTGAAGACAGAACCATAGTTTTCTTTTTATGGTTTATGGCATTAATTATTTTTTAACATAAATAGTTACAAAAAAAAAAAAACATTATGCAGCTCTGAATTACCATTTATTAGACACATCTTTATACTGTTTGTCATATTACAATATGTTATATTTACTTTTATTTAATTTTGCTACTATTGCAGAAAGGGTCTCCTGGTTCTAAACATGCCAGTTCAAGCATGCGAAGGCTAAACAAAATTCAACAGCTCTCACTTCACCAGTATGTACATCATCAACTGCAAGCATTTATCTGCTGGTGAATCCATGTCCCTCCTTCATTTGTTCCACAATTACTATGTAGATAAGTAGATGTGTCTGTCAGGTCATTTATAGCTGCATAGCTGGTAATTCTGCATATTCCTATAACATCCTCTATGGCAACTTGTGCTAGTATTGCGGGGAATGGGTGTTAGAACTATGCAGCTACTCAACCTTTGCTGCTGTTACAGTGTCACTTTCCGCTCTCAGTCTTTTATGTTCTGGCTCATAGATGGGAAAATATATGCTATAAATCACGGGTGGGGAACTTTTATCTGCCAAGGGCCATTTGGATATTTAAAACATAATTTGCGGGCCATACAAAATGTTCAACTTAAAATTAGCCAGCTGTATTTGGTCAAACATTTAATTAACATTTAAACATTTTAACTCACTCCTAATGTGATGGCTGGAACGGTTTCTCTTTGGTGTGATATTAGCTGGTATTGATGATGTTGCTACTCAGTGTGTGTGTGTGTGTGGTGCAGTGTGTGTGTGTTAGTGGTGCAGTGTGTGTGTGTGTGTGGGGGGGTGCTGTGCGTGAGGGGGTGCTGTGTGTTTGTGCAAGGGGTCCTGTGAGTATGTGAGGGGTGTAGTGTGTGTGTGAAGGGTGCAATGTGTTTATGTGAGTGATGCTGTGTTTGTGAGGGGGTGTTGTGTTTGTGTGAGGTGGTGTAGTGTGTGTGAGGGGTGCAGTGTTTGTGTGCAGTAGTGTATGTGTGTGAGGTGGTGTAGTGTGTTTGCAACCCACACACACATAACCTCTCACACAAACACATTACACCACCTCACACAAACACACTGCACCCCGCCCACACACAGAACCCCTCACACAAACACACTGCACCAACCACACACACACGGGGTGCTGTGTGTGCAAGGGGTGCTGTGTGTTTGTGTGAGGGGTGCTGTGTGTTTGTGTGTGGGGTGCTGCGTGTGTGAGCAAGGGGTGCTGTGTGTGTGAAGGGTTCTGTGTGTGTGAGGGGTGATGTGTGTTTGTGTGAGGGGTGCTGTGTGTGGGGGGTGTAGTGTGTTTGTGTGAGGGGATGTAGTGTGTGAGGGGGGTAGTATGTGTGTGAGGGGGGCAGTATGTGTGTGAGGTGTTGTATTGTGTGCTAGAGGTCTGTATTGTGGTAGGGGAATCATGGAGAAAATCTATATTTTTTTACTTAAAAAGAGGAAGAAAAAACCTTTATGTATCCCCCCCCCTACTTACCGCTGGCCTGGAAGGAGGGGGCATATCACTGCAAGCCCTGGTGGTCCAGTCGTTTTGCGTGCACTGTAGCCTGCAGCTCCTCCGGCTGCAGGCTGACTTCACTGTTTTCTTCCCGCAAGCACAGCGCTGTCAGAGTGTTGCCATGGTAATGTGTAGCAACACTTCAACTTGCCTGCTCGTGGAGGTTCGCAGCCTCCCGGATCATCCTCCTATTCAGCAGTCTCCCGAGTCCTCCCTCCGTCTCTATTAACATACTGCCAGGAGGTCGACAGCAGGGCCGGCTCTCCATGGACCAGACAAAATGATTTTTCTGGGCCTTATACGGCCCATGGGCCACACGTTCCCCACCCCTGCTATAAATTATAGCTGACAAGTTTCCTGCCATGACTGTTGGACTATTCCTTGAATCATACTCACTGAAGGAAGTAATGCTGCAATATCAAATTCACTTTTAAAATTCTGATTGTCAATGGTGGATAGGTGTTGCTTAATTGCTTAACTTGAAAAATATAATGAATGTCTGGATTCCCTATTTACATCCTCTTCTCTATCTGGGACACTGTACTGATTTTTAGGTGCTGTCCTACTGCAATAGGTTTGTTCTGTGGGGTTCCAGAGAACCATCCCCATAGTATAATGCAGATAGTGCTGTAACAACACACTCAGCATGGTCCAACCTTAATGGGCATGGTTGTTTATGTCAGTTTGACATGCTGATTCATTGGGTATCTCACTGGTCTGTCCTCATTTTGCCAAACCACCAGCATCTGGCTTTAACACCTTCAGGATGGAGTCAATAGTACACGTTCTGATCAAAACAAAACGTGAACAAAAACTGTAATTTGCGCTATATGTCTGTTCAACCGTAATTCACCTCTTTCATATTAAATGCACCCACACTTATTATATATCATTTTGTTCAGGAGAAATAGGGATTTCATTTCGTATCAAATATTTATATATTTTATATATGAAACATAATTTATTATGAATAAAATTTAAAAAACTGTAATAAATTTTAATTTTTGTAAAAAATTTGTAGTTCCGCCTCACATTTTAGCTGTAAATGTCATAATACTGTTAGGTTTTACAGCACAAAAAATGCACATATTTGTAATCAGCGATTTCTCACGAGTACAACAGTACCCCCCAGGTTTTATGGTGTTTTGCAAAGTTACAGGGTCAAATATAGAACGTTCCATTTTCAAAAAACTTCACTTTTACTTAAAATATCATCGTTGTAATACAATTTACCAGTTTGAAACACTAATATTTGAGTTCAGCGAGGTCTCCTGAGTAAAACAGTACCCCCTATGTACAGGTTTTATGGTATCTTGGAGAGTTACAGGGTCAAATATAGTGCTTGCGAATTAAATTCTCTGCACTTTCTTCCTGTGTTGTCAGGCATGTCAATCAAATTTTAATTAATCAAATCACATAATTATGTTAAAAGATTACTTAAATATACACGTAGAATTTTAATATATATGCATTTATAGGTATTTAAATTCTATGTGTATACTAATGTAATCTTTTATGTAATTATATGTATTTATCTATATAAATATATTTGCGGTTATTTGTATTTTATATATAGATAGATATATATAGAATGTCATTCTAAGTGTATTTTGTTACATATATATATATATATATATATATATATATTAATAACAAAATACAGTTAGAATGAAATTACATATGAATATATAATTTATATTAAATTTTGTTTCAATATTTTATTTATTTATTTTATTATTTTATTTATTTATTATTGTATATATATATATATATATATATATATATATATATATATATATATATATATATATATATATATATATATACTTTTAATTTATTTTTAACATTGTGTAATTTTTTTATTTTTTTTTACACTTTCCATCAGCAGGGGGACTGTCTGATATTTCAGACAGTCCCCCTGCTGGCAGATCCACAGCCAGCTATAGTGGGCCATGTGATCACTCTTTGAGAGCGATCACATGGCCACCGGGGGCCTCACTTGCCGGAGGAGGGCTGCCTGGGCTGTCAGGCAGCCCTCCAGAAGAGGATCGCGGCGGAGGTAAGTACCGCCGAGGTCCTGGGGGCTTAAGCCGTTACGGCGTTCTATGCCGCCGCAACGGCTTTAAAGCCCTTCAAAGCCGCGACGGCATAGAACGCCGTAACGGTGTTAAGGGGTTAAATGACTTTTGGTGTTATTCTGTCTACATATCTCCCAACTGGGAATGGGATGCAACGTAACGGACATAAACTACAGAAGGGAAACAAGTCGTTTCACATAGTCTTTTTTAAGCGTTTTAGTGAGTCTTAGAAGTTAGCTAACACTTCTATTAAGTATGGGCTTGTAATCATTCTTGCAAGCATTGATCATAATAAACATCATTATTACATTATGATAGTGTGCATTATATCTGTTTAAGGAAGCTGGTGGACAGGGTGGACATTTAGTGGATAACCCCCTTGCAATTAAGTGACATTGAGATTTCATTACTGGTGGTGAACAACATCTTGCTATCAATGTTCACCATTGTTTGCTACATGGTTGCAACAGGTAATTAAAGGAAAAGGACTGTTACTAATATTTTATAACAGTTATACTGTATTCTTTAAAAGGGAGTTGGTCTTACTACCCTCTCAGCTTATCTTGCAATGCACTTTCAGTTACTTTTACTTTTACTGTTCTATATTATTTATTTTTATTTTTTTATTTATAAAATATTTTACCAGGAAAGATACATTGAGATTTCTCGTTTTCAAGTATGTCCTGGGTCCACAAAACATTGCATTGTTACATTAGGGTACAATAAAATACAAAAACAATATTAATACACAAAATATACAAAACATGACATAGAGCAGGTAGGAAATATATAATCAACCATGACATGTGCATTCTGTTTTGAGGTATGTAGAGAGGGATCTCTTAGTGTGCATATAACTGTGCATATAAGAGGTCATTTTCCCTAATTGAAAAATTGTTTGTTCTTAGATTACTTATTATTGACTGCCCATTGTGTGATACAAAATTATCTGGTTGAAATAATTTATGCATTTAATACTACCAGTATAAGGATGTTTTTAGTTTATTCTTATAAAACTATAAGTGGAGTTGTGTTCTGGTATAGCTGCTGTCATTATCACTATTATTAACATTTGCTTGCTATTACCAATTCATCAGTGAAATTTAGATATAGTCACATAGCAATCCTATTATAGTCAATATTTATCATATAATATTCTGTTTTCTATTCTACATGGATTTATTAATCTGATTGTCTATCTGTTTATATGCCCATGCAATTATAATTTTTTTATTAAACAGAAATACAAAACCAATTTTATATTCCTTAAATTTTATTTTGTTTTGGCACAAAGTAAGTATAGGGGATCTGAAACTTAAATCTTAAGTTGTCATAACTCGCCAAAACATAGAAAATGCCTCTCTCAGAGATTTATTGCAGTTGTAATTGATTGTTGGCTTGCATCCCCCCCCCCCCCAATTATATTGATTTTGGAATTTTGGCAGATTAATGCTATTCGAGGATCCAGCTGGACAATGTTGGTATATACTGTGATATTATACTCATTTTACCACAGATACATGCTGTTTGATTCTATGTTAATCAGATACTTAACAAAGTCAATCATTTTGTAGAACATTCCCTAGAATAAAAAAAAAGATGGAAAAGAAAATAGAGGTGCAATAATTAAAGCAAGATCACTGTCCCTTTTGTAGGGGCAATCAAATACTAATAAAGAGGGGCAATCAAATACTAATAAGATGGTACTGCTATTAATATATAGTCACATTTATTATTAACACACTAGACAGCAAATACACATTAATATAGTGGAAAGTACCGCTGCAAAAAACTAATCGATAAAATCAGTAAGAATTGATTATGAAATTAGTTGTCAACTAATCTCATTATCAGTTAGTTGGAAACACATTACAGCAGTTGGAGTTTAGCATCAAGCTATATTTCTTTGCATGAATATACAGCAGCAATACACTATTTAACTTTTCTTTTAACTTTGTCTATGGTCTCTGCGCCACCAGTATCCAATGTAAAGTGTCCCTTTGCCATCTTTATGCTGCTGATCACCCTTATTACCACGCCAAGCAAGCTACAGCCATCCACTAAATTGAGATGGCAGGGGCTGGGAATAGTTGGTTCCATAATCATATTCAGTGTTATATTTTATTATACGTTACTTTTCCTTATATGTATTTTAGTTACGGTCCATAGTGCTGTCACTACAGTACTCAGGGGCATTATACCTATCGTGTTGTTTTATTGGAACCAGGTCCCAAAGGATGGTATCCGCTTTGGCTCTTGCCAATCCACATCTCATATCTTATGTTATGCAGATTACAAGGTTACCAGTCATAGCCACGCTTGGCTCATTTAAAGCCTCAACCTAATTTATAGGTGGGTAGCTTATGGTACTATACGTCATATCTGCTTGCTCATTCAGTATGATGATAGATATAGCTTTTCATTTGGTTTAGGCTTTCTTATTAGCTGGGATCTCAGATTATCACATGGCGGATCCTTCAAACACACTCCTTACAACCAGGTACAAGACTTCTGCTCCATTAGCCTTTTTTTTATTAATGATTAGGTTACTGGCTGATAGGGAACTAGGTAATTTAATTCGGGCACTCTTTGCCTTAGTCTCAGTGGTCCCGCAAGGCCTACCTCCATTCTCCACATAGGATATAATATGCCCCATGGGCCAAATCATAGCTAGCCTCCTCGCTTGTTACATAGTTAGGGCCTCACTTGTCACACCCTGTCTATCTTCTGTTTAACAGTACCCGAGAGGCCAAACCCCGCCACAACGTTCAGTGGCCACAAAACCCGTCGTGCCAACACTTAGGTCGAGCCTCTCCAACCACTTGACAACTACATTACATTACATTACCTAGTAAATCGTTTCAACGCTTGGCACTAGCTAACCAGCCAGTACACATTCCCGGTTCTAAGCATATTATTACTATATTTCAGTATGTCTCAGATTCCTGATGACTGTGACAATGCATCAGTCCCCAACACTCTGGCCAGGTCCGTTACTCCCACAAGCAAGGGTGACGCTGGCAGCCCCGCATCCATCAGGTCATGGACAATCCCCTACACCACAGCCGAGCTACGTAAATGCTGCAACCCTTTCCCAGCAACAGCCAGGAAAGTGGAACTATTTCAGCTCATGTGCACCTGCACAGACAATAAAGATGCAGGGGAGGGCTCGAGTGGCTCAAACGATGCCAACCTCCATACAATGATCGCTTCCCTAGTGTCCTCAATGGGGAAAATTAATGACAGGCTGGAAAGACTGGAAGCACGTAGCCTTCCCGTTACTGCAACTGAGCCTTTCACAGCTGAACTTTTAGGTCCGCCACATTCACAACTGGGTAATAGTGTACCCTCTAGTGCAGGATCGCACGTCATTAACCCAGCCCATATGGTACCGGCAAATCTTAAAAAAGACATCCTGGGGGGCAAAGATGTAAATCTTGTCTCCCTTCTGATTGCCTCCCAGGATGTCGTTGAGAATTGCACTTACACACATGGTGATATCTTGGTGGTACTAAAAGCTAGAGATCCAAGACTCAACAAAAAATTATCAATTCCAGATTTTGTCACAGTTTTTGGTATTTATAGGGATGTGTTGTGTTCCAGTTCACCCACATATAAAGGCAGAGTTGGATCTCTATATACACAAGCTGGTGGATCTTGGCAACAAATACGGGGGTACGTCTTTTTATGACTACCACCAGTTGTTTTCAGCAAAGGCAGCTGCAGCTCTGGCCCAGTACAATGTCAGGTTAAATTGGAGCCAACTGGACACAGAACTATTCCTTAGACACTTCGCTGGGCTAAGAACCCCAGCTTGTGCAATTTGCGCATCAACCGTGCATTCAGACAACTTCTGTCCCATCACACCTGACACCACCCCTAACACGCCCATCCTGGGCACTACTAGGGTTGAGATACAGGGCAAGTATAAACTGGGCCACCCGATTGTATACCTTGGCAAGTCTCAAATTTGCAATAATTTTAATGAAGGTTCATATGGTTATAGTGCCTGTCGTTTGCTGCATGTTTGCTGTCACTGTTTCAGGGCTTATGCAAAAGCCATGTGCCCAAATAAAATGCATCATAAGCCTTATCTGACCTTGGTTAATGTTGATGTTCTAGCTCATCTGCTAGTACCCATACAACCATTGAGGCACTTGCACAGTATAAAATGGAGATGCCTATATTATTTTTTCACTAGGCTCACCTTCGGGTCTAAGCGTAGCTCAAGAATGTTTGACACCTTTGAGGAAACTCTGTGTTGGCTCCTCCTGAATTCGTGCAGGTGCTACACCATCATACATTATCTAGATTATTTCTTATTCATCATAAGCAATTTCTCTCCCTCATGCAGTTTGTTTAAGCAGTCAAGCTATTTAATTCACCAGGGGTACCAGTCTAACTTAAGAAAACGGACGGTCCTGACACCGTTATCGATTTCTTAGGGATACAACTAGATTCAGTGGCTATGGAAGCCAGTCTTGCCCAGGAAAAAATCACGAGCATCCTCCATGACATCAATCATTACAGACATACCAGCTCATGTAACCGGAAAGAATTATAATCACTGCTAGGCTCAACTTCGCAATGAGAATCATTCCACATGGTAGAGCATTCATTTCCAGACTCTTGAGTCGACTACCCACTTTCCCAGACAACCAAAGCCACATCTCCCTCAATGTCTAGGCCACAGCAGATCTACTTATGTGGAACATGTTTCTCTCGAACTGGAATGGGAGAAGCATGTTTCTCCCACAGCTATCGATACACTCCCCTGTCATTTGGACGGATGCAGCAGCTACCACAGGTTTCACAGCCATTTTCAGCAACGAGTGGCTCTGGGGTAGTTGGCCTGAAGAGGTACAAGATATGGAGGGATTCTACAAGAACTCAGCGCTTTTCAAAGTGTACCCCATTGTAGCCACGCAGTAGCATGGGGCCATGTGTGGTCAGGCAAAATGGTACAGTGCTTTTAAGACAATCAGGAGATTTGCCACGTTATAAACAAAAGCCACTTGGATTCTTTGATAATAATAAGGTTCATTAGGAGACTAACGTGGCTGGTAGCCTGCAATCAGTTTTACTTAGTGTGCTGCCATGTCCCAGGAGTTTTAAATAATGCAGCTGATCGATTGTCTCGCTTTCAATTTCAGGCTTTCTGAGAGTCCCTACCCACTGCCTCATGTCTTGCTACAACAGCAACCCTGTTCCAAGAACTAATTATGGACTATATGAGTTACTACGCCATAGCCCGTCTCTAAAATAACTGGCCCTATCCACCAACACTGGTACTACCTATGACAAGGCATTTTCCTTATACAGGAAATTTATGGCGGACCATCAACCAGATAAAAAATGTTGCCACCTCAAGTTAAGGTTATCACACAACACAATTAAGTTATACCTGATATGCATCCAACACCATATGTACACCGCTTTCCCCAATAACTCTAGTTTCCTCTTCTCATACCCTATCAAGACCATACTTAAGGGCATATCCAAGGATGACGGTCCTACCCTTTTCCCTACCTCACCTTAGTTGGTCTGATAATCTGCTGCCTCACCCTCCACTCCCTTTAATTAATATATACTGCCACTTTATTTACTGACCTACAGCATACGTCGGTTTCGGCACACCTCAACTGACTTTTTCATATTAAGGTTATTAACAACAATCATGCCTGAATCATAACCGATGTAGCCACGAACACAAATTTACATATATAAAGCATGAATAAACAAATGGAATATACAAATTGTGTCAATTTACATAACTTAATCTTTTCAGTCTGTCTGAAAAGCAATCTTTAAACAAAACGACTGTTATTATATAGTTATATGCTAGCTATGCAAACAATGTTTAAAATAAATGTTATATTTCTTTTTCCAAACATGAAGTGCTTAGTAGTGAAAGGATTAATGAATAATGAGCTTTAATTTTAGAAAACAAAAGGGTTGTTAACTCAGTGGTAGGCACAGAAACACCATAGGTGTTAAGAGGCACGTATTCTTATTGTGTCTGTTTCATATAGAAATGCTGTTGTTAAAGAAAAATAAGAGTAGAAAAACTATTCACATTTACATAAACTTGCTATCAGTAAAATTGAAGTATTCTCCCATGAGTGTCAAATCGATTTGAAACATTGACAATGTTTCAGAAAAGTTTAATGCCCGACATGGGGCCTACTAAACCTTCAGCTATTGACAACAAATCTTTATAGGCATCTCATTAGACAAGACATTTTATTTTCACAGGGAAACTTAAATCAAGACCTGACAAATTAAATTTGGAACCACTTTTAATGCCTCAAAAAACAAAACAGTATTGATACAATCATATAATAAAATCATGTATTAACCAACTAGTTTGATGTAATTTGAAATCCCTTCCTCTAGGAAGGGAGAATTTTGACATTTTTTATTTTTCACTTTTGCTTGTCCTTTAATTTTGAATGGGATATAATTTTAAAGGTCATAAAATTTAAATCTATCATGTATGTGTTCTATTTTATGCAATAAGTTCATAGGTAAATAAATATTATATATTATATATATATACACCACAGACACAGATACAAACACACACAATATTTCCCTTTTCCCTTGCAGGTGCTGATGACAGAATTGACATTAGGCAGACCAGATACAAAAATACAGGTACGTCAGTAGACATTTGAACCAGAGTATAGGAGAAAAAAAAGGAAGAAGCATAGCATAAAGACATACTTATTTCATAATTCAAAGTATGAAAAATGGACACCTTTAATGCTAATCACAAATAGGATAGAAAACAAGAAAGGGTATTTACCAGGATGGATCCTGGTCTCCATAACATTTTTTCAAGGAGAAGACCACTTCAGCCTTTTTGTTTTACTTTTATTAGGGGAACATTTTCTATCTCCTCTGACATTATGTGGAAACCAGCACATTTTTTTTTTCTTTACGATTGAGTCGCAACAAACATGCCCTAACAGGTTGACCATGTCTGTCGTTTTATTTTATACAGAATAAGGGTAATCACTTGTAATTTTATGTGTGTGCTGTTACATAATCTGTATTATGTATGAATTTTGGTCACTATGGTAGCACCAATCCTGAAAAATGCATGTTATGGGTGTGTCCCCTATTCCTTTCTGTCTTTACTATGTTGTTTCATTTAAGACCTTATCACAACATATAAACAGAGGTTTATTTCTCCCTATACAAAGTATTTTATTGGTTTAAAAAAAAAAAAAAAGCAATTAGCTGGTGTGCAACATCACTCGCCATAGCAACTTAGACAAATCACTTCACTATGAATCATATAGATAAAAAACAGTCCTTGAACAATACAATTTTGATACATACTATGAATTGCAATTAAGCAAAAAAGCACTTATTTCTGTGCACAAATGTTACCAAAGCTTTTAAAATATAACGCGTATGTGCAGTAACTCATTCTCTCCTTTTGTCCAGCCTGCAGTTTTCTAAGCTATAACAGATTTTATCAATTGTTGCTAACCATACACTTTAATGACTAACTAACACACTGTAGCAATAAGTCCTCAGAGAAAGATTTATGGCTTTACTTCCACGGCAGACTAAAATCTAGTCCTTCGGAAATCAAACCAATGCAATGAGTCTGCAGATGAAACGTGCTTAGCGTTAAAATTCCCAATTGCCTTCTGTAAAATAACCCTTGTCTTGAAATGTTCCATTCAATATGATGTTATATGAATACAATGTTTTATAACACCCATTTAAATGGTACTCTTGCAACATAACGAAAAAGTAAAAATATATTTTAAAAATTGCATATGAAAGCATGAATACCTAACAATGAGGTCAAATGTTCTCAAAGAAGGTAGAGAACTGTGATCTACATTCTTGTTGCTAACTATATACTTTAGTAACTACCAAACCATAGCCATATGTCTGCATGAAAACTTTTATGACTATGCATACTCGGTAGACTAAAATATAGTTCTTCAGCAAATGAAGCCAATGCAAAGTCAGCAGAAAAACACAGTTAGAGTTAAAATTCATAGTTCGTAACATAACCAGTGTGTCAAAACATTATGTTCGATACAATGTTGCATAAATTTAAGATTATTTTTAAGACTCATTCAAATGTGAGGTTCCATACATAAAAAAAAAGTAAAATATAAAAAAATACATATAAAAGGATGATCAGCCAACAGTAAAGCCAAGCTTTTTTTCGAAAGCAGGTAAGGAACAGTGACTTAGATAATGTCTTGACAAGATGTGTACCAGCTTTCAAATTAGTTTCACGTTTGAAAACCTAGGCATCTGTGCAGTCCAAAAAGAAAATGGATAGAACATAAGATAAGGACAGACTGAACATTTATAAAAGAAAGCTGAAGCAGAAATGCGCTTGCTGTACAACAAAGTATAAATCACTGTGTTCTCAACTAAGTCAAATACTTTTCTGTTTGCTATTTGAACATTTTTTTTGGTGTTGAATACAGAAGTTGGGAGTAAAGAAATTATAGTTTGTAAGGATAACTTAATTCTTGCATTGCTATATACTAAAGTGATAACTGTTGGAAATTCAAAGCAAATTTATAGTAAATTTCAAATTGAAGGCCAAAGTAGCAGAACTGGAAGTTTTGCTATTTGTGGCTTCAATTTTACACTTACCTTAAATGCACTTTAAATTCCTGGCAATTCTTACTTTAGTAAATAACCCTGTGTGAAACTTAAAGATACTTTAAGCACTTAAACAACTTTAGCTTAATGGAGTGGTCTTGGCCCTGCAATCTAACTGCTCAATCCTCTGCACATTATGAGTTATTGCACTTTATTTTTGCATTTCTTGTTCCACCTTTCCTGCATGTGACCTACACAGTCTCCCTGCAAATTTCCTGTAAAGAGATATCTAATGTTTACACTTCCTTTATTGCAAATTATTTTTCATTTAGAATTCCTTATCTCTTGTTCTATTACTAGCCTGCTCGAACCTACAAGAGCCTCCCGTGTGTGATTAACGTTAAATTTACAGAGCAGGAGATAGAAGTTCCTATATTATCATCATATAACAAATCATGTATATTGCATGGCATAACTTTGTAGAAATTGGCTAGAGATCAATGTCTTGATTCATTATTTTTGGATAAACAAGGCAACAATGTGCGATACTAGTTAGGTATTGTCATGCATAGGAAGGGGCATTAATTCTTGGGATAAAAAAAAATAATTTTGCCTCTTTATGAATCAAGATCACATCTTGAATTTGCTGTGCAATTATGGGCACCTGTTCTGAAGAAGGATATTATAGCACTAGAAAAAGTGCAGAGGGGGGCTACAGAATTAATAAAAGGAATGGAGCATTGTAGTTAAAAAAAAAAAAGGTTAACAAATGTAAATTTCTTTAGTTTGGAAAAATGTTTCTCAGAGGGAATATGATAGCATTATACAAAATATATGGGGCCAATACAAACTAACCAGGACTATACACGGGACACAAGGTCATGCATTTTGACTGGAGGAAAAGAGATTTAGTTTAAAGCAAAGGAAAGGGTTTTTTTTACAGTAAGAACAATAAGGATGGGGAATTCTCAACCTGAAAATCGGGTTGTATCAGAGTCAGATGTGGGGTTTTATCATAGTCAGATATTTAAACAGCACTTGGATAAAACACAATATTCAGGGATATACTTTTTAATTAGTAGGGTAATAGCTTCTTGATCCATTTGCTATCACATTGATCTACAGTACCCTGCAAAAAAAAAAAAAGTGCACAAAACATGTAATATTCATTTTAACAAAGACTTCAAATAGTTTAACAAACTATAAAAAACACTAAACTCCCCCAGAGCTTTCCTCAATGAATTAACAATACTAGACCAATTTTAAGGGAAGAGAACCCAGAAATATGACCGTTCTTTTAAATATGCATCCAAGGTTTTACAGTCCAAGTGGAAATTCTGTAAAAAGATCTGTTCGTATATCTGATATGCTGCTACAGAGTATATAATTCATGGTGTTCTTCATTCCTGGTGTAGAATAATCATGAAACATGAAAGATATATGATTATTACCACGGGATTGATCTATTTATGGAAAGAGTAACTCCTACAGTTATTCACCTTGATGTTTAAGTCCTACCCAATGGGCTTTTACCACAAATTGTTATAATGAACCAAAAGTAAAATACATTATAGTACTCTCATTTAAGTATAAATTGACTGTGGATCCTCTCAAAAGCTGTGATTGGCCTATGCTAAATGTACAATTCATAGATAGCACTAGCTATTAAGGATTATAATTACAGAAATAGTTTCTCCTTTTGATCTATGATCAATGTACATTTGCAAAGCTTGCTATTTATTAAAAATAGAACATCAAATAATGAACTGCTGTAGCAAAATATTAATGACGAGTACAAAGCTCACTATCCTACATTTTATATGTAAAGTACCACTTTTGATCTATTGTAGAATAATCTTTATGAGGCACAGAAGCAGATTTTTTTTATTGTTGATTTCACAAATCCTATCTCTCTAAATAACATAGGTCATTTATATGATTATAATGCAACTAACAGTGTCTTTCAATGTGTGCAAACATAATTTATTTCATGCAAAACGGACCTTTGCGTAACAGACAACCACATTATGCTAATAAACTAATGAGCTAAAATCACTTTGTTTTTCTAATTAATACATGACATCTGATGTGCAACATGTACTAGTGTAAGACAATATTTAAAAGTAACTCCAAGCAAAAAACAATGTTTCCATACAATTGTAATAACCCCTCTATCTGTCTTCATCCAATGCCAAAAATATGAAAAGGTTTAAACTTACCTCTTTTCCCTTGATGAAACCAAGTTCACAATTAGCCTGATCCTTGTTGTCTGATGTCAGGGAGGATGAACTGAAGGAATGATAAGGACAGGGATGGGGGGCTGTCACCATTGTCTCTCTGGCTCCAGCATGCTGTGTGTGCTAGCGTCAGACAACAATTTTGCACAGAATTATCATTAGCCAGCACAAAGTTCTGGGCTGGCTAATTAAACTGTCAGAAGTTGAATAAAATCTCTGGCAGAGAAGGAGTTAATCTCTATATGTGCAGCACTTTACCACAAAACTCTGCACATGCAGACGTGAAGCACCATGATCAGTTCAAATCACTGAAGTGATCATGGTACTTGGAGTAATATTTTAAAGCAGATAAGAGCAACAAAAAATAAATATAACAAACAAAGCTGGACATTTTTACTTGCAAAAGATGTAAACCACCATCACAATGCTTAGTAGGTGGGTTTTAATTAACCCCTTAACGCAGTTAGGGCATACTTTGCCACACCGCAAAGTACGTCCTAACGATTGTTAGCTCTCCTGTCCATGCACACTTACCTAGACCGGTCCGGGGGGATTGACTCTCAAGACAGGCAGTCCCCCTGCTTCTATTTCGGCCCTCCAGGGCCATGTGATTGCAGCGGACATTGCAAAAAACATGTTAAAATCACACATTACCGTAGTATATTAAACATGTATAATATATTATAAGTTAATTAAAACACCTAATTATCTTATTTTATATATATATATATATATATATATATAAAACACAAGATCCAGCGCTCTCACCTATCCACTAAACAGCAACTTCAATGTTGAAAGATTTTATTAGTTTTTTTTAAAACACCTAATCTAGGCAAAAATAATGGGGGTTTAGTTATATTATATGATCATACATTGCATAAGCCTGCCACAACGTCAATATATATAATACATGTATAATTTAATTCTTACTGTATTTTGGTATTAATATATGCATATATTAATACCAAAATACAGTTAGAATTAAATTAAATAATATTAATTATGTAGGTAAAATAAACGCAAATAAAACAACTGTAATGTCATAAGCGTATCTTTATATATATATATATATATATATATATATATATATATATATATATGATACTGAGCAGAACCCTCAAACTCCCAGGCCTCTGGGAGAGTACAAGAATGAGGAATAACCATACCACCCAGGATGGGTGAGAAAATCAATTTTAATTTTTTTTTATATATTCAATGTGTATATTTATCTACTATATTTACATAATTAATTAATTGTATTAATTATAATTCAAGGGACCTGCCTGACAAGCTAGGCAGAAAATCCATTGAATTTAATTTACATGCCCTATTTTTAACCCTGCAACTTTCCATAACACCATAAAATCCTGTACATTTGGGGTACATGACGAATCCCTGAACATAAATATGAGTGTTAGAGCAGTAAAACCTATATTGACAATGATATCAGTGAAAGTGAAGTTTTTTTTAATGAAAAATGCAAAATAAAAAAATTATGAACGCCAAATTTGGACATACCCCATTTTGAATACCCTTGGTTGTCTACTTTTACATATGGTATGCCATGCTGGGGTTAATTTTCATTCCTGGACTGCCATACAGTCCCAAAGGCAGCATAGGCCCAGCAAACCAATCTGGCAAATTTTAATGTGAAAAATGAAAAACGTGAAAATCATATATTTGACCCTGTAACTCTAAAAAAAACTACATCAAATCTGTATATAGTGGGTACTTTTGTACTTTTGAGACATTGCTGAATACAAATATGTGTAATTTATTGCAGTAAAAACTAACCATATTATGATATTAACCAGGGGTCAAGTCCTGGGGAAAAAAGTGTGGGAACTCACCCAAGATACACCTCTTCCTCTCCCCCTAAAATAAATTATACGCTCACATGCATATATATAGTTGGGTAAAGGGATGACAGTGTGTGGAGGCTGAAAGTAATTGGGGATGGTGATATTGTATAGAGGGGGTGTCAGTGTGTGTATGGGGATAATTGAGTGTGTGTTGGTGGGTGACTGTGTGTGTGGGAGGGTGACAGGGTGCTTGTATAGGGGGAGTGTGTGGGTAGGGGGGCTGTGAAGTGGATAGGGGGGTTGTAAGGAGGGTAGGGTGACTGTGAGGTGTATAAGAGGCTGTGAAGTGGGTAGGGGGCTGTGAGATGGGTAGGGGAACTGTGAGTGGGTAGGGGTATTGTGAGTGGCTGGGGGGCTGTGAGGTAGATAGAAGGACTGAGTGGGTAGGGGGGCTGTGAGGTGGGTAGGGGGTCTGTTAGTGGGTAGGGGTCTGTAGGGTTGGTAGGGGGGATGTAAGGTGGGTAGGAATGCTGTGAGAGGATAGGGGAGCTGTGAGCTGGGTAGGGGGCTGTGAGCTGGTAGGGGGTTGTAATGGGGTTGTAGGGTGGGTAGGTGGACAGTGAGTGGATAGGGGGACAGAGTGGGTAGGGGGACTGTGTAGGTAGGGGGCTATAAGGTGAGTAGAGGGACTATAAGGTGGGTAGGGGGTTGTAAGGTGGGTAGGGGGACTGTGAGTGGGTAGGGGGGCTGTGAGGTGGGTAGGGGGTTAGTGAACTGGGTATGGGGACTGTTAGTGGGTAGTGGGGCTCACTGATAGACAGAGACACACACACACTCATTCACAGACATACACACACTCACAGACACACACAGACAGATATATACACACACACACACAGACATTTCCCCCAAACACTCACAGATTGTTTTTAATACCACCCAGCCTCCCTACATTTGGGAGAGCTGGGTGGATTTTTTAACCTGGGGTCCAGTGGGGCTGCTGGCCAGTCTGTGCGTGCAGGAAGGCAGGCGGGCGGTTAAACTCCAGGCGGGCGGCGAGGGAGCGCTGATCTGTGAGCTCTCCCTGCTTAGCTCCCTCGCTCACTGCAGAGTGATACAGGACGTCATATTCCGGCTCCCAGCATCACTCTGCGGTGTGCAAGGGAGCTGAGCAGGGAGAGCTCACAATCACCGCTCCCTCGCCGCCCACCCCGAGGCTAACAAGGCAAATGCCTTGTTTGCCTCATGGGCAAACAAGTCCTGCAGTATCACAAATGGGAACGGCGTTCCTGCTGTGGAAAAAGTGCAGAAAAGCCATTCCAATGCGTTCCTGCAGGACTCGAGCCCTGATATTAACAATTAAAATGCCGTGCAGAACTTGAAAAATAACAATTTCTTAACATCTCAAAGGTTTTTAAATTTTATTCATATTAAATTATGTTTCATATATAAATATTTTATATGAAATGAAAGCCCTGTTTCCCCTGAACAAAATGAGTGTGGGTGTACTTAATATGAAAGAGGTGAATTATGGTTCAACAGATATATAGCGCAAATTCCAGGTTTTGTTTGTTTTGTTTTGATTACAACATGTACATTTGACTGTGTCCTTAACCCCTTAACTACTGAGCCAAATGTACACATTTTGTTTAAAATAAAACGTAAACAAAACATGGAATTTGACTACATGTCTGTTCAACTGTAATTCACCTCTTTCATATTAAGTGCACCCACACTTATTATATACTATTTTATTTAGGAGAAATAGGGCTTTCATTTAAAATCAAATATTTCAGCTATGAAACATAATTTAATATGAATAAAATATAAAAAAATGTGAGAAATTAAGAAAAAAATTTTTTTTTATTTCTGCATGACATTTTAACTGTGAATGTCATAATACTGTTTGCTTTTACTGCAATAAAATATACATATTTGTATTCAGCGATGTCTCATATGTAAAACAGTACCCCCTATGTACAGGTTTTGTGGAGTTTTGGGAACTAACAGGGTCAAATATAGCATACTACATTTTTCAGTTTTTTCACATTGAAAGTCGTCAGATTTGTTACATTGCTTTTGAGATCCAAAGATGAGAATTATCCCAATGATGGCGTACCAATTGCAATAGTAGTCACCTCATAGTAGTGCAAATGGGGTATGTCCAGTCTTTTTTAGTAGGCACTTAGTCACAAACACTGGCCAAAGTTAGCGTTAATATTTGTTTTTGTGTGAAAAATACAAAAAACTAATTTGAATGCCAAATTTAGCCAGTGTTTGTGACTAAGTGGCTACTAAAAAAGACTAGACATACCCCATTTGCAATACCTTGGATTGTCTACTTTTGCAAATGGTATGCCATCATGGGGGTAATTCTAATTCCTGGGCTACCATACGGTGTCTAAGGCAATGTAACCAATCTGGCGAATTTCAATGTTAAAAAACTAAAAACACAAGCCTTAAATTTGGCTCTGTAACTTTTGAAAACACCATAAAACCTGTACATGAGGAGTACTGTTATACTCAGGAGACTTCACTGAACACAAATATTAGTGTTCGAAAAACCATAAAACGTATCACAACAATTATATCGTCAGTGTAAGTGCCGTTTGTGTGTAAAAAAATGCGAAAAACGTCACTTTCACTGATATTGTTGTAATACATTTTACTGGTTTGAAACACTAATATTTGTGTTCAGCAAAGTCTCCTGAGTAAAACAGTACTCCCTTTTGTTTTTATGGTGTCTTGGAAAGTTACAGGGTTAAATATAGTGCAAACAAATTAAATTCTCTGGATTTTATGCCTGGGTTATCAGGCAGGTCCCGCAAATTGTAATTAATAAAATGATTTAATAATGTAAACATATTACATAAATATATACGTAGAATTAAAAAAATATATACCATTTTTTTAAAATTATTTATATTTATATATATATTGATATCAAAATACAGTTAGAACAAAATTACAAATATATATTGGAAGGCAGGGCCTGAAGTTGTGGGAGGGGCTATATCCCTTTAAAGGGGACTCCCCCTCCTACCTCATTCATCTTCTGGTCCAGATGCTCATTTGGATTGCAGGTTCCCAGCATGGTTTCAGTTTCTCCTGACAGCTGCATTTTCAAAGTTTTCAGGTGCTCCTTCCGCTGGTTTCCCTACTAAACAGTGAGTTGGCAAACAGGTATCATTGTACCGGTCTGCAGCCTACACATAGCCTGACCCGCCGAGGTCCACAGCTACAGTATTGTGGGGGACAGAAACCCCCTCGTCAGGGCTGATTCGGCTTGATTCCCGCCGGGGGATCAGGCCTCATGCAGACCAGCCTTCCCCCTCCCCTGCCGCCGCTCACTGCACAGCAGCCGGTTTAATTTATTTGGTAACCCAGCTCCTAACCCCCCTCTCACTACACAACAGTCGGTTCAAGTTAAATGTGTGACCCGGGTCCTAACCTCCCCACCCCCCTCTCACTTCACAGCAGCCGGCTCAATGTATTGTAGGACCCGGCTCCTAACCTCCCCTCCCCCCTACTCCAAGAGCTCGTGGCAGGTAACGGTCAGGCGGCTAATACATTCAAGACCCCCATGGACCTAGTTCACGGGAGTCCGCGTTTTCCGCCACAATAGCCACATGAGTGGGGAAACCAACCCGCCCCCCACCCCAACCTACAAGTGCCCTGTCCCATAAAAACTATTGGGGAGAAAATACAACATTTTAAAATTAAAGAAATTTACTATTTTTTGCCAGGCTCCTTGATAAACCTTGTTAGGATATCAGAAGCTTACAAATCTCTCCTCCCACATCCCCCCCCCCCCAATCTTATTTACCTACAGACAGGGGTTCACTCACCCGGGCAGAGCTCCCTTCACAGCCCTTCACAGCCTCAGCCAGAAAGCACGTCAGAATTACAGCAATGCTGACGGCAATACAGGTTGTAACCACTAGAGGTCGCCCTATAAATAGTAATGTTACCTGGTATATTTAAAATTCTGTGATATGTGTTAACAATGGCCATATTAAAAAAGTGTCAGAGTTATATAATACTTTAGGAATAATAAAGTATTCATTTAATTCATGCACAACCGGTTACGTATACATTTGTGGAAACAACTGTTTAAAGCAGATAAGTCAGATATGAGCTGCTCTCGGGCACTAAATTGTGATGTAATTATGTGACTAGTCTACCTAATATGTGGATCTATGTGACTCAAGAATAAATACCATATACGGTTTCAATTAAATCTTCAGAATTACTTGCGTGGTTACAGACAAATTGCAAGTTCAAGAATATCTTCCCTTTATTTGGTGACCTGGTATACTTATTCCCCTGGCAGGGTCAGAGACCGAGACAAAGACAAAGTATAATATTGCTTCCTTGGTACGTACAACATATGGGCGACATATGTTCTATCACAAATGTATGCCGAGTGCACTTTGTGCCAAGCAGATATTTGTGGCACTGTCATAATGGTTTTAACATGTGTTACAGTCTCAAGAACCAAACTAAGACAGACTTGGCCTTCAGAATCTACTTGCACATTACCTACAACCATAGGTAGGTGGTCCTAGGACATACACCACAAAAGGGGGGGGGGGTAGGCTTCAGCTACAAGATAGCAGTGCACACTTATATGTACCTTATGCCTTCCATTCTGTCATCCAGCACCGGGTTAGGCCCTCCTCCCTAACAGTAATCAAACTACTACAGGACTACCAGGCAAACGTTGGACACTCAGGTAAGTTATCTCGGTTGCAGCAACCAGTATAAGAAACATCAACATGCCCACTTAAGTAATTCTCTAACCCTTCTGCCATAGGGTTAGAGGTCCCGCAAGGCCAACTTCCATCCTGTAAGAGGTATTAAACCCCCACGGGCCAAATCATAGTTAGACACCTCGCATGTTGCATAGCTAGGGCGTTATCCGTCATAATCCTCAATTAACGATAAAATCTCCACTTGTAAAACATGTACAGCAAATCAACCCCACGCGCCAACTATAGTTAAATCCTACTAGCCACTTGGCATTTAATAGGGACTCACCTGCCACAAGTTTAATGAATTATTTCGCCACTTTGGCACTAGTTAAACAACATTTTACACCCTCCATAATGAAACTCACGATTACATACGTATATATATTACAGTATGTCCCAAGTTTATGAAGAAGGAGATGAACTCTCAATGCCTAGTACACTGACCAGGACTGCCACCCCCACACGCAAAGGGGACATCGGCAGCCCGTCATCTATTAGATCATGGACCATCCCACGGAACACGGCCGAACTACGCAAACGTAGTATTCCTTATGCAGCTACGGCCCGCAAGGCAGAATTGTAAAGGTTTATGCAAGCCAATCAGGACAATTCTGACGCCAGGGAACGCACTAGTAATTCAAGCAATGCTAATCTGCATACCATGGTCGCCTCACTAGTGTCTTCCATGGGGCAGATTAATGAGAGACTGGAAAGACTGGAAGCTCGTAGCGGTCCAGTTGTGACACCAGAGCCACCTGCTACCGATATCCCAGGGCCATCACAAGCCCAACCCGGTAATCCTAATACCCCCACCATCCTTGGGTCACAAGTGATCAACCCAGCCCATATGGTACCAGCAAACCTTAAAAAAGACATCCTGGAGGGCAAGGATGAAAATCTAGTCTCTCTGCTTATTGCCTACCAGGATATCAGAAAAAATCGTGCATATACATATGGCGATATTTCTGTGGTCCTCAAGGCCAGAGATCCTAGACTAAGCAAAAAACTAGCAATCCCAGACTTCGTTATCGCATTCGTCATTTACAGGGACGTACTGTGCTCAGTTTACCCACAGAGAAGGGAAGAGTTAGACATGTACATGCATCAGCTGGTAGACCTGGGCAACAAATACGGTGGGTCATCATTTTACGACTACCACCGTTCTTTTTCAACTAAAGCGGCAACAGCTCTCACCCAGTATAACGAAAGAATGGATTGGAGCCTAATGGATACAGAGCTGTTCCTCATGCACTTTGCCAGGCTAAGGTCTCCAGCTTGTGCAATATGTCCGGCTAACAGTTTACACAAAGCTATACACTTATTTAACACCATTGGGGTTCCAGTATCTCCCACCAAGACGGAAGGTCCAGATACGATCATTCAGTTTTTGGGGATACAACTGGACTCCATAACTATGGAAGCCTGCCTCCCTAGAGATAAGATTGACAGCACTCAGACCATACAGCAGTACTTGCGCATAGGCTCATGCAATAGGAAAAAGCTTCAGTCACTGATTGGCTCGCTAAATTTTGCCATCCGTATTATACCCCAAGGAAGAGCATTCATTTCCAGACTCCTGTGCCTTCTTCCGACACTAACTGACGAACACAATGTACCACTCTTGATTTGCAAGCCACAGCAGACTTACACATGTGGAACGTGTTCCTGTCAAACTGGAATGGCAGGAGCATGTTCCCCAAGTCACAGAGGATTTCCCTACCATTTGGACTGACACAGCAGCCTCCACAGGTTTTGCAGCCATTTTTGGGGACAACTGGCTATGGGGTAGATGGCTGGAAGAAGTTAAGCAAATAGAAGGCTTTTTTAGGAATTCTGCACTCTTTGAAGTGTACCCCATAGTAGCAGCAGAAGTCACATGGGGACAGTCTTGGGCAGGTAGACCAGTTCGATGTTTTTCTGACAACTTGGCGATTTGCCACGTCATAAACAAAGGCCGGTCTACCTCTCTAACCATCATGACATTTTATGTGGTTGGCGGCCTGTCATCAGTTTCATCTAGTATATTACCATGTACCGGGTATCTATAATACAGCCGCTGACCAGCTGTTCCGCTTTCAGTTTCAGGTGTTCAGGAAGTCTCTACCAACAGCGTCACCGGTAGCCACGATCGCTCCCCAACTCCAAGATCTAATCATGGACTAGAGAAATTATTACAACACAGCAAGATACTTACAAAACTCACTCTCGCAAAAAACACACATAGCGCATACTATAGAGCTTACTACCTATACAAGAAATTCATGGCAGACCATAATCTCACGAATTGGTTTGACAATGTAACATTGGTGGCTAAAAATGTCACATAATACCACTAAACTATACCTCACGGGTATCCAACATCATATGTTCTCAGAACATCCTAACAACCAAGGGTTTCTCACCTCCTAAACCATTAAAACCCTCCTTAGGGGTATGCTCAAATCGCAAGGACCTACACCGCTATGTAGGTGGCCTATAGACATTCAACTGTTTAAACGTTTGTCAAACCTACTAGATACCACACCGTTCGAACCCCTTACTAACACCACTCTAAAAACTGCCATATACTTGGCTTTTTACAGTTTCTTACGACCCAGATAATTTACCATTACAAGGCAACACGAGTCCAAGCATTGCCTCCGGTATTCTAACTTGTACAAAAAGCAGGACCACTACATATTAAGATTACCTTCAACTAAGACCAGCCAGATGGGGCACGAGGTTCTTATTCAATACTACCCCACCAACAATGCATGGTGCCCGGTGAATGTTTTTAACAACTATCTACAGTCATCACCTACACGAACCTCACTCCCTCTCCCTTCACTGCACATCACAGCACTTACTACCGCCAAATTTGTGATGTATATTCGCTTACTATTGACCAGACTCAGCTTAAACGCCACAAACTATTCTGGGCATTCATTCCGGATAGGGGCAGCCTCCACGGCCTCAGGCCTAGACATCCCGGTTCACATCATAAAAACCTTGGACCGCTGGAAGTCATCCGCTTACGCTGTTTACATACCACAGCCAACACAAGAATTAAGGCATGCGTTTGTGAAAATGTCATCGTAAATATGCTAACTCTTTTTACATAGCCATTTCACTGCCAATCTCTGCTAAATATTGGAGTAAAATTGTGATTTATTTTTTTTTGACACAAACTTATAAAAAAGATCTTCTCGTGTGTATTTCGTAAAGTTGGTGTGTGCTATTCCTGTACAAAACTTTACTTTGTGTTCAGCTACATCTGCTGAGTACAACGATACCCCCATTGTATGTCTTTGGCACTATTTTGTGTAGCTACAGAGCCATATAGGAGACCTGTCCATTTCAGTATTTACAGTAGAATTTTGAGAGACAAATTTTAAGGGCCTATGTTTCAATTTGGGGTATTATAGCAGTTTGACTGTTCAAAAAAACTCCACAAAGGCCTACCATTTGTAAAAGTAGACACTCCATGGTATTTCATATGGTGCATATCGTGCCTTAACATGCCCCCCATTTTTTCACCAATATATGTCAAAGTTTGTGGTAAAAAATTATTTTGGGCATTTTTTACCTACAAATTAAATTTTTGCTGGGCATTTTGTATATTTGATATGTGCCATCATGATCAAAGTCCCAGAATTATGCTCAACTAAGTCTTCTGAGTAAAATTATACCACAATGAATGTCTTTGGCACTATTTTGAGAAGCTACAGTGCTATATAGCAGACCTGTCCATTTCAGTATTTACAGTAGAATTTTGAGAGATGGGTTTGATGGGCCCATGTTTCAATTTGGGGCATTATAGCAGTTTGACTGTTAAAAAAAATCCCACAAAGGCCTACCATTTGTAAAAGTAGACACCCCAGGGTATTTCAAAAGGCATATTTTAAACCTTAGTGTAGGATCATTTTTTTGCTGGTCTAGTAGCAATTAGCATTTTATCTGCCTTTTTGACACACACTTGGAGATGTTACTGTATATTATGCAATCCTTGTATGTGCTATGGAAGTATAACACCTAATATGTTGCTCAGCTGTGTCGTCTTAGTACAAAAATACTCCCATGTGTACCTTTTTCCGGGATATGTGGATGTTGAAGGGGCACATTTAAGACACACAAATTTCATATTTTTCAAATGTGGCAGCTCATGATTGCAAATTACCTCTCAAAGGCAACATCTCTTTTTAAATATAAGCAGCTCGTCAATTCAAATTATGAACAAGTGCATACTATTTGCTGTCAAAGGGGAAATATTTGGCGTAAGCTTATCAGGGGGTAGTACCCAGTCATCTGCATTCCGGGCAATGCTGTCACGGATTCCGGAACCAAAACACAGACAGACCACAAAGAGAGAGAACATAGAGAGAGAAACTGGCTATACATGCAGGGAAGTCAAGTTACAAGCCGAGGTCAAAGGAGTAAAGAAAAACGGAATGATAGGTCAAGGATCAGAGAAGACAGGATAAACGGGAGACAAAGCCAAGATTAGGTAACCAAACAGATGACTAAAAATGACTAAAATCACACCCCAAAACTACTTATTAGGCCTGGGTGTGGAAAATGTTAAAACAGTGGCCAATACATAGGCCGGGCTGAGAGGGGCAATCAGGGCAGTAATAACTGGTCTCAGCTCTTACGCCCCTCTTGTAACACACCCTGCACCTTTTCTGTTTTTTTTTTGGGGGGGGGAGGGGTTGCTGGAACCCTGAAGCAGAAGTGACTTGCCTCCATTCTTATGCTAGGCCCCACTTATGGCACTCAAGCAAACCAGGAATGAGCTTAAACTGAAATGATAGAAACGTGCATTTCAGCTCAGCTTTTACAAAGGCCTTGTGGATTGCCGTCTGCATTATATATATGCCCACTTTTTTGACCATGCCCTGGTCTTTTGCATGATCAAATACGGCTGCAACAGTTGATCGGACAGGTCAACTCCCCCATATGCCGATTGTAATGTGCTATGCAGACCGGCACCCATTCTCCTCTGCCATGAACTGCGACCCTGTGAGTGCGTTCTCCATGGATGGTGGTTAGGATGAACACCTCCTTTTTATCGCGGTACTTTAGTGCCAGCAGTTCATTCTGGCAGAGAGCTGTTCCTCCCCCCCCCCCTTTTTTTTTTTTTTAGTAGAGCCTTTGGGAAACCTGTGCGACTCTTCCAACTAGTGCCACCGGCAACGGTCTCAAAACAGTACAGCATTTTTAGAAGTGGGATACTATTATAACAATTATCAATAAACAAGTGATATCCCTTGTTTAGTAATGGCATGATTAGGTCGCAGACAATTTTCCCACTTGTCTCTACTATATCTGGGCAACCTTCAAGGTGGCTATCCCTTCCTTCATATACACGGAAGGTGTACACATAGCCACTGCCACTTTCACACAATTTATACATTTTTATACCATCTCAGGATATTTTGGATGGGATGTACTGTTTAAATCCCAGTCTTACCTTAAACTTCATGAGGGATTCGTCAAAAGAAATATGTTATTGGGGGGTATAAATAGTGGCAAATTTTTTGTTAAAGTGGGCAATCAGAGGGCGTATTTTATATAGAAGATCATACTGCGGATGACCTTTTGGGGGGCACTTCGTATTGTCATAAATGCATAAATCAAAATGTGTCTTCATATCTGTCCCTCTTCATTGTCTGGGAAAAAATGGGGGTATTGCAAATGGGGTTTGTAGACCAATACATTCTAAATGTGGGCTTTTTAATTATCCCCATTAACATTGTCAGTGCCAAGAATTTTTTCAATTTTGGCACACTGGTTGGGTTCCATCTCTCTTTCCTGGCGATAAGAGACTCTTGATTGTGTGCCAGATATTGCTCAGCATACAGATTACTTTGAGTGACTATCTCCCAAAAAAATCTCATCCCCCAATCCAGCATACAATCCAGCACATTATAACCAGACAGGTCAGCCTGCATGCTAGGATTGGCAGTGAACTCTGGGATGTCTAGTGAACAATTATTAGGGGATACCCAGTCATCTGGACCATGTTCAGCATTAGGGGAATCAGCGATTTCTCATGATGGTCCTGCAGTATCTGGCACATAGTCCCTGTCTGAAGGATTCCTCCCAACTCATTAGAGACTTAATGAGTATTACCTGGGGAGACAAGTGTTTTTTAGTAACCGGCGACGTGGGAAGTTTATACACTATTTTTTCCCATTCATTAGGTTGTAAAGCTGTAGACCATTTTCTTAGTCTATATGGCTTTCTGGATATTCAAATCAGTTTTATTTTGGAGAGTATTCAATTTAATTTAATTAATAAATATTTTTGGTTCGAGGGATCATACTTACTCCCATTAGTTGGTACTGCGATGGGGACCAGGTTTGCAACCAGCTACGCTAATCTTTTTATGTCCTATTGGGACCAATCTTTTTTATCCAACTCGGAATGCTGGGGTAGCAACCTTGACCTCTATCGCAGACTCATCGATGATATCTTTTTTATCTGGAGGGGAGATCATGATTCCCTCAAACATTTTTTAAAATTTTTAAATAATAATGATTATAACATTGTTCTTACTACTAAATTTAGTCCAATTCTTAGACCTTGAAGTTTACATTGAAAACTCTATAATTAAGACTAAAACTTTTTTTTAAAAGTGGATGTGAATAGAGATGAGCCGACACCTGGATGTTCGGGTTCGCCGGGTTCGGACGAACTTTGACAAAAAGATCAAGTTCAGACTCAAACTTGACCCGAACTTGACCCCGAACCCCATTGAAGTCAATGGGGACACTAAAATGGCTCTAAAAAAGTCCTGGAAAGGGCACTAAAATGGCACTAAATGTTTCTAAAATGGCTCTAAAAAAGTCCTGGAAAGGGCTAGAGGGCTGCAAAAGGAAGTAAAATGGGGGTAAGAGTAGGCCAAGTGCCCTGCAATCAAAAGTGGATAGGGAAATAACTTAAAATAACATAAAATACATAAAAATTAAAAATAATCTTGAACTAGGAGGAGGAGGTGGATGTGGAGTAGGAGGTTGAGGAGGCCGTGACCATGGCGGTGTAGGTGGAAGCGGCGGTTGAGGCGGTGGAGGTAGCCAACACTGTTTTTTATTTGTTTGTCTGTTTATTTATTTATTTTAATTGAGGTAGACCCCAAAATATTGGGACAAATAAAAAAAGAAAACAAAGAATAAGTGCATTTGAGTATAACAATGGCTGGGTGAGGCCGGTATAAAAGTCTATTCTGCACAAGGTACAGACAAGTCTGGTGGGATCCATGCCTGGTTCATTTTAATAAACGCGAGCTTGTCCACGTTGGCTGTGGACAGGCGGCTGCGCTTGCCAGCACCTCCAAGGCATAAAAGGCAAGCTCAGGCCATGTGCCCAATTTGGAGACCCAGATGTTGAATGGAGCAGACCTATCAGTTAGTACGTGTAGGCGTGTGCTCACGTACTGTTCCACCATGTTGCTGAAATGCTGCCTCCTGCTAAGACGTTCCATATCAGATGGTGGTGCTGGTTGTTGTGGTGTGCTGACAAAGCTTTTCCACATTTCATCCATGCTAACCCTGCCTTCTGATGTACTGGCGGTTCCCCAGCTGCATTGGCAACCTCTTCTTCCTCCTCTGCCTTCGCCTTGTGCTTCCACTGAGCCCCTGGTGTCAGTTGGGAATGCCCTCAGCAGCGCATCTACCAGCGTGCACTTGTAGTCGCACATCTTCCATTTAAGCTCCAGTGAGGGAATTAAGGACAGCACGTTGTCCTTGTAACGGGGATCCAGCAGGGTGGCCACCCAGTAATCAGCACAAGTTAGAATGTGGGCAACTCGGCAGTCGTTGCACAGGCACTACAGCATGTGTGCCAGGCTGCCCAGAGGCAAGGACAAGCTTTCCTCTGTGGGAGGTGTATCGTCTGTGTACTCCGTATACCCCCAGTCACGCTCCAGTGATGCCCATGAGCTGCGTTGGGGTCCACCCTGCTGTGAACATGGTTCCTCCTTCTCCTCATCCTCCAGAACTGTGCCCTGGCTGGACAATTGTGTACCTGGCCTATGCTGGTGCAGGAACCCACCCTCCGAGCCACTTGTGAATGACTGGCCTGATTACCGTGGAAATGACCCCACTTCCTCCTCTTCCTCCTGTGCCACATCCTCTTCCATCATCGCCCCAAAGCATTTTTTCAAGGAGACATAGAAGCAGGAAAGTAAGGCTGAGAACGGCGTCATCGCCACTGGCCATGTTGGTGGAGTACTCGAAACAGTGCAACATGGCACACAGGTCTCGCATGGAGGCCCACTCATTGGTGGTGAAGTGGTGCTGTTCTGCAGAGCGACTGACCCATGCGTGCTGCAGCTGAATCTCTACTATCGCCTGGTGCTGCTCACACAGTCTCTCCAGCATATGCAACGTGGAGTTCCACCTTGTGGGCACATCACATATGAGGTGGTGAGCGGGAAGGCCAAAGTTACGCTTGCAATGCAGACAGGTGAGCAGCAGCAGGGAGAGAACACCAAAAGCTCTGATATATCTGGGTAGTTTTTCAGGAATTTCTGCACCACCAAATTCAGCACATGCGTCAGCAAGGGATGTGCGTCAAACCGGCTAGGCCCAGAGCTGCTACGAGACTTCACCCATTATCGCACACCACCAGGCCAGGCTTGAGGCTCAGTGGCAAAAACCACTCATCGGTCTGTTGTTCCATGCCCATCCACAGCTCCTGCACGGTGTTGGGTTTTCCCTCAAACATATGAGTTTTAAAACAGCTTGCTGTCATTTCCCCCTGGCTGTGCTGTAGTTGGTGGTGAAGATGTTACACTGACCAGATGAGGAGGTGGTAGAGGAGGAGGAAGCGGAGTAGGAGGAGGCAACAGGAGGCAAAGAGAAATGCCCTGCAATCCTTGGTGGCGGCAGGACATGCGCCAAACTGCTATCCACCTCAGGCCCAGCCACCACTACATTTGCCTAGTGTGCAGTTAGGGAGATATAGTGTCCCTGCCCGTCCTTACTGGTCCATGTATCATTGGTTATGTGGACCTTGCCACAGATGGCGTTGCGGAGTGAACACCTGATTTTGGCTGCCAATTGGTTGTGCAGGGAAGGGATGGCTCGTCTGGAAAAGTAGTCGTGGCTGGGATCCACGTACTGTGAGACAGCCACCGCCATCAGGTTTTTAAAACTGTCCATCTCCACCAGAGTGAATGCCAGCATTTCAAAGGCCATGAATTTTGAAATGCTGGCATTCAGGGCCAGGGATCGTGGGTCGGTAGGGGGGTACTTCCTCCTTCTTCCTCCTTCTCTCCAGTGTTTGGGAGATGGACAGCTGAACGCTTCCATGGGACAGTGTGGAGATGCTTGGGGACGGTGGCGGACGTGGTGACGTTGCTGCCACATCCTCTGTTTGCTGGGTGGCAGGTGCCACTGTCACTCCAGAGGTGGAGGAAGAGGCAGAGACAGCAGCAGAAGAGGAAGCAGGAGGAACCTGAGACCTTTCTTGGTTTTGAGGTGCTTACTCCACTGCAGCTCGTGCTTTGCATGTAGATGCCTGGTCATGCAGGTTGTGCTCAGGTATAGAACGTTTATGCTTCGCTTCAGGCTCTGATTGCACGTGTCTTGTCGTCAGCACATTGTCTGAAGAACTGCCACACCAGGGAACTCCTTGGAGCTGACTTTGGTGTGCTCAGTCCCTGAGTGCGGTGGGCAGTAGCAGGCGTACCGTCTAGGGGACGGCCGCTCCGCTTTTGCACCCTGCTCCCTCTTATGCTGTGCTGGTGCCTCTGTGCAACCACCGCCTCTTCCTCCAAACTGGACACGTCACTTGCATGACCTTGATTCCATGAGGGGTCTATAACCTCATCATCCTCCACATCATCTTCCACCCACCCCTCAACCCTACACTCCTTTCCGGTCTGCACACTGCAGAAAGCTACAGCAGTTGGCACCTGTGTTTCGTCATCATCAGAGACGTTCTGCAGTGGTCCTCGCATGTCCACATCCTCACACATAAGTGGTTGTGCATCAGTGCACTCAATCTCTTCCACTTCTGGGGAAGGGCTAGGTGGATGGCCCACTGAAACCCTGCCAGCAGAGTGATCAAAAAGCATAAGAGACTGCTGCATGACTTGTGGCTCAGACTGCTTGGCTGATTTGCAAGGGGCTGAGGTGAAAGACAGATGGCCATGGGCTACAGGTGCCAACTCTGAGCTTTCAGCAGGGGACCGGGTGGGAGACAATGTGAAGGAACTGGAGGCACTGTCAGCCATCCAATCTACTATCGCCTGTATTTGTTCTGGCCTCACCATTCGTAGAGCGGCATTCGGGCCTACCAAATAACGCTGAAGGTTCTGTCGCATACTCGCACCTGAGAAAGGTATTTCACTTGTGCGTGTAGCTGGCACAGATCGACCACATCCTCTCCCTGCAACAGGAGCTCCACTAACACCAGCAGTACCAAGACCAGGGCCACGTCCTCATTCTTTGCGTTCAACCACCAAACTAACAGATGGTTTATGTCAGGCGACAATGTAACTGCCAATAGTCAACAATTACGTTCACTGACAGTAAGGCAGTGCCGGTGTCCTAAAGAGAAAAAATTTCTAGAGGTCACACAACAGTGTGACAGGCATAATTAATACAGTTACTTCACTGTCTCAAAAAATGTGAATTTGTCAACCAACAATGTAACAGTAGTATTTAAATTAGAATTTTATTAAAGTGCGATGTAACCAGAGTATTTGACGGTTCTATTTGACTCTCAGATATGAAGTGCACGCCCCAAATTTACATTTTAGCACCAAAAAAATTAAATTTTTCAAAGTGTGATGTAACCCCAGTAATTGACGGTTCCATTTGAATCTCAGATATGAAGTGCATGCCCCAAATTTACTTTTAAGCACCAAAAAAAATTAGAATTTTTCAAAGTGTGATGTAACCACAGTATTTGACGGTTCTATTTGACTTTCAGATATGAAGTATATGCCACAAATTTACTTTCTAGCACCAAACAAAATTGAATTTTTCAAAGTGCTATGTAACCACAGTATTTGACGGTTCGATTTGACTCTCAGATATGAAGTGCACACCCCAAATGTACTTTTTAGCACCCAAAAAATTTTAATTTTTCAAAGTGCGATGTAACCACAGTATTTGACGGTTCTTTTTGACTCTCAGATATGAAGTGCATGCCCCAAATTTACTTTTTAGCACCAAAGAAATGTGCATTTTTCAAAGTGCGATGTAACCACAGTATTTGACGGTTCTATTGGACGCTCAGATATGAAGTGCACGCCCCAAATTTACTTTTTAGCACAAAAACTATTTGAATTTTTCAAAGTGCGATGTAACCACAGTATTTGACCTTTTTTATTTGACTCTCAGATATTAAGTGCACGCCACAAATATACTTTTTAGCAGCAAAAACTGAAATGTTACAGCAGTATTTAAAAATGCCTAGATGTTGCCCACTGAGCTACCAGAACAGGATTAAAGTAATGTGCCTGGCACACATGCAGTTGCAATTGCCCACCTAACAAACAGACTGATTGCTTATTTCTCTGTGGCACTGGGCTCAGGGCAGAGTACAAAAATGTAGTATAGCACCCACAAAAATAATCGCTGTAGTTTGCAGATTCAACACCAGAATTCTTTCCTAATCTGTCCCTCACAGCTGCAGCATCCTCTCCCTACACTTATAAGAGCTCATGTGACTCCAGCTTATATAGAGGCTGGGTAACATGCTGCACTGGCCAATCACAGCCATGCCATTAGTAGGCATGGCTGTGATGGCTTCTAAGGGCACATGAGTCAAACGCTTGTTGATTGGCTGCCCTGCAGCTTTTCAAAACGCGCCATTAAATTGCCGAACACCGAACTCGAACCTGAACTGTTACTGAAATGTTCGGGTTCGGGGACAAAAATCGTAATGTTCGATACGAACCCGAACTTTACAGTTCAGGTTTGCTCATCTCTAGATGTGAACAGTTTTATTGATACCACTAGCTGCCATTTTGGACCCTGGCTTGGAAATGTCCCTAGAGGATAAATTCCTCTTGTATTTAAAGGTTTTTTATGGATACCTTATTTTACAACCGTGCTTTTACCTGCTTATTTTATTTCATCCTTTATTTCATCTATTATGATTTTTATTTCTGCACATTTGTTACTTTTAATAGGTTCCAAACTTAACCTTTATATGCATATTTTATGTTAATGTTTACATATCGCTCTGTTTGAGGATTTCTTTCCCTCAAGTAAAATGGTGCCTGGACTACTTCCGCCCTTCCGCCGGACTTACTCTAAAACTGGAAGTGACGTAAACATGCGCCATGATGACCTATTATTCACCCGCCAGAAATGATGTCACACGGAAGCCAGGTGTACATAATGGACATTAATCACACACATATATTCAGAAAGGATGGAGGCATTGATCAGCATTGAAGAACACTCCAGGAGGAGTCGAAACGTGTCTGCTGACTTTTACTTCGGACTCTTTATTAAAAAATTTCTGCGGTGACTTATATTTGCTATTTATTCACTGCTTATTGTCCCAATTATGTTATTAACCCAGAGTTATACTTTTTAACCATAATAAAGTCTTTTATATTTACCTGGAGCCTCTATCTTCAGTATTTCCATCATAGAGGTATACACATCTTTAAGGACAATAGTACCTACAGGGTAATGCGTTCAGGAGCAAATTCACTTGTATATGGCTTAATATGTACAGTTGAATAAAGTTAATAGTTTCACCAGGATGTGTGGTGTGTAAACCTATAAATCTGCTACAGGCAGATTCTATTTGTTACACACCAAATAATCTGCTTAATATAAAGCGGTAACTTAATACAGATTAACCATATCTCTAGACAGGTTTTGGGTGTATCCCTGTCTTAGTTCAGTTTTGAGCCATTCACTTTTAGTCAGACTCCCTCATTTTGCTGTGTTGCATTAGGCAGACCAGTTCTTATTTATACACATCTTTAAGCCTGCATAGGCACCCTGGAGCGCATTATATAGAGCCTGATCCGGCTCTATACATATTGCACTATTCTACTTTGTTCTTTTATCTGAATATACAGAAAGCACTATGTGTTATTATTTTTTTTATTTTTTTGATATTCCTGTCTATTTGCTATACATAGATAGGTATTTATACTGTATGTTCCTGTGCCTAAGGTGTACATTTTATTCTGTGTTTACTAGTCCCTGTCCCCTGCGTCACTCCCTGTGTCACTCTCTGAGACAGTCTCAGTCCCCTCTGAGTAAGCCACTAACAGGGCATAAGCCTCCTCTGAGCTATACTACCTAAGCATTATGTATTAAGGTAATAAACTTTAACTAAATAACTAAACTTTAATTTTGTTTTACTTTTTTTTCCTTTCCCCCCTAACTAGCTTATCACTAAATTCCCACTAAATTCCACCCACCCCAACTAATTAAATCACAAATTAATAAAAATAAATGTTAAAATTTAACCCCTTAATGTTACTAAAAAAATCCAGATTAACCCCTGAGGTTAAAAAAAAAAAAATAGATCACAATAAAGTATAGTGATCTGTATTTTGATCACTGCTGGCAGTCAATCAGCAGGGAAAAGGTTAATTTTTTTAAAAGAACACAGAAAAGGGTATTTGGAACCTCTTCAGACAATGTATTCACTTCAGGGATACAATGTAATAATGATCTGTCTCTCTCCACTTCAAAAACCCACAAGAGGTGGAAGGAGGAGGATCTTATATCCTAGCAGCATTGTGACCTCTGTGGCTGTTGCTTGTCTGACCCTGACTCGGAGGCACCCAGCAACAGCATTAACCCTGCGATCGCCGGCACCACGGCGATCTGGGGTTATTTTTAGCGCATGACAGATCGTGTCCGTCATCCGCCATTAAGTGCTTCCCCAGCATGACTGACCTGGTCCGTCATCCTTCATTAAGAAGTTAAGGGGTTAAAGGAACAATGTAGGGTCAGGAATACAAATGTGTATTCCTGACCCTATAGTGTTAAAATCACATTTTAGCCTCTGGATCCTCTTTGCTCCTTCGCCCCTCTTTGCCCTGTAGTCCAGGTGCCATTAAAACAAAATAAAATGGCACCAGCACCACCCATGATCGGCCCTCTTGGCTGAGATCATCAAAACTGATCATCTCAGCAAATCCAAAAGGAGGCAGTAATGTAAATGTCTCTAGGCAGTAATGTGAACATTAGAGTTACAGAAAAAAACCTACAGGGTCACTCAGTAGACACCAGAACAACTACATTAATTTGTTCTGGTGACTAAAGTGTTATTTTAAACATTGATATAATGAAAATGTCTTTACATTTCAAGGTGAATTAATATGTTGTTTTCTTGTTTAGTGGATAATTAATTTATTATTAGGGTTTAATGATTTATTAGTATCATTCCAGATGTATATGAAATAACTGTTGTGCATGTCACACGTGTGTTGGAATGGAATGTTCCTATTGACTGCTGATTTAAACAATTGCCTCTTTAGAAATAAACTCAAAAGAAACAAATAAATCAAATATTCATGGTTATCTACTAAAGTGAGAATTCAAAGTGAATTACAAATTTTGGCCTAAGTAGTTATACATACAGCATAACAGTTTTTTTCAGATATTTGGGCTTTAAATTTGAAATTCACTTTAAATTCTCACTTTAGAAAATAATAATGTTTGTGTATAGCAGTTGAACATGGATATGTCATTAAATAAATAAAGTAATTCACCACATTTTTTTTTTTTTGGTTCCCTTTGATTGTTGTTTTGTTTTGATTTTTTTCTGATAATCTTTTTTTAAAGTGTTTAACAAGCCTTACAAGGCTCTCCCATTCTATGCAATTTCGTTCAGAGCATTCTGATTGGTTTGCTTGTAAAATCTCGGGTTTGTTAGCCAACCAGAGTGCAATGACAAGCAAATCTTATTTATTTATTTTATTATTCTCTACACTTGTATTAGAGTGAGCAGCCACTGACTGCTTGCTGGTAAGCAGAAATACCAACATGCATTGCAAGTGAGGGCAGGGTGGAGGCTTAAAAATCCCCCTCTATGGGGATCACAATAAAATTCATAGGTTTTATTTAATTTCTATGTTTATTTTAAGGTTCGTAATTAAAAATGCAAATAAATGGGCTTTCAGATGAGGAGTTTTCTGTTGCAGCAGACCCATTTATCAGATTCAGATGCTTGACTTTCTTCTGGCATTGAATCCAGTCGAAATTTGATAAAAGTTCATCCAAAAATAGTTGCAATTTTTTCGATTATTTTCAGTCGATAAAATTAAATAAAGGCCAATATTAGTATTAAAAAATCAGTGTATTACACATATGTGCACATTAAAATATGCTACACTATTTTTTGCTCTTTAATGTAACTTTATCAGCTATACAGGGAGTGCAGAATTATTAGGCAAATTAGTATTTTGACCACATTATCCTCTTTATGCATGTTGTCTTACTTCAAGCTGTATAGGCTCGAAAGCCTACTACCAATTAAGCATATTAGGTGATGTGCATCTCTGTAATGAGAAGGGGTGTGGTCTAATGACATCAACACCCTATATCAGGTGTGCATAATTATTAGGCAACTTCCTTTCCTTTGGCAAAATGGGTCAAAAGAAGGACTTGACAGGCTCAGAAAAGTCAAAAATAGTTAGATATCTTGCAGAGGGATGCAGCATTCTTAAAATTGCAAAGCTTCTGAAGCGTGATCATCGAACAATCAAGCGTTTCATTCAAAATAGTCAACAGGGTCGCAAGAAGCGTGTGGAAAAACCAAGGCGCAAAATAACTGCCCATGAACTGAGAAAAGTCAAGCGTGCAGCTGCCACGATGCCACTTGCCACCAGTTTGGCCATATTTCAGAGCTGCAACATCACTGGAGTGCCCAAAAGCACAAGGTGTGCAATACTCAGAGACATGGCCAAGGTAAGAAAGGCTGAAAGACGACCACCACTGAACAAGACACACAAGCTGAAACGTCAAGACTGGGCCAAGAAATATCTCAAGACTGATTTTTCTAAGGTTTTATGGACTGATGAAATGAGAGTGAGTCTTGATGGGCCAGATGGATGGGCCCGTGGCTGGATTGGTAAAGGGCAGAGAGCTCCAGTCCGACTCAGACGCCAGCAAGGTGGAGGTGGAGTACTGGTTTGGGCTGGTATCATCAAAGATGAGCTTGTGGGGCCTTTTCGGGTTGAGGATGGAGTCAAGCTCAACTCCCAGTCCTACTGCCAGTTCCTGGAAGACACCTTCTTCAAGCAGTGGTACAGGAAGAAGTCTGCATCCTTCAAGAAAAACATGATTTTCATGCAGGACAATGCTCCATCACACGCGTCCAAGTACTCCACAGCGTGGCTGGCAAGAAAGGGTATAAAAGAAGAAAATCTAATGACATGGCCTCCTTGTTCACCTGATCTGAACCCCATTGAGAACCTGTGGTCCATCATCAAATGTGAGATTTACAAGGAGGGAAAACAGTACACCTCTCTGAACAGTGTCTGGGAGGCTGTGGTTGCTGCTGCACGCAATGTTGATGGTGAACAGATCAAAACACTGACAGAATCCATGGATGGCAGGCTTTTGAGTGTCCTTGCAAAGAAAGGTGGCTATATTGGTCACTGATTTGTTTTTGTTTTGTTTTTGAATGTCAGAAATGTATATTTGTGAATGTTGAGATGTTATATTGGTTTCACTGGTAATAATAAATAATTGAAATGGGTATATATTTGTTTTTTGTTAAGTTGCCTAATAATTATGCACAGTAATAGTCACCTGCACACACAGATATCCCCCTAACATAGCTATAACTAAAAACAAACTAAAAACTACTTCCAAAAATATTCAGCTTTGATATTAATGAGTTTTTTGGGTTCATTGAGAACATGGTTGTTGTTCAATAATAAAATTAATCCTCAAAAATACAACTTGCCTAATAATTCTGCACTCCCTGTATAAAAGGTACTTCAATTATATACAATTGAGATTTTTTAATTACTTACATTACTTACATTATAAAAGGGTATCTCATTAATTTTTGCAAGATCCACATTTGCTATCATGATTTAAAGCATACAGAACAGGAAAAAATGGATGGAGCAATATGAGTCCTCTCTTCTCAACTTGTAGTTCTGTAGAGACAGAGAGGTACACACAATAGTGCAGATGGCTATAGACAAGTGTGGCTAGGTGATAGATGAAAACACTCACAAACGTAGAGCCAATTGGACCTGGCTCTGGTATCAAGGCCTCAGGATCTTTTGGGGGTGATCCAAATCCCTCTGGAGATGTTCTGGATGTCCAAGGATACTTTAAACGTAGAGCCAATTGGACCTGGCTCTGGTATCAAGGCCTCAGGATCTTTTGGGGGTGATCCAAATCCCTCTGGAGATGTTCTGGATGTCCAAGGATACTTTCTTGTTCCACCATAAACAGCAAGGGATTCAGTTAGATGTAAAGTAAAATATAATTTATTAATACATATAAAATATATAGGAAAGATAAGTATGAAATATCAGCCAAAACGCGTTTCGCCTCTTGGGCTTCCTCAGTTGGCTGTGTACTAGTCTCTGAGTCCTTCTCTGCCTTTAAACGTTGGTTTCGCGGTCTTTTTCAACGTGGAACGCACCTTGCGTTCCATCTTCCTGATCGTTTGGTTACTTCCGGGTTCTGTGGATGCGGACAATCACGTGGGGCTTTTCGTAGGTGGAACGCATCTTGCGTTCCATTCTCCGATCTGTGTTTACTTCCTGGCTTTGGTCATGTGAGTCATCACGTGTATAGCGTTTCGTGCACGTGATATCTAATTTGCATTGTGGAATACTCTTTCGATGGATATTCCTCTCGGGCTAATGATTCCATAATAAGTTCACTAACATATAAATATGATAATCACTGTATGCTAATTGACCATTATAAATGTAAATATACCTGGGTAAACAACAAGATAAATGGATATATAAACAGACTCTTTGAGGTAGCAAAACATTTAGCTTTAAAATTAACAATTGGATAGCTAAGTTCTTAAAGTGACAGTGCATGATTCTAAACATAACCTAATCAGTATTTAGGAATGCAATTGTTTGGCTCAAAAAGGCTGTTTTACACAGGGCTTCAATTTTAAACAAAAAAAAAAAGAGAAAGGGAAGAAAAAGAAAGAAGAAGAAAGAGAAAGTAATGTTAATGGATCATGTGAAACAGAATTTTACCATGGAGATGTATATACATTATACCCTTATTTCCTTAGATTTGTAAAGTGACAGTGTACAATTACTTTTAATGTAAACTCAGCTCATAAGTGACTTGGTGCTTGTGTGCTTAAAGTGACAATGCTTTTATGATGTTCTGAAAAATATTATTATACATAGTCTTGCAAGATCTTGGTTTAATCTCATATTAATCTCAAAATAAATACATATATTTATGACTAATGGATGGAAGAGAAGAAAAAAAAGCAATTTATAGAGAAAGGCTATAGTGAAATTGAACTAATGATATGTATGGAAGAAGTTAGAAAAATTAGAAGACAGGAACTTATTAAATCTAAAGGAAATACAAAAAAGAAAAACAATACATATAATGAAAGCAAAATAAAAATTCCCTTTATATGCAACCACAGCGGAAACAATGCCACTATAAGAAAAATTGTTAAAAAATACTGGCCAGTCCTACAAGAAGACCCTATTTTAAAACAGATTTTACCTCCCAAGCCGATGATAGTGTATAGAGGATGTAAAAATCTAAAACAAATGGTAGTTAAAAGTAGTTTTAAAAATAAAAATACAGAACATTTTTTAAATAAAAATAAAGGTTTATATGGTTGTGGATCCTGTCTAGCCTGTAGAGGTACCAATCAGAGTAAAAGACACATCACCTCCTTCAACTACCAAAAAGATAAAAAATTCACAATTAATAATCTACTAACATGTTTTTCAAAAAATGTCATTTATATTCTTGGATGCCCGTGTGGTCTGATGTATGTAGGCAGAACTATTAGAAGCCTACATGTCAGGATCGCAGAACATGTAAGAAACATCAAAAAGGGTTTAGAAACGCACAGTGTATCGAATCATTTTAAGATACACCACAACAGTGAACCAAAAAACATGTTCTTTTGCGCCTTCAAATTGGTACAAAAAGATTGGAGGGGAGGAGATTTTAATAAAAAAATAGGAGAAGAAGAGATGAAATTTATTTATAATTTTAAAACACTTATTCCACACGGCCTTAATCAAGATTTCGAATTATGCCACTTTTTATAGTTCCCTTTTTTTTTTTTTTTTTCTCTTCCATCCATTAGTCATAAATATATGTATTTATTTTGAGATTAATATGAGATTAAACCAAGATCTTGCAAAACTATGTATAATAATATTTTTCAGAACATCATAAAAGCATTGTCACTTTAAGCACACAAGCACCAAGTCACTTATGAGCTGAGTTTACATTAAAAGTAATTGTACACTGTCACTTTACAAATCTAAGGAAATAAGGGTATAATGTATATACATCTCCATGGTAAAATTCTGTTTCACATGATCCATTAACATTACTTTCTCTTTCTTCTTCTTTCTTTTTCTTCCCTTTCTCTTTTTTTTTGTTTAAAATTGAAGCCCTGTGCAAAACAGCCTTTTTGAGCCAAACAATTGCATTCCTAAATACTGATTAGGTTATGTTTAGAATCATGCACTGTCACTTTAAGAACTTAGCTATCCAATTGTTAATTTTAAAGCTAAATGTTTTGCCACCTCAAAGAGTCTGTTTATATATCCATTTATCTTGTTGTTTACCCAGGTATATTTACATTTATAATGGTCAATTAGCATACAGTGATTATCATATTTATATGTTAGTGAACTTATTATGGAATCATTAGCCCGAGAGGAATATCCATCGAAAGAGTATTCCATAATGCAAATTAGATATCACGTGCACGAAACGCTATACACGTGATGACTCACATGACCAAAGCCAGGAAGTAAACACAGATCGGAGAATGGAACGCAAGATGCGTTCCACCTACGAAAAGACCGCCCCACGTGATTGTCCGCATCCACAGAACCCGGAAGTAACCAACGATCAGGAAGATGGAACGCAAGGTGCGTTCCACGTTGAAAAAGACCGCGAAACCAACGTTTAAAGGCAGAGAAGGACTCAGAGACTAGTACACAGCCAACTGAGGAAGCCCAAGAGGCGAAACGCGTTTTGGCTGTTATTTCATACTTATCTTTCCTATATATTTTATATGTATTAATAAATTATATTTTACTTTACATCTAACTGAATCCCTTGCTGTTTATGGTGGAACAAGAAAGTATCCTTGGACATCCAGAACATCTCCAGAGGGATTTGGATCACCCCCAAAAGATCCTGAGGCCTTGATACCAGAGCCAGGTCCAATTGGCTCTACGTTTAAAGTATCCTTGGACATCCAGAACATCTCCAGAGGGATTTGGATCACCCCCAAAAGATCCTGAGGCCTTGATACCAGAGCCAGGTCCAATTGGCTCTACGTTTGTGAGTGTTTTCATCTATCACCTAGCCACACTTGTCTATAGCCATCTGCACTATTGTGTGTACCTCTCTGTCTCTACAGAACTACAAGTTGAGAAGAGAGGACTCATATTGCTCCATCCATTTTTTCCTGTTCTGTATGTATTTAACAGTGTTGGTATAGGGGATCCCACACGGGTGTTTTAGAGCAATCTATTTGTATCACTATTTGTGCATACCATTTGTTTTGTACATTGTTAGGAGTGTTTCTTTGTATTAGATCACCCCACATCCTCTGGTATTGCACTACAGTGACTATCCATGGCTTTAATAGAAAATAGAAATTATTTAACTGCCAATATAGATTCAGTATTTGGCAACAATGAAAGTACCCCATTAAAAGAAACATATGAAGATAACACTATGTGTAGCAGAAATTTAGAAAGATCGCTAATCAAGGAAATGAAGGCAAAATGGGAAATCGCCACTTTAAACAAATATGTAAGGGAAAAAATAACCCCTAGAGGGTTAAGATTTTATAAAGATCCAGCCTTCGATAGAGAAGACCCATATTTTATGGAAGGATGGAACAAAATGTTGGATGGATTCTCGTTTAGTGCTATGGGATACATAGTATCTAGACGAGAAGAACATCTGCAAAACATTGATAATGATATTAAGAAATGGAAAGACAAGTTAAGTAACACCACGAGTCCAGAAACCTTTAACACTATAGTTAAAGAAATAACCAAAAAAGTTGAAAAAGTAGAAAAAGATGTCATAGAGATTAAGAAAAAGAAATATCTAAGAGACATAAATGACTATAAAACCGGGAACGTAAGAAACAATTATAAAGATAACAGAACTCAGAAACCACTTTTTAAACAGACTAACTATAACAGAGAAAGACAGAGACAGAACTTTTATGAATCACGACATAATTTTAGAATTAAAGATTTTAATACACAAACAACTAATAACAGAAATAGGGATTTCAGAGAAGAGAGACCTAGAGACCCTAGAACGGAGAGACCAACAAGGAACAATCAATATGATCATAGAACATATAGTGAAGTGGTAAGAAACCCAAGGAGAAATCAACAACAAATAGAATATAAACAAGCTCCAAAGACAGGAAGAAATTATTCTCACCCCACTAACCCTAACGAAATTCCACTAACAAATAGATTCAAAATTCTAGAAGCTCAAGATCAGGATACATTTTTTCGGCAGGACCCAATCCAACACCATCGGAAACGATTTCAACAGATAGGCGAATCACCAGGGAAAAGATCAAGACTATCGGAAGGAGAATTAGAGGAGGAAGAAGAGGAAGAACTACGGAGCAGAGAAAAAAGGGGGAGGAACTGAATATGGATGGAATCTTTAACTTAACAGGATCCCCTTTAAAAAAAGAACAGATAAATATCTTAAATAAAGGCTTAAAATTTGCTCCCACATCAGATTTTAACGATTTTAATTTTTTTATAGACGTCAATAAATTTATTAGACATTTAAGCCTTAAAAAATTCTTCTTTAATAAACAACCAAATAGTATTTTAGAAAAAGAATCAGAATTTATACAAACCGAATTAAAACAAAAATCTCATTTTTTTCCAAGATTCATGATCTCAGATGAGATGAAAACTTTTGAAAAAATGTTAATAATGGAAGGACAAAAGATTAAAAAATTTAATAAATTTCAAAAAAATCTATCTTCGACAGAATTCAAAGCTATAAACAATATGAAAAAAGATAAAAAAATTACCATTAAACCAGCCGATAAAGGGGGGGGGGTTGTAGTATTGAAAACCGACGATTACGTACAAGAAGCAGAAAGGATCCTATTAGATGAAAAAACATACAAAAAGATAAATACTAATCCTAGTATAGACATACAAGAGAAATTTGAAAGGTATATTGAAAAAGGTGTGACGTTAGGAATTTTAACAGAAGATGAAAAGAAATATTTATCTATCCCATATCCGAAAACTCCAGTTTTTTATTATCTACCAAAAGTCCACAAAAACAAAAAGAATCCCCCAGGAAGACCCATTATCTCGGGTATAGATTCCGTATCCTCAAGAGTCTCAGAATATATCGATAAATTACTACAACCGATAGTTATAAGAAATCCATCATATCTTAAGGACACTATACATATGTTGCAAATTTTAAATGACACTAAATGGAGCGACAACTATTTTTTAGTCACAAGTGATGTGAGTTCCCTATACAGTATCATACCCCATCATTTGGGAATAGAGGCAGTGCAATATTTTTTAAAAAAAGCAGATTTTAAAGACATACAGACAGATTTTATTTTAGAGGGCATCCTTTTAATCTTAACTAATAACTATTTTTGGTTTAAGGATTCATTTTTTCTACAAATCACAGGCACGGCGATGGGCACCAAGTTCGCCCCGAGTTACGCCAACTTGTTTATGGCGTATTGGGAAGAGAAGGTTGTCACACAAAATACCCAAGTTGCGAACTTGGTGTCCTATCGCCGTTACATTGACGATATTTTTTTTATATGGACAGAAAGAGAAACACAATTAAATGATTTCTTAGAAGTTTTAAACAACAATGAGTGGGGGATCGTTTTAACGTCTACATACAGCAAGAGTCATATCCAATTTTTAGATCTGGAGATTTTCATCTCAGATTTAACTATACATACAAAGAACTATTTTAAAGACGTAGACGCTAATAGTTACATCGAAAAGAAGAGTTGTCACTACACCCCGTGGTTATCCAACGCTCCAAAAAGCCAATTTCTAAGAATCAGAAGGAACTGTACCAAAGAGGAAGACTACACACTACAAGCAGAAAAAATTAAAAAGCAATTTATAGAGAAAGGCTATAGTGAAATTGAACTAATGATATGTATGGAAGAAGTTAGAAAAATTAGAAGACAGGAACTTATTAAATCTAAAGGAAATACAAAAAAGAAAAACAATACATATAATGAAAGCAAAATAAAAATTCCCTTTATATGCAACCACAGCGGAAACAATGCCACTATAAGAAAAATTGTTAAAAAATACTGGCCAGTCCTACAAGAAGACCCTATTTTAAAACAGATTTTACCTCCCAAGCCGATGATAGTGTATAGAGGATGTAAAAATCTAAAACAAATGGTAGTTAAAAGTAGTTTTAAAAATAAAAATACAGAACATTTTTTAAATAAAAATAAAGGTTTTTATGGTTGTGGATCCTGTCTAGCCTGTAGAGGTACCAATCAGAGTAAAAGACACATCACCTCCTTCAACTACCAAAAAGATAAAAAATTCACAATTAATAATCTACTAACATGTTTTTCAAAAAATGTCATTTATATTCTTGGATGCCCGTGTGGTCTGATGTATGTAGGCAGAACTATTAGAAGCCTACATGTCAGGATCGCAGAACATGTAAGAAACATCAAAAAGGGTTTAGAAACGCACAGTGTATCGAATCATTTTAAGATACACCACAACAGTGAACCAAAAAACATGTTCTTTTGCGCCTTCAAATTGGTACAAAAAGATTGGAGGGGAGGAGATTTTAATAAAAAAATAGGAGAAGAAGAGATGAAATTTATTTATAATTTTAAAACACTTATTCCACACGGCCTTAATCAAGATTTCGAATTATGCCACTTTTTATAGTTCCCTTTTTTTTTTTTTTTTTCTCTTCCATCCATTAGTCATAAATATATGTATTTATTTTGAGATTAATATGAGATTAAACCAAGATCTTGCAAAACTATGTATAATAATATTTTTCAGAACATCATAAAAGCATTGTCACTTTAAGCACACAAGCACCAAGTCACTTATGAGCTGAGTTTACATTAAAAGTAATTGTACACTGTCACTTTACAAATCTAAGGAAATAAGGGTATAATGTATATACATCTCCATGGTAAAATTCTGTTTCACATGATCCATTAACATTACTTTCTCTTTCTTCTTCTTTCTTTTTCTTCCCTTTCTCTTTTTTTTTTTTGTTTAAAATTGAAGCCCTGTGTAAAACAGCCTTTTTGAGCCAAACAATTGCATTCCTAAATACTGATTAGGTTATGTTTAGAATCATGCACTGTCACTTTAAGAACTTAGCTATCCAATTGTTAATTTTAAAGCTAAATGTTTTGCTACCTCAAAGAGTCTGTTTATATATCCATTTATCTTGTTGTTTACCCAGGTATATTTACATTTATAATGGTCAATTAGTATACAGTGATTATCACATTAATATGTTAGTGAACTTATTATTTAATTATTAGCCCGAGAGGAATATCCATCGAAAGAGTATTCCACAATGCAAATTAGACATCACGTGCACGAAACGCTATACACGTGATGACACACATGACCGAAGCCAGGAAGTAAACACAGATCGGAGAATGGAACGCAAGATGCGTTCCACCTACGAAAAGACCGCCCCACGTGATTGTCCACATTTACAGAACCCGGAAGTAACCAACGATCAGGAAGATGGAACGCAAGGTGCGTTCCACGCTGAAAAAGACCGCGAAACCAACGTTTAAAGGCAGAGAAGGACTCAGAGACTAGTACACAGCCAACTGAGGAAGCCCAAGAGGCGAAACGCGTTTTGGCTGTTATTTCATACTTATCTTTCCTATATATTTTATATGTATTAATAAATTATATTTTACTTTACATCTAATTGAATCCCTTGCTTTTTATGGTGGAACAAGAAAGTATCCTTGGACATCCAGAACATCTCCAGAGGGATTTGGATCACCCCCAAAAGATCCTGAGGCCTTGATACCAGAGCCAGGTCCAATTGGCTCTACATTTGTGAGTGTTTTCATCTATCACCTAGCCACACCTGTCTATAGCCATCTGCACTATTGTGTGTACCTCTCTGTCTCCACAGAACTACAAGTCGAGAAGAGAGGATTAATATTGCTCCATCCATTTTTTCCTGTTCTGTATGTATTTAACAGTGTTGGTATAGGGGATCCTACACGGGTGTTTTAGAGCAATCTATTTGTATCACTATTTGTGCATACCATTTGTTTAGTAAAGAGATCTGGCTGAATAGATCAGTGAGTGAGGACATTCCAAATCTGTGCCAGGATATTCCAAATCTGCATTTTTATCGCGGTCTCCAGGAAGGAAGCGTGGTAGTGCGACCAAATGTTGGGTAGATCCATCTCGCCCTCACTAGATTGGTCAGAGAAAGAAGTGATTTATGTTAGTTCCAAATGAAAACATTACAGAGTCCATGTAGATTCTTTCAATATGAAGCTGGTATCCTAACTGGTAGCATCCTACACATGTATAGTATCTGCGGCAGTGTCATCATTGAGTTTATTTTACCTAGCCATGATAATTTCCCTGACTTCCATTCCAAGAAGTAATTTTTACATTTATGTAAGAATGGGGTATAGCTAAGTTTAATAATACCTTCCATGGATGTAGTTCACACTTAAATAAGTTTTGGTGGATTTTCTTCAGTCAAAACTGTATTTGTGTTTCAAGGTCTCAATTGTGTGAATTTTCAATCCGATAGGGAGTGTGACGAACTGGACCTCGTCATGGGTTCTTGGAGGGGCATACTTGCCAGCCTCTTACCCTGTGACTATGGCCCCTGTGATAAAACCTGGTTTAAATCACTATTTGTGCCTGTTGGGACTTATAACAGGAACCATTCGAACTTTGGAAGTGGCACTTCGAACTCCCGAACTCTGTCAGGGTATTTATATCGGCAGACATTTTGTGCTATGATAGAAACTAAAAGTGTATATTCTGAGTCACTCTGAACAGACCAGACTCCATTTTGTTATTTCAAGTTAACAAAAAGACACTATATTTCTATCTGTAAGCTAACCATTTTCCCAGAGCTGAGGAATGCATAGTATATACAAGCCAAGTGATAAGGAAGGGGGTTGGACAGACTGTCTAATGCTAATGGAATATAATCAAATCTAAACCCAGACAATTGTGACAGAGAAGATTAAATAATAAAATTTAACTGTCTATATATATATAAGGTACCATTGTATGGAAAAGGGTAAACTTAGTTCATGATCTGCCATATCAGAAAAAAACTCAGATTTGCAGACACATAGTCTGGACAAAATTTAAGAAACCCTTTGATCTTTGAAGGATACGTAAGTTATAGCCACTATCTAGATAGGCCAAAATGACGTCAAAATAGCCACCAGGAAAAGTTAACTCTTTCCTGGATAGGTATGTTTAGTGGGACAAGACTGCCCTCTACAGACCAAATAACTAATTTGCGATCTGGAAGATAACCACACCTCTAGTGCTTCTATTGGGTTATCAACTGATGACGTACAGAGAGTCTGGCCCTTTAAAAGTTAAGACAAAGGGAAGATAGGGGGAGGCATATGCAGGGTATGCAAGAGATATGCAAAGGAGAGGAGAGAG
>OW240924.1:44215568-44241459 GCA_933207985.1 Pelobates cultripes
CTCACCTTAGTTGGTCTGATAATCTGCTGCCTCACCCTCCACTCCCTTTAATTAATATATACTGCCACTTTATTTACTGACCTACAGCATACGTCGGTTTCGGCACACCTCAACTGACTTTTTCATATTAAGGTTATTAACAACAATCATGCCTGAATCATAACCGATGTAGCCACGAACACAAATTTACATATATAAAGCATGAATAAACAAATGGAATATACAAATTGTGTCAATTTACATAACTTAATCTTTTCAGTCTGTCTGAAAAGCAATCTTTAAACAAAACGACTGTTATTATATAGTTATATGCTAGCTATGCAAACAATGTTTAAAATAAATGTTATATTTCTTTTTCCAAACATGAAGTGCTTAGTAGTGAAAGGATTAATGAATAATGAGCTTTAATTTTAGAAAACAAAAGGGTTGTTAACTCAGTGGTAGGCACAGAAACACCATAGGTGTTAAGAGGCACGTATTCTTATTGTGTCTGTTTCATATAGAAATGCTGTTGTTAAAGAAAAATAAGAGTAGAAAAACTATTCACATTTACATAAACTTGCTATCAGTAAAATTGAAGTATTCTCCCATGAGTGTCAAATCGATTTGAAACATTGACAATGTTTCAGAAAAGTTTAATGCCCGACATGGGGCCTACTAAACCTTCAGCTATTGACAACAAATCTTTATAGGCATCTCATTAGACAAGACATTTTATTTTCACAGGGAAACTTAAATCAAGACCTGACAAATTAAATTTGGAACCACTTTTAATGCCTCAAAAAACAAAACAGTATTGATACAATCATATAATAAAATCATGTATTAACCAACTAGTTTGATGTAATTTGAAATCCCTTCCTCTAGGAAGGGAGAATTTTGACATTTTTTATTTTTCACTTTTGCTTGTCCTTTAATTTTGAATGGGATATAATTTTAAAGGTCATAAAATTTAAATCTATCATGTATGTGTTCTATTTTATGCAATAAGTTCATAGGTAAATAAATATTATATATTATATATATATACACCACAGACACAGATACAAACACACACAATATTTCCCTTTTCCCTTGCAGGTGCTGATGACAGAATTGACATTAGGCAGACCAGATACAAAAATACAGGTACGTCAGTAGACATTTGAACCAGAGTATAGGAGAAAAAAAAGGAAGAAGCATAGCATAAAGACATACTTATTTCATAATTCAAAGTATGAAAAATGGACACCTTTAATGCTAATCACAAATAGGATAGAAAACAAGAAAGGGTATTTACCAGGATGGATCCTGGTCTCCATAACATTTTTTCAAGGAGAAGACCACTTCAGCCTTTTTGTTTTACTTTTATTAGGGGAACATTTTCTATCTCCTCTGACATTATGTGGAAACCAGCACATTTTTATTTCTTTATGGTTGAGTCGCAACAAACATGCCCTAACAGGTTGACCATGTCTGTCGTTTTATTTTATACAGAATAAGGGTAATCACTTGTAATTTTATGTGTGTGCTGTTACATAATCTGTATTATGTATGAATTTTGGTCACTATGGTAGCACCAATCCTGAAAAATGCATGTTATGGGTGTGTCCCCTATTCCTTTCTGTCTTTACTATGTTGTTTCATTTAAGACCTTATCACAACATATAAACAGAGGTTTATTTCTCCCTATACAAAGTATTTTATTGGTTAAAAAAAAAAAAAAAAAAAGCAATTAGCTGTTGTGCAACATCACTCACCATAGCAACTTAGGCAAATCACTTCACTATGAATCATATAGATAAAAAACAGTCCTTGAACAATACAATTTTGATACATACTATGAATTGCAATTAAGCAAAAAAGCACTTATTTCTGTGCACAAATGTTACCAAAGCTTTTAAAATATAACGCGTATGTGCAGTAACTCATTCTCTCCTTTTGTCCAGCCTGCAGTTTTCTAAGCTATAACTGATTTTATCAATTGTTGCTAACCATACACTTTAATGACTAACTAACACACTGTAGCAATAAGTCCTCAGAGAAAGATTTATGGCTTTACTTCCACGGCAGACTAAAATCTAGTCCTTCGGAAATCAAACCAATGCAATGAGTCTGCAGATGAAACGTGCTTAGCGTTAAAATTCCCAATTGCCTTCTGTAAAATAACCCTTGTCTTGAAATGTTCCATTCGATATGATGTTATATGAATACAATGTTTTATAACACCCATTTAAATGGTACTCTTGCAACATAACGAAAAAGTAAAAATATATTTTAAAAATTGCATATGAAAGCATGAATACCTAACAATGAGGTCAAATGTTCTCAAAGAAGGTAGAGAACTGTGATCTACATTCTTGTTGCTAACTATATACTTTAGTAACTACCAAACCATAGCCATATGTCTGCATGAAAACTTTTATGACTATGCATACTCGGTAGACTAAAATATAGTTCTTCAGCAAATGAAGCCAATGCAAAGTCAGCAGAAAAACACACTTAGAGTTAAAATTCATAGTTCGTAACATAACCAGTGTGTCAAAACATTATGTTCGATACAATGTTGCATAAATTTAAGATTTTTTTTAAGACTCATTCAAATGCGAGGTTCCATACATAAAAAAAAAAGTAAAATATAAAAAAATACATATAAAAGGATGATCAGCCAACAGTAAAGCCAAGCTTTTTTTCGAAAGCAGGTAAGGAACAGTGACTTAGATAATGTCTTGACAAGATGTGTACCAGCTTTCAAATTAGTTTCACGTTTGAAAACCTAGGCATCTGTGCAGTCCAAAAAGAAAATGGATAGAACATAAGATAAGGACAGACTGAACATTTATAAAAGAAAGCTGAAGCAGAAATGCGCTTGCTGTACAACAAAGTATAAATCACTGTGTTCTCAACTAAGTCAAATACTTTTCTGTTTGCTATTTGAACATTTTTTTTTGGTGTTGAATACAGAAGTTGGGAGTAAAGAAATTATAGTTTGTAAGGATAACTTAATTCTTGCATTGCTATATACTAAAGTGATAACTGTTGGAAATTCAAAGCAAATTTATAGTAAATTTCAAATTGAAGGCCAAAGTAGCAGAACTGGAAGTTTTGCTATTTGTGGCTTCAATTTTACACTTACCTTAAATGCACTTTAAATTCCTGGCAATTCTTACTTTAGTAAATAACCCTGTGTGAAACTTAAAGATACTTTAAGCACTTAAACAACTTTAGCTTAATGGAGTGGTCTTGGCCCTGCAATCTAACTGCTCAATCCTCTGCACATTATGAGTTATTGCACTTTATTTTTGCATTTCTTGTTCCACCTTTCCTGCATGTGACCTACACAGTCTCCCTGCAAATTTCCTGTAAAGAGATATCTAATGTTTACACTTCCTTTATTGCAAATTATTTTTCATTTAGAATTCCTTATCTCTTGTTCTATTACTAGCCTGCTCGAACCTACAAGAGCCTCCCGTGTGTGATTAACGTTAAATTTACAGAGCAGGAGATAGAAGTTCCTATATTATCATCATATAACAAATCATGTATATTGCATGGCATAACTTCGTAGAAATTGGCTAGAGATCAATGTCTTGATTCATTATTTTTGGATAAACAAGGCAACAATGTGCGATACTAGTTAGGTATTGTCATGCATAGGAAGGGGCATTAATTCTTGGGATAAAAAAAAATAATTTTGCCTCTTTATGAATCAAGATCACATCTTGAATTTGCTGTGCAATTATGGGCACCTGTTCTGAAGAAGGATATTATAGCACTAGAAAAAGTGCAGAGGGGGGCTACAGAATTAATAAAAGGAATGGAGCATTGTAGTTAAAAAAAAAAAAGGTTAACAAATGTAAATTTCTTTAGTTTGGAAAAATGTTTCTCAGAGGGAATATGATAGCATTATACAAAATATATGGGGCCAATACAAACTAACCAGGACTATACACGGGACACAAGGTCATGCATTTTGACTGGAGGAAAATAGATTTAGTTTAACCCCTTAAGGACACATGACATGTGTGACATGTCATAATTCCCTTTTATTCCAGAAGTTTGGTCCTTAAGGGGTTAAAGCAAAGGAAAGGGTTTTTTTTACAGTAAGAACAATAAGGATGGGGAATTCTCAACCTGAAAATCGGGTTGTATCAGAGTCAGATGTGGGGTTTTATCATAGTCAGATATTTAAACAGCACTTGGATAAAACACAATATTCAGGGATATACTTTTTAATTAGTAGGGTAATAGCTTCTTGATCCATTTGCTATCACATTGATCTACAGTACCCTGCAAAAAAAAAAAAGTGCACAAAACATGTAATATTCATTTTAACAAAGACTTCAAATAGTTTAACAAACTATAAAAAACACTAAACTCCCCCAGAGCTTTCCTCAATGAATTAACAATACTAGACCAATTTTAAGGGAAGAGAACCCAGAAATATGACCGTTCTTTTAAATATGCATCCAAGGTTTTACAGTCCAAGTGGAAATTCTGTAAAAAGATCTGTTCGTATATCTGATATGCTGCTACAGAGTATATAATTCATGGTGTTCTTCATTCCTGGTGTAGAATAATCATGAAACATGAAAGATATATGATTATTACCACGGGATTGATCTATTTATGGAAAGAGTAACTCCTACAGTTATTCACCTTGATGTTTAAGTCCTACCCAATGGGCTTTTACCACAAATTGTTATAATGAACCAAAAGTAAAATACATTATAGTACTCTCATTTAAGTATAAATTGACTGTGGATCCTCTCAAAAGCTGTGATTGGCCTATGCTAAATGTACAATTCATAGATAGCACTAGCTATTAAGGATTATAATTACAGAAATAGTTTCTCCTTTTGATCTATGATCAATGTACATTTGCAAAGCTTGCTATTTATTAAAAATAGAACATCAAATAATGAACTGCTGTAGCAAAATATTAATGACGAGTACAAAGCTCACTATCCTATATTTTATATGTAAAGTACCACTTTTGATCTATTGTAGAATAATCTTTATGAGGCACAGAAGCAGATTTTTTTTATTGTTGATTTCACAAATCCTATCTCTCTAAATAACATAGGTCATTTATATGATTATAATGCAACTAACAGTGTCTTTCAATGTGTGCAAACAGAATTTATTTCATGCAAAACGGACCTTTGCGTAACAGACAACCACATTATGCTAATAAACTAATGAGCTAAAATCACTTTGTTTTTCTAATTAATACATGACATCTGACGTGCAACATGTACTAGTGTAAGACAATATTTAAAAGTAACTCCAAGCAAAAAACAATGTTTCCATACAATTGTAATAACCCCTCTATCTGTCTTCATCCAATGCCAAAAATATGAAAAGGTTTAAACTTACCTCTTTTCCCTTGATGAAACCAAGTTCACAATTAGCCTGATCCTTGTTGTCTGATGTCAGGGAGGATGAACTGAAGGAATGATAAGGACAGGGATGGGGGGCTGTCACCATTGTCTCTCTGGCTCCAGCATGCTGTGTGTGCTAGCGTCAGACAACAATTTTGCACAGAATTATCATTAGCCAGCACAAAGTTCTGGGCTGGCTAATTAAACTGTCAGAAGTTGAATAAAATCTCTGGCAGAGAAGGAGTTAATCTCTATATGTGCAGCACTTTACCACAAAACTCTGCACATGCAGACGTGAAGCACCATGATCAGTTCAAATCACTGAAGTGATCATGGTACTTGGAGTAATATTTTAAAGCAGATAAGAGCAACAAAAAATAAATATAACAAACAAAGCTGGACATTTTTACTTGCAAAAGATGTAAACCACCATCACAATGCTTAGTAGGTGGGTTTTAATTAACCCCTTAACGCAGTTAGGGCATACTTTGCCACACCGCAAAGTACGTCCTAACGATTGTTAGCTCTCCTGTCCATGCACACTTACCTAGACCGGTCCGGGGGGATTGACTCTCAAGACAGGCAGTCCCCCTGCTTCTATTTCGGCCCTCCAGGGCCATGTGATTGCAGCGGACATTGCAAAAAACATGTTAAAATCACACATTACCGTAGTATATTAAACATGTATAATATATTATAAGTTAATTAAAACACCTAATTATCTTATTTTATATATATATATATATATATATATATAAAACACAAGATCCAGCGCTCTCACCTATCCACTAAACAGCAACTTCAATGTTGAAAGATTTTATTAGTTTTTTTTAAAACACCTAATCTAGGCAAAAATAATGGGGGTTTAGTTATATTATATGATCATACATTGCATAAGCCTGCCACAACGTCAATATATATAATACATGTATAATTTAATTCTTACTGTATTTTGGTATTAATATATGCATATATTAATACCAAAATACAGTTAGAATTAAATTAAATAATATTAATTATGTAGGTAAAATAAACGCAAATAAAACAACTGTAATGTCATAAGCGTATCTTATATATATGATACTGAGCAGAACCCTCAAACTCCCAGGCCTCTGGGAGAGTACCCAAGAATGAGGAATAACCATACCACCCAGGATGGGTGAGAAAATCAATTTTTAATTTGTTTTATATATTCAATGTGTATATTTATCTACTATATTTACATAATTAATTAATTGTATTAATTATAATTCAAGGGACCTGCCTGACAAGCTAGGCAGAAAATCCATTGAATTTAATTTACATGCCCTATTTTTAACCCTGCAACTTTCCATAACACCATAAAATCCTGTACATTTGGGGTACATGACGAATCCCTGAACATAAATATGAGTGTTAGAGCAGTAAAACCTATATTGACAATGATATCAGTGAAAGTGAAGTTTTTTTTAATGAAAAATGCAAAATAAAAAAATTATGAACGCCAAATTTGGACATACCCCATTTTGAATACCCTTGGTTGTCTACTTTTACATATGGTATGCCATGCTGGGGTTAATTTTCATTCCTGGACTGCCATACAGTCCCAAAGGCAGCATAGGCCCAGCAAACCAATCTGGCAAATTTTAATGTGAAAAATGAAAAACGTGAAAATCATATATTTGACCCTGTAACTCTAAAAAAAACTACATCAAATCTGTATATAGTGGGTACTTTTGTACTTTTGAGACATTGCTGAATACAAATATGTGTAATTTATTGCAGTAAAAACTAACCATATTATGATATTAACCAGGGGTCAAGTCCTGGGGAAAAAAGTGTGGGAACTCACCCAAGATACACCTCTTCCTCTCCCCCTAAAATAAATTATACGCTCACATGCATATATATAGTTGGGTAAAGGGATGACAGTGTGTGGAGGCTGAAAGTAATTGGGGATGGTGATATTGTATAGAGGGGGTGTCAGTGTGTGTATGGGGATAATAGAGTGTGTGTTGGTGGGTGACTGTGTGTGTGGGAGGGTGACAGGGTGCTTGTATAGGGGGAGTGTGTGGGTAGGGGGGCTGTGAAGTGAATAGGGGGGTTGTAAGGAGGGTAGGGGGACTGTGAGGTGTATAAGAGGCTGTGAAGTGGGTAGGGGGCTGTGAGATGGGTAGGGGAACTGTGAGTGGGTAGGGGTATTGTGAGTGGCTGGGGGGCTGTGAGGTAGATAGAAGGACTGAGTGGGTAGGGGGGCTGTGAGGTGGGTAGGGGGTCTGTTAGTGGGTAGGGGTCTGTAGGGTTGGTAGGGGGGATGTAAGGTGGGTAGGAATGCTGTGAGAGGATAGGGGAGCTGTGAGCTGGGTAGGGGGCTGTGAGCTGGTAGGGGGTTGTAATGGGGTTGTAGGGTGGGTAGGTGGACAGTGAGTGGATAGGGGGACAGAGTGGGTAGGGGGACTGTGTAGGTAGGGGGCTATAAGGTGAGTAGAGGGACTATAAGGTGGGTAGGGGGTTGTAAGGTGGGTAGGGGGACTGTGAGTGGGTAGGGGGGCTGTGAGGTGGGTAGGGGGTTAGTGAACTGGGTATGGGGACTGTTAGTGGGTAGTGGGGCTCACTGATAGACAGAGACACACACACACTCATTCACAGACATACACACACTCACAGACACACACAGACAGATATATACACACACACACACAGACATTTCCCCCAAACACTCACAGATTGTTTTTAATACCACCCAGCCTCCCTACATTTGGGACCGCTGGGTGGATTTTTTAACCTGGGGTCCAGTGGGGCTGCTGGCCAGTCTGTGCGTGCAGGAAGGCAGGCGGGCGGTTAAACTCCAGGCGGGCGGCGAGGGAGCGCTGATCTGTGAGCTCTCCCTGCTTAGCTCCCTCGCTCACTGCAGAGTGATACAGGACGTCATATTCCGGCTCCCAGCATCACTCTGCGGTGTGCAAGGGAGCTGAGCAGGGAGAGCTCACAATCACCGCTCCCTCGCCGCCCGCCCCGAGGCTTACAAGGCAAATGCCTTGTTTGCCTCATGGGCAAACAAGTCCTGCAGTATCACAAATGGGAACGGCGTTCCTGCTGTGGAAAAAGTGCAGAAAAGCCATTCCAATGCGTTCCTGCAGGACTCGAGCCCTGATATTAACAATTAAAATGCCGTGCAGAACTTGAAAAATAACAATTTCTTAACATCTCAAAGGTTTTTAAATTTTATTCATATTAAATTATGTTTCATATATAAATATTTTATATGAAATGAAAGCCCTGTTTCCCCTGAACAAAATGAGTGTGGGTGTACTTAATATGAAAGAGGTGAATTATGGTTCAACAGATATATAGCGCAAATTCCAGGTTTTGTTTGTTTTGTTTTGATTACAACATGTACATTTGACTGCGTCCTTAACCCCTTAACTACTGAGCCAAATGTACACATTTTGTTTAAAATAAAACGTAAACAAAACATGGAATTTAACTACATGTCTGTTCAACTGTAATTCACCTCTTTCATATTAAGTGCACCCACACTTATTATATACTATTTTATTTAGGAGAAATAGGGCTTTCATTTAAAATCAAATATTTCAGCTATGAAACATAATTTAATATGAATAAAATATAAAAAAATGTGAGAAATTAAGAAATTTTTTTTTTTTTTAGTTCTGCATGACATTTTAACTGTGAATGTCATAATACTGTTTGCTTTTACTGCAATAAAATATACATATTTGTATTCAGCGATGTCTCATATGTAAAACAGTACCCCCTATGTACAGGTTTTGTGGAGTTTGGGGAACTAACAGGGTCAAATATAGCATACTACATTTTTCAGTTTTTTCACATTGAAAGTCGTCAGATTTGTTACATTGCTTTTGAGATCCAAAGATGAGAATTATCCCAATGATGGCGTACCAATTGCAATAGTAGTCACCTCATAGTAGTGCAAATGGGGTATGTCCAGTCTTTTTTAGTAGGCACTTAGTCACAAACACTGGCCAAAGTTAGCGTTAATATTTGTTTTTGTGTGAAAAATACAAAAAACTAATTTGAATGCCAAATTTAGCCAGTGTTTGTGACTAAGTGGCTACTAAAAAAGACTAGACATACCCCATTTGCAATACCTTGGATTGTCTACTTTTGCAAATGGTATGCCATCATGGGGGTAATTCTAATTCCTGGGCTACCATACGGTGTCTAAGGCAATGTAACCAATCTGGCGAATTTCAATGTTAAAAAACTAAAAACACAAGCCTTAAATTTGGCTCTGTAACTTTTGAAAACACCATAAAACCTGTACATGAGGAGTACTGTTATACTCAGGAGACTTCACTGAACACAAATATTAGTGTTCGAAAAACCATAAAACGTATCACAACAATTATATCGTCAGTGTAAGTGCCGTTTGTGTGTAAAAAAATGCGAAAAACGTCACTTTCACTGATATTGTTGTAATACATTTTACTGGTTTGAAACACTAATATTTGTGTTCAGCAAAGTCTCCTGAGTAAAACAGTACTCCCTTTTGTTTTTATGGTGTCTTGGAAAGTTACAGGGTTAAATATAGTGCAAACAAATTAAATTCTCTGGATTTTATGCCTGGGTTATCAGGCAGGTCCCGCAAATTGTAATTAATAAAATGATTTAATAATGTAAACATATTACATAAATATATACGTAGAATTAAAAAAATATATACAATTTTTTTAAAATTATTTATATTTATATATATATTGATATCAAAATACAGTTAGAACAAAATTACAAATATATATTGGAAGGCAGGGCCTGAAGTTGTGGGAGGGGCTATATCCCTTTAAAGGGGACTCCCCCTCCTACCTCATTCATCTTCTGGTCCAGATGCTCATTTGGATTGCAGGTTCCCAGCATGGTTTCAGTTTCTCCTGACAGCTGCATTTTCAAAGTTTTCAGGTGCTCCTTCCGCTGGTTTCCCTACTAAACAGTGAGTTGGCAAACAGGTATCATTGTACCGGTCTGCAGCCTACACATAGCCTGACCCGCTGAGGTCCACAGCTACAGTATTGTGGGGGACAGAAACCCCCTCGTCAGGGCTGATTCGGCTAGATTCCCGCCGGGGGATCAGGCCTCATGCAGACCAGCCCTCCCTCCCCCCCCGCCGCGCCTCACTGAACAGCAGCTGGTTTAATTTATTTGGTAACCCAGCTCCTAACCCCCCTCTCACTACAAAACAGTCGGTTCAAGTTTAATGTGTGACCTGGGTCCTAACCTCCCCACTCCCCTCTCACTTCACAGCAGCCAAGACAATGTATTGAAAGGCAGGGCTTGAAGTTGTGGGAGGGGCTATATCCCTTTAAAAGGGACTCCCCCTCCTACCTCATTCACCTTCTGGTCCAGATGCTTGTTTGGATTGCAGGTTCCCAGCATGGTTTCAGTTTCTCCTGACAGCTGCATTTTCAAAGTTTTCAGGTGCTCCTTCAGCCGGCTTCCCTACTAAACAGTGAGCTGGCAGACTGGTATCATTGTACCGGTCTGCAGCCTACACATAGCCTGACCCGCCGAGGTCCACAGCTACAGTATTGTGGGGGACAGAAACCCCCTCGTCAGGGCTGATTCGGCTTGATTCCCGCCGGGGGATCAGGCCTCATGCAGACCAGCCTTCCCCCTCCCCTGCCGCCGCTCACTGCACAGCAGCCGGTTTAATTTATTTGGTAACCCAGCTCCTAACCCCCCTCTCACTACACAACAGTCGGTTCAAGTTAAATGTGTGACCCGGGTCCTAACCTCCCCACCCCCCTCTCACTTCACAGCAGCCGGCTCAATGTATTGTAGGACCCGGCTCCTAACCTCCCCTCCCCCCTACTCCAAGAGCTCGTGGCAGGTAACGGTCAGGCGGCTAATACATTCAAGACCCCCATGGACCTAGTTCACGGGAGTCCGCGTTTTCCGCCACAATAGCCACATGAGTGGGGAAACCAACCCGCCCCCCACCCCAACCTACAAGTGCCCTGTCCCATAAAAACTATTGGGGAGAAAATACAACATTTTAAAATTAAAGAAATTTACTATTTTTTGCCAGGCTCCTTGATAAACCTTGTTAGGATATCAGAAGCTTACAAATCTCTCCTCCCACATCCCCCCCCCCCCAATCTTATTTACCTACAGACAGGGGTTCACTCACCCGGGCAGAGCTCCCTTCACAGCCCTTCACAGCCTCAGCCAGAAAGCACGTCAGAATTACAGCAATGCTGACGGCAATACAGGTTGTAACCACTAGAGGTCGCCCTATAAATAGTAATGTTACCTGGTATATTTAAAATTCTGTGATATGTGTTAACAATGGCCATATTAAAAAAGTGTCAGAGTTATATAATACTTTAGGAATAATAAAGTATTCATTTAATTCATGCACAACCGGTTACGTATACATTTGTGGAAACAACTGTTTAAAGCAGATAAGTCAGATATGAGCTGCTCTCGGGCACTAAATTGTGATGTAATTATGTGACTAGTCTACCTAATATGTGGATCTATGTGACTCAAGAATAAATACCATATACGGTTTCAATTAAATCTTCAGAATTACTTGCGTGGTTACAGACAAATTGCAAGTTCAAGAATATCTTCCCTTTATTTGGTGACCTGGTATACTTATTCCCCTGGCAGGGTCAGAGACCGAGACAAAGACAAAGTATAATATTGCTTCCTTGGTACGTACAACATATGGGCGACATATGTTCTATCACAAATGTATGCCGAGTGCACTTTGTGCCAAGCAGATATTTGTGGCACTGTCATAATGGTTTTAACATGTGTTACAGTCTCAAGAACCAAACTAAGACAGACTTGGCCTTCAGAATCTACTTGCACATTACCTACAACCATAGGTAGGTGGTCCTAGGACATACACCACAAAAGGGGGGGGGGGGTAGGCTTCAGCTACAAGATAGCAGTGCACACTTATATGTACCTTATGCCTTCCATTCTGTCATCCAGCACCGGGTTAGGCCATCCTCCCTAACAGTAATCAAACTACTACAGGACTACCAGGCAAACGTTGGACACTCAGGTAAGTTATCTCGGTTGCAGCAACCAGTATAAGAAACATCAACATGCCCACTTAAGTAATTCTCTAACCCTTCTGCCATAGGGTTAGAGGTCCCGCAAGGCCAACTTCCATCCTCGATGTAAGAGGTATTAAACCCCCATGGGCCAAATCATAGTTAGACACCTCGCATGTTGCATAGCTAGGGCGTTATCCGTCATAATCCTCAATTAACGATAAAATCTCCACTTGTAAAACATGTACAGCAAATCAACCCCACGCGCCAACTATAGTTAAATCCTACTAGCCACTTGGCATTTAATAGGGACTCACCTGCCACAAGTTTAATGAATTCTTTCGCCACTTTGGCACTAGTTAAACAACATTTTACACCCTCCATAATGAAACTCACGATTACATACGTATATATATTACAGTATGTCCCAAGTTTATGAAGAAGGAGATGAACTCTCAATGCCTAGTACACTGACCAGGACTGCCACCCCCACACGCAAAGGGGACATCGGCAGCCCGTCATCTATTAGATCATGGACCATCCCACGGATCACGGCCGAACTACGCAAACGTAGTATTCCTTATGCAGCTACGGCCCGCAAGGCAGAATTGTAATGGTTTATGCAAGCCAATCAGGACAATTCTGACGCCAGGGAACGCACTAGTAATTCAAGCAATGCTAATCTGCATACCATGGTCGCCTCACTAGTGTCTTCCATGGGGCAGATTAATGAGAGACTGGAAAGACTGGAAGCTCGTAGCGGTCCAGTTGTGACACCAGAGCCACCTGCTACCGATATCCCAGGGCCATCACAAGCCCAACCCGGTAATCCTAATACCCCCACCATCCTTGGGTCACAAGTGATCAACCCAGCCCATATGGTACCAGCAAACCTTAAAAAAGACATCCTGGAGGGCAAGGATGAAAAACTAGTCTCTCTGCTTATTGCCTCCCAGGATATCAGAAAAAAACGTGCATATACATATGGCGATATTTCTGTGGTCCTCAAGGCCAGAGATCCTAGACTAAGCAAAAAACTAGCAATCCCAGACTTCGTTATCGCATTCGGCATTTACAGGGACGTACTGTGCTCAGTTTACCCACAGAGAAGGGAAGAGTTAGACATGTACATGCATCAGCTGGTAGACCTGGGCAACAAATACGGTGGGTCATCATTTTACGACTACCACCGTTCTTTTTCAACTAAAGCGGCAACAGCTCTCACCCAGTATAACGAAAGAATGGATTGGAGCCTAATGGATACAGAGCTGTTCCTCATGCACTTTGCCAGGCTAAGGTCTACAGCTTGTGCAATATGTCCGGCTAACAGTTTACACAAAGCTATACACTTATTTAACACCATTGGGGTTCCAGTATCTACCACCAAGACGGAAGGTCCAGATACGATCATTCAGTTTTTGGGGATACAACTGGACTCCATAACTATGGAAGCCTGCCTCCCTAGAGATAAGATTGACAGCACTCAGACCATACAGCAGTACTTGCGCATAGGCTCATGCAATAGGAAAAAGCTTCAGTCACTGATTGGCTCGCTAAATTTTGCCATCCGTATTATACCCCAAGGAAGAGCATTCATTTCCAGACTCCTGTGCCTTCTTCCGACACTAACTGACGAACACAATGTACCACTCTTGATTTGCAAGCCACAGCAGACTTACACATGTGGAACGTGTTCCTGTCAAACTGGAATGGCAGGAGCATGTTCCCCAAGTCACAGAGGATTTCCCTACCATTTGGACTGACACAGCAGCCTCCACAGGTTTTGCAGCCATTTTTGGGGACAACTGGCTATGGGGTAGATGGCTGGAAGAAGTTAAGCAAAAAGAAGGCTTTTTTAGGAATTCTGCACTCTTTGAAGTGTAACCCATAGTAGCAGCAGAAGTCACATGGGGACAGTCTTGGGCAGGTAGACCAGTTCGATGTTTTTCTGACAACTTGGCGATTTGCCACGTCATAAACAAAGGCCGGTCTACCTCTCTAACCATCATGACATTTTATGTGGTTGGCGGCCTGTCATCAGTTTCATCTAGTATATTACCATGTACCGGGTATCTATAATACAGCCGCTGACCAGCTGTTCCGCTTTCAGTTTCAGGCGTTCAGGAAGTCTCTACAAACAGCGTCACCGGTAGCCACGATCGCTCCCCAACTCCAAGATCTAATCATGGACTAGAGAAATTATTACAACACAGCAAGATACTTACAAAACTCACTCTCGCAAAAAACACACATAGCGCATACGATAGAGCTTACTACCTATACAAGAAATTCATGGCAGACCATAATCTCACGAATTGGTTTGACAATGTAACATTGGTGGCTAAAAATGTCACATAATACCACTAAACTATACCTCACGGGTATCCAACATCATATGTTCTCAGAACATCCTAACAACCAAGGGTTTCTCACCTCCTACCCCATTAAAACCCTCCTTAGGGGTATGCTCAAATCGCAAGGACCTACATCACAGCACTTACTACCGCCAAATTTGTGATGTATATTCGCTTACTATTGACCAGACTCAGCTTAAACGCCACAAACTATTCTGGGCATTCATTCCGGATAGGGGCAGCCTCCACGGCCTCAGGCCTAGACATCCCGGTTCACATCATAAAAACCTTGGACCGCTGGAAGTCATCCGCTTACGCTGTTAACATACCACAGCCAACACAAGAATTAAGGCATGCGTTTGTGAAAATGTCATCGTAAATATGCTAACTCCATGTCTTGTGTTTTCGTTAATAAATATCTTTGATAACACTATATGGGTATTCCTTTTTTCCCTCTTATTTACAGGCCTACCACACGTCGGTTTCGGCACATCTCTACCGACTTTAAATTATTATGATAAGTATACTCTCTAGCTATTTCATACTATACTGAAATGGCCCTGAATACAAATATATATATATATATATATATATATATATATATATATATATATATATATATATATATATATATATTAAAATACACTTAGACTGTGTATGTGTATACATGTAAAAGTGTATATGTATGTATATATAAATATATAGATATATATACCTAGATCATATATATATATATATACACACAAGATCTAAGTATATATTATTTAATTTTAAACTGTTTTAAAACTTTATTTTAACTTTTTACAGGCAGCAGGAGGACTACCTGTCATTCCAGGCATTCCCCCTGCTGGCACTGCTATGGACGGCTATTCCGTCCATGTGATTGTGAGGTCCCCAGGAGGGCCGGATCAGCAGCAGGGGGACTCCCTGGGATGTCAGGTAAGTCACCCCATCACGATGTAAGCATGTAAGTGCATAGAACGGCGTGGACATATGTTTAGAACCGGGTCCCCAAGGACGGCATAGCACGCCCGCTATTCTTAACACATATTATATACCGTTTTTCAAAGGTCAAAAAAGGGCTTTAATTTGATGTAACATATATAAATGATTATTTATTATAAAAAAAAATGCAAAAAAAGAAAAACTATTTTTTACAGTTTTTAATAATAATAATGTGTGCATGATTAGTGCAGGTTAAGGAAAGTAATTAAAAATAAATTAATTTAGTTGTTCTGATTTACAGAATATATAATGTGTCTAGGATTTTAAGTTTTTTTCTGGTTAGTTACAGGTCACAAAACACAAGAAGTAAAATAAACCTTTACTATGGAGCGATTTTAGAATTTGGTATGTTTGTCTTGTAAGCTTAATATCCATAAAAGAAAACAAAATTGCAAAAGTATATATTTATATAAAGTAGACATCACAGGCTATTTACCTACGCTTATTTTGACACTTTTTACATAGCCATTTCACTGCCAATCTCTGCTAAATATTGGAGTAAAATTGTGATTTTTTTTTTTTTTTGACACAAACTTATAAAAAAGATCTTCTTGTGTGTATTTCGTAAAGTTGGTGTGTGCTATTCCTGTACAAAACTTTACTTTGTGTTCAGCTACATCTGCTGAGTACAACGATACCCCCATTGTATGTCTTTGGCACTATTTTGTGTAGCTACAGAGCCATATAGGAGACCTGTCCATTTCAGTATTTACAGTAGAATTTTGAGAGACAAATTTTAAGGGGCCTATGTTTCAATTTGGGGTATTATAGCAGTTTGACTGTTCAAAAAAACTCCACAAAGGCCTACCATTTGTAAAAGTAGACACTCCATGGTATTTCATATGGTGCATATCGTGCCTTAACATGCCCCCCATTTTTTCACCAATATATGTCAAAGTTTGTGGTAAAAAAATTATTTTGGGCATTTTTTACCTACAAATTTAATTTTTGCTGGGCATTTTGTATATTTGATATGTGGATGTTGAAGGGGCACATTTAAGACACACAAATTTCATATTTTTCAAACGTGGCAGCTCATGATTGCAAATTACCTCTCAAAGGCAACATCTCTTTTTAAATATAAGCAGCTCGTCAATTCAAATTATGAACAAGTGCATACTATTTGCTGTCAAAGGGGAAATATTTGGCGTAAGCTTATCAGGGGGTAGTACCCAGTCATCTGCATTCCGGGCAATGCTGTCACGGATTCCGGAACCAAAACACAGACAGACCACAAAGAGAGAGAACATAGAGAGAGAAACTGGCTATACATGCAGGGAAGTCAAGTTACAAGCCGAGGTCAAAGGAGTAAAGAAAAACGGAATGATAGGTCAAGGATCAGAGAAGACAGGATAAACGGGAGACAAAGCCAAGATTAGGTAACCAAACAGATGACTAAAAATGACTAAAATCACACCCCAAAACTACTTATTAGGCCTGGGTGTGGAAAATGTTAAAACAGTGGCCAATACATAGGCCGGGCTGAGAGGGGCAATCAGGGCAGTAATAACTGGTCTCAGCTCTTACGCCCCTCTTGTAACACACCCTGCACCTTTTCTGTTTTTTGTTTTTTTGGGGGGGAGGAGTTGCTGGAACCCTGAAGCAGAAGTGACCTGCCTCCATTCTTATGCTAGGCCCCACTTATGGTCCCCTTCTGTGGCACTCAAGCAAACCAGGAATGAGCTTAAACTGAAATGATAGAAACGTGCATTTCAGCTCAGCTTTTACAAAGGCCTTGTGGATTGCCGTCTGCATTATATAGATGCCCACTTTTTTGACCATGCCCTGGTCTTTTGCATGATCAAATACGGCTGCAACAGTTGATCGGACAGGTCAACTCCCCCATATGCCGATTGTAATGTGCTATGCAGACCGGCACCCATTCTCCTCTGCCATGAACTGCGACCCTGTGAGTGCGTTCTCCATGGATGGTGGTTAGGATGAACACCTCCTTTTTATCGCGGTACTTTAGTGCCAGCAGTTCATTCTGGCAGAGAGCTGTTCCTCCCCCCCCCCCTTTTTTTTTTTTTTAGTAGAGCCTTTGGGAAACCTGTGCGACTCTTCCAACTAGTGCCACCGGCAACGGTCTCAAAACAGTACAGCATTTTTAGAAGTGGGATACTATTATAACAATTATCAATAAACAAGTGATATCCCTTGTTTAGTAATGGCATGATTAGGTCGCAGACAATTTTCCCACTTGTCTCTACTATATCTGGGCAACCTTCAAGGTGGCTATCCCTTCCTTCATATACACGGAAGGTGTACACATAGCCACTGCCACTTTCACACAATTTATACATTTTTATACCATCTCAGGATATTTTGGATGGGATGTACTGTTTAAATCCCAGTCTTACCTTAAACTTCATGAGGGATTCGTCAAAAGAAATATGTTATTGGGGGGTATAAATAGTGGCAAATTTTTTGTTAAAGTGGGCAATCAGAGGGCGTATTTTATATAGAAGATCATACTGCGGATGACCTTTTGGGGGGCACTTCGTATTGTCATAAATGCATAAATCAAAATATGTCTTCATATCTGTCCCTATTCATTGTCTGGGAAAAAATGGGGGTATTGCAAATGGGGTTTGTAGACCAATACATTCTAAATGTGGGCTTTTTAATTATCCCCATTAGCATTGTCAGTGCCAAGAATTTTTTCAATTTTGGCACACTGGTTGGGTTCCATCTCTCTTTCCTGGCGATAAGAGACTCTTGATTGTGTGCCAGATATTGCTCAGCATACAGATTACTTTGAGTGACTATCTCCCAAAAAAATCTCATCCCCCCAATCCAGCATACAATCCAGCACATTATAACCAGACAGGTCAGCCTGCATGCTAGGATTGGCAGTGAACTCTGGGATGTCTAGTGAAAAATTATTAGGGGATACCCAGTCATCTGGACCATGTTCAGCATTAGGGGAATCAGCGATTTCTCATGATGGTCCTGCAGTATCTGGCACATAGTCCCTGTCTGAAGGATTCCTCCCAACTCATTAGAGACTTAATGAGTATTACCTGGGGAGACAAGTGTTTTTTAGTAACCGGCGACGTGGGAAGTTTATACACTATTATTTCCCATTCATTAGGTTGTAAAGCTGTAGACCATTTTCTTAGTCTATATGGCTTTCTGGATATTCAAATAAGTTTTATTTTGGAGAGTATTCAATTTAATTTAATTAATAAATATTTTTGGTTCGAGGGATCATACTTACTCCCATTAGTTGGTACTGCGATGGGGACCAGGTTTGCAACCAGCTACGCTAATCTTTTTATGTCCTATTGGGACCAATCTTTTTTATCCAACTCGGAATGCTGGGGTAGCAACCTTGACCTCTATCGCAGACTCATCGATGATCTCTTTTTTATCTGGAGGGGAGATCATGATTCCCTCAAACATTTTTAAAATTTTTTAAATAATAATGATTATAACATTGTTCTTACTACTAAATTTAGCCAGAAGAGTGTCCAATTCTTAGACCTTGAAGTTTACATTGAAAACTCTATAATTAAGACTAAAACTTTTTTTTTAAAGTGGATGTGAATAGAGCTGAGCGGACACCTGGATGTTCGGGTTCGCCGGGTTCGGACGAACTTTGACAAAAAGATCAAGTTCAGACTCAAACTTGACCCGAACTTGACCCCGAACCCCATTGAAGTCAATGGGGACACTAAAATGGCTCTAAAAAAGTCCTGGAAAGGGCACTAAAATGGCACTAAATGTTTCTAAAATGGCTCTAAAAAAGTCCTGGAAAGGGCTAGAGGGCTGCAAAAGGAAGTAAAATGGGGGTAAGAGTAGGACAAGTGCCCTGCAATCAAAAGTGGATAGGGAAATAACTTAAAATAACATAAAATACATAAAAATTAAAAATAATCTTGAACTAGGAGGAGGAGGTGGATGTGGAGTAGGAGGTTGAGGAGGCCGTGACCGTGGCGGTGTAGGTGGAAGCGGCGGTTGAGGCGGTGGAGGTAGCCAACACTGTTTTTTATTTGTTTGTCTGTTTATTTATTTATTTAATTGAGGTAGACCCCAAAATATTGGGACAAATAAAAAAAGAAAACAAAGAATAAGTGCATTTGAGTATAACAATGGCTGGGTGAGGCCGGTATAAAAGTCTATTCTGCACAAGGTACAGACAAGTCTGGTGGGATCCATGCCTGGTTCATTTTAATAAACGCGAGCTTGTCCACGTTGGCTGTGGACAGGCGGCTGCGCTTGCCAGCACCTCCAAGGCATAAAAGGCAAGCTCAGGCCATGTGCCCAATTTGGAGACCCAGATGTTGAATGGAGCAGACCTATCAGTTAGTACGTGTAGGCGTGTGCTCACGTACTGTTCCACCATGTTGCTGAAATGCTGCCTCCTGCTAAGACATTCCATATCAGATGGTGGTGCTGGTTGTTGTGGTGTGCTGACAAAGCTTTTCCACATTTCATCCATGCTAACCCTGCCTTCTGATGTACTGGCGGTTCCCCAGCTGCATTGGCAACCTCTTCTTCCTCCTCTGCCTTCGCCTTGTGCTTCCACTGAGCCCCTGGTGTCAGTTGGGAATGCCCTCAGCAGCGCGTCTACCAGCGTGCACTTGTAGTCGCACATCTTCCATTTAAGCTCCAGTGAGGGAATTAAGGACGGCACGTTGTCCTTGTAACGGGGATCCAGCAGGGTGGCCACCCAGTAATCAGCACAAGTTAGAATGTGGGCAACTCGGCAGTCGTTGCACAGGCACTACAGCATGTGTGCCAGGCTGCCCAGAGGCAAGGACAAGCTTTCCTCTGTGGGAGGTGTATCGTCTGTGTACTCCGTATACCCCCAGTCACGCTCCAGTGATGCCCATGAGCTGCGTTGGGGTCCACCCTGCTGTGAACATGCTTCCTACTTCTCCTCATCCTCCAGAACTGTGCCCTGGCTGGACAATTGTGTACCTGGCCTATGCTGGTGCAGGAACCCACCCTCCGAGCCACTTGTGAATGACTGGCCTGATTACCGTGGAAATGACCCCACTTCCTCCTCTTCCTCCTGTGCCACATCCTCTTCCATCATCGCCCCAAAGCATTTTTTCAAGGAGACATAGAAGCAGGAAAGTAAGGCTGAGAACGGCGTCATCGCCACTGGCCATGTTGGTGGAGTACTCGAAACAGTGCAACATGGCACACAGGTCTCGCATGGAGGCCCACTCATTGGTGGTGAAGTGGTGCTGTTCTGCAGAGCGACTGACCCATGCGTGCTGCAGCTGAATCTCCACTATCGCCTGGTGCTGCTCACACAGTCTCTCCAGCATATGCAACGTGGAGTTCCACCTTGTGGGCACATCGCATATGAGGTGGTGAGCGGGAAGGCCAAAGTTACGCTTGCAATGCAGACAGGTGAGCAGCAGCAGGGAGAGAACACCAAAAGTGCTCACTTTCTGCAGCAGCTCTGATATATCTGGGTAGTTTTTCAGGAATTTCTGCACCACCAAATTCAGCACATGCGCCAGCAAGGGATGTGCGTCAAACCGGCTAGGCCCAGAGCTGCTACGAGACTTCACCCATTATCGCACACCACCAGGCCAGGCTTGAGGCTCAGTGGCAAAAACCACTCATCGGTCTGTTGTTCCATGCCCATCCACAGCTCCTGCACGGTGTTGGGTTTTCCCCCAAACATATGAGTTTTAAAACAGCTTGCTGTCATTTCCCCCTGGCTGTGCTGAAGTTGGTGGTGAAGGTGTTACACTGACCAGATGAGGAGGTGGTAGAGGAGGAGGAAGCGGAGTAGGAGGAGGCAACAGGAGGCAAAGAGAAATGCCCTGCAATCCTTGGTGGCGGCAGGACATGCGCCAAACTGCTATCCACCTCAGGCCCAGCCACCACTACATTTGCCTAGTGTGCAGTTAGGGAGATATAGTGTCCCTGCCCGTCCTTACTGGTCCACGTATCATTGGTTATGTGGACCTTGCCACAGATGGCGTTGCGGAGTGAACACCTGATTTTGGCTGCCAATTGGTTGTGCAGGGAAGGGATGGCTCGTCTGGAAAAGTAGTCGTGGCTGGGATCCACGTACTGTGAGACAGCCACTGCCATCAGGTTTTTAAAACTGTCCATTTCCACCAGAGTGAATGCCAGCATTTCAAAGGCCATGAATTTTGAAATGCTGGCATTCAGGGCCAGGGATCGTGGGTCGGTAGGGGGGTACTTCCTCCTTCTTCCTTCTTCTCTCCAGTGTTTGGGAGATGGACAGCTGAACGCTTCCATGGGACAGTGTGGAGATGCTTGGGGACGGTGGCGGACGTGGTGACGTTGCTGCCACATCCTCTGTTTGCTGGGTGGCAGGTGCCACTGTCACTCCAGAGGAGGAGGAAGAGGCAGAGACAGCAGCAGAAGAGGAAGCAGGAGGAACCTGAGACCTTTCTTGGTTTTGAGGTGCTTACTCCACTGCAGCTCGTGCTTTGCATGTAGATGCCTGGTCATGCAGGTTGTGCTCAGGTATAGAACGTTTATGCTTCGCTTCAGGCTCTGATTGCACGTGTCTTGTCGTCAGCACATTGTCTGAAGAACTGCCACACCAGGGAACTCCTTGGAGCTGACTTTGGTGTGCTCAGTCCCTGGGTGCGGTGGGCAGTAGCAGGCGTACCGTCTAGGGGACGGCCGCTCCGCTTTTGAACCCTGCTCCCTCTTATGCTGTGCTGGTGCCTCTGTGCAACCACCGCCTCTTCCTCCAAACTGGACACGTCACTTGCATGACCTTGATTCCATGAGGGGTCTATAACCTCATCATCCTCCACATCATCTTCCACCCACCCCTCAACCCTACTCTCCTTTCCGGTCTGCACACTGCAGAAAGCTACAGCAGTTGGCACCTGTGTTTCGTCATCATCAGAGACGTTCTGCAGTGGTCCTCGCATGTCCACATCCTCACACATAAGTGGTTGTGCATCAGTGCACTCAATCTCTTCCACTTCTGGGGAAGGGCTAGGTGGATGGCCCACTGAAACCCTGCCAGCAGAGTGATCAAAAAGCATAAGAGACTGCTGCATGACTTGTGGCTCAGACTGCTTGGCTGATTTGCAAGGGGCTGAGGTGAAAGACAGATGGCCATGGGCTACAGGTGCCAACTCTGAGCTTTCAGCAGGGGACCGGGTGGGAGACAATGTGAAGGAACTGGAGGCACTGTCAGCCATCCAATCTACTATCGCCTGTATTTGTTCTGGCCTCACCATTCGTAGAGCGGCATTCGGGCCTACCAAATAACGCTGAAGGTTCTGTCGCATACTCGCACCTGAGAAAGGTATTTCACTTGTGCGTGTAGCTGGCACAGATCGACCACATCCTCTCCCTGCAACAGGAGCTCCACTAACACCAGCAGTACCAAGACCAGGGCCACGTCCTCATTCTTTGCGTTCAACCACCAAACTAACAGATGGTTTATGTCAGGCGACAATGTAACTGCCAATAGTCAACAATTACGTTCACTGACAGTAAGGCAGTGCCAGTGTCCTAAAGAGAAAACATTTCTAGAGGTCACACAACAGTGTGACAGGCATAATTAATACAGTTACTTCACTGTCTCAAAAATTGTGAATTTGTCAACCAACAATGTAACAGTAGTATTTAAATTAGAATTTTATTAAAGTGCGATGTAACTAGAGTATTTGACGGTTCTATTTGACTCTCAGATATGAAGTGCACGCCCCAAATTTACATTTTAGCACCAAAAAAATTTAATTTTTCAAAGTGTGATGTAACCCCAGTAATTGACGGTTCCATTTGAATCTCAGATATGAAGTGCATGCCCCAAATTTACTTTTAAGCACCAAAAAAAATTTGAATTTTTCAAAGTGTGATGTAACCACAGTATTTGACGGTTCTATTTGACTTTCAGATATGAAGTATATGCCACAAATTTACTTTCTAGCACCAAACAAAATTGAATTTTTCAAAGTGCTATGTAACCACAGTATTTGACGGTTCGATTTGACTCTCAGATATGAAGTGCACACCCCAAATGTACTTTTTAGCACCCAAAAAATTTTAATTTTTCAAAGTGCGATGTAACCACAGTATTTGATGGTTCTTTTTGACTCTCAGATATGAAGTGCATGCCCCAAATTTACTTTTTAGCACCAAAGAAATGTGCATTTTTCAAAGTGCGATGTAACCACAGTATTTGACGGTTCTATTGGACGCTCAGATATGAAGTGCACGCCCCAAATTTACTTTTTAGCACAAAAACAATTTGAATTTTTCAAAGTGCGATGTAACCACAGTATTTGACCTTTTTTATTTGACTCTCAGATATTAAGTGCACCCCACAAATATACTTTTTAGCAGCAAAAACTGAAATTTTACAGCAGTATTTAAAAATGCCTAGATGTTGCCCACTGAGCTACCAGAACAGGATTAAAGTAATGTGCCTGGCACACATGCAGTTGCAATTGCCTACCTAACAAACAGACTGATTGCTTATTTCTCTGTGGCACTGGGCTCAGGGCAGAGTACAAAAATGTAGTATAGCACCCACAAAAATAATCGCTGTAGTTTGCAGACTCAACACCAGAATTCTTTCCTAATCTGTCCCTCACAGCTGCAGCATCCTCTCCCTACACTTATAAGAGCTCATGTGACTCCAGCTTATATAGAGGCTGGGTAACATGCTGCACTGGCCAATCACAACCATGCCATTAGTAGGCATGGCTGTGATGGCTTCTAAGGGCACATGAGTCAAACGCTTGTTGATTGGCTGCCCTGCAGCTTTTCAAAACGCGCCATTAAATTTCCGAACACCGAACTCGAACCTGAACTGTTACTGAAATGTTTGGGTTCGGGGTCAAAAATCGTAATGTTCGATACGAACCCGAACTTTACAGTTCAGGTTTGCTCATCTCTAGATGTGAACAGTTTTATTGATACCACTAGCTGCCATTTTGGACCCTGGCTTGGAAATGTCCCTAGAGGATAAATTCCTCTTGTATTTAAAGGTTTTTTATGGATACCTTATTTTACAACCGTGCTTTTACCTGCTTATTTTATTTCATCCTTTATTTCATCTATTATGATTTTTATTTCTGCACATTTGTTACTTTTAATAGGTTCCAAACTTAACCTTTATATGCATATTTTATGTTAATGTTTACATATCGCTCTGTTTGAGGATTTCTTTCCCTCAAGTAAAATGGTGCCTGGACTACTTCCGCCCTTCCGCCGGACTTACTCTAAAACTGGAAGTGACGTAAACATGCGCCACGATGACCTATTATTCACCCGCCAGAAATTATGTCACACGGAAGCCAGGTGTACATAATGGACATTAATCACACACATATATTCAGAAAGGATGGAGGCATTGATCAGCATTGAAGAACACTCCAGGAGGAGTCGAAACGTGTCTGCTGACTTTTACTTCGGACTCTTTATTAAAAAATTTCTGCGGTGACTTATATTTGCTATTTATTCACTGCTTATTGTACCAATTATGTTATTAACCCAGAGTTATACTTTTTAACAATAATAAAGTCTTTTATATTTACCTGGAGCCTCTATCTTCAGTATTTCCATCATAGAGGTATACACATCTTTAAGGACAATAGTACCTACAGGGTAATGCGTTCAGGAGCAAATTCACTTGTATATGGCTTAATATGTACAGTTGAATAAAGTTAATAGTTTCACCAGGATGTGTGGTGTGTATACCTATAAATCTGCTACAGGCAGATTCTATTTGTTACACACCAAATAATCTGCTTAATATAAAGCGGTAACTTAATACAGATTAACCATATCTCTAGACAGGTTTTGGGTGTATCCCTGTCTTAGTTCAGTTTTGAGCCATTCACTTTTAGTCAGACTCCCTCATTTTGCTGTGTTGCATTAGGCAGACCAGTTCTTATTTATACACATCTTTAAGCCTGCATAGGCACCCTGGAGCCCATTATATAGAGCCTGATCCGGCTCTATACATATTGCACTATTCTACTTTGTTCTTTTATCTGAATATACAGAAAGCACTATGTGATATTATTTTTTTATTTTTTAGATATTCCTGTCTATTTGCTATACATAGATAGGTATTTATACTGTATGTTCCTGTGCCTAAGGTGTACATTTTATTCTGTGTCCCTGTCCCCTGCGTCACTCCCTGTGTCACTCTCTGAGACAGTCTCAG
>OW240924.1:44927846-44961939 GCA_933207985.1 Pelobates cultripes
CCGGTAAGAAATATATTCTCACTGTGGTGGACTACGCCACTCGCTATCCAGAGGCAGTAGCGCTGTCTAATATAGATGCAGAGATGGTTGCTAATACCCTGGTTAGGATATTTACTAGGGTCAGGTTCTCTAAGGAGATCCTCTCCGATCAGGGAACCCAATTCACCGCTGTGCTCACCCAGCAGCTGTGGAAGGTGCGTGGTATTAAACCGCTGCTTAGCTCACCCTATCATCCACAGACAAACGGTCTCTGCGAGCGCTTTAACGGCACCCTCAAGCAGATGCTGAGGACCTTTACAGACACTTGCAGAGACTGGGAGAGGTTCCTGCCTCATCTGTTATTTTCTTACAGAGAGGTGCCCCAGGAATCTACTGGGTTCTTCCCCTTTGAGTTGCTTTATGGGAGAAGGGTCCGCGGACCTCTGGCTCTCATTAGAGGCCACTGGGAGGGGGAGACAGAGCAGGAGGGGACCCCCATAGTGCCATATGTCCTGGAACTCCGGGACTGCATGGAGAAGCTGTCTCTGATGGTAAGAGAGAATCTCCAGGCAGCCCAGGGGAGACAGAAGAGATGGTACGATCAGTGTGCCCGACAGCGAGTCTTCCAGGTTGGGCAGAAGGTATTAGTGCTCAAGCCTGTGAAGACAAACAAGATGCAAGCCTCTTGGCAGGGCCCATACAGAGTAGTAGCTCAGATATGTGATACTACCTACCTTATAGCCAGCTGTGGATTCAGAGATCCTTTCATGTGAACATGCTGAAGGAGTATCAGGAGAAACCTGAGAATATTGCTGCTGCAGTATGCGCCCCTGCTGCAGATGACCCTGAGAATTTACCCCTTCCTGATTTGTTAGAAAGGAACCCCCAGACTGACCTCACTAACCTTGTACAGCTAGGGGACAGGTTAAACCCCTCAGAAAAGGTACAGGCGAAGCAGCTGTTGTGGGAGAAGCAGGCGAAGATCTCCCAGAAGCCAGTTTACACTACCCTAGCTGTACATAAGGTCGCCCCTGGACAGACCCCCCCTATGACAGCCCCCCTATCATATCCCTGAAGCAGTCCAAGAAGGAATGCAGAAGGAGATACAGGAGATGACTTGGGGTCATCGAACCCTCCGACAGCCCTTGGGCCTCGCCTGTAGTTCTGGTGCCCAAGAAAGATGGGACCACTTGGTTCTGTGTGGACTACAGGCGACTCAACGAGCGGACCACCACTGACGCCTACCCGATGCCCCGGGTAGACAAATTATTATATCGTATTGCCAGGGGGCCGCTATCTGACCACCATAGACCTATGCAAGGGCTACTGGCAGATCCCCCTGGCCGAGGATGCTATCCCCAAGTCGGCATTCGTCACCCCGTTTGGCCTGTACTAATTTAAGGGATGAAGAATGCCCCGGCTACCTTCCAACGGATGGTGGATAGGCTCCTTGATGGCTTCCAAGAATTTGCCTGTGCATACTTGGATGGCATTGCGATCTACAGTGGGTCCTGGGAAGAACACCTGGTTCATTTTGGGGTGGTGCTGGATAAGATTCGGGCCGTTGGCCTGACATTGAAGCCAGAGAAGTGCCATCTAGGTATGACTGAGGTGCAGTACCTGGGTCACCGAGTGGGGTGTGGGAGCCAGAGACCAGAGCCAGCCAAAGTAGAGGCAATGGCTAACTGGCCCACACCTACCACTAAGACCCAGGTATTGGCCTTCTTGGGGACGGCAGGGTACTAAAGATGTTTTATCCCTGACTACAGCACTATTGCTAAGCCACTGACTGACCTGACTAAGAAGAACTTGCCTAAGCAAGTCCTGTGGTCTCCAGCTTGTGAAGCCATGTTTCTAAAGCATGCTCTTGTGAATGCCCCTGTCTTTGTTGCCCCAGTCCCTAACAAACGCTTTCTCGTCCATACAGATGCTTCCATGTATGGACTGGGGGCTGTGCTGAGCCAAGTCGGGGAAGATGGAGGAGAGCACCCTGTCGCATATCTCAGCAGAAAATTACTACCCAGGGAAGTGAGTTATGCGGCAGTGGAGAAGGAATGCTTGGGCCCCTACTGAGTTGAGCCCCTACTTATACGGGCAGGAGTTTTCCCTTGTGACGGACCATAATCCTCTCGTCTGGCTTAACCGGGACTCAGGAGATAATGGTAGACTGCTGCGGTGGAGTTTATCGCTACAACCTTATAACTTCACCATCAGCTACCGACCCGGTAAGCAGAACGGGAATGCAGATGGATTGTCCCGGCAAACTGACATCCCTATCACCTCCTAGTCCGGTCATTCCCAAGTTGACCCGCCAAAGGGTCAAGCTGCATCTGCCGGAGTGTCCCACAAGGGGGGAGCCGTGTGACAGACCTATCTGTATGACTATTATTTGTCGGTTCATTTAGTTTGCCTTCCTTTCGTGGAAATTGCCTGTTCCTATAACCCCATGCGTATGATTGACTTTTTGCCGAATAAATCTACTGAACGGACGGCCACCCAGAATAGAAGCTGCTGGTTAACCTCTTGATCCCAATTAGAACGTTGTGGTTAACCGCAGACACCTCTTAATTATAACCGAATACAGGGTGGTCGTCGTTCGTATGTCGACCATGATGCGGCGGCCATTTTAAACCACGTGTAAGAGCAGCGGTATTCGGCATTGATTCTATGGAACTAAAAATGGACACTTTTTCTGCCGAACACCGCTGAAACTACAGACCGCCCTTCTCAGTCGACAAAAGCATGCAAACACCGGCCGTTCGGGTGTTTTGGATTACACGAAGAGACTTAACCCAGATAGCCTTCCCATGGAGTCAATCGCATACCGAAAGACTGTAAGGACTTTGACTCCATGGCGATTGAACTATGCGTATGGGATGTGAGCGCTATTCGCTAATAATATGCCCTCAGATCCAGGCTATCTGGGGATACGTTACACGAATGTAATATGTTCGGTAGTTGTGCAATTATTTATTTTCAAGTGTTTTCTGGTGTTTTACTTAAAATGACGATTTGTCTTTGTCCTGTTGATAATTTAATTACTTCTCAATTATCTGCAGGACAGAGGGAAGGAAACCATGATGCATGGTGGGAATCTTTTGTAACTGTGTGTCTGAAATAGCCATATGTCTGTCTGTCATTACAGTCTCCCATTTGGTCCCCTAGGGGAGTGTGCGATTTGCAGTAGTGCTGTTGACACTCTAGGATTTTTACCTGCCCAAATGAAGGATTTCTGCATAATTTCTGTAGAGTTTTGCAGCATCGGTTAGGGAGCTTCACATTTTGAAGAAATAGAGAATGCGGGGAAGAATAATCATTTTGAAGGCATTTATTTTCCCCAGCCATGAGAGCGTGACGTGTTTCCATTTATTCATTTATTTTTTACATAGGGAGACAAGGGAATTATAGTTGAGTGTAATTGTTGTTTTTATTGAAGACGCTATTTTTACCCCTAAATATGTAATAGATGTTGATCTCCAATCGAAACGGAAGGTATCACGTAAAGAGTCTACAGTTGGTTTGGATAGGCCTATAGGTAGTGCTTGGGTTTTATCTTGATTTAGTTGGAAGTGAGAGACTTCTCCGAATTGTTGTAGTAAACTCATTAAGTGAGGTATGGACTGTTGCAGTTTAGATAGGGCTATGAATATATCGTCGGCAAAAAGAGCCAGGCTATACGTCCTACCGTGTATGTCAATACCATGGATGTAAGGGTGTCTACGAATTTTATGTGCCAAGGGTTCCAATGATAATATATATAGAAGGGGTGAGAGCGGGCACCCATGTCTGGTTCCATTAGTGATTGTGAATGGCAGGGACACAAAACCTCCATGTGACACCCTAGCTGCTGGGGCGCTGTAAAGGGCAATAATGCTTGTTATTACACTTCCAGGAAAGTTAAATTTCTTCAGCACTTCAGTCATGTATGTCCAATTTAGTCGATCAAAGGCCTTTTCGGCATCCAACACCAGAAATAGGCCCTCTGATCCGTTTGTATGGAGTGTAGAAATTATGTTTAGAATTTTCCCAGTGTTATCGGAGCCTTGGTGACCCTTCACGAAGCCCAGTTGGTCATTGTGTATGAGCTTATGGAGTATTGGTGTTAGTCTATTACTAAGGAGTTTCGCATAAATTTTGGCATCGCTATTCAGTAAGGAGATGGGTCTAAAATTCTGGCATAGCGACGGGGGTTTCCCAGGTTTTGGGGGTGTTGAAATATGGGCTAATAACATCTCTTCCGGGAGTGCACCCCTCGCAGCGCTCTGGTTAAGGATCCCTAGGAGGTGTGGGGAAATGATAGGGGAGAGGGTTTGGAAGTAAGCGTTAGAGAGACCGTCGGGCCCTGGGGATTTGTGATGGTGTTTGTTAATTTGTCTAATGTGAATGGGCTTTGTAAAAGTTCATGATCATCCTCCGAAAGCAAAGTATTTGTGGTTGGATCGCTCTGAAGATTGTATAAATCTCCATAGTATTTCACAAATTTAGACACACTTGACCTTTCGGATCTAATATAAGCTTCCCCTCCCTATCTTCCAGGTAGGCAATCCTGGAGGTGACCATTCTATGTTTAAGGTGGGACGTCAAGTTTGCGCCCGCCTTGTTGCCATTGGCAAACATAGAAACATAGAAACATAGAATGTGACGGCAGATAAGAACCATTCGGCCCATCTAGTCTGCCCAATTTTCTAAATACTTTCATTAGTCCCTAGCCCTATCTTATGCCTATCCCACGCATGCTTAAACTCCTTTACTGTGTTAACCTCTACCACTTCAGCTGGAAGGCTATTCCATGCATCCACTACCCTCTCAGTAAAGTAATACTTCCTGATATTATTTTTAAACCTTTGTCCCTCTAATTTAAGACTATGTCCTCTTGTTGTGGTAGTTTTTCTTCTTTTAAATATAGTCTCCTCCTTTACTGTGTTGATTCCCTTTATATATTTAAATGTTTCTATCATATCCCCCCTGTCTCGTCTTTCCTCCAAGCTATACATGTTAAGATCCTTTAACATTTCCTGGTAAGTTTTATCCCGCAATCCATGAACCAGTTTAGTAGCCCTTCTCTGAACCCTCTCTAAGGTATCAATATCCTTCTGAAGATACGGTCTCCAGTACTGTGTACAATACTCCAAGTGAGGTCTCACCAGTGTTCTGTACAATGGCATGAGCACTTCCCTCTTTCTACTGTTAATACCTCTCCCTATACAACCAAGCATTCTGCTAGCATTTCCTGCTGCTCTATTACATTGTCTGCCTACCTTTAAGTCATCAGAAATAATCACCCCTAAATCCCTTTCCTCATATGTTGAGGTTAGGACTCTATCAAATATTCTGTACTCTGCCCTTGGGTTTTTACGTCCAAGATGCATTATCTTGCACTTATCCACATTAAATGTCAATTGCCACAATTCTGACCATTTTTCTAGTTTAACTAAATCATTTGTCATTTGGCTTATCCCTCCTGGAACATCAACCCTGTTACATATCTTAGTATCATCAGCAAAAAGACATACCTTACCATCAAGACTTTCTGCAATATCACTTATCACAAAGAAGTTGTGTTTCGCTTTACGGAGGGTATAAGTTGTTTTTGCTAGCTCCAGGGTCTTCAGTTGTGACTGCAGCTGGAGTAACCGTGTATGCGTTGTGGGGTTCGGATTGCTTTTATTGGAGTGAGTTAATTTCGGTTATAAGTGAAGTATATTCGGCAGCTCTCACTTTTTTAGTACGGCTAGCGTGCTTTATAAAGCTGCCTCGGATGAATGCCTTATGGGCTAACCAGATTTGGTCTATGGAGGAGTCTTTGGTAGTGTTTTCTTTAAAATAGTTAGTTAGGTCTGTGGTGATTTGGTTTACAATGTTGGGGTCCGCTAAAAGTGTCTCATTAAGCCGCCATGTACCAGTCCCTTTGTTAGGAAAGGTTTCTCTTATACTCAGCGTGATGGGCGCGTGGTCTGACCATGAAATAAGTCCAATGGTAGATTCCTCTATGTTGGGTAGGTAAGTGGCTGGGACCAGGAATCTATCTATACCGGGGTAACTATTATGTGCTGCCGTGTGGCAGGTTTAATCAATCTCTGTTGGATGTTGAATGCGCCAAGGGTCTACTAAGTGGTGTGCAGCCAAGGTGGTGCATATCCGGGATGTTAAAGCCGTTCTTTGTTTTAAGGAGTTCACTGAAATATCAGCTGTGGCTGAGGAGTCGGTTTTGCTATCAATTAGGAAGTTAGTGTCACCTCCTATGATTACCTCTCCGTATTTGTACAGTTCTGCCAGTGCTAATACCATAACTAAGAATTCGTGTTGATTATCATTAGGGCTGTACACATTTATCAGGGTATAGGGATTATTATTAATAAGGCATTGCAGTATTAAATAGCGCCCCTTTTTGTCACCAAGCTTACGTATCAATGAGAACGCTGCATCTTTGCTTATTAGAATTGAGACGCCATGTTTTTTAGCCATGTAGCAAGTGTGGAAATCATGGGGGTAGTCTTTGAAGTTAAATCTCGGTCTACCTTGCCATGTAAAATTAGTTTCTTGAAAAAATGCTATTAGGGCTCCACTCTTTTTAGCTTCACCCATAGCCATTCTACGTTTGTGCGGAGAGTTGAGTCCTTTTGCATTTAAAGATAAAATTTTAATTATCATTAAAAAATGTGTATATTGTGTCGATAATTAGGTTTTGGTTCTCTATCTTTCGAGGGTGATATTCATGACCTCCACCAGTAAATTATTGCCAGGCCAAACTCTACCTTTACCATTGGTATTATGGCCTGCAAGATAAACTTATGGTATGCATTCAGTACACTCATCGCGTTAGGGATAGGGGAAACTGTGAGTAAACTATTTACAACATTCCGTATGTCACGTTGAGTGACAGCAAACTGCCCATAGCAACGGGTAATCATTGCCAAGTGCGGGCCTTGGGGGTGACCCATACTCGCGTGTTTTGTCAAGATCATTCAGTCAGGTAACTTGACAATATGGGAATTAAGTGGTAAGCGAGCAGTAGTACGCTAGGAACAGCTATTAGCTTTAAAAGGGCTAGGGGATGTTTTGAATGTAAACTAAATATTACAAAACATAACTTATACATGGCATGAACAGTGTATAACAGATACATTACATCGAATCAGAAGGTCATGACCACAATGTGGTGAGTTCGGTCTCCTGGAGTTTCGGTGGGCGTTCAGGTTATAGAGACACCAGAGTTTGTTGGGGAGCGATGGGTCTTGGGAGGTTGTGACCAGTCTTTGACAAGGGACTTCAGTGTTGTGGTGGTGGTTGTAGTGACTTTTTTCTCGTTGTTAGGAGAGAGTGGTATTTGCCATTCTTGTAGCAGTCGTTTACCCTCTGTCAGATCGTTGATAGGCTTGTCTACTCCATTTTGTTTCACCATTAACTTGGTGGGAAAGCCCTATTTAAAGGTATGTTGGCATTTCTCAGTGCTTCCGTTATAGGTGCGAAAGTGCATAGTGGCAGATGTCACTGGTGTCTTAGTTTTGTGCCGGGGAGTGAGGCCTGTCGGCGCCATCTTGCTCTCCCTGATCTGATGTTTGATGCACTTCAAAGTGCAAATTCAAGGTTTTCTGTTTAAATTTCTTCGTTGTTTTTGCAGCCGTGTTGTTGTGCTTTATTACCCCTCAGTAGTTGGGGTGTTTTCGGGCTGATTTTCAGGCTGTATCTCGCTGTAAAAGCCGTTTCGTGGGAGAGCCCTCATCCTACACATCCGTTCACATGCGCTGCTAGGACACGCCCCCTACTTTCCAAATTAATTAATATCTTTGGATAAGCTTTTAAAATAGTTTTTTGACATATTCAAATTTAAAAAAAATATATCATATATTGAGAAAATTTATCAATACATCAAAAAAATATTAAATCATTTGGGAAGCTTGTTAATCAATATTAAATAAAGGCCTAAGTGTTAGGGAGGAGAACAATCAATTAATGCCTCTTGACATCTTGCTTGAAGTCTGTTTCATCTACCAATGAAATAAACCATAGCAAAAACCCCAAAAACATAAACATATTAACCCAAACAATAGAAAATAATATAAATACATTTAACAAAAAAGAAGGGACAAAGCTTAAAAAAATACAATTTTCAATGAATATGAAATGCTAGCAAAATGAATTGAATGCCACCACTATTCTTAGGGAGATCCACTGTACATTTTAGTTATTTATTTATAAAATACGAGGAAGGATACTTTGAGATTTCTCTCATTTTCAAGTATGTCCTAGGCTTTTAATGCATATTGTAAAATAATGTTTGATAATTGAAAAACAGTTGTTGACTTAAAAAGTTTCTTCACTAAATACCTCTCCAATATGGCAGATTTCTCTGACTTGTTGTTCGATGGAGCCATGTGGGCCATCCATTTGTGTTGTCTGCCTTAATGATAGACATATTATAATGCAACTTGTTCTGACAACCTGTTTACACCAACGGTACCAAGTAAAAAAAATGAGTTCAGCTGAACAGAAGTATACTTGTAGATTATTTCCCTTTATCAGGCAGCAAATATTAATCTGACTGTCACAATTATGCTGGTATAATCCTGAGACAAAAGTATGCCAGCATTGAACAAGTTAATGGGAACCAATATGCTCAGAAATCACCAAACAACACAAATAAATTACCAAATAACAAATAAAAACAACACAAAGAGTGTAAGAAAAATGTAATTATTAAAAAAAGATTAGACAGTGTGCAGGTATAGAGGGCATTGAGGTAAGGGACAGGGTGAATAAAATTTGCCTTTTTGCAGATGACATTATGCTTTCATTGAAAAATCCTTTAGTCGACTCCCTAATGTTCATCGTGAATTTGGCGAAATATCCTATTACAAATTGATTACTAACAAAACTTGGATCATGGATGCCCTCTTTGGCTTGAGACAGAGGCAGACAAGATTTGTCCTTGTTCTATTAAAAAATTTTTAAGGCTGCCTTCTTCTTGATGTCCGTGAGTGGAGGACATGTTTCCTTCTACTAAAACAACTATTAACTCATGAGACATTTTGTATGAATTGATTAGTCCTTCTGCTATCTGGTCTCAGACTACACCCTAAACTCATTCAATCCATCTTTGTTTATTTACATATTTACAGGAAAATACATTCAAAGGTCAAAGAGTTATATTGGGCCATCTACTTATTTCTGCTACTTCTGTAATCCCACGACACTGGAAATCATCAACTGTCCCTTCAGTTATTACAGCTCTTTTTTGAAAACAAATGTTGTGAGCAGTGGCGGAACTACCGCAGTCGCAGGTGTCACAGCTGCGACTGGGCCCGTCACTTCAGGGGGCCCAGCCACCCTGCGGACCCCTGCGACTGGCCATATAATGTGCCCCTGGCTCACGCGATATAACCGCAGGGGCTGCATTGAAGGAGCCCATTGGTTGGCCCATGCTTTTATGGCTACCTGATAGGAATGAATTTCCAGGGGGCGTGGTCATAGCTGAGGTGCATTAATAGGGCGACCGGGCCCTGTGATGAGGTTAGAGGCTGGGACCAGGGCAGTCACTTCCTCCCAGCTATCATAGAGAGCACACAGGAGGAGAAAGGAAAGGAGGGAGTTTTTTTCGCACCTGGGCCCCGTGGTTTCTAGTTACACCTCTGGTTGTGAGCTAGCTACAAGATTGCTATCGGACGCGAATACCACTTTACAACTCGATTGGACAATTTGAGAAGAAGATATTAGGCATCCATATCATATTTAGTTCTTTCCCCCCAATCGGTCACCAAACACTGTTACATACAGTCAGGTCCATAAATATTGGCACATCGATACAATTCTAATCTTTTTTGCTCTATACACCAACACAATGGGTTTGAAATGAAACAAACAAGACATGCTTTAAGTGCAGACTTTCAGCTTTAATTTGAGGGTATTTACATCCAAATCATGTGAACGGTGTAGGAATTACAACAGTTTGTATATGTGCCTCCCACTTTTTTAGGGACCAAAAGTAATGGGACAGATTAACAGTCATAAATCAAACTTTCACTTTTTAATACATGGTTGCAAATCCTTTTCAGTCAATTACAGCCTAAAGTCTGGAACGCATAGACATCACCAGACACTGGGTTTCATCCCTGGTGATGCTCTGCCAGGCCTCTACTGCAACTGTCTTCAGTTCGTGCTTGTTCTTGGGGCATTTTCCCTTCAGTTTTGTCTTCATCAAGTGAAATGCATGCTCAATCGGATTCAGGTCAGGTGATTGACTTAGCCATTGCATAACATTCCACTTCTTTCCCTTAAAAAACTCTTTGGTTGCTTTTGCAGTATGCATTGGGTCATTGTTCATCGGCACTGTGAAGCGCTGTCCAATGAGTTCTGAAGCATTTGGCTGAATATGAGCAGATAATATTGCCTGAAACACTTCAGAATTCATCCTGCTGCTTTTGTCAGCAGTCACATCATCAATAAATACAAGAGAACCAGTTCCAGTGGCAGCCATACATGCCCACGACATGACACTGCCACCACCATGCTTCACTGATGAGGTGGTATGCTTTGGATCATGAGCAGTTCCTTTCCTTCTCCATACTCTTCTCTTCCTATCACTCTGGTACAAGTTGATCTTGGTCTCATCTGTCCATAGGATGTTATTCCAGAACTGTGAAGGCTTTTTTAGATGTTGTTTGGCAAACTCTAATCTGGCCTTCCCTTTTTTGAGGCTCACCAATGGTTTACATCTTGTGGTGAACCCTCTGTATTCACTCTGGTGAAGTCTACTCTTGATTGTTGACTTTGACACACATACACCTACCTCCTGGAGAGTGTTCGTGATCTGGCCAACTGTTGTGAAGGGTGTTTTCTTCACCAGGGAAAGAATTCTTCGGTCATCCACCACAGTTGTTTTCCATGGTCTTCCAGGTATTTTGGTGTTGCTGAGCTCACCGGTGTGTTCTTTCTTTTTAAGGATGTTCCAAACAATTGATTTGGCCACACCTAATGTTTTTGCTATATCTCTGATGGTTTTTTTTGTTTTTTCAGCCTAATGATGGCTTGCTTCACTGATAGTGACAGCTCTTTGGATCTCATATTTAGAGTTGACAGTAACAGATTCCAAATGCAAATAGCACACATGAAATGGGATAATGAGGGAATAACACACAACTGGCCATGGAACAGCTGAGCAGCCAATTGTCCCATTACTTTTGGTCCCTTGAAAAGTGGGAGGCACATATACAAACTGTTGTAATTCCTACACCGTCAACCTGAGTTGGATGTAAATACCCTCAAATTAAAGCTGAAAGTCTGCAGTTAAAGCAAATTTTGTTCATTTAATTTCAAATCCATTGTGGTGGTGTATAGAGCCAAAAAGATTAGAATTGTGTGGATGTCCCAATATTTATGGACCTGACTGTATTTTTATTGTTAGTTCACTTTGCATCGCATTATGTTTGCTAAATAGGGCACTACCAATTGTACAGTTATACTTACTGTTGCACACTTTCTTATTTATATTTTTTCATTTTCAAATAGTCTTGGATGATTAATAGTGCTTCTGTATTTACCCCTTTTCCTTGTTTGTGATATTATTATTATCGTTATTATTATTATTGTTTGGTTTATTATTATATTTAAAACTTTCAGTGAAATAGTTGATATATTTGATAAGGATCCACGAATGCTAGGATTTCCAGCTGCCTGCCATTATGGATAAAGAGCCTCTGCATACATGAGTAGATGGTCACATAATACTGTCCCATCATGAAAAATTATATTTGAATTCCAGAACTTTGGATGAAAAGGGAATTCTAGACAATACATGCTCAGGAGCAAAAGAACAAAAACACCAGCCAACTTGTGACAAAATACTTCTAGCAGTCTTCAAATGGCATTCAGCAAGTTCATATTTCATTATTCCTTCAACAGCATACTAGTTTTATTTTTTTACTGTTCAAGATTTTGTGAGTAACCCCTGAAAAGTTTGCATTTCAAGTTTAAATGAACAATATAATATTACCAAAACATACTGCATTATTTAGTTTAGATGTTATAATTACTCTACTTAGTGGAAGTCCTTCGGTCAACCTTGACCAAGGATGAAATACTGAGCTGACCTTTCAAGGGAGCTAAGTTATCAAGTAATCTAGGTAAAAATTACTTAATTATATTAAGTTTAACTTATAAACACATCATTTTATGCTGTTGATCCAAAACAATGCTTAAAGAAAAAACTAATTTCAAGTGATGACCAATCGTGTCACAAAAAAAGGGAAAAAAATTGGTTACTAAATAGCAATTTGTATACTGTCCCTGTCTATATTATATAACAAAAGCAGTTTTTATAGCATTACTTCATAACTAATGTCTTTGTTCCCCTTATTAGTTTTATTGCCAACCGCTCTACTTTTTCTAGTTCTACAATATACTTCTTTAAAACTGGTGCCCATAAATTGCACTACATGTTTAAGACCTTAACATGGATTTATAAAGAAGCAAATTTATATTTTCAGCATTTTCATTCTATTTACCTCTTATTCATTAAATCATCTTTATAGTTTTTGCAACAGATGGAAATTGTCTAGTTTGTAGTCTATAATTGTTCTTTTTATTTAATGTTATCCCTAACACAAGCCCATTTGCTGTATGCATTGCGTGTCATAGAGGAAGGTGAACTAAAATACTATTAAGTGATATAGAAGGCAATCTAAAACAGTGAATAATTAGTGAGCAGTAAAAGGTGACTGGTTCCTCCCCTTACAGTCAGAAAAGTCAACCATACAGTGATACAAAAAACATACTTATGAATAGACATCTTTGTAATAGTGTTGTGCATGAAAAAAAAACAAAAAAGCAATAATAGTGCAGATGAAAAAAATAATTATATGACAATGTAAAATAAATGTTGCCCTAAAAACCAGGAGAACTATGACCCAACATAGCAATGTGGATATCATCCTCTGAGGATCATCAAGCGAAGAGAAAAAAAAAAAAAGGTTTTCAACTTATTACACAACTTTTCAGGTGATATACTTCAGTTGTAATATAACTTCTTGTAGTGCTAGCTACTTACTAGCTGTAGAGTACCAGATTGGCTAGAATATTTGCGCTCGATAATCAAGTTCCTTCAGATGCTTGACTCAGGGCTTGCTTCCCCACGACTCTCCAATATACAAGAAACACATTTCCTTAAATCCAGAGCATTAAAGTAAATGCCAGATTTGATGGTAATAGTGGCAGTCAACATGTAAGAATTGCAGCACCAAGCATTGTACTGATATGCATAGCCCTGCAGCAGCAAAAGGGACCAAATGCAATGGACTAATAAAAAATTGGTTTATTGCACATGTAGAATATTGAAATCAATAAAAAAGCGTTGGAAGTAAAAATGGCAGTATTGGTGGGTTAGTACAACCACATGGCTAGTTAATGCAAGACTCCACCCACATCCCAACATCACTCGAGATGTGTTTCACACTGTTTGTGATTCCTCCAGTTGAGATGGGTGGTCCACAGCACTTGTTTCAATATAAGTACAGCCTGGATGTTCATTCATTGGAGGGTTCCTCAATGCCTCATTTTCATATATAATTACCAATAAGCAGGCAGCGCTTGTCAGTATCTCAGTGGTAACCATTTTATGTAATAGTTACCACTAAGATACTACAAAAATAGAAATTACAAAAATAGTATTAACAAGACAAAGCTTTTCATGTCTAGACCAACATACATTTTTCCTGTAACCCCTTTGGAAGGTGTTTCTCCAACTTCTGAACCTAGAATGTGTTTGTTTGACCATAATTTAAGGGTTTCTCTTTAAGTGCTCCCATACGTATTAAAGATTGTTTTCTGAAGGACAGAGAGGGCTTAATTTGAAAATTGTGTATGTATATCTAACACAACATCAAATACCTGTCATCACCCTCAACACAACCCCTAATCTTCTCAGCATTAACCCTTACCCTGCAGCAGTGGTTCCCAAACTAGTCCTCACGCCGGACCAACAATTCAGAATGTACGTAAATCCCTTTTTTATTCCAATGGAGATACTGACAAAACCAGGACTGGTTTGGAAACCACTGTGGTACACTAAGACTAACCATAACACAAATTAAGGGTTGGAGCGTGCAAATGAAATTTAAAATGTATAACCTTATATGATGGTATACAATGATATTCTCCAATCACCTAATAAAAAAAAAAAAGTGTAATTCTGTGGAAAATTAACTAAACAGTAATTTAAGTCTCAAATTTCACCTCACATAAGCAAAACTAAAAATATTTATCTCTAAGGTGTAAAGCAGATGGTGTCTTTATGAGTTCCACCACACCCTCTTGAGTCCTTTTTTTTCTATTTATTTGGGTACCGAATTGTAATCTCAGTTCCGAAATTCTGTTTGAAATTCAAAGTTCCTGAAAAAAGTATTCTATTTTAGGAAAAAGATTGTTTAACCAAGCAAACTTTTCTCACCATGTCTAGATTTAAATTCCATTTAAATAGTTGAATGTAGCGACAATGTTGAGAATTGTATACAGGTCATCATTCAGAAGATTGGAAGTTAGCGAATGTTGTGCCCATTTACAAGAAAGGTAATAGGGAGGAGTCGGGCAACTATAGGTCAGTAAGCCTTACTTCAGTAGTGGGGAAAGTGATGGAAACCATGTTAAAGGATAGGATTGCTGAACATCTAAAAACACATGGATTTCAAGATCAGAGACAACATGGGTTTACTTCAGGGAGATCATGCCAAACTAATCTTATTGATTTTTTTGATTGGGTAACTAAAATTATAGATCAGGGTGGTGCAGTAGACATTGCTTACCTAGATTTCAGTAAGGCTTTTGACACTGTTGCACATAGAAGGCTTATCAATAAACTGCAATCTTTAAGTTTGGATTCCAATATTGTTGAATGGGTAAGGCAGTGGCTGAGTGACAGGCAACAGAGGGTTGTAGTTAATGGAATATATTCGAAGCTTGGACTTGTCACCAGTGGGGTACCTCAGGGATCTGTACTTGGACCCATTCTCTTTAATATTTTTATTAGTGATATTGCAGAAGGTCTTGATGGTAAGGTATGTCTTTTTGCTGATGATACTAAGATATGTAACAGGGTTGATGTTCCAGGAGGGATAAGCCAAATGGCAAATGATTTAGGTAAACTAGAAAAATGGTCAGAATTGTGGCAACTGACATTTAATGTGGATAAGTGCAAGATAATGCATCTTGGACGTAAAAACCCAAGGGCAGAGTACAGAATATTTGATAGAGTCCTAACCTCAACATATGAGGAAAGGGATTTAGGGGTGATTATTTCTGATGACTTAAAGGTAGGCAGACAATGTAATAGAGCAGCAGGAAATGCTAGCAGAATGCTTGGTTGTATAGGGAGAGGTATTAGCAGTAGAAAGAGGGAAGTGCTCATGCCATTGTACAGAACACTGGTGAGACCTCACTTGGAGTATTGTACACAGTACTGGAGACCGTATCTTCAGAAGGATATTGATACCTTAGAGAGGGTTCAGAGAAGGGCTACTAAACTGGTTCATGGATTGCGGGATAAAACTTACCAGGAAAGGTTAAAGGATCTTAACATGTATAGCTTGGAGGAAAGACGAGACAGGGGGGATATGATAGAAACATTTAAATATATAAAGGGAATCAACACAGTAAAGGAGGAGACTATATTTAAAAGAAGAAAAACTACCACAACAAGAGGACATAGTCTTAAATTAGAGGGACAAAGGTTTAAAAATAATATCAGGAAGTATTACTTTACTGAGAGGGTAGTGGATGCATGGAATAGCCTTCCAGCTGAAGTGGTAGAGGTTAACACAGTAAAGGAGTTTAAGCATGTGTGGGATAGGCATAAGACTATCCTAACTATAAGATAAGGCTAGGGACTAAAGAAAGTATTTAGAAAATTGGGCAGACTAGATGGGCCGAATGGTTCTTATTTGCCGTCACATTCTATGTTTCTATGTTTCTATGTTTCTATCTGACAATCTAGGGACACTAAATATACCTTAGCTGACAGAGCGGAACCCCAAGTATCGATTAATACCAGGGTTTCCCTGGTGTGATCAGGAATTTAACCCTGCTCACACCAACTTTCACCAATGATTTAAATACCATTTAGAGGGCTGTAAAAATGACTGGTTAAGTTAAAGGGACACTCCAGGCACCCAGACCACTTCTGCCCATTTGAGTGGTCTGGGTGCAAACTCCCACTACCCTTAACCCTGCAACTGTAATTATTGCAGTTTTTTATAAACTGCAATAATTACTTTGCAGGGTTAACTCCACCTCTAGTGGCTGTCTACTAGACAGCCACTCAAGGGCACTTCCTGCTTCATAGCTGTGTGAGGACCTCCAGCATCGCTCAATTCCCCATAGGAAAGCATTGAAAATCATTTTCAATGCTTTCCTATGGGGAGACCTAATGCATGTGCTCTGCATTGCCGCGCATGCGCATTAGGTTTCCTCAGCCGGCGGGCGGGATCAGTCTCGCCCCCCGGCTGACGTAATTACTGGGAGGAGCGACGCCGACCCGAAACCACCACCGAGGGACATCGGCGGGGTCTCAGGTAAGTGACCTGAAGGGGTTTTCACCCCTTCAGCTACCTGGGATGGGAGGTGGAAGGGAGAGGGTACCTGCAGTGCCAGGAAAACTGATTGTTTTCCTGGCACTGGAGTTTCCCTTTAAGTCTGATGAAAATAATTTTTGTTAAATAAATGATTGATTTCTGGACCAATTTGTGAGATCCCAGGGGAAGTCTGGCGATTCTTGCATTAATTCAAACTTCACTTATTGGCAATCAGCAAGTAGAAGATTGCAATTAATGCAATAATTGTCGTATGTGAAACCATTACAGAATGAGTCACCAATTAAAAGCAAGGTGCATGATATGAATAAACATGGGGATCACAGAATTTAAATTATACATAATGTAACCTTTCAAAAATTCATTTCCCCAATGATATCTGCTTACAGTGCATGTAATATTTCTATACTTAATGTCCAACTGCCGGGTAGACCTCAGGTGAAATATATATTTTGTTTATTTGGGGAATTATTCTGCAATGGTAATCAATATTTGCTAATTAGGTTTAGGCAGAGCTGGATTTATATGCTATGTGCCCATAGACAAAGAATTCTAAGGAGCTCCCTGCTCCTCTGCCATCACAAAAAAGGCAGAAAAAGTGAATTTAAGAAATATATGAACTGGACAATGCAGACATTAAAAACAAACAAACAGAAAATAAGTATTCAAATTTGATAACGACATATGTGCATATTTCTGCTTGTAATGTATTGTGTTTGAATCTTTGAGTATATAAGTGTATGCAGCTATGTAAATGCATGCAAGATTAAAAGTTATGCTAAAAATGGTGAACCTTTGGCACTCCAGATGTTGTGAACTACATCTCCCTTAATGCTCTTACAGATTTAATGCTGAAAAATCATCAAGGGAAATGTAGTTTACAACATCTGCAGTTCTGAAGGTTGCCTATCTCTGGGTTATGTTCAGGGGGCATGTTAAGGTTAGAGAGTGGTTAATGGCATGGTTAGATTACATAGTTATCCAGAGGATTACAATTTGAGAATGGTCGGTTGGCTAAATATATGGCATAGTCTCTCTTACTAGTAATTACTCAAGATCCACCATTTTCAGCATTTAACTCATGGCAGAAAGAATTGACGATCAAAGTGGAAGTATATGAATGGTGTAATAGTTGGTCCCAAGTTGGGAGAATAGCCCTTTCTCTCAACATGCAAGAAATACACTTTAAAATACTGAATAGATGATACTTAGTTCCTTTTAAAATATCAAAATTTGCTAATTCATTAGCATCTGTTTGCTGGAGGTGTAAATAAAAGGAAGGTTCCTTTATGCATACATGGTGGGAAAAGATTAGGTTAATGTGGCAGAGGCTTTTTGGATATATTTCAAAACTTACTAAATCTGTGATTTATTCAAAGTTGGAGAGAGCTCTGCTTCATTTAGATCTAGGTATGCTGTCTCCTAATCACAGAGCTGTGTCAATTCATATTTTACTGGCGATGAAAATCATCATTGCTAGGAAATGGAAACAAGATTATGAAATTTCGAGGAAGGAGGTTATTAACCAAATTGAATTTTATTCACTAATGGAAAAAGGTTATTATATTGCAAGTCAAATTTAAGAATGTAAAGATCTTCGATTAACCCCAACATAGTTATTTATTTTAGTGAGAATTCAAAGTAAATTGAAAGTTAAAAGAACTGTATGGACACCATAACAACTTTATAAACAATAAGTCGTTTTAATTTCCAGAGACCCCTAGTGCTTTCATACCTGAAGGGGTTAAGCTGTTCATGAATGGTCTAACCCCAAACATTGCTCTTCATTGTCGGATCTGCCTGTCCCCAGTGGCATTTGGTTTCTTCAATACAGTTTCAGGAAGTGAAGAGTACCGGTAGGCAGGGGCACTGCTGATTGGATTAGAGCGATCAACTGATGCTCTAAACAGTCATTAGCACCATATTCATAAAAAAAAGTGTCAGGGATCTCTTGGCACCATAGCATCGTAGCATCTTAATTTCGAGTGTGTTGCTATCATGCCCATACAGTTAGTTTAATTACAAATTTAAGGCCAAAATAGCTGAATCTGAAACATTCTCTAAGTCAGCTTTGATTCCAATTGGGTTACTTTAGCCTTAAAGGGATCCTGTAGTGCCAGGAAACACTAAAGGGTTAATAGGTCCCGTCCCTCCTTCGTGCTCCTCCAGCATCAGATAACAGACCAAAAATCAGTTTGGATTCCGGAAGTGCCCCCAGTGGCTGTCTGGTAGACAGCTACTGAGGGCAGACTTAGAGCTGCAATGTAAACATTGCAGTTCTCTGGAGTGCAAAAAGGCCACATCACTCAGACTACTTCAATTAGCTGAAGTGGTCTGGGTGCCTATAGTGTCCCTTTTAATCTGCAATACATTTTGAATTCTCACTTTAGTAAATACTCGTGTACATGTATTGCAGTAAACTAAACCCGCATTTGTAAAATTAGGTCATATTAGCCATCTTGGGGAAATGAGTTTTTTTTTTCTACTTATATATTGTGGCCTACATTTCGTTCATTAATTTTCCCCAGTTGTCTATTTAGTGAATATGTCCCTTCATTTAACAGTGTCCTGTATATTTTTGAAAATTAGACTTTTAATAATTGTACTAAATACATTATAAGATAATTATATTATTTTCTTAAAGAAAACATAAATAGTGCCACTTCCCTGGTCCTAAACATTTCTATAGTAAAATTTTCTTGCAAAACATTTTTGGGAGTTTGTTTGGTCACTACTGACAAAACACCAGCCAATGAGATTGTAGTGTATTAAAGTCAGTAGAATACCTTCTATGAGAAAGAAAAACATTTCTAAAAATGTCAATGTCAGTTAAGAGTTACAGATAATTAAAGGGACTGTATAATAGGATTTTTCAAACAATTTACTTGGTGTACATTGAATGAAAAAATGCATGCATTTATTGCTGCATTTGTTCATTGGGGTGAATCTAAAACAGTTGCAAAGGCTGCAGATGTGCTGTGTGTAGAATGTGTAAGCCCTACTCTTTGACAGAAAGTCTGTGCTGGGGAATACTCCAATAAGAGGTTTTTCATGGACCTGGAGTCTATGGACAGGCCTGAAGTTGGCTGTACGGGCAAATGTGTGCTTTGGGGAAGAAACCAGGCACACTCCAGTCAAGCATGTGTATGTAGTTTCCTTTTAAGGAAAATTTAAGAAATGGGAAATACATAATAAAAATATGTGTATAGTACATCTTTTCCCAAATGTCAAGGAATTCTAGGAATAACCAATTTATTTTATGCATTACTTACCTAATAGGGTTATTCTCTAAACTGGATATAATAAAGAATGCAAATTAAATATCAAATTTTAGATTTAAATATTTTCAAATTCATCTATTGTGACCTAAAATTTTAAAATGATTTAGATTAATTTGATTACTAGTTTATAGGGCCCATTTTTAGTATATAACAAATAAATATTTTTATTGTTGATTTAAGATAAGTATAATAAATACTTATTCACTATACTAAAATCACACTGCGGTGTTACATTTGTGTTTTTTTGCCATTTAATCACTGGACAAACTAATCACTTCATTTGACAAATCGGCACATTTGAATGGGATTTGCACACAAGTTTAGTTTTAGCTGTCCATGTATGCACACATAACAGAATATGGAGAGTATGCCACTAATATAGAAGAAATGCATTATTTAATCAAAGTATTTAAAGGGTTACCACAACCCACATTCAGGCTAAGCTTTTTAAAATGTACTATGCCCTATAGGGCACTACTCTTAGATCCCTCTCATAAAACCGGTAAAAAACAAGTTTTACTTACCTGCAATCCAGGGCCGGGAAGAAGCTACCGGTGCTCATCTGCCATGCCCCAATGTTACAGGGGCCTCATAGTAAAGCCTGTGATTGGACTATTTCTCTGGCTCATGTGAGCCGGCAAGGGCATGGGTTTACAGTAGGGGAGGGATGACAAGAGGGGTGTTCTCATTTCACAAAAAAAAAAAGCCTGTGCAGTTCATGCGAGGCGAAAGGAGGAATTGCCCACAGGGAAGGATGGTAGTAGGGGAGAGTTAGCATCCCTTAGGAGGCGATCTGCCTGCATGGTGAAGATTTCTATGTATATTGTCAACGTGCTGTGGGTACTAGACAACAGAAGTAAAATATATACAGAATTTGCATTAGATAACCGGGAGTTTTGGGCTATATATGCAGAATTTGCATTAGATAGCCCGTAGTTCTGGGCTTCGAATGTTATTGGTGTTGGGGGTACATTTTGTCCTTAGCAGATAGTTAAAAATCTATCTGGATGTGCAGTGATCAAGCTGAAACACTGCACATACAAAATACTACCCCCATGACCACTTCAAATCACTGAAGTGGTCATGGTGGTTGGAGTAAAAAAAGTTCACCTATAGCTACAGACAGCCACTTTAACCCTTTAAGGACACATGACATGTGTGACATGTCATGATTCCCTTTTATTCCAGAAGTTTGGTCCTTAAGGGGTTAATCTATGCGCCTACAGGACTTTGAATGTGAATATATATGTTTTGCATTTTTTTAAAAATGCATTATCTATATAATGAGCTGAAAATAGGTGATTTGTTTTACCCTATTGACACCTCATGCATTAACAAAAACTTTAAATGCATTAAAAAAAATATTGCACATCTTTTGCAATACTTTTCTGTATTTCTTAAATGATTCATTTTGGACAGATTTTATAGATAATAATTGTCAGCATTTTTTCATGTTAAAGGGCCATTTAAGAATAATAAGTATAAAGCTGAGCTACGTATTATTTTTAATTCTTCTTGTCATTTTATTTTCCTATTGTAAATTTGATCATTACTACTGACATCAATAATAACCTGCAATAGAGCTAAAAAATATAAAGCCATAGACAGTTGTCATATTTGCGGTGTGTATAACTGTCCTCAGCCCCCTGGTCTTCCAGCTGTTGAGTTCACACTCTGCTTCAGTGACCACCCTGTGTATGTACAGAGAGACAGAGTCCAGGAACACATTGAGTAAAAATCAGGATGTGTCTAAGGGGGGCATGATAAAGAACTTTCAAAGCTTATCTTGAAATAGAATTGAATGATAACAAAATGCTAGAACTGAATGAGACAAAATATCTATGAGGAAGAATATATTGTGTTGGTGATCACTCTGTTTAACCCTGACTAATCAGACTGACTTAATACTGCTAAAATATGGTTGCTGGTTCCTGTACCTTTGTGTAGCTCCTCCTTACCTGCAATGTCCATTGACATGGTTGAACAAGCCTTCAGTGTTGTGTTTCTTTTAGCGATTTCCGTAAATAGAAGACTGATAACTGAACTACCAATTCCTGTAACCCCTGTTCGGTTCTGAGTTGAACTGTGACAGTGGACACAGCATTTTTAAATCTGGTAATATAGCCTTGTACCCCCCCGTTTCAAAACTTGCAGTGCTGCAGAGATCCACCTGTATTTAGTGTACTATGGACCTTCCAGGCTTTCAGTGGTGAGTAACTTTTAAGGCCTAGCTAGTTGCCTGGCCCCAAAGTATATTTTTACAATAAAGTACCTGATGCACCACATAATTTAAATTTGTCTAAGCCCTCTATTAACTGGGCTAGAAATATGGAGCTGATTGGCTCTCTATTCCTCCAATCACTTTGTTTGGGGTTGTTTAATCCACCAGAACTTACTGACTGGGGATGGAGAAAACGATTTAGTTATCTTGGGGTATAGGAATGAGGGAAGGGGCTGTGGTTGATTATGAAAGGAGAAGAGTAAAAAAGTTGGGAATCAGATATGCTTGAGTGTTTGTCTGACAATATGTGATTGAGTGTGTCTGACCATGTTTGTTTGTGTACCTGACCCTGTGTGTGTGTGTTTCTGATTGTGTGTATGGTTGACTGTGTGTGTATGTGTGTGTGTGTGTGTGTGTGTGTGTATAAATATATATTTTGGGTAGCCTATATGATGGCTTCGTATGGCAACCTTGGTCCATTTGCAGGAGAAATAGGCTTTTCTGCATGTAATGTTGCTTTTCACACCTCACCATTACATTTCCCTTAAATTGCATTAATAAAAAAGATAACAAATGATATAGTGCCTACTTATCTCTAGTATAACCTATTTATTTTTTTATGATAATCAGCACAGACTCCAGAAACATAACTGTTGCAACTCCTCTGAAAACTTTGTGCATTTCTGTTGATCTTGTTCTGCAGAGAGGTTTTTTTTTTTTTGGTTTTTGAAAGCTCAATTGCCCACTCTGTTGATTAATTGTCATTTGTTGTCATGGGAACCTTTTTCTCCTTGAAATGCTTAGAAATCCCTGTTTTGGCTGTGTAGCTGCAGACTGCAGTGAGTCTTGCAGCCCACAACTCGCATTACTTCCAGCCTGGTAACTACAGTGTATTTTCCTAGTGAGTCACAAATGCCATGTAAGAAGTCATTGTTTTATCTCTCGTGTCTACTTTTCATGCCTAAATTGATCAGCTCACATTCTACAATAAAATGCATAGGACTGTATCATTAAATACATTCATAATGTGGATGTTAATTTGACAGAAACCTCTAGCATTACAGCACTTGCAAGCATTACAGTCCTCTATTGATCATGTGTCTCTAGATGCTAATTTTACAGAAACATTTTTATTGTCTGCAAAATGAAACATCCTTGCTCTTTGAACATTGTTTTTTTAATAAGATAAGTGGGAGTTTGTGCAATGAACAGGAAGACTGGTAGGTTCACACATTTTGGACAATATAGCTGAGCTGAAAAAAATATATATTTCAGACTTGAGATGAGATTTTTTCAAGCTGTCTAAATGTCTAATCTCGTTATCCCAGTTCAATGTATAAACCTCTTGGGTATGGTTTAGTTAAAAATAGTAACTACGGTTGTAATTTATCTATCTTCTCTCTGGTAAGTATTACTTTTTTTATGGGTTTTTATTTTTTCTATTTCTCCTGTTATTTTCCAAATCATGTAAAATATAATGTCATAGTAATGACAGTATAAAGTCTGGTCACCTCTAAAGACCAGTAACACAATATGATCTTGTTTTATGTATCTAGAAACATGACTTGTAGATTATATTGGGTGTCTTACCTACAGTTACCAACAGTTAGGACATTTTCCTCAACATCATTGGGGGAGTGGCATTTTTCAGTTTTTTTTTGTTTTTTTTAACTTATTTAGAATCCTTCCCAACGCAATTTCAGTCTGCCTTCTTCACAATATTCAATGAGATTTCTCCAAATTATTTTGAAAACTTTGTCTATTCTTCACAATTCTACAACTCTTGTGTGGTCTAAGGGTCTCTTATTACACATCAGTGTTTCTATCACAAGCCATAAATACAAAGAATGAGTAGATATCAAGAATGAAGCCCATGGAACAACGAAGTAAGGGGAGTGGGCCTTGACAGAGCCAGGAGTGGGCAGGTGCATTCAGTTAGGGGTTGGTTTAAGCTAATGGAGCTTGGGGGCGGGATTAAAGGGGGTTGAAATAACGGCCATCTTAGAGAGTGGCCATTTTAATCAGAACTTCAGTTGTGTCAGGTCTGTGGGGTTTTTCTTTTTTCTTTTGCTGCAGGTTCATGGCTTCCCTGGATGAGATCCTGGCAGGAGTGAGAGCAGCAGTGAAGGACCGAGGGCTGGCCTGGCTGCATGAACAACTGGGGGCTGCAGTTCCCCCTCCAGCTCCAGCGGAGCGCAGGACGGCGCGAAGAGCACGGCCGCCCCAGCGCTTGAGTCCGGGCATGGCGCCCGCTCCACGGCGGCGGAGGAGCCCGTCGGCACCCAGCCAGGAGGCAAGAGGGTCGGACAGCACCGGGAAGCGGCCGGCGCCGCCGGTGCGCCGCGGTGCCGGTCAGGCGAGGACGGCCGCAAAGCGCGGGCCTGCTGGTAAACGCGCCCCACCCAAGATGGCGGCAGGCAGCACAGGCACCCCAGAGGAGGGCTCCAGCACGGCGGGAATGGCGGCCGGGAGAGCGGAGGAACACGTGGTCGGCAGCACTTCAGTGAGGCGTCCCGGTGAGTCCACTCTGGTCACTGAGGGGCAGGGGGCGGGCGGGACGCGGGATGTTCCAGCGCAGGCGGCCCCCCAGCAACCCAGGGGCGGCCTGGTCAGCGGGACCAGCTCGCGGGCGGCCTTAGGTGTGGCCGGGACGGGCGACAGTGCCAGGCATAGGGAGGAGGGGCGGCAGGAAGACGGCAGGATCGGACAGGGAGCGGCAGAGGTTCCAGCGGGCTGCCAGGGGGTGCAAGGGGCATCTGAGCCAGGCGCAGCGGCCAACAGATGGCCAGGTACAGCGGAGAAAGGGGACACACGCAGTACAGCGCGGGATAGGGAAGTCAGGAGCAGTAGCAGTGGAAGGTTGGGCCCCTCAGGCTGCTCTCACGGGGGGCAGCGGACCAGGGAGCGGGAGGAGTACAGACGGGAGCGGCGCAGCGGTGGCGCCAGGCCCGGCAGCAGCAGGAGGTCAGCTGATCGGCAGTGGAGCAGGGACAGGAGTCCATCGCATAGCAGGCGCAGTGGTTCCAGGACCAGCTGCAGGGCGGGGAGAAGGAGGTCCGCGTCCAAGGACGGGCGGGGGCGGAGGCGGCGCAGCGCATCTGGGTCCTCGGGTGACAGTGCGCTAGGACAGCAGCGGGCCCCCAGGAGCAGGGAAGCTAGGCCGGCAAGGCGGTGCGAAGCTTGGAATTGCGGAGAAGAGCGTAGGGAGGAAGGACGGGTAGGGGCCCAGCAGTACAGACTACCCAGGTTGTCTTCTCCTTACAGGTCGCGGAGCGCTACCCCTACGGTCCTGAGGAGGGATCAGGTGGATGGGAGTCGGCGTCAACCGGATGCTCCGGAGCCTGAACGGGTGGACGGAAGGTCGGCAACCCCGGGGCCTGGCACGGCCGGGGTCTCCAACGGTGAGTCCATATCTGCACAACACTCCGGACAGTTATTGGGCTATTTAAAAACACTATTGGAGGCATGGTCAGGGAAGGGGGAATCACCATTGCAGTTCGGAAAGGTATGGTCCCCTGACACGGCGGTTAAGGCAATAGGGGCGGGGGTCCAACCGGCGAGCGGTGGCGAGGCAAGCGAAGCGGTAGTGGCGTCCGGTGCGGCGGATGGGGGGGCTGAGTCGGCGGTCGGGTGTGGCGACATTTCGGACGCGGCACGTCAAAACGTACACGTATCTTTTGCGGGCCCCCTAGGTTGTCACCTGAAATTAGAGGTCAAAGAAAAGATTTGGAAGGGGGAGTTCATGGAAATTTTTTCTTTGCTCCCTTTGGAGGAATTCCTATACTTGAAGGAGGAGGATAAGAAGGACACCAAGAAGGAGGAAGAAGAAAAAAGGCGGAGGTATCGCAAGATACCGAAGACTTTTGGGAATTGGCTGAGGGCGTTCTGCATCCTGGCTAGTGTGATAGGGGAAAAAAGGCCAGGGAACTGTTCGCAACTGTTCTGCTACTTGGATGGGATAGGCGATGCGTATCGGACGTATGGGGGCCTAGCGTGGTGGAAATATGATGAGCAGTTTCGGCAACGCTTGGCGGCCAACCCTACCATGCGGTGGGACCAAATGGACCTGCCGCTATGGATGAGGATTATGATGGCGCAGAAGGCTGCGCCCTTTCTCGGGGCAGCTGGGACAGCCTCAGGCGTGGCTGTGCCAGCGGGACAAAAGAAGGGCCTGTGCTGGACGTACAACGAGGGTCAATGCAAGTGGGGTACTTCATGCCGATTTAGGCACGAGTGTTCGGGCTGCGGAGGGAATCACGGCGCCAGCAGATGCTTCAAGAAAGGTAAGCTCAATGCAGGGGGTGGAACCGCAGGGGTGGCGGCCACCTCGGCTGCAACTGGGGGCGTCCCCAGTGAGGTTAGGCGCGATGTTGCCTTGGCTAAGGCAATACGCTAACCAGGAGGATGCAGCGTTCCTGTGGCGGGGTTTTAGGGAGGGCTTCGTGATCCCCTTCACGGTTAAGGAACCAGGGGCGGTTTGTGCCAATCTTAAATCGGTGCGGGAACGCCCGGAGGTAGTGCGGGAAAAGCTGGCCAAAGAGGTCCTTTTGGGGAGGATGGCGGGGCCGTTCCCGTATCCTCCTATAGCGGAGTTGCGGATATCCCCACTTGGAGTGGTCCCCAAAAAAGAGGCTGGCAAGTTTAGGTTGATTCATCATTTATCGTATCCTAAAGGGTCATCGGTGAATGATGACATTGACGCAGCACTCTGTTCAGTATCTTACACATCATTCGACAGGGCAGTCGAGTTGGTACGGAGAGCTGGGCGGGGAGCTCTGATGGCGAAGGTGGACGTGGAGGCAGCGTTTCGGCTGCTTCCCATACACCCGTCATGTCATCACCTCTTGGGGTGTTGTTTTGAAGGGGGCTTCTTTGTGGATCTGTGCTTGCCGATGGGTTGTTCCATCTCGTGCGCCTATTTCGAGAAGTTTAGCACTTTTCTGGAATGGGTAGTGCGACGGGAATCGGCCGGGGGGCACGGTTGTGCATTACCTGGACGACTTCTTATGTGTCGGCCCTCGAGGCTCAGACCGGTGCAAGCAGATACTACGGGTGTTCCAATGGGTAGCGCAGACGATGGGGGTTCCTTTGGCGGAGGACAAGACCGTGGGACCCGCCACGTGTCTCAGTTTTCTGGGTTTGGAGATCGATTCGGAGATCGGGGAATGTAGATTACCACAGGACAAGTTGCACAAGCTGAAAGACTTGGTGCACACAATTGGGAGAGCACGGAAGGTGACGCTGAGGGGATTGCAGTCTCTGGTAGGGAGCCTGAACTTTGCGTGCAGGGTCATACCCATGGGGAGGGTTTTCTGTAGACGATTGGCGCGGGCGACGAGCGGGATACGGATGCCGTCACACTATATCAGGGTTTCCGCGGACATGAAGGCGGACTTAGAGGTGTGGGATCGTTTTTTGAGGGACTTCAATGGCAAGGCCTTTTTTCGGGAGCAAGTGGTGTCTTCGGAAGCAGTGGGGCTGTTTACGGACGCTTCGGGCAGCGTGGGGTTTGGGGCTTATTTTGCAGGACGGTGGTGTGCCGAGGCATGGCCTGAGGCATGGAGGGCGAGCCCATTGATCAAGAATCTGGCATTTTTGGAACTCTTCCCTGTAGTGGTTGCGGTAGCATTGTGGGGAGCTGAACTAGCAAACAAGCGAGTCGTGTTTTATTCGGACAATATGGCCGTGGTGCAGGCAATCAACAGTTTGTCGGCATCTTCGCTTCCGGTCTTATGCCTACTGCGGCGTTTGGTGCTCCTCTGCATGTCTTCCAATTTAGTATTCAGGGCTAGGCACATTCCGGGATTCTCAAATGTGGTGGCTGATGCGCTTTCTCGTTTTCAGTGGGATCGTTTTCGGGAAGCGGCTCCAGAGGCACGGGAATGCGGGCAGGCTTGCCCAGACGAGATGTGGTGACTCGGGACATCGTGCTTGGGGAATACATAAAGAAATCTTTGGCACCGAGCACGTGGTCATCTTATGCTAAGGTTTGGAAGGAATGGGAGGAAACGGTTGAGGAGGTAGGTGGGGACCTTTCGGAGGGCCATAGGCTGGATGTCTTCCTATGGTTGTTGTGCCGGTTGTTTGCAAAGGGGGCTTCGCCGGCCATGGTGGACAGGCATATGTCCGCCTTGGCTTTCTGGTTTAAATTCCATGGGTGGGAAGATTTGACAAAGCATTTCTTGGTTCGACAGGCGGTTCGGGGTTTTCGGAGGGGGAAGACGTCGACGGACTTTAGGAGACCGGTGTCTTTTGCGGTCTTACAAGGTTTGGTGGGAAAGTTACCGGAGTTATGTTCCTCGCCATTTGAGGTGGTCCTTTTTTCTGGTGCGTTTGTCTGGGCGTTTTTCGGGGCGTTTCGGATCGGGGAGCTGGTTAGCGCAAACAAAGTGGGAGTTGGTGGCTTGCAGCGCGAGGATGTGGAAGTTCAGAGTGATCGCGTGCAGATTAGGTTGGGCCGATCGAAAACTGATGTTTTCGGCAAAGGCTGCTCCGTGGTGCTATTCGAGTTGCCGGGGTCAGGGTTGTGCCCGGTGGCCTGCGGATCAGGGTACCTGGGGATCCGTCCTAACGTTAGCGGTTGTTTTTTCCTGCACGCTGACGGCACGGCGCTGTCACGGTTTCAATTCATTAGGATTTTTCGTTTGGGCTTAGTGAAGCTGGGCCTGCAGCCCACGCAATTCGGGTCGCATTCGTTCCGTATCGGTGCGGCTACAGAGGCGGCACGCTTGGGTTTGGGTGACGAGCGGATCAAGAGGATCGGACGGTGGGAATCCGTGCGGTTTCGCTCGTATGTGAGGCCCGACGGGATGGTGGAGCTTTGAGGGGTTAAATGGCCGGGACTGGGGGACACTGGCTCTGCGGTGTAATTAATTTTGTCTCTTTTCAGGTTGGAATGTTTGGTTGCTGGGACACTCGTTCGTATATTGGGCACAGAAGAGGGCCGCAGTTCGGAGACAAGGAACACAACTGGGCTTTCCTCTGGAACGGGCGGTCTTATCTGGTTTGGTTTTCGAGGTTTTAGTTGGCAGAGCTTGAGTAATGTTTTATTTACAAAAGTGTCCAAGGGTCCGGTTCCGGATGTTGTAGTGGTGCACGGTGGGGGGAATGACTTAGGGCTGATTCCGCAACGGGAACTGTTGCGGCGAATGAAGAGGGACATGGATCGGCTACGGGAGCTGGTCCCTGACGTGGTGGTGGTGTGGTCCGAGATGGTGCCTCGTTTTACATGGCGTCACGCCAGGGACCCTGCTGCGGTGGCACGATGCAGGGGGAAGGTTAATAGAGCTATGGCAGTATTTGTTAAGAGGATGGGGGGAATAGTGGTGAGGCATCGGGAGCTGGAGGGCATGTTGCCAGGTTATTATAGGAGGGATGGAGTACACCTGTCAGAGGTGGGGTGTGACTTGCTGAACTTGGGGTTCCAGGAGGGCATAGCCCGAGCCCTGTTTCAGTGTGGTGGGGGTCGCACATGTTCTTAAGGGGTCAAGACAAGTGCTGTGGCGGAACAGGGCGTGGTTAAGTTGGAAGTTATCAAGGAATTGGAACTGTACAGGCCATGGCCTAGGCTGAATTAGGCCAGACGGTGTCATGGTTGGTAGGTTCTAGCTCTTCGGTGGCGACGAACCTGGGGGTGTAGGGGTGTCTGGGTACACCCCTACAGTTATCATTATGATATGGGGCCTCGTTGGTAGGCCGGATGTTTACAAGTTTATTGGTAATTGATGTTAATTATGTTAATTATTGTTCATGTGGTAGGGTCATTGTCAGGGGATTGTGCGGGGGGATAATAAATAATGTCATTTATGACAATGACCCTAATTATGTTAATTTATTCATATTAATAAAGCTGTGGACGTTATACTCCAACAGTATTAAACGTGTCCGTGTATTATTAAAGTTAAAGTTTATAGCACATGCCGAATAACGACAGTGCAAATGTCATGAAGCCCATGGAACAACGAAGTAGGGGGGGTGGGCCTTGACAGAGCCAGGAGTGGGCAGGTGCATTCAGTTAGGGGTTGGTTTAAGCTAATGGAGCTTGGGGGCGGGATCAAAGGGGGTTGAAATAACGGCCATCTTAGAGAGTGGCCATTTTAATCAGAACTTCACTTACCTGTCAGTTGTCCCACCCACCCTCCCTGTGTTGAGGTGAATTTCCCGTTTTGTCACAGCGGCGGGAACAGGGCGTGGTTAAGTTGGAAGTTATCAAGGAATTGGAACTGTACAGGCCAGGGCCTAGGCTGAAGTAGGCCAGACGGTGTCATGGTTGGTAGGTTCTAGCTCTTCGGTGGCGACGAACCTGGGGGTGTAGGGGTGTCTGGGTACACCCCTACAGTTATCATTATGATATGGGGCCTCGTTGGTAGGCCGGATGTTTACAAGTTTATTGGTAATTGATGTTAATTATGTTAATTATTGTTCATGTGGTAGGGTCATTGTCAGGGGATTGTGCGGGGGGATAATAAATAATGTCATTTATGACAATGACCCTAATTATGTTAATTTATTCATATTAATAAAGCTGTGGACGTTATACTCCAACAGTATTAAACGTGTCCGTGTATTATTAAAGTTAAAGTTTATAGCACATGCCGAATAACGACAGTGCAAATGTCAAGCATTTTGTAAACCATTCACCTTAAGAGCATTGATTTTGTCCACTCGGACCTGAGACCTCATTTAACACCTCTTTTTACCAACTTCTCAATTATTTTCTACATACCAGGGAATAAACAATTTAGGAATTCTAAACTAACCGACAAGGTCATTGCACAACCTCTCTAGCTTATAGCAACTTTATCATTACATATTTATAAAAGCTTACTACTAACCTTCACATAACAAGGCCAAAAATTGCAAACCATTTCAGGTGTTAAAGAAAAGCCTTGATAAGTTTATTCATGTGCACTTGTCTTTTTACTGTTGTTGAGTAATAGTACAGCTTGATGACTTAAAACCTTCAAAACAACATGGAAAATATGTATAACAACCTCTACAGACATTAGCCTGCACTGTTGGCATTATTGACTCCAAATCACCTCACCTTTATCATAAAGTCCAACAATGGTCCAAAGTGGGAGGGGTCACATAGACAAGACCAGGCAAATAAGGGTTAACAAAGGCAAGTCGAGGCAGGTAAGGGTTAACAAAGGCAGATTCAGAGGGTTAACAAAGATGTGGGAGGCTTGTGATCCCTAGGGAAGCCACAACACAGCTGAGCACAGAACACAGAGTTGTCTGTGCTTAAATAGGGAAGAGGAAATGGGAGCCCTCCCATGAGAAGGGGTCTCTGAGCCTATATAAGTGCAAGGCAACTTTAGTGTGAGTAGGTGTTCATGCCCTCTATGAGAGTGGGATGCTATGTCAGTTTTCACATTCAAATTAACTGTTCCCCACACTGCTCCATGGAATACCAAGATGGGTCCCGCAGGGGATCCTGGAGCTGTGGGGACGATGACACTCCACACATGCTACCTAGAATGCCCGCTGGAGGGGAGGCAAGCTGAAAGACAAGTAAGGCATCCTGCAACCAACATGGAGCAACAGCAGGGGCCAGCAGGCAGAGAGTGAGTGCAGTACACCTTTTACTCTTGGCGTGCAGTGGATGAGCTGTGGATCTAGCTGGTGGCCAGTAGGAGTGCTCGGTGTTTCCCCCATAAGTCCATGTGGCACCCAGTGAGTGAGCATGGCACGCGTGCCTCTCCCATCGTGTCTTGACATTTAAAAACAACTCCCTCTTGGAACTCCTTACTAAAACAATTAATAGCTTACTTACGTATCTCATTTTTACTGGCATTGTAAAAATGAGGAAGGAACAAGTTGCACATATAATAACACTAATACTAGCATCAAACTCCATCTAAAAATGAGTTTGCGTATGTTGCACATTTCTCATGTGATTTAGTTAAATGTATTGTTAAAATTATCTGGTGTATTCAAGGCCACATTCAGGGGGTACTGGCACTGATGCACTAAGGGGCCTGCTCTGTTAGGGGGTCTTGAAGAGCATGTTCTGTTTTTGCAAGTATGCATCTAGTTGCTATTTAAACATCTGTATGGACTCTGATAAAACCACTTCTGCAGGCAGAAAATTCCACATCCTTATTGTTCTTACAGTAAAAAAAAACTTTCCCTTGCCTTTGACAAAATCATCTTTCTTCCAGTCTAAACGCATGACCTTGTGTCCTATGTAAAGTCCGGATTATGAATAGATTTCCACACAATGGTTTGTATTGGGCCCGAATATATTTGCATAATGTTATCATATGCCTCTCAGGCGACGTTTTTCTAAACTAAATAGGTTTACATTTGTTAACCTTTCTTCATAGCTGATGTTTCATTGCTTTTATTAATTTTGTAGCCGCCTCTGCACATTTTAGTGCTGTAATATCCTTCTTTAGAACAGGTACCCAAAATTGCACAGCATATTCAAGATATGGTCTTACCAGTGATTAATAAAGTGATATTTTCATCCCGAAAATGAATGCCAATTTTTCATGCATGACAATACCTTAGTGGTCTTAGCCACTGCTGATTGACATTGCACATTGTTGCATCGTTTGTTGTCTACAACAATTCCTAAGTTCTTTTCGTTTGTTTTTTTATCCATAATTTGCTTCCATTAAGGGTACAAGTTGCTTGTGCATTCTTTATTCCTGTGATGGAATGCCGTCACTGAGTACAATGCCCACATGTGCTCACTCGCTTGCCTGCTTATTGTTTTCAGGTCATCATGCTGGGGATCTCCATATCTGTGTGGTCCCCTTGTTCCACACATCATACTTAGGCTTGATTAGAAGATTGTGCTTGTCCCATTCTAAATAGGATAAAAAGTATTAATCTGTGGGTAGGTTGTGGGTAGGTATTAATGTCTCTTTTGGGAATAGTGGAACACAAGGCTTGTTCATATCAAATGACTACTTATATAGGTGACAATCAAAACATATGTCAAATGAAAGTGTTCGTTTATACTGAAGCCAGATTTCCAGGCCACTTATGTGTGACTTCTCACACCTTACAGAATAGCTCTGTTGGGGTCCCAGCTTCAGAGAGGAATTTAGATTGTAAACCACCTGCCCTTCCATGCAATCAAATTAACCTCTTTTGAAATTGACAATACCACCTCTACCAGGTAGCAGTTCATATATGCACTACACAAATTACATTAAATGCCACTATTCTATTGTGCAACAATTAATTATGTACCCTTGCCATGACACCTCCCCCAGATTCACGCTATTCGGTGATGTACCTTTCATGGGGTTCTGAAATATTAAAATGTGTTTGTGGGGTGTTTTAAAATTGTATGTTTTTTTGTACCTAGGAGATAAATGAGTTTGTACAGTTCCTGACTCAATTATCTCCCAGGCAAATGCCCGGTGGGCCGCGATGGCCGTGGGGCCGAGGCCGGCAGGGAGATCACAGGATCTCCCCGGCCGGCCCCTGCAGGGCCAGCACTATCCGAGCGCCGGCCCTGCTGTGTGCCTCCGTGGGCCGGTGGGGAGATCAAAGATCTCCCTCACCGGCCCACAGGCATGGAGATGCGGCCGCCGGCTGAGTGAGGGAGGGAGGCAGGAGAGAGGACCCGGCGGAGCTCTAACAAGCATCTCCGCCGGTCCTCTCGCGGGATTCTGAGCATTGCCGCGGTTACCACGGCAACGCTCAGATCTCGCGAGAGTGAACTCTAACCCGTAGGTTAGAGTTCACTCTCACCACTGGACCACCAGGGAAGGCAGAATGGCTCCCCTCATGACACCCCTGGCAGAATGGATCTCCTCCCCCCCCTCCCAGTATAAAGGCAAGAAGGGAGGGGGGGGATATAATTTTTTTTTTATTAATAAAAAAAATATATATTTAAATTTAAATAAAAAATACATTTACTCACACACTCACACACAGAGCACCCCCCAGACACACACACAGCACCCCCAAACACACACAGCACCCAGACACACACAGCACCCCCAGACACACACAGCACCCCCAGACACACACAGCACCCCCAGACACAGCACCCCCAAACAGACACAGCACCC
>OW240924.1:44962039-44974331 GCA_933207985.1 Pelobates cultripes
TCTTGGACTTTCCAGCATGACAATGAACCTAAACACATGGCCAAGTTGACTCTCCAGTGGTTACAGCAGAAAAACGATAAAGGTTCTGGAGTGGCCATCACAGTTTCCTGACCTTAATATCATCGAGCCACTCTGGTGAGATCTCAAATATGTGGCTCATTAAAGACGACCAAAGACTTTGCATTATCTAGAGGCATTTTTCCAAGATGAATGGGCAGCTATACCACCTGCAAGAATTAGGGGCCTCATAGACAACTATTACAAAAGACTACACCCTGTCATTGATGCTAAACGGAGCAATCCACAGTATTAAGAGCTAAGGGTATGCAGACTTTTGAACAGGGTTCATTTCATTTTTTTTTCAATCCATTTGTGATCAGACCAAACACAATAAAATTCCCAACACGTTGATCCAGTCATTTTCAAATTTTTTTGCAGGTTCTTGAGTTTCTTTAGATAAGATAAAGTGCCTATATTGTCCCTTTAACGCTACACAGTAAGATTATGCTTTAATTTGGCAGAAAATAAGCCAATGGTTACATAACTAGGAAAGTAGAAAAGGTTATTGTTATATAAAGATTAGTATTCTTTGTTAATAGAGAGATTACTTTGCTACACAGTATTTGCATGTACAAATAGAACCTATTGTTGGTCATGCTATGTGTAGAATATAGCAGTTTGGTGATATTTTTGTTGCTATTAAAGGACCACTATAGGCACTCAGACCACTTCAGCTCAATGTAGTGGTCTGGGTGCCAGGTCCCCCAGGTTTTACCCTTGCAGCTGTAAACATAGCAGTTTCAGAGAAACTGCTATGTTTACACTAGGGTTAATCCAGCCTCTGGTGGCTGTCTCATTCACAGCCACTAGAGGCGCTTCCGCGATTCTCACTGTGAAAATCACAGTGAGAAGATGCTGACGTCCATAGAAAAGCATTGAGAAATGCCGCTCATGCGCATTCGCATTCAGCGCTGACATCGGGAGGAGAAGGAGAGTTCCCCAGCGCCGAGGGAGCCAAGCGCTGGAGAAAGGTAAGTGTTTAACCCCTTCAGCCCACTTGAGCCCAGCGGTAGTGGGACCCTGAGGGTGGTGGGAACCTAAAGACCATATAGTGCCAGGAAAACGAGTTTGTTTTTTCTGGCACTATAGTGGTCTTTAATGGTGAGGTATAGAGCACAAATATCACTCTATTGATAACAGTACTGAAATTATTTAGTCTTGGTTTCTAAGATCACTGAACTTCTAAACTTATCTATGAATTTAAATATTTAAAATAAGATGTTTTTAATGTATGCCCTATAATGAAAACGCATGCACTTTCTGAAGTTTTACAGCTTGAACAAAGCCCAGGGACCTGTTCCTGTAGTGAGTAAAGCTTGCTTTCAAATAAATTCTAAGAATTTCCCCTTGGGGAACTTGTCATGAAAACAAGTTTTATTTGGGTGAAGGGGGGAAATGTGGTGCTTTCGTTTTACTAGATACTAGATCTTTTGTTCCTTAATATCACACGACTGAGATGTACCTGATTCCATGTGCTTATTATGTAACCATTCTCTGAGCCTTTTTATTAAAATAAATAGGACATTTTTACTATTTAGTAATCGTTAATGAGTGGAAAAAAAAATTGTACTATGCATACAGTTGTGCTCAAAAGTTTGCATACTCGGGCAGAAATTGTGAATTTATGGCATTAATTTTGAAAATATGACTAATCATGCAAAATGTTTTATTTTATTGAAGAATAGCGATCATATGGAGCCATTTATTATCAGATAGTTGTTCGGCTCCTTTACGTTTACACACCCTTGAATGTTTGGCCTTGTTCCAGACACACAAGGTGATGCACACAGGTTAAAATGGCAATTAAAGGTTAATTTCACCCACACCTATGGCTGTTAAAATTGCAATTAGTGTCTGTATATAAATAATCAATGAGTTTGTTAGCTCTCATGTGGATGCACTGATCAGGCTAGATACTGAGCCATGGGGAGCAGAAAATAGCTGTCAAAAGACCTGCGTAACAAGGTAATGAAACTTTATAGAGATGGAAAAGGATATAAAAAGATATCCAAAGCCAGTCAGTATGGTTCAATCACTTATTAAGAAGTGGAATATTAGGGGATCTCTTGTTACCAAGCCAAGGTCAGGCAGACCAAGAAAGGTTTCAGCCACAACTGCCGAGAGAATTGTTCGGGATACAAAGAAAACCCCACAAGTTACCTCAGGAGAAATACAGGCTGCTCTGGAAAAAGACACCGTGGTTGTTTCAAGGAGCACAATACGATGATACGTGAACAAAAATGAGCTGCATTCTGGAGTTGCCAAAGAGAAGCCTTTACTGTGCCAATGCCTCAAAAAAGCCCTGTTACAAATGCCCGACAACACCTTGACACACCTCACAGCTTCTGGCACACTGTAATTTGGAGTGACGAGACCAAAATAGAGCTTTATGGTCACAACCATAAGCACTATGTTTGGAGAGGGGTCAGCAAGGCATATAGTGAAAAGAATACCATCCTGACTGTGGGGCACGGTGGTGGCTCACTGTTTTGGGGTTGTGTAAGCTCTAAAGACACAGGGAATCTTGTGAAAATTGATGGCAAGATGAATGCAGCATGTAATCAAAAAATACTGGCAGATAATTTGCATTCTTCTGCACAAAGGCTACGCATGAGATGCTCTTGGACTTTCCAGCATGACAATGACCTTAAAAACAAGGCCAAGTTGACCATCAAGTGGTTACAGCAGAAAACGTTGAAGGTTCTGGAGTGGCCATCACCGTCTCCTATCCTTAATATCATAAAGCCACTCTGGGGAGATCTTAAACATGTGGTTCATGCAAGACGACCAGGGCCGGCGCGTCCAAAAGACGGCACAGGCGGCCGCCTTAGGGCGCACCAGCCCGGGGGCGCAATTGTCCGGGTGACCGGCAGTAGGGAAGCGCACAACTCCCCTCTCCTGCTGGTCACTTCTTGTAGCGTGGCCGAGCGCCAACCTGCAGTGCCGCGGACTGTATGGAGGGGGCGGGGATATGAACGTCATATCCCTGCTCCCTCTGTAGCACACAGTGCGGCTGGCGCCCAGCAGGGGCGGAGCTACCACTGGCCCCCTTCTAATCAGCATGGGAGGAAGTCCTCCCAAGAAGACTACAGCAGCAGAAGGCAGAGAGGAGGGGGGCTGGGCAGGACCAGCTCCTCCAACTCCCAACTACCTCAGGCAGCACTCTGGATCCCAGGTAAGCCACCCTCCTGAACCTGTTGGTCAGTGTGTCTGTGTGTGTATATGTCTGTCAGTGTGTGTATGTCTGTCAGTGTGTGTGTGTGTGTGTGTGTATGTCTGTCAGTGTGTGTGTGTATGTCTGTCAGTGTGTGTGTGTATATGTCTGTCAGTGTGTGTGTATATGTCTGTCAGTGTGTGTATGTGTATGTCTGTCAGTGTGTATGTGTATGTCTGTCAGTGTGTGTATGTGTATGTCTGTCAGTGTGTGTGTGTATATGTCTGTCAGTGTACTCCATACAAACACATGCTTACAGTCAAACACACAAATACTGCTCCATGCTAAATACAATCCTGCAAGCATGAGGAATCGGTAGAGCCCCAGCTTGCAAAGCATTGTTGAAGTTGCACGACAGATGGGGATCTATCTTTTAGCCATCCTGTGTACATACACAGACCGTCATACAGAGACATACAGTATGTATGTCTCTGTATGACTGTGTGTATGTATTCAAAAGGAATAAACGCAGGCAACACTCCAATAGTACGGCTGGTATATTTATTGATAGGTGAACCACCCCAAAGAAAGTGCGTCGTTTCGGCTCATCAGAGCCTTATTGCATGAGCTGAAACATCACACTTTCTATGGGGTGGTTCACCTACCAATAAATATACCATCCTTACTATTGGAGTGTTGCCTGCGTTTATTCCTTTTGAAGACTTTACTGGTGGATCCAGCGATGTCCGCCTGACACGGAGCATCCACCACTGTTGATGGCCGGAGCATTTACACGGTATCAGTGTGCAGGGTTCTTTGTTTGTCTGTGTATGTATGTCTCTGTATGCCTATCTCTATGTTTCTTTATGTCTGTGTCTGTATTTCTGTGAGTGCCTGTGTCTGTATGAATGTATGTCTGTGTTTGTATGACAATGTACCTGTATGTGTAGATTGTATGACTGTGTTTGTTTGTGTGCCTTTTATGACTGTGTGTCTGTATATCTTTGTGACTGTGTGCCTGAAAAATTATGTCTGTGTGCTTGTATGGTTGTGTGTCTGTATGTTTGTGTATTTGTGCATGTATGTATTTTTGCCTGTATCTATGTCTATGTGGGAGAAAAAGAGAGATAGATAGGGGCTGGCGGGGAAGTAAGAAATACAAAAGAGGTGTTGTAGGAGACACACTAAAGGGGGGTGTAAGGCACAAAGGGGCCAAAAGGATAAGACATTCAAGAGAGTGGATATGCAACACTAATGGGGGTAAGAAATTCAAAAGGGGGCTACGAGACACAGAGGTGAAGATGCATTGTTTATTTTTTTTGGGGGGGGGGGGCGTCAAAATGCATCTTCGCCTGTGTAGTCAAAAATCCTAGCACCGGCCCTGAAGACGACCAAAGACTTTGCATGACCTGGAGGCATTTTGCCAAGACGAATGGGCAGCTATATCACCTGCAAGAATTAGGGGCCTCATCGACAACTTTTACAGAAGACTACACGCTGTCATTGATGCTAAACGGAGCAATCCACAGTATTAAGAGCTAAGGGTATGCAGACTTCTGAACAGGTGTCATTTCATTTTTTTCTTTGTTGTCATGTTTTGTTTTATGATTGTGCCATTTTGATATAACCTTCAGTTGAACATGAATCCCATTAAATATAAAATGTATTTTGCCTGCTCACTCATGTTTTCTTTAAAAATGGTACATGTATTATCAATTCTCCAAGGGTATGCAAACTTTTGAGCACAACTGTATATGCATTTTGCTTATTTTTCTTGCCCCTACCGCAGGTCACCTTTAACAGGGACAGGTAATAAGACTCACCTTCAAAAAACTGAAATCCTTAAACGTGCTGTGCAGAAAATGGTAAGCAATAACTAGTCTTACAATATATTGTATGGAGGTTGTTTTGTGTGGTGTCAACAATGCGTTCTCTGATTTGTGTGTGATATTGCAGGGTACTGGTGCCAAAACAATTTGTGTGGTATTGCACAGAAAAAAAAATCTTCTTTTAAAACCTATGAAATGTCCAGCTTAATTTTGCCTATACCAACTGACGAAAGTGTTCAAATAAGATGTCCTCTGCTGGCTCTATGTCCAGTTGCCTTATAAAGCATTATCTAAAAATTCCTAGCATGTTGTCACATGATTGGGATGCCATTTGTTAGGATTTGTCTTGGATAAGGAAGAGGCAAATTTTATTTTATTTATACGATTTTGCAAAAAAATTCCCATAGCCATTGGCACGTGAAATGTTTAATCTTGGAGAGTAGACATTCACCCCTGATGAGTGCGCCAGGGACCCTTCCAGCTTGCAGTGGCAAGTAACTTTTAAGACCTGGCTAGTAGCGTAGGACTTGAAATTTTAAGCCATTTGCCTGTTAAATGCCTAACACACTGTACAGATTAAATATATACTAAAAGCGGCTATATCACCTGAGGTCTTTGGATATTTTGCAAAGACCCCCAATGGTGACTGCCACTTGCAGTGATGTGGCCTACTTTATCTTATATCTATTCACTGCGTTGCAATTCCAATTTTTAATGATTATTGAAACAAGAAACATGCGTGCAATGCCACAACAGCAAGTGCAAGTGAAACTGGAAACATTTTAAGGTATTTTGAGGATTCTGCAGAATTTTGTAAAATAGCATAGTCAGGGTAAACATATGCGTATGAACAATAAGACAGAACATAAGCTTCTAGATAAAGAATGTGTCCTAGACATGCAGATTGCGAAGGACAATACACCCAAGAGGCTCCCCAAGGTCAGCGATCAGTTATCAGGCATCACTTGTATAACATATCTAACTTTTGCTATTAAACTGAATTAAATCTGATTAAACCATAAGAAAAATAGTATCATGCTGTATTGGAACTTGGAAAAAACATAAACTAAGAATAAACATTGTAAAAGTATTGGGGGAAAGTTAAACATGCCAGCAGGATTCACAGTTCATTCTTGCTGATGTTGGAGAAAATTTGAAAGCTGCATCTTTGGATTTCGGTATGTAACTTTAATTAGAAGCCCAATACAGGAAATATGTGTGTTTACATTAAAAAAACCTACAGGGACAAACTATAGACACCAGAACCACTTTATTTAGCTGCAGTGGTTCTGGGGACTATAGTGTCCCTTTAATGTGAGGGGAAGTAAGAAATACAAAAGAGGTGTATATTAGAGATTAGTGTCACTAATAATATACTAGATTGCCTACTTACAACCAGATGAGGATGATGATGGGCTTTGGCTGCAGTCTGGCTCCACTGGTCTGGTGAAGAACAGGATCTCTGGAGGCTGTTTGTAACTGTGGTCACAAAATTGTAGATTATGTTATCTTTAGTGTACCTATAATCTTAATTTTATTAATGACAGGAGGCGAGTATTTTGCGTAAGACTTTCTTTACTTAAGCTTCACAGCAGCACTTTTTAACATAACAGAGTAACCAATCAGAAAAAAGATAACAAGGTATAAAACTCCCTCCCCGTGATGTCACTTCCTCTTTCTGGCTGCGAACAAACAGGAACAGCAAACGGTAAATGAACCAGATGAGAGTTTCAGAATGCCAGATGAGAAAGTTGATGCATGAGAGGGAACAGGAAACTAAACATGTCCTCTTTGGAGAGCTGAGATGATGCTTGAGATGGAACAGCAACTAGACTTTACGCTGAAACGAGAGAGCAGAGTCAAAACCAAGGATTAATCCGTGAATTGAACTTCTAAAATTATGTAATCTAATAGTTAGAAACCATATATTATAGCCCGCCTGTAACATAGTCTTAATCCACCCGCCCATAGGGTGTAGCCCCTTGCCCCCCCAGAGCAGAAATACATTGCCTATTTACTCTTGTCTTAAATGAACTTACCTACAGAGGCGACCCTAGGGGGGGAAATGAAAGTGAAGGGTGGGAATTACTCGCCTCCTGTCATTAATAAAATTAAGATTTTAGGTACACTAAAGCTAGCATAATCTACAATTTTATGACATGACAGGAGGCTTCGTATTTTGCTGTTTTAACGCTCCCTGAGAAGGGCTAAGGAAACGTGCACAGCCGGAGGAAATAGAAGTTGCGGAACGTCTGTTCCCGGGACCAGTCTGCTGAGTTGAACGCTCCTGATGTCGCCGCTCCTCTGATGGAGTGGGCTCCTAACCCAACGGGCAAGGGTCGTGGTTGACACCGGATTATCTGGTCAGACGTATGAGACCAATAGTTGGCTGGAGGAGGTTGAACGGAGAGTGGAGGTGAGTAATAAATAACGAAAGAGAAGTGAAACCACACACAATTTTGGATGGTTAGGGAAATAAGGGTAAAATACCGAAAAGGAGTTCGATTTAGTCCGTCTGGACACGGAAAAGGTGACACCTTCTGGGGAAAAGTTATAGCGTCATGGTCAAATGCTCGAACATCCGACACTCGTTGGAAAGACACTAAGCAAAGTAACAGGGTGAATTTTGCTGAGAGTTGACAAAGGGAGAGATCTTCGTTGCTCGGCCAAGCTTCTAGGAAACAAATCATGACATTAACTTCCCATAGATGGGGATATTTCGGTGTTGGAGGGCGAGCCAGTTTAATGCCTCATAATAGTCTACAAACCAGCGGGTCCTGGCCAACTGGAGCTCCGTGTAGAGGAACATGGGCTGCCGAGATGGCCGACTGGGCAACGTTGATGGATCGGTAGGATCGGCCTTAGTCAAATAGATGAGAGAGGAAATTCAATATGAACTGTCTAGGGGATCCGTATTCCGTTCCAGGCACCAATTGCACCAAGCACCCCAGGAGGAAAGGTCTTCTGGTTCCAGGGGCCCAAGAACCCCAGAGGAGTTCCTTAGATCTCTGCGATAACTCTCTGAAATTCCAGGTTCCCCTGAAAGAGTCCAAGCCACTAAGTGGAGGTGGTCTTGTATTATCATCGGATGAGGGTTTCCTTGAGGGTCCTCTAGGAGGTTGGTCCATGGAGGCAGAAGGAGGTGATGTTGGCAAGAGAGGTCCAGAAGATCCAGGAACCATGCTTGGCCCTGCCAGAGCGGGGTAAGTAGTGCAAGCGTGACCTGTTGTCTGCAAATCTGGAGAAGGACTCTTGGAATCATCGCAAACGGAGGGAAGGCATAGGCTCCCGTCCAGGGGCGGACTGAGCACTCGGGCAAATCGGTCATGGACCGAGGGCCCGAGGCTCTGGGGGGCCCGTCCGCTGTGCAGTGAAGTAACAGCTGGGCTGGGGAGTTAAACATCTCCCCAGCCAGCCTGCACACAGCAAGGGGCCCGCACGGCATTCCGCGGGCCCCTGTTACAAAATACAATCTCCAAAATACAATTTGCCGGTCCCAGCAGGGCACACCGAGACACAGCTAATGGGGTCTTTCCAAAGACCCCACTAGGCTGGCTCTCGGTGTGCCTGATAGATAAACAGCAGGAGAGCTGTCTGTAACAGACCAGGCAGCTCCGTGCTGCTCATTAAGCAGGAAATGACATCATGTGTCACAAGTTCAATGAGCTGTGCGGAGCTGCCTGATCACTGTTACAAGCAGTACAGTATGTGATACAGCATGCCACAGGTAAGGGAAGGGAAAGATAAACAGGTTAATTTAAATTAAAACTCTATATAATCAGCCCCCTACCCCTTCTATCCCCTGTAGCCCACCTACCCCCTGGACCCATTCTAACCCCTGTAGCCCACCTATCCCTGGACCCAGTCTAACCCCTGCAGCCCCTATAATCCCTCTAACCCCTGTAGCCCACCTACCCCCTGGACCCATTCTAACCCTGTAGCCCACTATCCCTGGACCCATTCTAACCCCTGCAGCCCCTGTAGCAGCCCCTATAACCCCTCTGTCCCCTGTAGCCCACCTACCCCTGGACCCATTCTAATCCCTGCAGCCCCTATAACTCCTCTATAACTCCCCTATAACTCCCTGTAGCCCCTCTACCCCCTAGCCCACCTCCCCTGTAGCCCACCTACCCCCTGGACCCATTCTAACCCCTGTAGCCCACCTACCCCTGGTCCCATTCTAATCCCTACAGCCCCTATAACCCCTCTATCCCCTGTAGCCCACCTACCCCCTGGACCCATTCTAAGCCCTGTAGCCCACCTAGCCCTTGACCCATTCTAGCCCCTATAACCCCTCTATCCCCAATAGCCCACCTACCCCCTGGACCTATTCTAACCCCTGCAGCACCTATAACCCCTCTATTCCCTGTAGCCCCCCTGCACCTATTTTAAGCCCTGCAGCCCCTATATCCCCTTTACCCCCTACAGCCCTTCTACCGCCTGCAGCTCCTCTACACCCTGCAGCCCCATACAACTCCCCTGCAGCCCCTATAACTCCTCTACTCCCTGCACCCTCTTACCCCCTGCAGCCCTTCTAAACCCTGCACCCCCTAAAACACATCTACCCCCTTCAGCCCTTCTAACCACTGCAGCCCCTCTACAGTCTATAAACCTCCTACAGCCTCTCTACTCTCAAGAGCCCTTAAAATACCTTACAGCCCATAAAATATCTGCATCCCCTAAAGGCCCTTACCTCATACAGACCGTCTACCCCCCATAGCCCCTCTATCCTCTTCAGCATCCCTACACGCTATAGCCCCTAAAATCCCCGCACACCCTACAGCTCTTATATCCCCTACAGCCCCTACATTCCCTGCATCAACTAAAGCCCAATGAACCCCATGCACAAACTACAGACAATTTCCCCTACACCCACTACTGCATATATTGCTCTCTGCACTTACCACAGCCCCTATCCCTCCCCTACATCCACAATAGCCCCTATAACCCCTACCCCCACTATAGGCTCTATCACTCCCTGTCCCCACTAAAGCCCCTATAAACACTACAGCTTCTATGCCCCTGGCATCCACTGCAGCGTTTATCCCCCATGTCCCCTGCACATGCTACAGCCCCTATTACCCCTTGCACTCATTAAAGCCCCTATTAACCTCTGCACCCACTATGGCCTTTATAACCCTGCATCCTATGCTATGACATCGAACCGTCCCTACACCCACGTGAATACTACTATGATTTAGTTGTATAAATTACTAGTCTCCGCCCCCCTCCCTTCCATTTTTGATTGTGGGTTCTTTTTATCCATTCAAATTTATTTAAATGGGCACTATAGACACCCAGACCTCTTCAGCTCATTGAAGTGGTCTGGGTACAGTGTCCCAGGTTCCTTAACCCCTTAAGGACACATGACATGTGTGACATGTCATGATTCCCTTTTATTCCAGAAGTTTGGTCCTCAAGGGTTTAAACCTGCAATGGCAATTATTGCAGTTTTTGAATAAACTACACTAATTACCTTTCAGGGTTAACTCCATCTCTAGTGGCTGTCTACCAGACAGCCACTAGAGACCTTTGCGTCGCTAGGAAACTTTTGGTCACCTAACTGACGCTGGACGTCCTTACGCTATGCATGAGGACATCTAGCTTCATACAAAACCCCACAGGAAAGCTTTATACAATGCTTTACTATGTGGGAATTCCTAATGTGAGTGCAGCGCCTGAACCAGCACCGAGGGACATCAGTGCTGGATTCAGGTAAGTGACAGAAGGGGTTTTTTATCTGTGGGTAACTATAGTGCCAGGAAAACTACTTTGTTTTTCTAGCACTATAGTTTCCTTTTAAATAAACTCTAATTCCACATATCCTGACACGACACACAAAGACATACATATATAATTACACCAGGGTTCACAGTGCATATACACACAAAAGCATACATTCACGTTACATGCACATACAATCAAATAAACGGTACATCTACTCAAGCACATATATTGATCTGCAGGGGGCCTGGGTCCTAGTTTTGCCCGGGGGCCCAAACCACTGTCAGTCCGTCCCTGCTTCTGATTGTCATTTTTCTCTGCACATTGGGTTCCTGCTCTTAAAGGGATATTGCTGTCTTAGGGCAGCACCCTTTCCTACCCTGACAAACCTACAGATAAACCCACAAGCAACAATAATTCAAACTTCCTAACAGATAAGAAAGGTTTTTACTGTTGTAGCAAATGTATAGGCTGTAAGTGAAGAAAAAATAGAACCCTAAGAAGTGTAAATAAGTTTAAAATAAAATATAATGATCAAGAATGTTTTAAGGATTTTATTACATGTTGTACTGGGAATGTGATTTATATATTAATTTGCCCATGTGGGTTGCAGTATATTGGTCGGACTATATGTCCACTACACAAGAGGATTGCTTAGCACGCTTATAATATTAAGAAAGGGTATGAACAGCATCTCAGAACACTTTAAAAAGTCCCATAACATGGATCCCAATAGCTTAACATTCCTTGGCATACAAAATGTAAAGAAAATCTTGGGGGGGTGACTATATGTAATATATCGGACTGTCAAAGCAAAGTGCGTCCACAGGGCGACTTTAAATAGTGAATCCCACTGGTTGAGGAAGCTGATAGAAGCAAAATGCGTCATAACGCTGTGCGTTAATCACGTTACACTGAGGACGTCACTAACTCCGCCCATCGGTACAAGAGCAAACATCCTCGGAAGCCAGAAGTGCCGGCGACTGGTAATACCGAGGACTCTTTGAAGCTTATCTGAGGGACTGGTGAGGCAAAGGAATTGCGTGACGTGCGGCTTTGATTTTTAACTGGCATAAAGATCGTTTAATTGGATTTCAGCTGTCCATAGTTTATTGCAGTAAAGGCTGGATATATACAAAAGTGCATATAGCTTGAACAGACTTTTACCTGCTCAACATTTGTGAGTGCTATATACATAGCTGGTTCTTTTTATATTTGGTGTATTAAGAGTATTACACTATGTTTTTATGTTTCTCTTTTATATGTTGAACTACGTATATTGCAAGTATTAATTTTTTTCAAATATACAGTGTGTAAACTGGCAGAATAAGCACTTTAAATAATTTATAGACAATTGCGAATTAAATTGCACTTTGAATTTGCAGTTTATTTGCACGAGTTGTTGCCTATTTTGCACAATATCAAATAAGCACGATTTTCTGATACTAAGCACTTTGATTTAAATTGCTTTATATATATATATATATATATATATAGATAGATGGATAGATATAGCAATTTGGCA
>OW240924.1:44974656-45040693 GCA_933207985.1 Pelobates cultripes
ACTCTAGATCCAAATAGTCAAGTTTGAAAGTATACGCCCATTATATATTATTATTATTATTATATAATAAAGTTGTGTTCAAAAGTTTTCATTGATTTGCCATTGATTTTGTTTTGAAGGATATTTTTTTTGTTTTGAAGGATAGTGATCATATGAAGCCACTTATTATCACATAGTTGTTTGGTTCCTTTTTAAATATTGTTCCGAATACAAAGAAAAAGCCACAGTTAACCTCAGGAGAAATACAGGCTGTTTGGTGTGGTTGTTTCAAGGAGTATAATACGACGATACTTGGACAAAAACAAGCTGCATGCCACAAAAGAAGCCCAGTAACAATATGCCCGACAACACCTTGTCGCGCCTCACAGCTTCTGGCACACTTTCATTTGGAGTGACGAGACCAAAATAGAGCTTTATGGTCACAACCATAAGCGCTGTGTTTGGAGAGGGATCAACAAGGCCTATAGTGAAAGGAAAACCATCCTCACTGTGAAGCATGGTGGTGGCTCACTAATGTGTTGTGGGGGGGGGGGAGGTGAGCTCTAAAAGCACAGGGAATCTTGTGAAAAATGATTTCAAGATTAATGCAGCATGTTATCAGAGAATACTGGCAGACGATTTCTATTCTTCTGCACAAAGGCTGCACAGGGGACGCTCTTGGACTTTCCAGCGGGACAATGACACTAAGCAAAGGGCCAAGTTGACCCTACAGTGGTTACAGCAGAAAAAGTTGAAGGTTGCCATCATAGTCTCCTGATCTTATTATCATTGAGCCAATCTGGGGAGATCTCAAGCGTATGGTTCATGCAAGACGACCAAAGACTTTGCATGAGCTGGAGACATTTTGCCAAGATGAATTGGCAGCTATACCACCTACAAAAATTAGGGGCCTCATAGACAACTATTACAAAAGACTGCACACTGTCATTAATGCTAAAGTGGGCAATACACAGTATTAAAACTAAGGGAATTCAGATTTTTGAACAGGGGTCATTTAATGTTTTCTTTGTTGCCATGTTTTGTTTTATGATTGTGCCATTTTGTTATAATCTACAGTTGAATATGGATCTCAAAAGAAATGTGTTTTGCCTGTTCACTCATGCTTTTTTTTTTAAATTGTACATATATTACCAATTCTCCAATGGTATACAAACTTTTGAGCACCACTGAACATGTAATATATAATACACACACACACACAACAAAATTATAAAGCGTGGCATTTTGGTGACAGGAGTTTATGCTGGTAAATCTGCTTAAACTCTGCATCTCTGTTTCAGATCATATGGACATAGCATACTAGCAATCTGCTAAGTGGCCAGCTGGAAACAGAAAAATTTGGGGCAGGCATTTGCTAAAAGTTGTTCCCAATTCAGCCCTAGAAGGAGTTTAACAGAAAATAAAATACAAAAAAATTGAGAGCAATCCCACAGTACACTGCTTCCCTTGGCCTGGGCCTTGTAGGCCTAATCACAAATATATCTCTGGACATAAAGGGTTATTGACTGAGTACCATATTGTCCACAAAACCAAAATTCGGTAAGAATTACCAAATTTTAACAGCAATGGCAATTCTCATAGAACGATCACTCCATGTGGCTCTGTGTTGTCGCACAATGTTGAATGACTTACTCAAAGAGGGCTGCTTAGCTCCAGATATGCTAACTTCTAACAACTCCTTTATTCCGAAGGCAGTTACGGATTACAGGCATCCTGGTCATTTTCAACCAATTTCTTTATTGAATGTTGTTGTCAAAAACAAATATAAGCTATCTATTTGATTTGTTTTGCTTATATTTATGTTTATCATTTTACATTAATAACTTAATGATGCCATCGTTTAGATAAATGAAACTTACATTTAGACTTTTAAAAAGCTGTTGTAAAGATTAAAGCTATAGTCAACAGAGTAAAGCCCCCATGCAACATATTATTAAAACAGAAATACGTGGTAAAGTGTAAAAATGTTCTATGAATTAATAGGAACAGGCAGGACAGTCATCCAAACTAAGTTTTCTCTTCCTGGCAAAAAGTGTGGTTACTCATAGCAGATACTGATGTTACACGTCAGTTTGGAGTGTAATTTTGGAGACTCCAAATATTGCACTCTAAACTCTGAGGTGCAACATCCATATCTGCTGCAAGTAACATATGATTCACCCTGAACTAGTTGGGTTTGCACCCAATCAACAATCTATAGACAACACTAGGAAATGCAGTGATCTAATTTGGTTAGCTCTTAATATATGCCTTTTGTCTGTTATTATTTTACATCATGACACCTCATACATTTAAACACAGCAAGCGCCCCGAACAACAACCCTGGCACACAAAGATGAATATGTATAAAAATCTGAGGCGCTGTCCCTTTAAGTGGAATAAAGAATGGTTTTCCCTTTAATTAATACCTAACAAAAAACCCTGTGCTTCTGTCCTCTAACTCTCCCCTGTATATCAAACATCCAATGTACAAACAAATGAGTTAGCGCACACAATTGAGTATAATTAAGTATTACAGAACTTATTATGCAACATACAAAATGTGTGTGTGTGTATATAGATATTGTCCCAAAATTTTTATGATGATTTTACTCATATAGTCCACATTGGCTATGCAGTCACCCCTTCCAGGCTTTTCCCTAGACCAAGATGACTCGATGCCTCCAAAAATGCTCCAGAACTGCTGGACACTGTTGGAGAAAGTCTCACTGTGCGTCTGACTTTCTCCACCATAAATGTATGCTGCGCTCTTACAGCTTGGCTCTTTCCTCTGCAAAAGTAAATTACTTCAATACCCTCATAACCACACTCTCTTACGAGTACAAATGGCTATTTCACACATTTAACTCTCTTTCTCACCCTATTGTTCCTCCTCCACCTATTAACTTGACAGCCTCAGACTTTGCAACTCACTTCACTGACAAGATCTCTACAATCAGAGAAGAGATCTCTCATATTTCTTCTTCCCCTTACAATACTTCCCCTAACCTCACTCCCTCTGCTGTTCTATGTTCATTCGCACCTGCTACAGTGGGAGAGGTTTCCTCTTTGCTCCAGTCCTCCCGCCCCACCACCTGCCCCCTAGATCCAATTCGCTCACATCTCATCTGTACTCTGTCTTCTTCTCTTTCTCTACCTCTCACTAAAATTCTCAATCTCTCTCCTCTGGTATATTTCCATCGCCCTTCAAACATGCAACTATAACCCCAATTCTAAAGAAGCCCAAACTTGATCCTAACTCCCCATGCAACTACAATTCTATCTCGCTACTGCTTTTTGCATCCAAGATCCTTGAAAGAGTTGTGTATGCGAGATTGACAGACTTCCTTGAAAGTCAGGATTACTAATTGATCCCGCACGTAGAACTGTATCACACCTAGGACTAGAAGGTAACATCTTACCGGACCTTAGAATGGCTGGACTTAACATACCAAAGAATAGTCAGAATACTTGCCGAGGTCGGGGACACAGAATGGGACACAACAATGAGGGAAAGCCAAAAGTCAAGGATACCAGAATACAGGGAAGTCAAAATGAAGCCAAAGTTAATAACCAGAAATAAACGCTCAGGAACACACTCTCAGACAACCACTAAGAGAAACCACGACAGGGCAAAGAGTAAAAGGAAAAAAGGAGTTTAAATAGGTCTCCCTCAGATCCGATTGGCTGTACCCGGCCTTTGACCCCAAAACGTGCGTGCGCGTCCTTTACGTGACATCACACGCACATCGATGTCGTCAGTAGCGTGGGCCGGCATGGGACTACATATTGGTGTGGATCCGCAGCAGCCGTCGTCCACCAAGATGTCGCAGGGGTCAGATATATTGCTGCATGACCACTGAACGGCACTTCCTCATTTATCATTAAGGCAACTACTGCAATTACCACAAGGTGAGGCTGATCATGTTACACTCAAGTCCAACTCTCCGCTAGACCCGCTTCAGTCTGGTTTCCACACTAAGCACTCTGTGGAAACGGTACTGACCAAAGTATCCAATGATCTACTTGCTGCAAAATCTTGTGGTCACATCTCTATCCTAATTCTCCATGACCGTTATGTGGCTTTTGACATTGTTGATCATCAACAACTCCTTCTCAACCTCCTCAATATGGGTCTACAAGATATTGCTCTCTCCTGTTGCTCGTCTTACATCTCCCAGCGCTCTTTCATGTTTCTTTCTTTGGTTCTGCTTCTTCTCACCAACTCTTCTCTATTTGGTGTCCCCCAAGATTCAGTCCTTGGTCCCCTACTATTCTCCATCTATACTGCATCCCTTGGTAAACTCATTAGCTCCTTTGGCTTCCAATATCATTTCTATGTGAATGACACGCAACCGAACAATGCAGAAGAGCTGAAGGCAGCTATTGAAGTATCCTGGTCTGCCATAACACCTCAGCAGAAACAGTCATTTCTGAACTTCCTTGTGCAATGACTGTTATTGATGTCACCCACCAATTTAATATGCTTAAGCAAATATTTTGGCAGACACTTGCTACTGCACAACAATGCCAACTGATTTATGCAATAAACTATCCACATTGAATATGTGTGTGTCATGCCCTTCTAGGGAACTAGGACCTTGTTACATAGCCCCTTCACGGTCTCCAAAGTGACCTGTCCAGTGGCCGTCCGATTGGAATTTTATTACCAACTATAAGCTTTTGCTCAAGATTGGCATTCTTATGATGATTCTCCTCATCCATGTTCCTATTTTGTCCCCCATTGATTTGTCTCCTCTGGTTCTGACCTTGGCGAACCCAGACTCTGCATCTTGCTGTCAGCCTATACCATTCGACAACCTGACTATGCATATATCATTGCCCTTTATTAAATACTTTGCCTCAAATTAGAAGCCCTTGTGCCACCACATTCCCATGAGTACCACGTCTTCATCTCCAGGTGTCCCCTGGGGGTAATGATTGTAAGGGAGAACTGTTCCATTGCACTTAAGTTCCACCCACTAAACACATTTAAATCTGTTTAAATTAGAAATAAAATATTAGTATATTCAGGTATAATACAATACAATGTATAAACTTGAAATCTATTCATTAATAGGGCTATACATAGTACACAAGTTCACCTATTTTGTCTGGAAAAAAAAGAGATTTAGTGCAAGGCAAAGGAATGAGTTCTTGCCACCCTGAAGAGGTCCCATTTGTTTTAGGTCCCATGACTCTTTTTACTCCATATATGTTTTCAGTGCACATAATCAGTTTTGATTTGATATTACAACGTTACTATTAAAATATTGTGCCAGCACTTGAGGTAATGACGTCACTTCCTGAGTTGGTAACAATTTTATGCTGATGGCCATCAGCTGTAAGAGGGCTTTATAAGCAGACACATCTGAACATGGATACAGGTACCCGTGATAAAGGCAGCCAGTTGGTGCCGAAAAGTTGGGGGGTTTGGTGACTCGTGTTTCTGTCTTGAGGCTTGTAAGAACTTTTGTGGTAATTTATTATTAATATTTTATTGTATTTGCCCTTGCTTCTGTCACTTTGTTTATTTTTCTTATATGTTTTCACTCTGGTACTTTTTTGTACATAATAAAGCTAAATTTTTTGAGATTGTTATAGTGAGCATTCTATATTCTATATACATTTGAATATTTAAAGCACTTGAGGGAATGTTTATATAGTTTGCACCTGGCTGTTCTTATACTATTTTGTCTCTCCATGTGATGTTGTTTTGAGATTACTTACCCTGAAGTGCATACTTTTGACATTGGTGACATTAGTGACAGATGGGCAGAAACACGAGTTTATACACAGGCAGAGGTTGATGTCATTATTGCTAGATACAGTGTAAAGCAGAGTGTTTTCGTTACTGATCAGACTACACTGTACCGGCGGGTTGAATATTTGGAAAAGAAATTGGTGAATTATCAGCTGCATTCAGAAACGCTTGTTGAATACCTTAGGGTCAAGAGAATACCAAGGGGTCTAAGGTTTAATATTAGACCAAATTTTTGTAAAGCTCGTAAGGATTTTTGTGTAAATTGGTACAAAATCCTAAATAAGTGTAATTTGTATCTCATAGCATTGACAGTAGAAGGATTGCAACAGGATTTGGTTGAAATAGAAAGTCTGCTTAGTGATACCAAGAAAAAGTTGTTTGAGACTGGTGAGAAAGCAGTGATAGAGGATAAATTGGTTGCGATTTCCTCCCGGTTACCCAAACATAGGGAAGAAGTGCTTGAGAGGAAATTGGATAAATTTCGAAGGGATACGGTTGACTATTTAGAGGATAAAGTGTATTTTTGGAGACAACGTGAGCCACGTAATTTTCAGAGGAGAAATAGGAATACTAACAACACTAGTCTATCCGACCCTGAGGGAACATCAGGTGATTCAGAATCTAGCACCCATGTTCGTTTTTTAGATAGAGCTCAAGAACGAGACGCGGTAGGAGGAGGAGAAAGAGTAAACACGAAAGTAACAGCGTCTGCAATAACCGAACCCAAGAAGAGATATCCAGGGAGGACGAGACAGCAGACAAGACACTGGTAATCAATATCTCGAGCAAAACGTTGACGCTATCACAAGTAAGTGTTTTAGAAAGAGGATTTGGGTTTGTACCTACTTACTCTGGTGATAAATTATATACCGATATTGAGATGGAGCATTTTTTACGGACGGTTTGTTTAAAGGGATTCTTTCATTTACAGGATTACCAGATGGACCAAGATCAGCAGAGGGTGAAAGCAGAGTCTGCTAAATATGACCGAGTGAAGTGCAGACCTAAGAGTAGATTTCTCCCTCCTCTGACTAATGCCAGTATCGAGACTTTCGTCAGATCCTGCCAGATGGATATAGATAAGATCCAATGGAAAGGAAAGCATAAATCCAATTTAAATAGAAGTGAGATGTTGACACTTTGTGAGCTGAAAGAGGACAACTCTCTATCGATTAGGCCAGCTGACAAGGGAGGTGCCCTGGTGGTTATGGATACTCAAAAATATATAGCAGAAATGGACCGGCAGTTGTCAAATATGCACCATTACAGGATTCTTGATGGTGACCCAGCTTTAGAGGATGGATTGATTGAGAAGAGAGATTTTAATTTCCTCAATGTGGATAACCCTAAGACCCCTTTCATCTACTTGTTGCCTAAGATCCATAAGGATTTGTGGAATCCACCTGGGCGCCCCATTGTTTCTGGGTGTGGGTCGATTTTGCAGCCCTTATCTAAATTTGTGGATATACATCTGCAACCGTTAGTGAATGAGATGCGCTCTTTTGTGCAGGATACTATGGATTTTATCCACAAGCTTGAAATGATGGGGGATATACCTGATGGTTCCTTGATGTGCACCATGGATGTTAACAGCCTATATACCTCCATACCACATGAGGAAGGTATTGAGGCGGTATTTGGTGCAATGCAGGGTATGGATATGAGCGAGGCATACAGGGGCTTACTTGTTGACTTGCTGTCATTAGTGCTGCATTAGAACTACTTTGTTTTCGAGGGTAAATATTACCTCCAGATACAGGGTACAGCGATGGGGTCAAATGTAGCACCGACGTATGCCAATCTATTTATGGCAGCTTTTGAGGATGCTTTTGTATACCGAGACCAGGACTTTACGCACTCTGTGAGGTTGTGGCTCATGTATATAGATAATATTTTCTTTTTTTGGACAGGTAACGCGGATGATCTAATGGCTTTTAAAGAGAGACTTGATGGTTGTTTGGATACTATCTCCTTTACGTTGGAATATGATCTTCATAAGATGCATTTTTTGGATGTTAATCTACAGGTAAGAGGAGGTCGTTTATCATTTGATCTATACCAGAAGCCCACAGATCGGGTTTTGTACCTACATGCGGATTCCTTTCACCCGGTATCATTTATTAAGAATTTACCATACGGCCAGTTTGTCAGGGCACGTAGAATAGTGTCTGATGAAGTTAAATATGACATCAGGGCTGAACAATTGGTGAAAGCATGCTCTTCTAGAGGATACGAGACGGATGTGGTTACTGGATGCAGGGATAGGGCAAAACTACTTTCTAGGAATACCCTCTTGCAGAAAAGGGCTAGGGATGGCAATAAAGGCATTCCATCTGTGACAACATATTCGACTCACTTCAGTGAGGTTAAACACATCATTAATAAGCACTGGAAAATTTTGCAATCTGATCCTAAACTTCTCCCCTGTTTTAATGAGAGACCTTTGCTTTCATTTAAACGGCACAAGAGCCTAATGGACCATTTAATGAAGAACGTCAAGCTACAGGGGAACATGGATACAACTGACACCTTTCTGCGGTACCGGGTATGTACCACTGTGGGCACTGTATTAACTGCAGACCTTGTATCCTAAGGGTCTGAATGAGGATAAGGATGTATCACCATTTCTATAATCCTGACGATGTTTTACTCTGTCTGTGTTTTGTCTGTATCTTTATGTTTTGTTTTTATTTCCTTTTATAGATTGAAGCTGCAGTAGCCATTTGGACCATGATGTTTGTGATATTAGAGTGCTGGAAAATACTGAATCAATTAAAATTTATCATCATATACGTTGAATGGCTTTGTGTTATGGTTATGATGACCCATCATGTATATGTATAATTTTGTATTCTATACTATAGCGAATTGTGTTTATATAAATTATGATTTAGGATCAGTTATGTACTTAATATACGGATAATATTGAGTGATGATACTCACGACTACGAGAGCTTTTCGCCAGGAGTAGTGTTTTCCTATGGGTGGTATGATGTTATTTATCTATGTGAATCCTATATGGTTGACATGGGTATGTATAGTGTACAGATTGATGAAGTTGATGTAACAATGATTATTCTAATATGGTATATATCTATAATGAATTCTTTAATAATATTGATATACTTATAGAATGATATATACTTGTGATGTAATTTCTAAATATGTTGTATCCTTAAATTGATGATGAATAGCCTCTTAATATGTGGATTACGTTGTATTATATTGTCTTGTGTACAATATGAATGATTTTTCTAATTTGTATTTGGTTGTGTAAATAATTATGGTAATGTATTGAATAATATTTTGGACAGTTATTGAACAGCTAAGTAGTTAGTATTACACGGAGAACTGCTATGTATTATCATTGCCTGTTTGGCATCTGTAGTAATCTATCTATTACACATTGGGTGTTTGTTGAATTAAAAAGCTTTTCTGCACATCACTTTTTGGTGTTTTTTTTCTTTGTGTTTGGCTTTATTATATTGGTGGGAGATATTTCATGTATAAGCTCACCGATTATTTTTTATTTATAAGGTGGATCTATGACTATTTATTTTTTTCTTCTTTTTATTATTTTATTGGTCTTATTGGTACCCAGGACATATTTGAAAACGAGAGAAATCTCAATATATCTTTCCTGGTAAAATATTTTATAAATAAATAAATAAATGTACATAGGTAATACATGTTTGTAGTGTATTTGTATGTGGGGTATTGACATTTATGGAGTATAATTAATATGGATTATTAATGTTCATTGCACTAGTCTGATTGTTAGTTGCCGTCCACTGTGTGCAATGGGGTACTCGTCGGCTTAGTATTGCGCCTGCACAAATAGGATGTTGCTATGTGCATGCGCGGCAGTTTGCCGTTATGCGCATGCACGAACGGGATGTTATTACGCGCATGCGAGGCACTCATTATAGTACGCATGCGCGGACTATCGTTGCGCGCAGCAGTGGCTATGAGGCCTGTGGAGCATATTTATACAGGTGTTCGTTCTGCCAATAAGTAAGATAGTGGTTATGGACACCGGATAAAGTGGGAGTACACTTATTGTCTAGGTCCCATGACTCTTTTTACTTCATATATGTTTTCAGTGCACATAATCAGTTTTGATTTGATATTACAATGTTATTATTAAAATATTGTGCCAGCACTTGAGGTGATGACGTCACTTCCTGAGTTGGTAACAATTTTATGCTGATGGCCATCAGCTGTAAGAGGGCTTTATAAGCAGACACATTTGAACATGGATACAGGTACCCTTGATAAAGGCAGCCAGTTGGTGCCGAAACGTTGGGGGGTTTGGTGACTCGTGTTTCTGTCTTGAGGCTTGCAAGAACTTTTGTGGTAATTTATTATTATTATTTTATTGTATTTGCCCTTGCTTCTGTCACTTTGTTTATTTTTCTTATATGTTTTCACTCTGGTACTTTTTTGTACATAATAAAGCTAAATTTTTTGAGATTGTTATAGTGTGCATTCTATATTCTATTTACATTTGAATATTTAAAGCACTTGAGAGAGTGTTTATATGGTTTGCACCTGGCTGTTCTTATGCTATTTTGTCTCTCCATGTGCTGTTGCTTTGAGATTATTTACCCTGAAGGGCATACTTTTGCATTTGTCTATATTACACTGCTTCTGCAATCTTAGTGCCCAGTCTCCTAATCTTTCTAAATCTTTCTGAAGTAAAGTACTATCATGATCACATTGTGTTACTTTACCTAGTTTTGTGTCTTCTGCAAACACTGACACATGACTATTAGTGCCTATATCAAGATCATATATCAATAAAGTGAATAAAATAGCCCCAGAACATACACCTGAGGAACACCATTAGCCACTTTGTCCAGCTTGAAAGATTACTGTTAATGACAATTTCCTGTACTCTGTACGTAAACAGAGGTTGCTGAATGACCTAGGCAGGTTGTCAGATTGGGACCCACTCCTAGATCCATAGGACTCTGTTTTTTGAGTGCTTTGTGTCTGGTGACAGAGTGTTGTATGTGTGTGGGGTCATCTAGTGTTGTGTGTGAGAGTTTGTGCAATGGCTGAGTGTTCTGTTTGTGTGGAGGAGGCTGAGAGCTCTATGTGGGGGATGTGGTTGAGTGTGCCTGTGCGAGCTGGTTAACTATGTGTATGATAATTGATTTTTTTGTGTGGAGAAGACTAAGCATTGTGTGTGGGGGTGTGTAGAAGAGTTTGAGTATGTGTGTAGAGAAACTGCTCTTTTGCCCTTCTCTTACTTACTATTTGGCATTGGGGATTCTTATCCTTGGTGCTTAAGTAGAGGGCACTCTGTGTTGGTTCCCTGGTGGTCCAGTAGATTATAGTCTGGGGAGCAAAATAACTGGTGATCTGGTGAAGGGAGCATTGAAATCTACTCCCTCCAGCACTAACTGAATGAGTGCTGGATGTGGTACTCTGAGTCAATCAGAAGTGCTTGTGGATAGCAAAGAAGCTCTTAAAGTGATCCGCACCCAATAGAGGTGCAGACCACAATGATAAAGTGAGGGGCACAGATCCAAGCAGAGAGATTTTTAGATCTTTGGCTGAGGGAAGACCCCATTAAATAAGCAAAAGTAGATTTGCTTATTTCCTCCTTTAGTACCTAAATTTGGTGAATACCATCTGACCCTGGGGTTTATTTGCATTAACTTAGTTTCTTGCAGCATGGTGTCTTAAGCACTGTGCACATTGTTATGGACAAAAAGACAATACTGCCAAATCCTTGTAATGATATGAAAGACAATTTGAATGAAACAAAAGTGAGTGAAAGTGTGCTTATCAGCGCATTGTATATGTATTTGGTTTACATATTAAGTGAGAAAAAGTGACTAGTAAAGGGTGATACAAGAAGAGTAAAAAAAATCTACATTAATATATTGTATATTTAGTAAAAACATATATAAATATATTTTTTTTACTGCTCCACCTTTTTTGTCTCTCAGTTGATCACTTCTCACTTGCTTTGTGAATTAAATCAACATTTACTAGTTTTTATAGCAGCTTGTACAGAACTTTGAATTAAAAAACAATCAAAAATTCATTGTCCATTTTGATAGCTTTGTTTTCTCATAGTGAGTATGTGCTTGTGTCCTTGTCTTTGTGTGTATCTATCACTGCTTGTCTGTCTTTGTATGCCTGTTTAGTTCACAAAATTGAACTAAAAATGATACACCAAAGGGAGAAGGGTGAGTTCTCAAAAATGCAAATGACCTGGGCACACAAACTGATATCCAAAAGGCAGAATTTATTACAGGCACCGGTACACCAACATTTTGGCTCACAACCTGAGCCTTTATCAAGCCTAGGTTTTGAGTTCAAACCCTGGGTCTATTTTGTTCTTAGCAATGCCCTTGGCTTTTCTTACTTCCACATCTGCAGGAATTAGCCTAAATGGTATGCAGCTGAAGTCTAAGAGATTAATGAAGGGATTCCAAAGTACAAATTTGTTGTCACATGGATCATCCACCAGTTCCTACTTGCAATAAACTACCAAGGTATTATATTTTAATAAGAATCTGCAATCTGTAAACATGAACTCCAAGTGACCGAGATAGATATTTTATCTGCACCCATTATGTAATTATCTTTTTAATGGAATTTTATCTGCAGCTGTGCAGAACAACAGCGTCTACCAAGTTCCTTTCTAATCTAATATTTTGTTAAGAGTACATTTGGAGAATTACATCACTTAGTCCAACAATGCATTTTTAAAGCCACATTGATCATCATCAATTACTTTGGTATGTGGAATGTGAAATATCTCCAAACAATATCTCCAGAATATTATGCATTTTTAGGTTGGAGGATGTAGCACTACAAAACTTAAACAAAAAAAAAATAGAAACTTATAAAGCAACTTTTTAGAAGAGGGAAAAAGGAACAATAACATTGTTCATAAAGGCCTTTGCTGGGGATTTTGGTCAAGGTTATTTTTTTCATTTATAAGGAGATTGTTCCCGAATATAAAAAAAAAAATAATAATCTGATAATCTCACACTTTTTAATCCAGCAGTTCTGCTACTTCACCACACCAAAACAGGGATGCTTCATTAACATTGTATGGACAAAATCTGGTGAAAATGACTTAAATCTAACTGCTATGGCACTGGATTTTTGTCATCCCAAGCAAATCTGCAGATTTCTATATTTTAAAAGGGTTCAAAATCCTTGCCTAGGAATTATAGACATGTGAGTTTAACGTTTGTGACTGGGAAAATATTTGAAGGGCTATTAAGGGATAATATTCAGGAATTCATTGGAAAGAACTGTGTTATTAGCAATAATCAGCATGGTTTTATGAAACATATGTCATGTCAAACTAACCTAATTGTATTCTACAAAGAAGTAAGCAGAAGTATAGATCAGGGTGTTGCAGTGGATGTGATCTACTTGGATTTTGCCATGGCATTTGATACGGTTCCTCACAATAGGTTAGTCTTCAAACTAAAAGAAATTGGTCTAGATTTCTTGGGTAGAACATTGGCTTAAGGATAGAGTACAACGAGTTGTCATTAATGGTACATTTTCAGACTGGACAAAAGCGATAAGTGGTGTCCCTCAGAGTTCTGTTATGGGACCGCTTCTATTTAAGATATTTATAAATGATCTTGAAATAGGCATTGAAAGACATTTTTCAGTGTTTGCAGATGACACAAAACTTTGTAAAGTAATAAAATGTGAGCAGGATATTGCTTTGCTGAAAAGGGATTTGGATAGATTGGGGGACTGGGCACTAAAATGGCAGATGAAATTTAACGTAAAGAAATGCAAAGTTATGCACTACGGGGTCAAGAACGCACAAGCAACTTACACCCTAAATGGTAGTGAATTAGGGATAACCACACATGAGAAGGATTTGGGAATTGTAATAGACAACAATATGCAATGTGAATCTGCAGTTGCTAAGGCCAGTAAGGTTTTGTCATGTATAAATAGGGGCATACATTTTCGGGATGAAAATATAATTTTGCCTCTTTATAAATCACTGGTAAGATCACACCTTGAATATGCTGTGCAATTTTGGACACCTGTTCTAATGAAGGATATCATGGCACTAGAAAAAGTGCAGAGACGAGCTACAAAATTGATAAAAGGAATGGTGCATTTTAGTTACAAAGAAAGGTTAAACAATTTAAATCTCTTTAGTTTGGAAAAAACTGCGCCTCAGAGGGGATATAATAAGATTAAACAAATATATTCGGGGCCATTACAAACCATTATCTGGAAATCTATTAATAACCAGGGCTATACATAGGACACAAGGTCACATATTTAGGCTGGAAGAAAGGAGATTTCATCTAAGGCAAAGAAAAGTTGTTGTTTTTTACAGTAAAAGCAATAAGGATATGGAATTATCTGCCTGAAGAGATGGTTTTATCAGAGTCCATACAGATGTTTAAACTGCAATTGGATGAATACTCGCAAAACAGAACATACAGGTATATAATTTCTAATTAGTGGGGTAATAGTTGCTTGAACCAAGGAGACATCTGACTGCTATGTTGGGGTCAAGAAGGATTTTTTTCCTAGTTTGTTGCAAAATTGAAAGCACTTCAGACTAGGTTTTTTGCCTTCTTTTGGATCAACAGCAAAAACATATGTAAGGAAGGCTGAACTTGATGGACACAATTCTCTTTTCAGCTATGTAACTATGTGTCCAGAGTAAAATCAGAGATTTTGAAACTTAACCTTATAAAGTATGAAAGCACAAACCATGGTCACAGCTTGATAACCAGTCATTTAAAAAAAAAAATTATAATAAATAAATAAAACCAAAATAAGACAATAAACACCCTAATTGTCTTATATGCCTACACCTGCAGTAAATGTCTAGAACTATCATCTGGGCATCAAGTAGAGAACATTAAAAAAGTAATGGGGTAAACAGATCACTGTCTCCTCTTTGCCTTCACCCATGGTCAGTAGGTAGAGTGTATTATAATATTCAGGGGAGGTCCCAGTGTTCCCATAGGCCCTACCATGGGTGGGGCCTTAATTATAATACTCAAAGGGGGGATTTAATGCAGCTAATAATAATATTTAGATGGGGATGACAAAAAAATTCAAAGGCAACAGATGAGGGAAATATATAATACGACAATGGGAAAGTGGGCATGCTGTTGTCCACCCCCTTTTCTCCTCACCTTTGGATGAATAGGGGTCCCTAATCCTTATCCACCCCCATTAAAAATATATGATCCTACAATCCCCTCATCTTAACAATCCTGAGGGGGGGGCAATAAAATGAATAATATTATACTTACCCATCAAAAAATTTCCTTCTTCTAACTCTTGTTTTCTTAACTCCAAAAAAAAGGCCAAATTATAATCGATCTTACAAAACATAAAAATTTTAAATGTGACATATTAAAATGAATCCATCTGCCACTGCTGAAAAATGCATGTTCTGGGTGTGATCCCCCCCAATTCACCTTTTTTTTCTGTGTATATTTGGAATCCAGATCAGATTCTTTTTGGGTTGAGCTCCCAACCCGCCACTCCTGGTGCCCCTTTGAAAATGACCATAGGAAAGCATAAATTTGAAGAGTGTCAATGGAAGCAGTTTATGTAGTAAGTATTTCAGTTGTTTATCTCCCATGTTATTTGTGTGTGTTTTGTTCCCTTAATCTGTACTGCTTATACTGGATGGAGACAGGACATGACCCCACCACTCCTCTGGTATAAAAATGTAGAGGAATTTAGTATGCTGTAGGAATTCAGTCACCATTTTGAGTCACCAGGTCCCTTCCTTTTATAGTTGTTAAGGATAAGGCACAAACTTGTTCAGAATAGCAAAAGGTTAGGTCAGGCAGCACAGATTCATAAAAGGTTCAAACAGGCAGAGGGTATATACCAGGAATCTAAAATGCTGAATAAATACTGAAGTAAATACCACTAGAAGCTCAGTATAACTGAGCAAACATGACTAGAAGACAGGCTGTTATATAGGCAAGAAGAGGCATGTCCTCCTCATTATTTCTGCATTTGAAGACGAGACACACCCCCCACATCATCCTTCCATCTGAAGTAGACCTACCTCCTTCGCCTTTAAGAGAATACTAATTCAGTTTGTGTGCTTAGAGAGGCTGGACCCCGCTGTGTCTCCACCCACCTGCCATGCCGCATTGACGGAGACTTTCCCAACAAATTCACAGGCTGCAAGGAGATCACAATGTTGTTTCGGACGCAGGGAATGTGGCTTGCTGCCAGCACACAACAACAAACAGTACAGGCCAAAACACCGGAGGAAAGCACACTGGCACGGCATCACAGTGAAAAGAGAGGGAGCGTGGGGTAAGACTGGTTAAATGTGAAAAGGTCATCACTATGCCTCAGAAATTACTTTTGGGTTGAACTTACTGAAGAACTTACTGAAGAACACTGGTGCCACCATACATGCACTCAAAGCATACATACCCTACTACAATGCAGCACACATACCTTCTCCTTTGTTTCAAGGTCTGTGCTATTTGGACATCACTTCTCACTTATATCCTGAATAATTGCAGACTATGCTGCCCAGAATGACCTTAAATATTACTTTATGTGCATTTTCTATTCTTATGTATTTGTTAAATATTTGCTGTTTTCTTCTTTTTGTGAGAATTTTTTTCTCCTAAAGCCATCTCAAATATCTGTAATGTCACTTTGTCAAAAAGAATAAAGAAGGAAATTGGGTGGTGTTTTCAACATAATTTATTTCATATGATCATTGGGAAGGGGTCAGACTTTTCCAATATCATTTATTGTAACAGGCACAGGCTCTGACATTATTATTATTATTATTATTATTTTATTATTTATATAGCGCCAACAAATTCCGTAGCGCTGTACAATGGATGGACTAACAGACACATAATTGAGATCAGACCACTGCACGTACAGGAACACAGGGGGTTGAGGGCCCTGCTCGATGAGCTTCCATGCTAGAGGTTTATAATATGTTTGTAACTCTATTTTTGGCAACGTACTTTACACATTAACATTCACTAAAATGAGAATTGTCAGAAATTCAAAAGTGATTTCAAACTGAATTTCACATTTTAGGCCAAAAGAGCCACGCTCGAAATCCTCTTTGAATAAACATTGATTTCCTGACTATTTTCACTTTAGTAAACAACTCTGTAAGTCATTTGAGGTGATAGATAGTTTTAAAGTCTCTATTTGATTGTTGAATGGTATGGATTGTAGAAAGGCACAACAATGAAAATGGTCAAGCACACAGTCAGAGCAGATATCCAAAGTGATATATTGGATTTGTGTAGTATAGGTTGTAATGCTAAAGACATGGCTTAGAATATACATTCAACTCTAATGTTGACAGCATAGCATACAGTGCACATTGAATGTTTTGAGGTGGTAGAGGGTCTCTTCATAACTGATGCATAGTAAAGTGTTGTGATGGGTACAAGATTTGCACGTTGCCACCTGTCCCATTGATATATTAATTCACAGTCATAGGAAGGTTGCTATTGCTATGTTTCTCTGTATTGCCGCTCATATAATAGCAGTGTTACACTTTTGTGAAGGTTTGGAAAATGTTTCTGTTAAGTGTTTGCAATATACTCTACTGAAAAAAATGCTACGTTTATTTAAACTTTAAGGCATTTAAGAAGTATTTCTCAACTTAATTGATCTTTCTTCTCCACCTTTTTTTGCCTACCTGTCTGTTTGTCTATCCTTCTACCTGCCTGCCTGTTTGCTCATATAAACACCAGCGTGCTCTGTGCAACATGGGCACTTCTTGTTAAATCCCTTAAGGACACTTTATTACTCTTGTCTTAATCTTAAGAACAAAAGCCATTCTTGCATTTTTTTGCTGTTTGTGTTCAACCGCAATTTGCATCTCTCTTATTTATTACTAGAGGGCAAAAGGGGCTTTAATTCAGTATCACATATACATATATACATTTTCATTAATTATTTTAAAAAAAATGGCAAAACATTGGTAAAAATAAATGTATTCACAGTTTTGACAATAATAGCGTGTGCATAATAAGTAATTCAAAATACATTTATTTTTGTGTCTTGATTTATAGAGTACATAATATGTATAGGATTTCAGCTTTTTTTGAAAGTTACAGGTCTCAAAATAAAAGGACTAAAATAACATTTCACAGTAAAACAACTTAAGAAGTTGGTATGTTTCTCTTGTAAGATTAGTAGCCATCACAAAAAAGCAAAATTGCCACACAAAAGTATGTGATTATATAAAGTAGACATCACAGACTATTTATGTAAGGTTATTTTGACACTTTTTATGCTGTTATTTAATCTCCAATCTCTGCTAAATATTGGTGTAAAATTGTGTGTTTTTTTCTCTATTTTGGGATATACAGATATAAAAGGTTTTTGTTATGCGTATTTCGTAAAGCTATGTTTGCCATTCCTGCACAGAACCCTATATTGTGTTCAGCTACATCTGCTGATTAGCAATATCCTCACTGTATGCCTTTGGCACTATTCTGTGAAGCTACAATGCCATATAAGAGACTAGGCTATTTCAATTTCATAAGTTTGAATTTTCATAGATGGATTTGATAAATCTATTTCTTATTTTTGGGTATTATAGCAGTTGACTAAATAACCCCACAAAGGGCTTCCATTTGAGAAAGCACACACCCCAGGGTATATTATATGGCATATATTGTTGCTTAACTTGTCATCATTATTTCACCAATTTATGTCAATGTTTGTGGTGAGGAAAAAAAATTGAATTTTTTTACATACATGTTACATTTTTGCTGGGTTTTTCAAACTGAATTTTTACACTGTGTCCATGTCCCATTTTGTAGTAGTTTAGATGGTTGTTTATTCACACTACCCCACAAACCCATACCGAGAATACACCCGGGGTAATTCAAAAGGCATATTTTGAACCTTAGCGAAGAATCATTTTTTGTAATAAGCATTTTTTCTGCCTTTTTGACCCACACAGTGTGCTTCGACTGTATATTTAGAAAACCTTATGTGTGCTATGGTAATATAACACTTCATAGGTTGCTCAGCTATGTGGTCTGAGTATAGGAATACGCCCATATGTACCTTATAGGTATATGTGAATGTTGAAGGGGCACATCTGAGACGCAGCAATTCAGTTCTTTTCAAGATTTGAAGTTTTTTGCTGGATCCACGTCGCATTTTTGAGTAGTTTAGCTGGTTGGTTATTCAAACTACCCCACAAACGCATACTATTTTTTAAGATGTAAAAAACAGATAAAATTCGTATCTTGTAATACCTTTTTTATTGGACTAACAGAATTGTATCTGTTTTTTACATCTACATCACTGGACTAATACGGCTATTCTACTTGAATACTATTTTTTAAAGAATACACCCTGGGGTATTTCAAAAAGCATATTTTGAACTTTAGCGATTAATCATTTTTTTGCTAGTTTGTTCCAGGTGTAGTGGTAATGAACATTTTTTATGTATTTTTTTGTAACTTTTTTGTAACTTTTTTTTATTATTTTTTTTTTTTTACCATTATCCCTTAACTGGCAGTAAGCAACACTAACAGCAAATTCCCCAATTTCCCACAACTCCCACCCACCCCAAGGGTTAAAAAAAAATCAGATCACAGTATAATTTTGATCATTGTAGGCAGTGATCAGATGGCAGGAAAGCGGTTAATTTTTTTATTAGGACTGGGTAAAAGGGGGTGGAATTTTTTAAAACTTTTTTAAATGTTATTAAAACATCTTTTACTTTTTTAAATGTTTAAAAGCTTTATTTAAAACTTTTTTTACTGTTAACCCCTTTGCTAGCCTAACATCAAATTCCCCAATTCCTCACTAACTTCCACCGACTCCAGCTAGTTAAATATATGATTTAAATATATTTTAAATAATTAATTATATAAATTTAACCCCTGAGGCTTAAAAAAAAAAACTACCCTCAGGTGTTAAAACAAAAATCAGATCACAGTAAAATAATATAATCTGTATTTTGATCACTGTAGTCAGTGATCAAATGACAGGGAAGGGGTTAATTTTAATAAAGCGGGGAAAGGGGGTGGGATTTTACTTTACCTTAATTTTTTGTGCAGGGAGAAGATCATCAGCATTGATCCGTCTCCCTGCACTTCACACTGAACGCGGAAGTGCAGGGAGGCAGATCAGGAGTCCCTGCAGCACATGTGCTCACTCTGACAGCCTGTATACCGAGGCAGACTGGAGGAATGTTAACCTTACGATCACCACCATCTGGGGTTAACTTTAGTAAATGACAGAAATTTGCCGTCATGTGTCGCAAAGGGGTTAATTAATATAGCAGCTGCCACACAATGTGAGTCTCTCCCTAACTACACATAAAACAAATAAACATAAACATGTGAACTTAGTGTTTAAAACTATCACCAGTGCAATTTAGTGGAGCACTTTCATAACAACTTACCCTTATAACTGTTAATCTTATGATATTTAGTCTGATACTTTAATCTTATCTGCTTCCTGTATAAAAGAAATAATGTGTCCCCTTTAGTGGCACAAAAGCTGAATATCCCAGAACCAGGTTTAATTGGTTCTGAAAAAGGTGAGCAAGGCCCATCTTTTCTAATATTGACAACCTGCTTTTGTTTTATGTTTCCTTTTGAGTACATGTGGAGAAAGACAGGAGAGGGCCAAAATAAATACAATATTGTGGTAAATAATCAAAAAATGGTCCTTCTTTTTTTTTTATTGCATATAAACTACACTACAACCACCGCCTGAGGGATATCCTACAAGTGGGAAGTTGAAATACCACTGTAAGCTGTTTTACCGAGAGCTGGTTATAGCTCTAAAAAATGTGAGTTGACAATTTTTAGTTCTACGTTGTCTATAATCCATAGACTTACAATACTGCACTACTGGTCTCCTATTTTCTCTTTTGCATATGCCATTGATGTGTGATACCACTCCGGAGACATCTTATTCAACATTTAAAGACTTTTAAAACCTCAATGGTCATTTTTATCTTTTACTTGGTACCTTTTTTTTGTTACTTACCTCAATATTGTATATATTTTGGCGCTACCTGTATCCTTTGTTCTGCTGTACATTTATCCATTAATTTATTACGGTAAATTGTTTTGAATGCGCTCCACTAATTGCATTGGTAGTATTTTTAACTACTCAGTTCACATGTCTGTCCATTGGTATGTTTATCTACCACATAATGGTATTACGTCTGTAGGTAGACATCTTCATGGCACTTTTTCTTTGGCGGGGCTCTACACTCCTTTGGATTGAGCCAGTACCTATAGCTGAAATGTGTAGGCATGGCTCTGGAAGGAATGCATTCACAAACATATTATTAAATGATATCCCATTTTCCTTCTTTATATTTTTTTGATTTGGAATGTATAAGAGGGAAAGGAGTTCTCATATTATTAAGCTCCTTCAACGAAGAAATAATCAAACCAAGGTCATAATCTCCACATTTAATTTTATTTTACAGACCTCACAGAACATTTGTATTCTTCAGAGAACATTTCAATTAAATATAGAGGATAAGTAAACATAATATTAAAATCCAGGAAAGTGATGATTCCTCCTTTAATGCATTTCTTTTACTTTTTATTATTATTTCTTTACTGACCTTCCACCTAAGCTACAGTTTGCATGTTTCTTTTGTATTTTGCATCTAATAGTAAATTCTGAGAAGTGTTCATTTATAGGAATTCCATTTATCTTCTGTTTTTCTCAAATAAGTGTTCATAGAGAGTTGTAAAGCTGCTCTTATCCAAATTGTCCTATTTGAAATTATGTTTTTGTGAACCTCCTAAAGAAACATAGAAACATAGAATGTGACAGCGGATAAGAACCATTCGGCCCATCTAGTCTGCCCAACTTTCTAAACTGGCCTTATCTTATAGCTAGGATAACCATACCTATCCCACGCATGCTTAAACTGCTTCACTGTGTTAACCTCTGCCACTTCAGCTGGAAGGCTATTCCATGCATCCACTACCCTCACAGTAAAGCAATACTTCCTGATATTACTTTTAAACCTTTTCCCCTCTAATTTAAGACTATGTCCTCTTGTTCTGGTAGTTCTTCTACTTTTAAATATAGTCTCCTTTAGGGTGTTGATTCCCTTTATGTATTTAAATGTTTCTAAATATCCCCCAGTCTCGTCTTTCCTCCATGCTTATAATTAATAAAATCCTTTAACCTTTCCTTATAAGTTTTATCCTGCAATCTATGAACTTGCTGTTTTTTATTGATCACAAATAACACAAGATTATGGTCACTATTTCCCAAATGTTCCTCTATTATTTTTCAAAAAAATGTGAACATTATTTGTTATTACTATATCCAGGAAAGCACCCATTTTAGTTTGTGCTTCTACTTACTGAGACAGAAAGGTGTAATTTAACAGGTTCCAAAACATGTTTTCCTTAGATAAACAACTTCAGGAATGGTCCGGTCATGCACCAGCCTGAAGTTATGCCAGCAGACACACTGGTTACAGGGGTCGTCTGCTGATCCAGAGCCCCTGGAGTGATGGGCCCGGTCGCAGTTGCAACCTCTGTGACCACGGTAGGTATACCACTGTCTTGTAGTGTGAGTGTATGTACCTGCATTTCTGCGAACCACTGCTTGAGTTGTGCATGATATTTATATTTCTTACATCTGTGAGTGCAAAAAGTAATTATTACCTATAGTTTCCTGTTATTTTGTTCAATTTTTTGGGTTTGCTTTACCCATATAAAATGGTCTCAATTCATTAGTGCATATGAAAACCAGCATACTCTAGAAAAAAAAAGAAGATTCAAGCTTGTAGGTCTTTTAAAAGAGCAATGTTTTTTTTTATTAGTCTTGCTTACTTATGGTAATGGAAAGAAGCATACATGTACAGCTCAAAATATATATCCTCACATAATGTTTTTAAATCGGCCATGATATTAGATATTCCAGACCAGCACTATGTTCATAGTAGGGACACTAACAAGCTCCTGACAATTGTGAGATTAGAAATGCGTTATCAGTGAGCCAATTTGGAGACTTAATGGCAGCTGTTAAAAGTTGCAACAGGTTTGGAACGAGTTACCAAGTTCTTCCTGTGGTTTGGAACAAGTTACCAAGTTCTTCCTGTGACAAAATTACCTATGTAATGTGTTATTTTGATATATTAGTTATAGTCTAAGCTGCATTGTATATCCTAAGAAAGATACAGAGAATTAGAGCAATTCAATGTGTGTTTTACAGACAGTAGGTCTGGTGAGTTATACATTACCTTTGTTTGAAGTGTTTATTTATACACAGATGGTGAGAACTAGCCTTTCCATTGGAATGTCCAAGGTTATTGTGTCTTGTGATAAGAACAAAGGACCTCTGTGTATAATTAACTGTATAATGTGTAAATAATTGTAAATACATCAGCGCTGACACACTAAAACTAAAAAGAAACCTAGCTCTTGCCAGGTCTCCCTCCCCTCTCCATGCTACACGGCTGGGAATCGTGCTGACCACTTCCAAAGGCCGCAATTTAAAGGCACAGCCTCTGTTTTTGACACTGGTAACTCGAACGTGCGTCAACGCATCATCAGGTCACAGTAACAGTTTACCAGTAACTTTCTGGGCTATTTAAACTCCCTGATCCATTTGTTTGATGCCCTGTCATGGCTTCCATTCATTTGGTTTATCCAAGAAGCGCGTTTAATATTTTCTTGTATTTCTGGCATTTTGACCTTGGCTTGTCTTGTACTATTCTACTTGCATTTAATCCGGCCATTTTAATGTCCGGTAATACGCTTACCGAACTTTTAGTATTTGCTGCCTTTGTCTATGCTTGTTGGATCCCATCTGTATGACATTATGACAGGGCCATTATGGATCCTGCAAAAATAAGCCAGCAAATGACTACTTACAAGACTAAAGTACAAGAACTTGATCATAGCACTTCAGACCGCTATGACTCAACAACCTGCTGTGTCTGAGGCCTCCTACTATAAAAGCCCTTCTATTAGCTTGTTGCCTAGGTTTAGTGCTGATCCCCTTGAGTGTTGAGGATTCTTGAATCAGATAGAGTCTTTTTCTTCTGACCAACCCAAGATTGGTTATTTCATGAACCAATTGACTGGTAAGGCTTGGGCTAACACTTCGTGGTAAAGTGAGCAATCCATACTTATAACTACAAGGAATTTGTTACAGAGTTTAAGCTATCTTTCAAATCGTTAGGGAAAGAAAAATCCACTGTTAAGGCTTTGATGCACATAGAGCAGGGTAATCATTCAGTATCAGACTATGCCATCAAATTCGGTACTTTAGCTCCCAAAGTACGCCATCAAATTTGCTCACAAAGTGTGTTCCATACTGTGGCGTACTTTAGACTAATAGTGGCTTGGTTACAGTATTCGCAGAGGGACTGTCTGACAACTTATTAAACAAAAGATTTATCAGAGGGGTTAAACGAATATATGACCACTACGCGATGTGGTAGGGTGATGGCCTCTTGGTGACACTAAAAGATTCAATACATGTGGCCTTGACAAGTGAGGCCCTGACTATAACCTAATAGAAGGGTATGCAAGGCAATAACGATTACATGGGCCAATAAAGCCTCTATGTTGAGGTGGGGAGTTGGCCTCGCCAGTCTCTAAGTTAAGTTAAGCTAAGTAAGGGCCAGCAACTGAACCTAACAGACAGTTCTCTGTCCCTACACGGGGACTTGACTTATAACCTCAGCGAATGTAATGGGTAACATACATCCTTTGGTAGGTAAGGTAGTCTCTGAGAGAGAACCTGAGAAAGTGGACACCATATAGAAGTAAATCAGCCAATTAACCATGGAACGTGAATAGTTAAGAAGAAAATGTGAAAAGAAGGATGTAACTCCACATACCAATTAGTAATAGAATTTGAGCATATCATGATTGTTAGGGAAGAGAATGACTGTGAACTATGAGTAATATATAATACGTGAACTATATATAAAATTGGACATCTATAACCAGAAGTACAAAATAGGAGAATTGAGTATACGTGTGAAGATTATGGACAACACGTCACTGTATTCTATTTGCATGAGTGTGATGAAGAACCTCTAAACAGAAGTAATAATAAAAACAATAATAACAAAGTATTTAACCAGGAAAGGAACATTCCGATTACTCTGGTTTTCAAGTACGTCCTGGGGATGTTATCTTAGCCCAACATCCAGGGGTTGTTACTATTACCCAATTTAATGGTACTCATTTTATCTTCCTTGGAAGGATGAAGGGCTGAGTTAACCCTGAGATAACATGAGAGAAAGTCAATACCCCCTTAGACAGAAATACATAAAAAGATTGTAAATGTCATGAAACATAATTGATGAAACATTTGAACATATGCGTGAGGTGGACCATGCATGGGTCAAGCATAAAGAGCCATGCCCCTCGTCAATCCAGGAATAAGTGGCGTATAAACGAGTAAAGCTGTGGGTTTTAGCGTGTCCCCAATAGAAGTGATAAGGACGAGGGATGCATTGAGCTAACATATCAAAATAAACATAAAAGCAAGTAAGGACCAAGCACCTGTAACAGAAATAATAGCAATGGACTTGGTAACCGATGGGAGACCACTAATGGTCCAACTTAAAATACCTGAAAAAGAGTCGGAGGAAGGAAAAATAAAGTGTACATTGAAAAGTGGATAATCCACCAGACATGTGAGCTAAACGTGGCCTCAGATAGAGACTGTTGTAAACATATAAGCAGGAAACAAACATATACCATTTAGTAAGATTTTTAGACATATAGAAGATATTCACCTTAAAAGAGGATAAAGAATTTTTAGGTTTTATGTGTAGAGAGAATGTATATACACGTTTATATTCCTATTCCTCAACCACATGTATAGGCCCAAGTGTGGGCCAGACACATATTTAGACATTCAGTTGCAACACCTAGCCACATAATTACTAAACAATGAAGGCACCACTCTGTGACTCCACGAAAGAAACACTGGGGACTAAGTGTTTATCGGGAAACCTGCTTGGGTGGGAGGAGCGGGGGGAGGGGACAAAGAGTATGGTCAAAAGTGCACCCCAGAATATTAGGGAAAAAGGGCTGCGAGGGCCCGGGGAAGACACCATTGAGCGACAGCCCAGGTAGACCAGGTTAGAACTGGAGGAGGGGCCCCCAACCACTGACCCTCACCCAGCAGGACAACACCAACCGGAACCCCAGAGTTTCAGAATAGGAGGGGGGACACAGCGTGGTAGGTAACCTAGGCACATGACTCAAAATCACCAACTTAGGGGCCACTCACGTCATCACATCATAATCCAACGGAGAGGTAGAGGGGTAGACTGGAGAAGCGGGCAGGGAAGGGCCGAATCAAAGACCACACGCCCTGACACCCACTTAGAGTACGGAGAGGCGACTAGAGGGTGGGCCAATGGACTGCCAATACCATCTGTGCTGGCTGGATAGCTTCGGGGTGGGGGGGTGGGGGACACAGGAGACCAAGACAGGAGAAGGACCTACCACACTTGGCCCTTTGGGGAGAAAGGGAAAAGGGGCCACGCTCCTAGCAGACAGGGGTATACGGATATGGCGGGGGGACTCGACTGTGCCGACTGGTGCGGCAAGGTCGACTCTTACCTAGCCCACACCCTAGTCTTTTTTGGACAATTATCATGGTTTATTGTTGATTGTTACTGTTGCATTTGTTATTTACTACTGAAGGTCGCTTTCACCCACGGGGCCCACGGAGACAGGGGACGACCCTGCAACTGCAGACCCGCCCACGAGACGTACGCAAAAGCCTTTTGCTCCCACCCGTACTCCCCAAACCCACCCACTATATCCTAATAACCTAGAAACGTGACAACCATGCCGCCTCATAATACACACAAACAAGCAGAGATTACATTTCTCTCCATTAATGCTAAAGGCATGAACATACCCGAAAAACGCTCGCATGCTCTACGCCACTTTCATAGCCAGAGGTCACACGTAGTATTTATCCAAGAAACACACTTTAAGGAGGGCCAGGTGCCCAGATTGATGGACAGACACTACGCACAGTGTTTTCTTAGCAATAACCCAGAGGGGAAGTCCAAAGGCACGGCAATTCTCATTCACAGGTCACTACATTTTCCCCCACTGACACACTACGGGACAACCACGGACGATATATCTGCGTTAAAGGAACAATTTCAACCCGCACATACACGTTCGCGAACCTGTATGCCCCTAATAAATGCCAACACCAATTCCTGCGCACAGCACTCAGGGCGGTTGAAGGGTTCGTGAAGGGCTGCTTGGTCAATGGAGGGGACCTAAACGTGGCCCTGACACCGACCATGGACACATCCATGGGGTTCTCCACGACTCCCCAACACATTTTAACTAACATAGCGAAAACGCTGAAAGAGAGGCGACTGGTAGATTGCTGGAGGGCACTGCATACCGTAGACTGTGACTATACTTTTTATTCTATCCCCAATAAAACGTACTCCAGAGTAGACTACTTCCTCATCCCACATTACTACCTGACCGATATTCTACGAACTGACATTGGAACGGCGACATGGTCTGACCACGCCCCAATTATGATGACACTGACCTCCCCACTTTACATGCCCACATGCAACAACTGGAGACTTAAGGAATCTCTCCTAAACGACCCAGTAGTGACAGCAGAAGCAACGTATAGACTGACGCTATACTTTACGGAAAACGATACGTCTGGTGTCACACCTCTCTGCCTCTGGGAGGCTCATAAAAGTGTAATGAGGGGCCACTTCATAGCGAAAGGCGCCGCACTTAAAAAAGCTAAAGCCGCCAGATTAAAAACCTTAATAGCGGACATACAGACATTGGTACACAGACACAAACAAACCCACCTGCCAGCAGACTGGACACAACTGACGGAACTCCGGAGGGAACTTTCCTCTATACTAAGCGTTAATCACCATAGAGCCTACCTACATTCCAAGGCATTCTTCCACACCAACGCTAACAAATGTGGTGCCCTACTTACCTGTATGATTGCCAAAAAGAGAGCGGTGGCCTACATCCCCAGGATCAGGGACAGAAACGGGAGGATACACTGCATGCCAGCCGAGATGGCCAATGCTATTCGGACACTACGCAGACCTATACTCGCTCGACCCACACAGGGTAGAGGGGGACAAGGCAGATAGAAAGACAAGGATAGCAGAATATCTAGAGCCGCATCTTGGCAGCCGCCTCACACAGGAGCCAAGCGCAGAGTTGGACGAACCAATCGCAATCCACGAAGTGGAGTGGGCTCTTAAAACGGCCAAGATGGGCAAAAGCCACGGGCCAGACGGCCTACCAACACGGTACTACAAAACTTTTGCGGAGCTCCTCATCCCACGTCTCACGACGGCACTTAATGCGATCCGTGAAGGGCGGCAGTTCCCGACGCAGACCCTGGCGACCAACATCACCCTGATACCCAAAGAAGGGAAATATCTTGAGCACTGCGCAAACTACCGCCCAATATCACTACTAAATTGCGACCTGAAATTGTTCACCAACATCCTTTCACAGAGACTACAGGCCCACCTCCCGGACTTGGTACATGGGGACCAAGTAGGATTTACTCCGCACCGGGAAGTGCGAGAAAACACGATCAGAGCGCTTGCCCTGATTCACACCGCAACAACCAGAAAGGAGGGTCTTCTCCTGCTCTCTACTGACGCGGAGAAGGCCTTCGACTGGATCGCATGGGATTTCATGTTCCAGGTCCTCAAAACGCTGGGGACAGGGCCATTCATGATGGCCTGGATCAGGGCACTGTATTCGCAGCCGACAGCACGGATCTGCATAAATGGGGCCTTCACCGACCCCTTTTCGATAAGGAATGGGACCAGGCAGGGCTGCCCCCTGTCCCCCTTGCTCTTTGTGCTGGCCCTGGAACCATTGCTGAATTCGATCCGAAACAATCCGGATATCCCGGGGTTAAAGGCAGGAAGGGGGAAACACTCAGTGGCAGCATACGCGGACGATCTAATGGTCTTTGTAACTAAGCCAGAAACCTCCATGCCCGCGATCATGGAAGAGTTTGAAACATACGGGGAGCTGTCGAACTTTAAAATCAACTTCTCCAAATCCACGATCCTCAACGTCTCCGTTCTGGGACCTAGAGCAACGGCCCTCAAGCGGGAACTGCCGTTTCAATGGTCCGACACCTCTGTGAAATACCTCGGCACGGTGCTAACGAAAGACCTCTCCCAATTATACGAGGCTAACTTCAAACCGCTGTTGAATACCATACAGAAAGACCTACAGGAATGGGAGCAGGTCCGCCTCTCATGGTTTGGAAGAGTGGGTGTGCTCAAGATGAACATCCTACCGAGGGTTCTTTACTTGTTCCAGGCCATCCCTGCTGCCATCCCGGAGGCCTTTTTCACCTCCCTCAGATCGATGGCCCTTAGGTTTACCTGGCAGAAGCAGAAGGCTAAAACATGACGTTCTCACACTGCCGAAAGCCAAGGGAGGTCTTGCCCTGCCAGATTTTAAGAGATATCATAGGGCCACACACATCCAAAGGATAGTGGAGTGGACCAAACAGGGAGTAACGAAACTCTGGAAAGATGTGGAGTCAGCACAAGTGGAGAGATCGACAGCGGTCCTCCCCTGGCTGGACCTTCAACAAGGTAGGCAACTGGCAGCCCCACACCCCCTAATTAAAGCAACCATGCAGGTGTAGCAAGCAATGGCCGTACCACTCTCACTCACCACCACACCGTCCCCAATGCTTCCCCTGGCCCATAATGAGGCCTTCCCACCGGGAAGGGAACCGCAGACGTTGGTTCAACTACTGAGACACGAAATACCGAGGCTCTGCCACGCCATGGACAACGGCCGCATCAAAACACTAGAGGCCATGACGGGGAACTCCAATCACTCATTCATGCTACAATTCAGATACCGACAACTGAAAGGGTTCATACAGGTGACCACTCAAAACAATCACACCCTCAGACCCTTAACGGCGTTTGAAGAGATCTGCATGGAGCCAGACCCGATGGTGAGGGGCCTCTCAGCGCTTTATGGCATGATCATGCGGATGAGGAGACTACCACCCCCGAGCTTCATGGGGAAATGGGAAACAGTTCTAGACACCACGTTCACACCCAACCAATGGGACAAAATATGCACCATCTTACTTCACTGCGCACCGTCCAGTGGGACGCAAGAAACAGCATACAAAATCCTAGCCCTCTGGTACCACACCCCGCTTCACACACACCTATATGACCCCATGACGGACGACGCATGCTGGAGATGCACAAGACACACAGGTACATACCTCCACATATGGTGGGAATGCCCAATTATCCAGCCATACTGGTCGGCCATCCACATGATCATAAAAAAAATCACAGACACCCTGCCACCCATGAACCCTGCAACATTTCTCATCCACCACACCACGACAAAGACATCAACCTACAAAAAATCCCTAACTATCCGAATACTTAACGTGGCCAAAAGCCTAATTCCTCTTTACTGGAAAAAACAAAGCGCACCCCCCCTAGTGACATGGTACCAATGCATGGAGGAGCTGAGAGCTCTGGAAGAGCTCTCCCTGTTGGCAGAGGGGAAGACTCAGACGTATATGATGATCTGGACACACTGGATTCTGACTATGGCTTGCGCAGACTTCCAGGACATGTTGACCTGACTGAAGACAACAGACAAGACAAAGACCAGAGAACGGGAAAAAAAAATACTACCCCCCCTGCTTTCCTTCCCTCCCCTCCCCTCCCCTCCTTCTCCCATCCCCTCCCTGAAGGGACCCGCGGGCAGAGATGCAACACGGTAGAGAGTATGGGAGGATGAAGAGATCTTAGGCGGATGGGCACCCCTAAAATGAGAAACAAGAGAGGGGTTCACTGTCAGACATAGGAAAGGGGGAGGCAGGACCAACACTGCACCCATGAAAGGATAGGAGTCAGATGGCAGACACAGCCATGACAGAGTAAACATCCACTACCCAAGCCAGAACAGCAAACGATAACACCACTGACAGCGAAGACCTTAGGTCTGAACCTACAAGGCATAACCACCACCTTGACGTCCCCCACTCGGGAGGGAGCAACACGCTAATAGTTTTGAAGCAGGACACGAACCACCCCTGCCACAATAGGTGACCCAGAACGGCTGTAGCAACTAAAAACTAAGGGGAACGGCCTATCCGAACACACACGTTATAGGACATGCGAGTCCAATGGGAAATTGTTTCTTGTTGTTACTTGGTGACTTGCACGCCACCACTGTTGCTCTTTGAGCTTACTACATATTTAAGAAGTCATTGAAACGTATCAATGCTGGACCTGCGTGTCCACACCGACAGTCTCTTATAAAATTGAAAATACTGAATAAAAAAGAAATTCACAAACAATAAAGGCACAATGAGTGTCTGAATACCCAGAGAGCAGACAAGGAAAACATTAAAATGTAGAGTGACAAATTGAATTGCATATGATAAAAGCCTATATGGCCTATTGAGGGCCAAATACAGTAAGCAGAATGAGGTATCGTGATGTGATGTACGATTGAAATAGGCTGACTTTGCATTAGTAGTGACATTCACCATATTTGAATTGCTGAATGAAGAAACTTACAGTTTTGTTGAAAAAAACCAACAACAGTAAAAGAAGCCGTGGCTGGACCAAACACGGCGGTGCCCCATGAGCTTCTAGGAAGGCGGCTAGAGTAGGCAAAATGAATACTTGCGTGGGCCACACTAGGCCAAGACCAGCTTATTTGGAGTTTAGGTAGTTGGTGTTGATGTACTAGGATAGATAGTGGCTGCGCCATAGAGGGTAAAAGTAAATAGTCAATGACTATATTTTATATATTTTAACACCCTCTGTGGCACACCCCCTATTTATCCGTGTACACTTATTTTTTATGTTCAAAGGGTGAGAGGGATTCCCTTTGTTGTAGCTGCTGCCTATTCACTGATATATAAGTGCTGATCCATTTCTTGTGATTTTGTGTGTTTGGTGTTGATGATCTTTAAACTGAAAGTAGATGGTTCTATGCTGAACCATGACCTGAAACGGAACAGCTTAGATAAGAAAGGGGATATGGCTTTTAGTGGACAAACTCCTCCCACAAAAATATTCTACTTTTTGCAAATAACTATCTAATATATTTTCCATCTATGTTTATTTTTCTCTATGAGACATTTTCAGCTCTCTTGAAACTTTTTCTACACCACCATAACTGATTAGGCACTAGTAAATGCTTTGTTATCAGCATCAAAAAAGTTCAAGCCCAGTGTCTAAAAATCAAGAAGTTTGTGTATGTGTTTGTGGGTGTCTGTGTCCTTAGCAATGTGTATCTGTCTGTCTACTAACATGTATCTGTGTGTGTAGGTGTGCATGTCTGGCAATGTGTATAAGTGAAGTGTGTACATGTGTCTAGACATGTGCATCAGTGTGTGTGAATGTGTCTGGAATGAAAAGCTGTGTGTATGCGCACCAGTTTATGTATGTATTTGTGTCTTGAAAACTGTATGTGAGTATGTCTGAGAGACTGTGTTAAGGTAGAAGACTTGACCTCTGTTTGTAAGAGCCCCCAAGAGTTCTGAACGCTGCCCTGCACATTGTGCTGATACATATACAGATTTTTAGCTTCTCAGCTTCAATATAGCTTGGTTCTTACTACTATTCATAACTCTTCCTGAAATGTTTTAACACTGTGTGCAGGATGTAGGCTGATTTAAGGGATTACTCCTAATTTACTGAAGCCCTTCAATAGATTTTAAAGGACTTTTATAAGCTTTTTATTCTTTATGAAAATTAATGAGACTATAAAAATATCGAACTTTATTGCACATCCTTTCATTTTGTGTAATAAAATCAATGCTTCCAATTTTAAGACAACAAACAAACTGCTGCTTCCAGTGTATTTCAAGTAGACGGCACACCAGGGAGAAATTAAATTATTACTTTTCACTGTTTTTCTTTTTTCTATCCATTCCATGCACTCCTATACTCCGCAAGTAGGTGTAAGAAAAAGCATTAGTTCTTAGTAACATAGAGATACAAAGATCGAAGCACACAGGCTAGCCTTAAAATAGCATTTTCCTTTTGGATTTTTTTAACTTTTATTTATATATATATATATATATATATATATATATATATATATATATATATATATATATATATATATAAAATAGAAAAAATACTGGCACTCTAGGTCTTCCAAAAGTCGCTTTTTATTTTCTGTCAATCCAAAGGGTCAACATTTCAGTCCCTGTTCAGAGCTTTCATCAGGACACATCAAAGGCATTTCACAAAATGACAGGCTTATATAGGACTAAAAATCATAATCAACACTCACCAAACCAGCTGCTCCTAATTTCTCCTGATACTTGGTGTCTGTTCAGTGCAACTGCGCATGCGTGTGGTTACAGGAATCACCTTTTCGTCATGAATCAGCTGGGGCCCTTCACATAACATTTGATAGTTGGAGTGCAGGAATTCCAATCTCTAATATATAAATAAATTATTATTTCAATATTGTAGTTTAGGTACCCATCCGATAAGATCATTATATACAGACAACAGCAAGCATAATTATATATATATATATATATATTAATATCAAATTACACGTAGACTGATACTGATTAAATATATATATAATTATTGTTATATATATTTATATATAATATAAAAAAATTAAATATGTGAATACGTTAAAAAATAAAATAAAAAAATAAAAAAATAATTAAAATATATATAGATGTGTTATTTCATGGTAACTGTATTGTGATATTAATATATATATATATATTTATATCAAAATACACGTAGAACAAAATAATATTTATATATCTACATACATAAATATATACGTATATATCACTATATATATATATATATATATACCTATATATAAATAAAAATATTTAAAAAAAAATATATATATATATACACATATAGATTCACATATATATACATATATTAATTCTACATATATATTTATTATATTTAATATTTTTACATAATTAGGTATCTTAATTAATTACAATTAGCGGGACCTGCCTGACAACCCATGCCGAAAGTAAAGGGAATTTAATTTGCTAGCACTATATTTAACCCTATAACTTTTCAAGACACCATAAAACCTGTACATGGGGGGTACTGTTCTACTCGGGGGACTTCGCTGAACACAAATATTAGTGTTTCAAAACAGTAAAATGTATTACAACGATGATATCACCAGTAAAAGTGACGTTTTTTGCATTTTTCATGCACAAACAGCACTTACCCGGACAATATTATTGCTGTGATACTTTTTGCTGTTTTTAAAAACAAATATTTGTGTTCAGCGAAGTCTCCCGAGTACAACAGTACCCCTCATGTACAGGTTTTATGGTGTTTTCAAAAGTTACAGCGTCAAATATAAGGCTTGCTTTTCATTTTTTTCACATTAAAATTCGCCAGATTGGTTACGTTGCCTTTGAGACCCTATAGTAGCCCAAGAATGAAAATTACCCCTATGATGGCATACCATCACACAAACAAATACTAACGCTAGCTTTGCCCAGTGTTTGTGACCAAATGGCTACTAAAAAAGATTGGACATACCCCATTTGCAATACCTTGGGTTGTCTACTATTGCAAATGGTATGCCATTGTGGGTGTAAATTTCATTCCTGGGCTACTATAAAGTCCCAAAGGCAACGTAACCAATCTGGCGAATTTCAATTTCAAATGTAACATGCTATATTTGACCCTGTAACTTCCCAAAACGCCATAAAACCTGTACATAGGGGGTACTGTTTTACACGTGAGACTTTGTTGAATACAAATATGTGTATTTTATTGCAGTAAAAGCAAACAGTATTATGACATTGAAAGTTAAAATGTCATGTAAAACTAAAAAAAATTATTTTCTCCCATTTGTTTCATATTAAATTATGTTTTATAGCTAATTATTTGATATTAAATGAAAGCCCTGTTTCCCATGAATAAAATGATATATAATAAGGGTGGGTGCATTTAATATGAAAGAGGTGAATTACGGTTGGACAGACATGTAGCGCAAATGCCAGGTTTTGTTTACATTTTGTTTCGTTCACAATGTGTACATTTGGCTCCGTCCTTAAGGGGTTAAAAACAAGCATATAAATACATAAATTTAAAACATGCAGATGGCAGTGATGAAATGCCTTCAAGGTAAAATAAAGAGAACATACAGTGTGAACTGTAAACACAAATGCAATTTCGATGGTAATAGGAATCTCACTCACATAGCTCAGAGCCATAACATACTCTGTATACATGGCTCTTAGAGCTTTTTGATCCAGATCTCAAGGATGAAGAATCCGGATAGTTCCAAAAAAATATTTATTATTTACGATTAAAACATACATTAAAAAAATACATACAACACTATATATATATATATATATATTTTTATATATATATCTCACGGGTACTTATGGGATTGTTTAAAGGGAAAAAAGTAGTAGTATATAAGTCCTTACCACCTAAAAAAATTAACCCAGGAGTCAGGTGCAAATAGTAGGAAAGATAAAAATAGTCAATGCAGCACACGCGTTTCGGCTTTACCAGCCTTCTTCCACTGCTGTCCAACTTCCTCCACCACTGTGGTATTTACATAGAACATAAGAACAGGTGAACAGATAAACAGGTCGATCGTGAACCGCATGTTTGGAACGCAGGGTTGCTGCAGTGTTTCCTGTGGTGCTGCGTACAATAGAACGAGCAGTCCAAGCCCCCACGGCCAAGGAGTTCAAGGATCTTCTGCACATGCGCGGAAACATGTAACTTATTCCAATGAATTAAATCAACCTCAATATACAAAAAAGAGAGAACGATAAAACCTAATACTTAGACATATTACTTCAAGTGCTAGACATTATATAGGCATAAATAAAGATTATAAACATTGTGCAGACTCCTGTTTAAAAAAGAAGAAATTAAAAGTTAATATAAAAAACATATAACAATTCAATATAACAGTTTCACAGTGCCAAACTAATATATATATATATATACATATATATATATATATATATATATATATATATAGATTAGTTTATAATATATAATAGATGAATACAGCACATATACATTAGGGGGTATATATAACTAAAAAGGAAAATGCAAGGATTATATGTTTAAGTAACATATTTCCGCCCGTGTGTGGAAGATCCTTGAACTCTTTGGCCGTGGGGGCTTGGACTGCTCGTTCTATTGATGAAGACGTGAAACCAGGGAGACAACATGAACCGGAAATGACATAATCGGAAATAGCCGGAGATGACATCACAGGAAGAATAATGTTCTATGTATAAATACCACAGTGGTGGAGGAAGTTGGACAGCACTGAAGGAAGACTGGTAAAGTCGAAACACATCTGCTGTATTAACTTTTTTTTTATCTTTCCTACTATTTGCACCTGACTCCTGGGTTACTTTTTTTAGGTGGTAAGGACTTGTATACTACTACTTTTTTTACCTTTAAATCATCTTATAAATACCCTGTGAGATATGTATAGTGTTATATATAGATTTTTATTTATGTATGTTTTATTTCTGATTAATAAATATTTTTGTGGAACTATCCGGATTCTTCATCCTTAAAATCTGGATTGAAAAGCACCCTAGAGCCATTTACACAGAGCCTGGCATGGCTCTAGGCCATGTAAGTGAGATTCCTATTCCTATTGAAATTGCATTTGTGTATACAGTTCACACTATGTGTTCTCTTTATGTGACCTTTTAGGCATTTCATCACTGCCATCAGCATGTTTTAAATGTATGTATTTATATACTGTTTTTCCACCTATGCACACAGCTTGTTTTTAACTGGTATATTTTATTTTACTTGATTTTTAACTCTCACAGCATTCACTACACCACATTCACACACTGGATTCCCTATACCCCTAAACTATATTCCCACACACATTGCATCCCTTACAAACTAATACATCCATGGTTGAAACTACCATAAGGTGGCACAGGCTGGCGCTTTATGGTGCACAGGCCCTGAAAGCGCAATGTCGTTTCTCCTCCTGCCGGTCACTACTTGTAGCATGGCCTAACTGTAGCACTTCTCTCAAGCCTAGCCTTCTCCTCTGGTTTATGCTGGAGGCTGTGTGGATGGAGCAGGAATATGAAGCATGTCATTTCTCTGCTACCTGTACAGCACACAGGGCAGCTGGTAATTTAGTTATGGGCCTGGACTGCAGAACTGGGACTCCATTGAGTCAGACAGCATGATTGCACAGGGTTGAGTAGTGAATATGTTATTGTGATTATATGTATGACTGTATGCCCATGTATGTGTGTCTTTGTATTTCTCTATATGACTAAGTCTGTGTCTGTATGTCTCAGTATCAGCGCGAGTCTCTGTATGACTGTGTCTACATGCCTCTTTATAAATGTGTTGGTATGTCTCTGTATGTAGATAGTAGGATCAGGGAGCAGCGCCTATGAAGGAATTACCACACTCAGAGCGATATGGAGGAGGGATGGAAAAAGATACGGATATAGTGTAGTATGTTGAGATCTTAAGTGATGGTAAATGAAGGGAAAGGATATGCACTTACAATTTTCTGGAGCCTATACTCAGCTCCAGATATGTGTGCCTGGACGGTACAATCCCCGCCTATGGATATGTAGATGGTCCTTGGATGTCCTCAAAAGGGGGTCTCCAGTGGTAGTGGGGTATATCTCCTTTCCAATGGCAGTAGGCCGGTATTCAAATAGTTGGTGATATATACAAAAAGGATAAAAGCACAAAATAGTGCTCTCTGGATAATACAAAACAAAATGATAAAAAATGGAGGTATACTCACAAGTGAAGAGCCAATAGGATATTGCTCAATATATGTAGGCGTAGGTGGTATGATCCCCACCAAGGATATCACTCCTCGAGTCCTCCAGTGGGGGTGTTGGAGAGAGTGGAAGGAATTATATTATTTCAAAAATAAAATAAAATAAAATAGAATAAAAGGATAGGCTTAGAGGCTCCAAACGCATAAATGGGCTATCTTTATTGGAGATAAAAAAATCAGTAACATAAAACAGCTTTAAAAAACACCAACGCATTTCTCCTGCAAAGAGACTTTAGCAAAGTGAACACACAGAAACAGGTGTGGGGGAGATAGAGCAATAGAAATGGGACATGACTGTGGAGATAGGGAAACAGAAATGGTCTGGGTTGGTGGAAATTGATGTACAAAGCGAATGGGGAGGAGTAAGAGACACACAAGGGGGGGTAAAATACACTAAAGAGGGTAGGACATTCAAAAGAGGATAAGAAACACAAAAGGGATTAAATTGGGTATGACATTGAAAAGAGGCGTTACAAGACACACAGGAAAATGCATCTTTACTTGTGTAGCCAAAAATCCTTACAGTGGTCTTGACTCCATCACCTACCACAGGTCTAAGTATCTGCAAGGTGGTGGTGGAATGTGGGCCAACCATGTGGGCAGACTCAGGTGGGTTCCATTGGCCTTGAGGTGCATAAAGGCCCACAACATTTCTGGGGGCAGCTGTGACAGCATATAAACTAACAAAATCTGTTACAATAATATACAAATATATAAAAGATTCCCCCCTCACAAATGTTTTTTTTTTTCTTTTACACTTTGAAACCTATATAGATAGTATCCTAATGTATTGCGGGGGATATTCCAAAACTATGTTCAGCTGTGTAAGTAATTAGACTGATAAATATTGCACTGTAAAATGTATATAGTAATGATTTAAATGATTAAAGTAATGCAAAAAAAAGAAACACCTAATAAATTTTGTTTTATAATTAATTATAAAGTATTTTGTTTTTTTAACAAGGTAAAAGCATGGTAACATTGTAATGTAGTTACATACAAAAGTAGGTGGTCAAGGGTACATTATGTGAGTGAATGCAAGTCTGCTCAAAGGGGGTAATGGTCGTGGTGCCTGCCTGTTAGTGGGCATATCTAGGAAGTTCCATATTTGGATGTAGCGAAAGAGGTCGAATGTGGTTAGTGGAGTTTGGTGTGGGAGGTCTGGGAATTGTATCACTTTTTAATTCCGGCAGTATTGGTTAAAGCTGAGGAGGTCATTGTCCTCAAACATGGAGAAGTGTTGGGGGGGTCATGCCCGGGATGAACTTGCGTTGCACAGTACTGGTGTGAATGGAGAGGAGTTGGATATCAGGGACCACCTAGTTGTAGAGTTTGGTGGAATTTAATACAGCTGGAGTGGTGGTGGGCAGTTGGGATCTGGCTTGTTTGGGCAGCCACATATAAAAAGAGGGGAAGTCTCTGTCAAATATAGTATGTTCCAAGTCCATGCAGCACTTAATTCCTTATGGTACATGGAGATGTTGCACTGGCGCCATTTGCACTACGTGGTAGTATTGTGTGAAGTGAGGGAGGACTAGACCTCCTGCCCTATTCGGAATGTAAAGAGTTGCTTGTTTGATTCTGGCCCTTTTGTTGGCCCAAATTAATTTATCGGCCTGAGTCAGTAAACACCTTATAATGTATATACATTTTCTATAAAGTACACAAAAACATTGTAGAGTAGGTGGGCTATCAAACAAATTATAACACTACAAAGTAGACATGCGGGAACAGAAAATAGAGTGGGTCCTGCTGAACACAACTTTCAAACTTAGGGTAGTTATACAAATGACAGGGCTCAAGATTTCCACTCACTCACTAGCCAAAGAAAAGTGAACATTTACTCAGGTGAGTGTATGTACTGTTTAGGCATGCACTGATGAGTAACATTTAGGTTTGTCTATTAGTATAGGTCTTGAAATATTGAGATGTGTAAAAGGTCAAGATAAAATGTATCATATATATATATATATATATATATATATTTGTAGTCGGGGCAATATAGTCGTATACAGAAATCTAGCATATAATAACCATAACATCAATGAGTTGGGACCAGTCGGTTGTGGTGTGCCGGAACCGACAAAGCAGTTGGCCTGTAATAAAAGTGGGCAAAAGAAAATACCATAAGACGTAATATGGTTAACCAGCATTATTTATTTAGATAAGTCACAGAAAGCTTGTCTTAATTCTTTAATGGGATTAGGTATGTAGAGTGTGTACGCTAAGGATTTCCAGCGTCCCATTGCTTTGATAATGTGAGTGGGTATGTGATTAGCAGATGCTGTAGATGCTGCCCCAATTCGGAAAAAATGACCTGAGAAATGATTGGGGTTTAGGCCGAGCCTAGTCAACAGTAGATGTACATAAAGCATACATTTTGTTGTAGTCAGAATGTTTCCATGCAGTTCGAGCAGAGGTTGTAGAGGTTGTTTGTGGAGTGAAAGAAAATAAGCGTCAAAAACTTGTACGGGGCACTATTTATTGTGAGTAGGATACAAGGGGATTTCAATAGTATGACCTACGGTGCTGGTTTTAGATTGTTTTAAAAATAATAAGTAATGGTCGTTATGTTTTTTCAAGTCCATAGTTCTTAGGTAGTCGGAGGTTGTAATGGTCCTAGTCGTGAATTCGTTGGGTCGGAGGAACCCATAAAAAGCTAAATATATAGCTGTCTTTATTACGGTATTAGTTATGGGTTCAAAAGGAGAAGAATCTAATAAATTAATTAGTGAATGGAATATGTTGTTGTCTATGGGTAGTCTCTGTGAGGGGACATGTGCATCCAATTTTTTAATGCCTTTAAGTACTGTCTTAATTTGATATGAGGACAGGAAACCTGTAGTGTTGGGTTGTTGGATAAGCATGTGGTTTTGAATGCCCGTAAGGTACATTTTTATAGTGTTGTATGATAATTTAAGGTTGATGTGGCAAAAAGAAGTGAAACCCAATATTGATTCTAACGTGAAAATGTCTTGGATGTGGAATTCAGTGATGAATTTTTTTTAATACGTGAAAAGCCCTGTCATATGTGTTCCTAGTGTTTACTGAAAGTGCAAGGTAAAAAATGTGACATGCGTGATCTAACAAAGCCTTTAATCCATTATCATGTCTCAGAAAAGTGGGGCAGGAGTTGCCAGTCTGGAAGCGGAGGGTAGTGTCGTGAAGAAATCCTGAAAACAAAATTGAGACAAGTGATCAGCACCAGTGTTTGTGCACCCCAGAAAGGGAATTCATGTAATAAAGAATTGACAGGTGGCCGCTACCTATGTGAGTCGTCTTAGGAGTCTCATAATTACCAGGGATGCTGACCGGCCTTTAGTGACAATATGGCATGTAGCCATAATATCCGAGTAGCACCTAACCGTGTGACCGGACCAATGTGGTCTCTAAACAATTTTCCCAAAGCCATTGATCTCCCCAGATGGCTGCGAAACTTGTGTTTGCTGCGGCATCTGTCCACAGTGTAGGTGAAGTGTCAGAGTGGGGTGGTATAAACATGGCTCGCCAGTTCCAAGAGGTGAGAAAGACCCCCCACATCCGTAAATCAGAGGTTGCGTGGTTGTCTAACGTAATACATGAAGTGTCTGAGGTGAATTGTGGAAATAAGGATAGTAGATGCAAAATTAAAGATCTACCTTGTGGAATGATCCTCATTGCAAAGTTGAGCGATCCCAGTAGTGATTGCAGTTATTTCCAGGTGCAACACCCTTGCAGTAGGTAGTGTTCGATGCTTGCCAGGGTACGCTCAATTTTGTCCTGAGGGAGGCTAGCCTGCATGCATACAGTGTCTAGTTGTATCCCCAAAAATTTCATGTTGGTGTCGGGACCCAACGTCTTGTGCGGGGAAGCTGGGATAGTGAGGGATTCAAACAAAGCCAACATGTGTTTCAAACTACTTGGGGGGAGTGTGTTGTTCTCAGTCGTGAGGAAATCATCCAGATAGTGAATAACCGAAGGACATTTACACACATTAAGTAATAACCAACACAAAGCTTCTGCAAATGTGTCAAAAATACGTGGGCTACTTTTGAAGCAAAAGTGAGACAGGTGAAGAAATAATATAACCCTTGCCATTTAATGCTGTGAAGGTGCCAAAGGGAAGGGTGCATGGGAAGTAACTTGAAGGCATTCACTATACCGTTTTACTTAACAATGGCCCCTGTGCCTGCTTTAATGATGGCACCTATGACATGGTCGATAGTGGCGTAATGTAGTGAAAACTCTTCGGAAGGTATGACTGAGTTTAGGCTGGGGACCGTGGAGGAATGTGGTGCTGATAAATCAATGATCAGTCTAGGTTTGAGTGAGTTTTTTTCCCGTGACAACCCCAATGGGGTTGGTTCTCCAATATGTGAAGGGTGGTGAAAAGAATGGCCCAACAAAAACCCTTGGTTTACCTTGGTCATGATAAGTTTGTGTACCAACTGTGGTCATCTAATGTGGATAGTAGGTTGTCACATTCCAGCGTGCCTGTAGGTAAATGTATCAACCCGGTGTGAAATCCCTCAGTCAGTCCCGTTATAAGGTAGTTACTGAAATGGCGTGATGGGTGTAGTTGTATCAAAGTGGTGAATAATCTGAGGTTCACTCACGTGAGATATGGTTTAGGAAATGCTTTATTTGGGCACATTGTCTTGGAATGGGCCCTGAAACAGTGTGAACATGCATGCATTAACCTGCAAGAGCTGAAACCACAATTGCCCGCGTTAAACTTATTGCAAACTTGGGATTTGCCTAAAAATACAATATCCCTGCCCAGTTTGTCTTTTAATCCTCTAGTAGGTCTTTGGAAGTTAGAAGCCGGTTGGTTTTGTTCAATTTCAGCCGAATTTGGGCAGAAATTGGTGCTATGCCTTGCCGATGCACACACTGCACAAGCTGGGGGTCTGAGGCCTGCAAAGTGCCTGCAGAATAGCTCCGTGTCCAATTTGTTACAATTTATGCTTAAGTTGAACTGAGCCAGAGCCGCAGCCACCTTTGCAGAGAAGGAACGGTGGTAATTGTAAAAAGCGGTACCACCATATTTGTTCCCCAGATCCACCATCTTGTGCATGTATGCATCCAACTCTGCTCTTTTCTCAGGAAAAACTTAGCAGTAGACAATTTCTTATTCAGCCGGGGGTCTCTAGCCCTTAGTACTACTGAAATATCCCTGTATGCAAAGGTCCTGTTTTCTAGGACATCCTGGGAGGCAATGAGCAATGAGACCAGGTTAACATCCTTGCCTTCCAGAATGTCCTTTTTAAGGTGAGATAGGACCATATGCAAGGGATTAATTGATTCTATAACCGCCATAGATTCAAAGGAATTACCGGGCATAGTATTAGTAAGAGGATGACTGGTGACCGTAGTATTGGTAGTGGACTGATTAGCACCACCAGCCTCCAATTTATCCAGCCTGTCACTTATTGTGCCAATGGATGCCATTAGAGAAGTCATCATGGCATGAAAAGCTGGTAATTGAATCCCACTAGGGCCTTCCCCTGCCTCGGAGTTGTCGGTGGCAGTGTTCAGTCATCTAAACAACTCCGCCTTCCTAGCAGTAGCTGGGAAAGGGATGCAGCGTCTTCTGAGTTCTGCTGTGAGACGTGGGATGGTCCATGATTTAAGAGACGAAGGGTTATTCACATCTGTACCAGGAACAGGGGTACCAGACCTAGCGGGTGTGCCGGGTAGTGAAAGTTCCTCAGGGATATCAGGAGTTAGTAACTGAAAAATATAAAAGTTGCTTAATCAGTCATATGTTATGAATTTGGGTGGGTACTGGTGGGGCTGGCTAAATACCAAGCGGTGAAACAATTATGCTTTGTGAGCGTGACAGTTGAGTCCCTGCTAGTTGGCAAGTGGCCTGAGAGGCACTATCTATACGTGGGCCCGAGGGGAAATTGTGGCGGGGTGTTGGCCTCTCGGTGTCAAAGCATAAGAAATAATGGGAGTGACATGTGAGGCCCTCTCTTTGCAACAGTGCGAGGTGGCTAGCTATGATTTGGCCCGAGGGGCGTAGTACCTCCGAGTATGAGGATGGGGAGGTTGGCCTTGTGGGACCACTAGCCTATGGATTAAGACCAGATTTTTTTTTTATACCTAATTGGGTCACGTAACCTAGGACCAGTACCACTCAGAACATAGAAAGTAATGGGTTCTGGCGTAGTACCTGATATGTGAGTCAGGCCGAGCTGTCAATGTAGAGGTAAACAGCGACTGTAATAGTATCGAGATGTTGACCTGTGGACATGAGATTTGATATATAAACGTCTGAATGTAAGGTAGTAGTTTGGCCAGATCGTGGGCCCTAAAACCAGAACCTACCCAACACTCTGCAGAGAGTAGATTTAAACGAAAAGAAGATGATGGCTTCCATGCTTGTAAAAGCTACCGTCCAACGTATAATAACCTAAAAAGAGTAAATTACACACTTAACTAATTTAATATGTATCATCGGCCTTCAAAATTGAATCATAATTAAATTTCAACCAACCTAGAAAGTAAATACAATTGACACAGGTGTCAGAAATCACAATTCCTAGTATGAACCCCTGGTATGAACCTGTGGGAAAAGGTCAGGAAAATCAGGACACATCATCCAGGTTTAAACATTTATATTTACTTTAGTAGAATTTTTATAAGTGACTGTAATAACGTTTGTAACCAGTAGGGGCAAAATCCCCTGGAGTACCGGTTGAATTGGTGCCTATTTTGTGAGTTGTTGTAATCACCGAAAAAAGTAGGTAGAGTGTTGAAACATACGAATGGATACATCCTAAGTGTAATTCGAAAACCGAACAGAAAATTTATATGTATATAACCGAATGATAACGTTCGTTAGATTAAAAATGTGAAACATGCGAGTAGATTAAGGGAATTTAGCTGAACGGCATACAGTACGAAAAGTAATAGAACCAAACGTTGGTTCAAACGAATGGGGCTCCGCCGTGTAAAGCTAGGAAGTCTGCGGTGCTTGCTTTATGGAGGGCCTGACTTACGGTTTTCCGTGGTGGCAAAGTAACGAACGGGCTGTGCGGACGTTGGCGACGGGAAGGAGACCCAGGGAAGCACCGGACCAGGAGACCACAAGGAAAACAGGTAAGAAAATCCAAGATGGCGATCTGAACCGGAAGTAAAGCGTTTTAGACTCGCCATACCAGCAACGGTAAGGTGGGAGTGGATTGGCAGCCCTTTTAAAGGAAATTCAAGCCCCTCCCACAACTACAGGCCAAGCCTCCAAATATATTAAAAACTGCTTTACCATCACTATCAAGTGTGTGAAAATGACACAGCTGTACGGAAAGAAGGGAAGCAGGTTGGTGAAGTGTAGGGAGAGGAGATGGAGGGAAGTATATTAATAGTGTGACTGATATCTCTTCTTAACTATGTGAATGTGAGCAAATGTTTTATTGGAATGTAGACTAAAGGGAGTTGAATAGAGGGTGAAGGGAGTTCAATAAGAATGGAGCAAACCTAAATAGACAGTGAATGTGAGTCCGAGGTATGTGTATGAACACTGGATCGAAGCAGATTTTTTCATGAAATACATATTTATTAGCAAGAATATGTAGACAGGGCACTTGATGATGCACTTTGTGGGCAAGGATTAGGATTTTAAATTGATCACATAAAGGGATTCTATAGTGCCAGGGCACTATAGGCTCTGGCATTATTCAATGCTTTGCTATGGGGAAAAATCTGACACTGGTGGTACTCATGCAGAGCGTGACATAAATACGTATGTCTTGAAAAATTTGCCTTGGTCCAAAAGTTCGTTTTAATTCAAGAAGTCCCTCTAGTGGCTGTCTATATAGCGCCAACTAATTCTTCCACGCTTTACAAATACCAATAATAATAATAATGTCCCTTAACCCTCAGAGGTAATTATTGCTGTTTCTCAGGAAATTGCAATAATTACCAGTGCAGGGTTAAGGGATATTATTATTATTGGTATTTATACAGCGCCAACTATTTCCGCAGTGCTTTACAACATTATGAAAGGGGGGGAAATTTACAATAAATTAGACAATTACACAGTGACACAGGAACAATAGGTAGAAGAGGGCCCTGCTCAAACGAGCTTACAGTCTAGAGGAAGTGGGGTACAAATACACAACAGGGCAGTGAAGGTGACCGCCACCAAACAAGGTGGAAAAGTAGGGATGGATGAGAGTTGCTTGAGTTCAAGAGAATTCAGGTCCCTTCTGAGTTGAGGGAGGTTAGGATAAGGTAGCTCTCAAGAACAAATGATAAGAGGTTGTGATCTGAGAGAGGAAATGGAGTGTTGTGGAGCATAGAGTTAGTGCGTGCATTAGAAAAAATAAGATTGAGGGTATTGTCAGCTACATGTGTGTGATTATTATAGGCCAAGGGAGGGGGTATATGAGAGGAGTTTGGAAGCTACTGAGGTCAAGGGTGGGTTAATGGGAATATCGAAATCCCCAAGAATACTTGAAAGGAAGTAGGGAAGCCAAGCAGAAATATGATCAAGGAACAGACAAGGGGAACAAGGGGGGCAATAGATAATAGCTATGCTAGCAGAGATGGGTTTGAACAGATGAATTGAGTGAATTTCAAACGTGGAGAAAGATAGGGAAGGGGGGTGGGCAGAGGTTTTAAGGAGCAATGGAGTGAAAGCAGAAATCCTACACCACCACTTTTACTGTCAGCCTATCTTGGGTTGTGGGTAAAGTGAAAACCACCAAAGACAGTGATGCAGGGGTAGCAGTATCAGTGGGAGAGAGACATGTTATAACGAGACCAAGCTCCGCATTGAAAGTAAAACAAGAACTGGGTTTACTGTTGGCTACCCACCCGTATTTATGCAGGTCTCCCACTTGGTGGACACTCCCCTAGGGGACCAAATCGGAGACTATAATGACAGACAGACATATGGCTATTTCAGACACACAGGCACAAAAGATTCCCACAATGCATCATGGTTTCCTCCCCTCTGCCCTGGAGATAATTGAGAAGTAATTCAATTATCTCCAGGACAGAGGCAAATCGCCATTTTAAGTAAGACATCAGAAAACACATGAAAATAAATAATTATACAACTACCGAACATATTACATTCGTGCAACGTATCCCCAGATAGCCTGGATCTGAGGGCATATTCTTAGCGAATAGTGCGCAGATCCCATACGCATAGTTCATTCGCCATGGAATCAAAGTCTTTACAGTCTTTCGGTATGCGATTGACTCCATGGGAGGGCTATCTGGATTAAGTCCCTTCGTGTAATCCAAAACGCCCGAACGGCCAGTGTTCGCATGCCTTTGTCAACTGAGAAGGACGGTCTGTGCTTTAAGCGGTGTTCAGCAGAAAAAGTGTCCGTTTTTAGTTCCATAGAATCAATGTCGAACACAGCTGGTCTTTCGCATGGTTTAAAATGGCCGCCGCCTCGTGGTTTACATACGAACGACGACCACCCTGTATTCAGTTATAATTAAGAGGTGTCTACGGTTAACCACAAGGTTCTAATTGGGATCAAGAGGTTAACAAGCAGCACACTTCTATTCTGGGTGGCCGTCCGTTCGGTAGGTTAATTCAGCAAAAAGTCAAACATACGCATGGGGTTATAGGAACAGGCAATTCCCACGAAAGAAAGGCAAACTAGACAAACCGACAAATAATAGTTATACAGATGGGTCTGTCACACAGCTCCCTCCTTGTGGGACACTCCGGCAGACCCGGCTTGACCCTTTGGCGGGTCAACTTGGGGATGACCGGACTAGGAGGTGGTAGGGATGTCAGTTTGCCGGTACAATCCATCTGCATTCCCATTCTGCTTACTGGGTCGGTAGCTGATGGTGAAGGTTTAAGGTTGTAGTGCTAAACTCTACCGCAGCAGTCAACCATTGTCTCCTGAGACCCGGTTAAGCCAGACGAGGGGATTGTAGTCCGTCACAAGAGAAAATTCCTGCCCGTATAAGTAGGGGCTCAACTTCTTTAATGCCCAGACCAGGGCCAAGCATTCCTTCTCCACTGCCGCATAACTCACTTCCATGGGTAGTAACTTTCTGCTGAGATATGCGACAGGGTGCTCTCCTCCATATTCCCCGACTTGGCTCAGCACAGCCCCCAGTCCATACATGGAAGCATCTGTATGGACGAAAAAGCATTTGTTAGGGACTGGGGCAGCCAAGACAGGGGCATTCATAAGAGCCTGCTTTAGTGCTTGAAATGCGGCTTCACAAGCTGGAGACCACAGGACCTGCTTAGGCAAGTTCTTCTTAGTCAGGTCAGTCAGGGGCTTGGCAATAGTGCTATAGTCAAGGGATAAAACGTCTGTTGTACCCTGCCGTCCCCAAGAAGGGTCTTATTGGTAGGTGTGGGCCAGTTAGCCACTGCCTCTACTTTGGCTGGCTCTGGTCTCTGGCTCCCACACCCCACTCGGTGACCCAGGTACTGCACCTCAGCCATACCTAGATGGCACTTCTCTGGTTTTAATGTCAGGCCGGCGGCCCAAATCTTATCCAGCACTACCCCTACATGAACCAGGTGTTCTTCCCAGGACCCACTGTAGATTGCAATGTCATCCAAGTATGCACAGGCAAATTCTTGGAAGCCATCAAGGAGCCTATCCACCATCCGCTGGAAGGTAGCCGGGGCATTCTTCATCCCGAAGGGCATGACCTTAAATTGGTACAGGCCAAACGGGGTGACGAATGCTGACTTGGGGATAGCATCCTCGGCCAGGGGGATCTTCCAGTAGCCCTTACACAGGTCTATGGTGGTCAGGTAGTGCCCCCTGGCGATACGATCTAATAATTCATCTACCCGGGGCATCGGGTAGGCGTCAGTGGTGGTCTGCTCGTTGAGTCGCCTGTAGTCTACACAGAACTGAGTGGTCCCGTCTTTCTTGGGCACCAGAACTACAGGCGAGGCCCAAGGGCTGTCGGAGGGTTCGATGACCCCAAGCTAGGTCATCTCCTGTATCTCCTTCCGAATTCCTTCTCGGACTGCTTCAGGGATACGATAGGGGGGCTGTCGTAGGGGGGTCTGTCCAGTGGTTATGTACAGCTAGGGTAGTGTAACCTGGCTCGCCTGCTTCTCCCACAGCAGCTGCTTCACCTGTACCTTTTCTGAGGGGTTAACCTGTCCCCTAGCTGTACAAGGTTAGTGAGGTCAGTCTGGGGGTTCCTTTCTAGCAAATCGGGAAGGGGTAAATTCTCAGGGTCATCTGCAGCAGGGCCACCCTGAGGTGGACGCTGATTACCACTGGCTGGTCTTCTCCATGACTGTGCCTGTGCACCCAGACCACTTCAAGGAGCTGACTTGGTCTGGGTACCTACCGTGTCCCTTTAATCTTACTGAAAACTAGTGTTAAAGGGACCCTCCAGACCCCTAAACAACTTTAGCCTGCTGAAAAGCATTATGTGTGAAGAATGTGTGCTCTTTATTTCATTTTTCAAATATGTGCATCTTTCAATGGAAGTTGATGCGTTTATAAATTAACCTGGTTACACCCCCTTGGCTTTCAAGCAGACAACAGGTAATGTTACTTCCTGGCTTCATTAGCTCAATGCAGCTGACCTCAAAAGACCATAATTGCTCAGAGCAAATGAATGACAAAGACTTCTTATTGAGCTGTATTGGGAAGTCTGTGATTGGACAGCCACATAAAGTCTGGGCGGGGTTAGAAGGTGAGAGCTTGCTAAGGCAGCAGACAAGAGAACTGCACGTTTTGCAAGCTGATTGTAGGTATATTTCAATAAAAAATACAAGTAAATGCATGCAAGTATTCATTTCGGGTATATCTATTAAACAGTGATTTTTATTTATTTTTTATTTGGGCAGTGGAGTGTATCTTTAAGACTAGATTACGGTTGAGATATTTGTGGTGCAAGAGGACAGGAATATGAGACTGGCTGCATTCATTTGGATGTGTAAGAAAACTAGAAATGGGTGAAACCAGAAAGACTGGGTTTATAGTCGTTTAGGATGGAGATAATTATGTCAGGGACAAATAACTTGGCTGCATCTGGTTTTAGAAAGGGGTAGATGTGAGTTATGTTTTTGTGATGAAGTTAAAGGATTTTATAACTTACTAAATGTGAAGTGATGGAGAAGTCAGAACTAAAGAAAACTCCAAGACGGCAAGCCTTTTATATTTGTTTCCAAACTGAATAGACTGTGAAGTTTCATTTTGCAATACAAGTTTAAAAATGTTCTATTTATTATATGTGCTTTTTAAAATTGTATTTATCCTAGATGAACTACTTGTCCCTCAGTCAATGTTGGGATAATTAAAATCTGCAATCATTAAAGTTTTACCTCGATGTGCAGAATTTCCAGTTCGTGAAAACGTCCCATTATTCATTGGCTAAGGGTGACTGCTATATACTGATAGGCATCTTTAGACTTTTTTTTGCACATTACACTTACTAAAAGTTAGTGTCATTCAGGGTAAAATAGACAATTGCACTTTGAAGCAGTGGTGGAACTACCAGGGTCGAAATGGTGCCTACTGTGACTGGGCCTTGGAGTGCCACCTGTCAAGAGAGGCACCTTTAAGAGAAACCAATCCTGCAGTTTTGGTATTAGATGTTTTAGATTTGGCAGATATTGCACAGGACTTGACTTGTTTCTGGAGGTCTTTTCTCAAGGAAGGCCACCAGAAATGTCTCGAATATGAGTATGAGATGATCATATGTTTAAACATTTTTCATTTGGGAGTCATTCGGCCTGCTTACAATATTCCCAATAAGCATATGCTTAAACCATTTTAGTTAGGCTGTCATTCGTCCTGTTTCTATGTGCAACCTTTTTGTTATTATGTGTTTGGGTCTCTAGGCCACACAATCTTAACAGCTATCTGGGCACATTTGGCCTTCATTCAACCTATTTGCCATATCTGACCACATTCATCCTTTTCATCCATTGTGTGTGGCCGGCTTGCGACCACATACAGCTTTTACATCTGTTAGGGAACATTCAGCCTTTGTTCAGCTGGCTCATATATTAGTATGTTTTACAATTGGCATTCATTTGATCTTGTAGCAAGTATTCATATATTAATAACGTGGTATTCTGCCACCATGAAGCATTCAGCCATCATGAGGCCAGATTATAATTACTGTATGTTGCTGCTCCCCTTCTGCCAGATTGTAGGGTTACAGTTATATTCAGCCCTCATTTGACCAGATTGTGATATTTGGTCATAATTTCAAGTATGTATAATAGTATTTGGCCATATTTGGAGCCATTTATATGTTAACCATAGTACACATTTGGCCTCATTGACCATAACATATGTCAAACTGCTAACATTGGGCTGTCTGTTTGGCAATGAAGTACATTTTATTATTAAGCTTATTGGGTCATTCTACAATATAGTATGTTTCATATATGATCTAGTCTGCTCTCATTCAGCATATCATTATGTCTTCATACATAATTTTTATTCAACCTAATTTAAACCATATATCTAGAGGTTTAGCAATTAGTACATTTGGCCTTATGCAGCCTCACTGGGCTCATATCACTACCTACAGGTACACTGGAATGTATAAACTTGCAATTTGCTTAACACGACCCTCTCAATACTGTAAAGATACATTACTCCAGTGAGAAATCAACAATGGTTTCATGCTGGATCCTTTCAATCTTCTCCCTTTTCATGTTTGCAAATTTTGATTTAATTAACAAAGAGAATTATTATAGACCTAGTGGCTCTGCATTCGGTAGCCACAACCAGCATTAATTCTCTAATTTCATCCTTAGAATTTTCTCTCTAGGAAACAACCATGGACAATGCAATACAAGTTCTTTTGAAGGCAGGTGGAACAGAGTTGATCAGTGAAACAGATATTTCCAGTGGTTCCAAGTTGCTTTCCATCAACCCATTTTTGTGTCACCTACTTTTCAATTTTTTAATGTAAGGTAATAGCTTCAGAGAAATTGGGCCTCCCAAGACTATTAATCTACCATCATTTCACAAAACCTCACATGATAGGAAGAAACACTAGGGGTGTTGGGGGTGGCAATGTTTGCCACCCCCTAGATCAGCAATAGAAAGCCTATAGCATGGGCATAGCTGGCACGCCAAGCCCTCTCTGTGGGCACACAGCCATAGGTCGCTGGAGGGGGAGCCGCAATTGCCCCCCACCCACCCTCCGAGAGCCGATGTTCTCTTCTGCAGGACCGGTGCTATGCAATATATTTATATTTTGCAAAAACTTAGTGGAAAATTTGAGGAACAAAAGAAGTCGGACTTACCTGCAGACAGAATTGCATCAGACCCACTATTCACTCATGTTGGATTGGATGTATTTGGCCATGGAACGTCTCCTTTTGCCAGACCAGAAAAAAACGCACAGAAAGTAAGCACTGTACTGTTCTGTTCTCTTGCCTGAGTACTAGAGCAGTACACATTAAAGTGATTGAGTATATGCCTATCTCAAGTTTCATCAATGCTTTGAGAAGATTTTTCTCTATCCAAGGACCTATGAAGCAATGCCACTCAGATCATGGCACAAACTTTATAGGCTTGTTAGGAACTAAAGATTAGCACAGAGGACTCTGAGATGAACGCTTACCTTAAAGATCAAGGATGCATTTGGACTTACAACCCCTCTCATGCATCACATATGGTAGGAGCTTGGAAGAGGATGATTGGAGCTACCTGTCACATTCTGGATGCCATGCTTCTGAAAGTTGGCTCCACTCGGCACACATTAAGTCCTCACCATACTTATGACTGAAGTCATGGCCATTATGAACACTCGACCTTTAGTTCCAATATCCACATATCCTGAAATACAAGTCTTGACGCCTGTAATGTTTCTGACACAGAAGGTTAAAACAACAACAGTTCCTGCAGGAGACTTTGACCTCACACCAAGCAGTAGATGCAAGTGCAGAGTCTTGCAGACACATTCTAGAAACAATGGAGAATATCTGGTGATGTTCTAGTCACACAGAAAAGGGCAAGGTGACAAGCCTAACCTACCAGTCGGAAATGTTTTTACTGAAAGCTACTCCGGTCCACAGAAAAAAATGGCCAGCTGAAAAAGGTCAACGTCATAAAACAGGGTATTCTTAAGGTGTACTTTAAACCTGTTTTGTTACTCCTCAAACATAGTGGCATAATGCGCATTATTCCAGGTGGGTAGTGTTCTAATAACCATATGTGTATATGTGTGTACTCAGTGTTGTGGTGATTGTTACTTTATTACTGGCAGTCAATGTAGTGTATTTCAATCTTTAACCACTTCCTATTCGGGAGCCATTTTCTGTAAATAAGCCTGCAGATAAGTAATAAATAACCTCCACATTGCTTTCACACATGCCTAGGATGGATAAATCTGTATGTAAACCATCAGTGTTTTTATGTTAATAGTATGTTTTTTATCAACTCAAGTACTGTCCCATGTTAGTTTGATAGCATTTGCCTGTTCATTCTTTAATTAGGGTTTCAAAAGCAATGTAGCATGTTTGTCACTATTGTGTGTAAATTTCCATTTTCTTAATTCAGCCAGATAATTTTCTAATATATATTTTCATATTTCTGTATTTTTGCAGTGTTACAAAACAATTTTCAGTAAAGATTTAAAACTGTACCCCTGCTAATCTGAATCTTTAAAAGTTGTTTGTTGTCCGCCAAGCCTTGTACTACAGACACATTATGAGGGCAGAACATATGGAGTAAGCAATTTGTATTGTGACCGAAAGCAAGGAATTGTGCTGGATGGAGTGTGTGTGTATGTGTATATATATATATATATATATATGTGTATATATATATATGTGTATATATATATATATATATATATATATATATATATGTATTTATATATATATATATATATATATATATATATATATATATATATATATATATATATATATATATATATATATATATATATATATATATATAATCTCTACAGATTCTGTAGGGTTCCTACTTTGTGTAATTAGCCCCAGGGAAATGTATTAAATTAAAATCAATATTGTACTTTATACAAGTGTATGTTTGGGCCCTGGAGTGGAGCACTTGGAGAGTAGGGTGGACTAGTGCTCCACTCCACATTTTGGAGGTTGTTTGGAAACTAGAGGTGAGGAGTTTAGTTCCAGTGTTTCAACACTCTGATTTACCTCACCTGAAAAAGATTGTTAATTGCAGGTGCTATTAAGTACTGTCCAGCTAAAAGAGGAGTGGAGAGTCTGTTTGCTTCCTGTGAGTTGAAAGAGAAAGCTGAGAGAACCTAAAACAGTAAGGTGGCTATTTATGCTTATTTATGTTGGGAAATGGACAAGCCATCCAACCCAGTTAGTTTAGTTAGCTAAGTTATTGCTCACAAGAGCAAAGATTAAATTTTTCTTTATTTTGTCACACTTTGTTAAACCCTACTGCACATGGTTAGAACCACAATAAAAAGAGCAAGTATTTTTTACCTCATCCAGTGTGTGAATTGTCTCTGAAGCATGAAAATACTGTGTGTAACACCCTAATCCCAGAACTAGGTACTAGTGATGCACCGAACGGTTCGCTGGCGAATAGTTCCTGGCGAACAGAGCATGTTTGCGTTCGCCACAGCGGGCGAACATATGCGCGGTTCGATCTGCCCCCTATTCGTCATCATTGAGTAAACTTTGACCCTGTACCTCACAGTCAGCAGACACATTCCAGCCAATTAGCAGCACACCCTCCCTAGCAGACCCTCCCACCTACTGAAAGGCATCCATTTTACATTCATTCTCAAGCTGCATGCTTAGTGAGAGGAGGGAAAGTGTAGCTGCTGTTGATTAGATAGGGAAATGCATAGCTAGGTTAGGGTATACAGTGTCCACTACAGTCCCGAAGGACTCATCTGATCTCTGCTGTAAGGACAGCACCCCAAAAAGCCCTTTTTAGGGCTAGAACATCAGTCTGCTTTTTTTTTTTTCTGTGTAATGTAATTGCAGTTGCCTGCCTGCCAGCTTCTGTGTCAGGCTCACAGTGGATACTGTGCCCAGTGCCACCACTCACTCACTGGTGTCACAATAGCTTGCATTTAAAAACAAAAAACTTTTTTCACTGTTATAGATTGAATAGCAGTTAGTTGTCTGCCAGCGTCTGTGTCAGGCTCACAGTGGATAATGTGCCCAGTGCCACCACTCACTCACTGGTATCACAATAGCGTGCATTTAAAAACCAAAAAACTTTTTCACTGTTATAGATTGAATAGCAGTTAGTTGTCTCAAAGCGGGTGTGTCAGGCTCACAGTGGATACTGTGCCCAGTGCCACCACTCACTCACTGGTGTCACAATAGCTTGCATTTAAAACCCAATAACTTTTTTCACTGTTATAGATTGAATAGCAGTTAGTTGTCTCAAAGCTGGTGTGTCAGGCTCACAGTGGATACTGTGCCCAGTGCCACCACTCACTCACTGGTGTCACAATAGCTTGCATTTAAAAACAAAAAACTTTTTTCACTGTTATAGATTGAATAGCAGTTAGTTGTCTGCAAGCGTCTGTGTGTCAGGCTCGCAACGTATACTGTGCCCACTTGCCCAGTGCCACCACTCACTCACTGGTGTCACAATAACTTGCATTTAAAAACAAAAAACGTTTTTCACTGTTATAGATTGAATAGCAGTTAGTTGTCTCAAAGTGGGTGTGTCAGGCTCACAGTGTATACTGTGCCCAGTGCCACCACTCACTCACTGGTGTCACAATAGCTTGCATTTAAAAACAAAAAAACTTTTTTCACTGTTATAGATTGAATAGCAGTTAGTTGTCTGCCAGCGTCTGTGTCAGCCCTACAGCGTGTACTCTGCCAACCTCTGCCAGTTCACAGTGCCACTCATATCTGGTGTCACATTAGCTTGCACGCATAGTACCACTAATCTAAAAAAAAATGACAGGCAGAGGCAGGCCACCCCGCAGGGGCCGTCGTGGTCGTGGCCCTTTTGCCCTAGAATAATGCCCAGTTTTCAGAGGCCAGGTACCCTGAACTTGAAATGTTCTGAGGACATAGTTGACTGGCTAACACAGGACACCCAATCTTCTACAGCCTCCGCTCGGAACCTTGACGCAACATTCTCCTCCAGCTTAGTTTCGGGCACCTCTCAAGATACCACTCACCCGCCTGCCGCCACCACCAACACTAGCATCACAGCTGCTACACTTGGTATGTCAGAGGAGTTATTTACACATCTGTTTGAAGAAATGAGTGATGCGCAACCATTATTGACAGAGGATGTAGATAACAAGGATATGTCTCAGTCAGGCAGCATTACACATGTACGGTGTGATGATGATGATGTTGTACCCGCTGCTGTTTCCTTTGCTGAGTTGTCAGATACAAGTGAAGCGGTTGATGATGACGATGCGTCCATGGATGTCACGTGGGTGCCCGCTCGTCAAGAAGAAGAACAGGGCGAAAGTTCAGATGGGGAGACAGGGAGGAGGAGGAGACGAGTTGGAAGCAGTGGGAGGTCGTCGCAAGGAGCTAGTGGCACAGTCAGACAGCATGCATCGACACCCGGGGTCAGCCCGACAGCATGCCAATCAGCGCATGCTGTGTCCACCACCAGAATGCAGTCATTGCAGAGCTCAGCAGTGTGGAATTTTTTTTGTGTGTCTGCCTCTGACAACAGCGATGCCATTTGCAACCTGTGCCAAAAGAAACTGAGTCGTGGGAAGTCCAACACCTACCTAGGTACAACTGCTTTGCGTAGGCACATGATCGCACATCACAAACGCCTATGGGATCAACACATGAGTACAAGCAGCACACAAACTCAAAGCCGCCATCCTCCTCCTGGTCCAGCATATTCAGCCACGTCAACCACTGCTGTCCTCCTTGCCTCCTCTCAACCACCCGCCACTCCGTCTCTCGCTTTGAGCAGTTCCTGCTCATCTGCCCACAGTCAGGTGTCTGTCAAGGACATGTTTGAGAGTAAGAAGCCAATGTCAGAAAGTCACCCCCTTGCCCGGCGTCTGACAGCTGGCTTGTCTGTACTATTACCCCGCCAGCTTTTACCATACAAGCTGGTGGAGTCTGATACAAGCTGGTGGAGTCTGAGGCGTTCAAAACATTCGTAGCTATTGGAACACCGCAGTGGAAGGTACCCCAACCTGTACTCGATTGTGCAAAAGGAAGTAATGGCATGTCTGGCACACAGTGTTGGGGCAAGGGTCCATCTGACCACTGATACCTGGTCTGCAAAGCATGGTCAGGGCAGGTATATCACCTACACTGCGCATTGGGCAAACCTGCTGATGGCTGCCAAGCATGGAATGCGTGGCTCTGCAGAGGAGTTGGTGACACCGCCATGACTTGTAGGCAGGCCTGCTGCCACCTCCTCTACTCCTCCTACTCCATCCTCTTCCATAACCTCCTCGGCTGAGTCCTCTTCTGCTGCTGCGCCTTGCTCCACATCAACGGCACCCCCCCAGCTCCCCAGGTACTATTCCACATCCCGGATACGGCAGTGTCACGCCGTCTTGGGTTTGACTTGCTTGAAAGCAGAGAGTCACACTGCACAAGCACTCCTGTCCGCCCTGAACGCACAGGTGGAAAAGTGGCTGACTGCACAGCAACTGGAGATCGGCAAAGTGGTTTGTGACAACGGAACAAATTTGTTGGCGGCATTGAAGTTGGGCAAGTTGACACATGTGCCGTGCATGGCACATGTGCGTAATCTGATCGTACAACGCTTTGTGCATAAGTACACAGGCTTACAGGACATCCTGAAGCAGGCCAGGAAGGTGTGTGGCCATTTCAGGCGTTCCTACACGGCACCTGCGGCAACGCTGGAAGAGGATTGTGAGGCAGAGGAGTCATAGGAGGAATGTGGCTTTGAGGAGGAGGAGGAAGACCAACCACAACAGGCATCCCAGGGTGCTCGTTGTCACCTATCTGGTACCCGTGGTGTTGTACGTGGCTGGGGGGAAGAACATACCTTCATTGAGATCACTGAGGAGGAGGAACGGAAATGAGTAGCTCGGCATCCAACCTTGTGCAAATGGGGTCTTTCATGCTGGCGTGCCTGTTGAGGGACCCTCGTATAAAAAGGCTGAAGGAGAACGACCTGTACTGGGTGTCCACGCTACTAGACCCCCGGTATAAGCAGAAAGTGCCTGAAATGTTACCGAATTACGGCAAGTTGGAAAGGATGCAGCAGTTCCAAAATCAATTAAAAAGTATGCTTTACACAGCTTATAAGGGTGATGTCACAGCACAATGGGAATCTAACAGGGGAAGAGGTGAAAGTAATCCTCCTCCTCCCACGACCACGCCGGCAAGGACAGGACACTTTACAGACATGTTGTTGATGGAGGACATGCAGAGCTTTTTAAGTCCTACGCATCGCCACAGCCCTTCGGGGTCCACCCTCAGAGAACAACTCGACCGACAGGTAGCAGACTACCTCGCCTTAACTGCAGATATCGACACTCTGAGGAGCGATGAACCCCTTGTCTACTGGGTGTGCAGCTTGACCTGTGGCCTGAGCTATCCCAATTTGCGATAGAACTTCTGGCCTGCCCCGCTTCAAGTGTCCTGTCAGAAAGGACCTTCAGTGCAGCAGGAGGTATTGTCACTGAGAAGAGAAGTCGCCTAGGTCAAAAAAGTCTAGATTACCTCACCTTTATTAAGATGAATGAGGGATGGATCCCGAAGGGACTGACACTGGGCGATACATTCGATTAAAAAAGGCCTGATGAGATGAGCTGCCTTGGGCTAAAAATGGTCCACACGCTGCTGTATTTTAGCTCTGAATGCCGGTTGACTTGCGTGACTTATCCGCCACCAACTAGGGTTCAAGCCGCAATGTTTTAGGGCAGTGCTCCCCAACCTTTTTATTGCCGCGGACCGGTAAACGTTTGATCCACGTACCGGTCCGCGGCCCGGGTGTTGGGGAACACTGTTTTAGGGCACTTTCTGCCTGGGAAACAAACATCAATTCTTCTGGCTGCTGCTACAGCAGCGGCTGCAACAATACCTAATTTTTCAGGCATGTGTACATGCCTAATTTTTCGGGCCTCTGGTGCTGCACTGTGGTTTCAAAAACCAAACCAAAAAAAAGGCACATAACAGGGATTAAACTGATAAGAATAATACTACTTAACACACCTTATAATAATGCAGAGAGAGGCAACGCAGAGAGAGGAGTCTGAAGAAGAGGAGTCAGAGGAGGAAGGTGGCTTTGAGGAGGTGGAAGACCAAACACAGCAGGCGTCCCAGGGGGCTTGTTGTCACCTTTCGGGGACCCTTGGTGTTGTACGTGGCTGGGTGGAGGAAGAGACCTTCAATGACATCAGTGAGGACAAGGAATGGGACATGGCTAGCTTGGTATCCAACCTTGTGCAAATGGGGAGTTTGCGGTTGTGCAAATGGACTGTTTGCGGTTGTTTGCGGTGCGTTAAACGGGGAGTTTGGTCTGTCACTGTGAAGCGGGTGTAACCCTTACACTACCTGATCGATACAACATCATACAGTAGGACCCCCCTCCTCATTATTTTTATGGCCCCCACCCACCGCTCACGGACAGTAGGTCCCCCCTTATCCTTATTTACTGAATATTCCCCTTTATAACAATGTTTGGCATTTAGTGAATATTCCCTATTCTGCTCTGTGTCAGTGTGTATCAGGGATCCTTAGGACAGGTGTCAATCCATATCTGCCAAGTGACCCTATGTAGGGGGAACAGTCTCTATTCTGCTCTGTGTCAATATGTCATATGTCAGGTATCAATCCATATCCATTGTGATTTAGGAATGTTAGGTGATTTCTGCCCTTTATGGATTAAGACCAGACTCTGCATCAACTGTGTAATTTTCCATTGATGTTTTGCCATGGATCCCCCTCCGGCATGCCACAGTCCAGGTGTTAGTCCCCTTGAAACAACTTTTCCATCACTATTGTGGCCAGAAAGAGTCCCTGTGTGTTTTAAAATTCGCCTGCCCATTGAAGTCTATGGCGGTTTGCCCGGTTCGCGAACATTTGCGGAAGTTCGCGTTTGCGAACCGAAAATTTCGTGTTCGCGACATCACTACTAGGTACCAAAGGAAATTAGTACTTTTGTTATATATGGTGAAGAATATGGGCATCTATCATGCTACCTCTCAGATACCAAGCAGGAAGGTTAGCCTGCAGTTGAATGGTCAATCCCAGAAAGCATACTCTGATCTGCAACCAGCTGAAGCCAGTGACTCCAGGAAGCTGAGAGTGGAAATTCTGGCATGCCAGAGGTGACAACAGCGGTCCCTGCCGAGAGATTTTATTCATTGACTTACAGCCAGGATAAAAGGATTCATACACGTATGTTTGACTTGATACACCTTGCCAGAAAATGGTTGCGGCTAACCCAGCCACATTGTGAAGCAACTGGTGATGGAAAGATTCCTGAAAAAGCTTAACTATTGGCCTTCCTCGGTGGATCAGCCAGAGTAATCCTCAAACAGCAGACCAATTGGTTGAGTTGGTTGAATGGTACATGGCAGTGGGAGAACTGCTTTAACCTCCTGGCCAAGAGCGACCCAAGAATCTGAAAATCTACAACCCCAGTTGATCTGTTCCAGGGAAAAGTGGGCCTTTTGTTTAGAGAATGGGGTTTTATTACCCAAGAGACATGTTAAAACAGAAAAAAACTTTGAGAGATGGGAAGAGCCTACAAGAGAATGAAAATGTACAAATTATTGTATAAAATTCTTTAAATGCAGAAACTTTGGGAATATTGCAAAAGACTGTCCTGAAAATGTTGAAACAATGGAGTGTATTTTTAGTAATAACTGGGAAGGAATTGCACTTTATTCACAGGCTGTATGTTCTGCAAAGAAAAATGAATATTTGAATAGTCACCCTGGGTGTATCATGAATGTGGAAGGGAAACATACACAAGCATTGCTAGATTCAGGGAGTATGGTTACCCTTCTAGACCAATACCTATTACAGGATACTCAAATTAATAACTCCCAAACCATTAATATTGCTTGTGTACATGGGGATATACATAACTACCCTACTGCTGGTATACTTGTTAAGACCTAGTGTGGATCTGTAAATTACAGAGTGAGGCTGGTACCAAAACTGGCACATGAGATGATCATTGGAAGGGATTTTCCTCATTTTCTGACCTATGGACCTGTGTTGAAAACCCATCAGGTGAACAGAATGATGAATTTCCTTTTGCAGACTCTGACAGATGAGAGCGATCATGATGATGGGCCTAAAAATATGCAGCATTCTTCTATAAAACCATTAGTTGGTGAAAACCCAGAACAAACTAATGCAGGATTCTCTAGTAGCTCTGAACCAGAAATAGAGTTAATTTATTTAGAAGTTAGTCCTGGCATACCAGGGTCGCAGCGGTTGCGGCTGCGAAAGGGCCCGGCCCACCAGGGGGCCCGGCCGCCCCTGTGACCCGGTGTGTACCCACTGAGCCAGCCTCTTCCCCTGGGGGGCCCAGGAGCCGACAACCCCAGGGCCCCCCGAGGCTGGCCCTGCTGACACCCGGCAGGCGGGTGGCCGGTCGAGCAGGCGGGTGCGCGAGGGAGCACTCAGTGCTTCCTCTTCAGCTCCCTCGCGCACCACACTGATACCGGAGCCAGAAGATGACGTGTGTGTGCATCTGCATGCACTGGCGTACATACCGCGGTCGCAGGGGTCGCAGCCCTGTAACCCCTGCGACCAGGTGCCCACCGCCATGTGTTGCGGCCCGGCCCACTCGTGGGGGGAGGGGGGGGCCCCGGATCAATTTTCGCACCGGGGCCTCATGGGTCATGTGTACGCCACTTAGTCCTGGTAACTTCAAAAGTGCACAGGTGCATAGGTCTGACACAACATTATTGATAGCCAGGAATAAGATTTCAATAAGGAATGGATCCCCTGTCAAACCAGGAAAATCTCTTACTTACCCTTATTTTGAAGTGGATAATGATCTGTTGTACAGAGTTGAGAAAAGGAGTCAGTTATTACAAAGCAGTGGTTAACATAGCCATGTTCTTGGTGGCCAACTTAGGGGTTGACTAAATAAGAGAGCGCATTTTGAGGAGATTTTTATTGGCCTGAAATAATTGCAGCAATCATAAATTATTGTTTGTCATGCCCTGAATGTCACGTTACTGCGCCTTTTACGGTTTACTGTATCCCATTAGTACTTTTGCCTGTTATTAAAGTTCCATTTGAACGTATTGCTATGGATTTTGTGGGTCCTCTTGTAAAGCCCACTAGGTAGTTTCTCGTTCTACTGAGGCAACACCTATGCATACAACCTCAGCAAAGTCGATCGCTAAAGAGTTAATGATGACATTTAGCCAGGTTGGATAAGGGTACACTATTATGTCCAAAGTTACAAAGGAACTCTGCAAACTCCTTCTTATTAAACACCTCAAAACCTCTGTTTATAATCCACAAACGGATGGCTTGTGTGAGCGATTTCATAAAACAGTAAAAGCTATGCTGCACAAAGTAAATGAAAAAGATGGGAAACAATTGGGACTTTATATTGCCCTATCTAATGTTTGCCATTAGAAAAGCATCTCAAGCCTCTATTTTTGAATTAATATATGGCAGACGGCCAGGGGGTTACTTGACATAGCAAAGGAAACTTGAGAACAAGAAGCTACCCCACATTGCAGTATAATAGAACGCAACTCAGATGTATGAACGTATTGAAGCCATCATGTCAATTGTCAGGGAACATATGCAAAAGGGTCAACAAAATCAGCAGAATAGCTATAATAAGAATGCTAGAATTTGAGTATTTCAACCAGGAGAGAGAGTTAGTCCTGATTCCCACAGTAGAGAACAAATTCCTGGCAACTTGGCATGGGCCATATGAGATTATTAAAAGAGTGGGAGAGGTAAATTACAAAGTAAGGCAGCCTGGCAGGTGAAAGGAAGTTCAATTATACCATGTCAATTTGCTAAAACCATGGAAAGAAAGGGAAGTTCTTGTTACTACAGAGACTTCAGCCTTCCCTGATAAGTGTAATATTGACCCAGATGTAAATGTATCAAAGTCCCTGTCCATACACCAGACAAGGGATGTTAAGGAGTTTATGATATGAAATACATAGGTATTCCCCCCCAGTTCAAGGAAGGACTAGTGTGATTAAACATGATATTTTGACAGAACCAGGAAGAAGGGTCAATCTTAAACCATACAGAATACCTGAGGCTCATAGAGAAGCTATCAGAGCAGAAGTTAAGAAAATGTTAGATCTTGGAGTAATTGAGCAGTCCAATTGTGCTGGTACCAAAACCTGATGGTACAGTACAATTATCGCAAACTGAATGCAATTTATAAGTTTGATGCAAACCTCATGCCTAAAGTTGATAAGCTAGTGGAAAGACTTGGGAGAGCTCGGTACCATACTACACTAGACCAAGGATTATTGACAAGTACCCCTCACAGAGCAAGCTAAACAAAAGACTGCGTTTTCTACCTCTGATGGCCTTTTTCCCATACAAAGTTTTGCCTTTTGGTTTGCATGGTGCACTCTGTCACAATCCATAGAATGATGGACAGAAAACTAAAGCCACATTTGCTCTATGCAGCCGGATACTTAGATGATGTTGTAGTACACAGTGAGGATTGGGAATCTCACCTTCCAAAAGTACAGGCTGTCCAAAACTTAATACAAAATACTGGCCTAACAGCTAACCCCCGTAAGTATACGATTGGCCTAGAGGAAGCCATATGAATTTGGCCAAGACTAAGAGAACATTTCTTGGTCTTATTGGATATAACAGGAGATTTATATCCAATTTTGCTACCATCGGAAGCCCATTAACTGACCTTACTAAAGCTAATGTTCCGGTAGTGGTAAAATGGTCCCCAGAGACTGAACAAGTGTTAAGAAAGCTTAAATAAGCCATTTGTGCCCAACCAGTGTTGGTAACACCCAATTTTTTTTAAAGAATTTATTTTACAGACCGATGCATCTGACGTAGGGCTTGGTGCTGTTCTCTCTCATGAAATTAATGGTAATGAGCACCCCATATTATATTTAAGCAGGAAGCTTAATCCCCAAGAAAGAAACAATTCTATTGTTGAGAAGGAGTGTCTTGCTATAAAGTGGGTAGTAGACATACTCAAATACTATCTCTTGGGAAGAAGATTCAGACTAGTGACGGATTATGCACTTTTTACTTGGATGAGCCAGAACAGGGAGAAAAATAGTAGACTGACCCGCTGGTTCCTTAGCTTGCAACTCTATAATTTTTCCATAGACATAGGGCTGGGTGTAAACAGGGAAATGTAGATAGTCTTTCACGGATTCACTTCATAATGTCCATGGTCGCTCAACCTGAGCTGGTGGGGAGGATATGTGACCGAAAGCACGGAATTGTGCTGGATGGAGTATGTGTGTATATATATATCTCCCCAGATTCTTACTTTGTGTAATTAGCCCCAGGAAATGTATATTAAAGTTAATATTGCACTTTATATAAGTGTATGTCTGGGCCCTGGGGTGGGCCAGTGCTCTACTCCACATTTTGGAGGTTGTTTGGAAACTGCAGGTGAGGAGTTAGTTTCTGAGATTTAACACTGCGATTGACCTCACCTAAAAAGATTGTTAATTGCAGGTGCTATTAACCCTTTAGTGACGAATGACGGACCCATCATGCCGTGGAAGCAGTTAACGCCGGATGATGGACCGGGTCTGTCATGCGCTAAAGTTAACCTCAGATCGTGGGGCTAACGCTCCTCCGGTCTGCCTCTGTATTCGAGGCAGACTGGGAGCACCTGATCGTGCTGTCCCTGCAGCAGTGATCGCTCTGACAGGCTGTCAGAGCGAGCACATGTGCTGCAGGGACTTCTGATCCGCCTCTCTGCTCTTCCGCATCCAGTGTGAAGTGGAGGGAGATGGATCAGCAGTGATCTTCTCCATGTGTAAAAAAATAAATAGTTATAAAATCCCACCTTTACCCATTTAAAATAAATAATTAACCCCTTCCCTGCCAATTGATCCCTGACTACAGTGATAAATTGGCAGGGACTACATTTTTTAACCCCTGAGCGTCAACTTTTATTTTATGTGTTAATTTTATTAATTAATTTAAATATATAAAAATGATATATTTAGCTAGCTGGGGTGGGTGGAAGTTAGTGGGGAATTGAGAATTGGGGAATTTGGTGTTAGGCTAGCTAGGGGTTAAGGTTAAAAAAAATTCTAAAAAGTTTACAAAAATGATTTAATAATGTTGGGGGAAAAAAGTTAAAAAAAATGCCACCCCGTATACCCAGTCATAATAAAAATTAACCCCTTCCCTGCCAGTTGATCACTACCTACAGTGATCAAAATACAGATCACATTATTATACCGTGATCCACTTTTTTTTTTTTTTTTTAACCCCTGAGGAGTCAGGGGTTCAATTTATTTCATTAATTTAAATATTTAAAAATGATATATTATGCTAGCTGGGGTGGGTGGCAGTTATGGGAAATTGGGGAATTTACTGTTATTGCTGCTTACTGCTAGTTAGGGGTTAACAGTAAAAAATGTTTATAAAAATGTTAAATGTGTAAACAATGTCTAAAATGAGACATAGGCCCATCAAATCCATCTACGAGAATTCTAACTATAGAAACTGAAATAGCCTTCTCTCTTATATGGCATTGTAGCTTTACAGAAAAGTGCCAAAGGCATACAATGGGGGTATTGTTATACTCAGCAGATGTAGCTGAACACAATATGGGGTTCTGTGCAGGAATAGCACACACCAGCTTTACGAAGTACACATTACAATCACCTTGTTATATGTGTATATGCCAAAATAAAAAAAAAAAACCACAATTTTACTCCAATATTTAGCAGAGATTGGCGATGAAATGGCTATGAAAAAAGTGTCAATCTAGCCTTAGGTAAATAGCCTGCAATATCTACTTTATTTAAATATATACTTTTGTGTGGCAATTTTATTTTCTGTGATGGCTACTAAACCTACAATACAAACATACCAACTTGTAAAATTGTTGAAAATCGAAATTTTATTTCAGTACTTTTATTTTGTGACCTGTAATTTTCAAAATAAGCTGAAATCCTATACATATGATGTACTCTATAAATCAAGAGATATAAATTAATTTATTTTGAATTACTTTTTCTAAGCTGGACGTATTATGTACATGCTATTATTGCCAAAACTGTGAAATAATGTATTTTTTTTGTTTTATAATTAATTAGGTGTCTATGTATATGTGACATCAAATTAAATCCCTGTTTGCCCTCTAAAAAACTGTATATAATATGTGTTGGTGCAATAAATGACAGAGATGCAAATTGCCTTCGAACACAAACCATAAAAAATGCAAAAATGGCTTGTGTCCTTAAGGGTAAGTACTCCCCTGCCAAAGGAGGAGTAGAGAGTGTGTTTGCTTCCTGTAAGTTGAAAGAGACCTCAAACAGTAAGGTGGATATTTATGTTGGGAAATGGATATGCCACCCAACCCAATTAGTTTATTGTTTAAAAAAAATTATAAATGGATAAAAACCT
>OW240924.1:45048229-45133576 GCA_933207985.1 Pelobates cultripes
GCTCGATGTGGATGGATTCCCCCTTGTTCCAGATGGAGCTGTCTTAGTGTGCGTCCATTCACTTGGCTCTGCCCCCCGTGCAAGCAGGGACGTATTAGCTGCGAGTCAAACAAGGCAAATGCCGCCCCCAAATGCCTGGGCAAATGCCTTGTTAGCCTGGCGGCTAACAGTCCATGCAGGCGGTTGTTCGGCTAAAAATCCGGTCGGGCGGCGCTAGCAAGGGAGCACTTTCCCCTGAGCTCTCTGCTCTGCTCCCTTGCGCGCCGCAGAGTGATGCAGGAAGCCGGAATATGATGTCATATTCCCAGCTCCCGGCATAATTCTGTGGTGCGCGAGGGAGCTGAGCAGAGAGCTCACAAATCAGTGCTCCCTCGCCAGCGCCGCCCGCCTGGATTGTTAGCTGGACAACCACCTGCATGCCTGCCTCCCTTCCTGTGAAAAGCCCCACTGGACCCCAGGTAAAAAAAGAATCCACCCAGTACTCCCAAAGGTAGGGAGGCTGGATGTATTTAAACTATAAAAAAAAAGTAATGAGTTAATGTTTGGAGTGGGGAGTGGAGGGGGACTGTGTGTGTATGTCTGTCACTATGTATGTGAGTGATTGTGTATGTATGTCTGTTAGTGTGTGCGTGTATGTCAGTGTGTGAGTGTGTGTGTGTGCAGCGATGTGTCTTCCATGAGGCAAACAAGGCATCTGCATCACTTCCTGCTCAGCTCCCTTAATGAAGCCGGGAGCCGGAATATGATGTCAGACCGGCTCCCGGCATCACTAAGCGCCATCAACTCAGCCTGTACGGCCCCTGCCTGCCCGACCAGCAGCATCACTGGACAGGTAAGTAATCCACTCCAGCTCTCCCAGGGAGGCTGGATGAATTTAAAATAAAAATAATAATTTGTAAGTGTTGGGAGAAGTGTGGGTCTGTGAATGCATGCGTCTGTCAGTGAGTGCGTGCGTCTGTCAGTGTGTGTTCAAGTAATAGTGTGTGTGTATATCATTGTTTGTGAGTGTATATGAGTGTGTGTCTGTCAATGAGTGTATGCATCTGTCAAAGTGCGGCCTTCACAGGAAGGGGTGGGGAAAATTTTAATGGGGGGGGGGGGAATTGCCAGAGCACCGTCCTGCCTAGGGCAGCCCAAATCCTAAATACACCACTGCCTCAAGGGGGGTTGTGACGAGACCAATCTCGCCACATTGCATTGGAGAAGCCTGGTTGCTCGCCTGCTGCCTTTGGACTATGGCCCCCTGTTAAAAGACATCTTTTTTACCTGCAGAAAAGCTTCATTCGTGCTTTTCTGCCTGGGGTTTGGTAGATTTGTTTGAATGTGTTATACCCCAGATAGGAATCCCATGGAGCCCATTCGTATGAAACTGACTGTAAAGACTTTGGCTCCATGGCGATTAAACTGTATTCGTGTGGTCTGAGCGCCATTCACTTAATAATGTGCGCTCAGACCTGAGCTATCTGGGGATATGTTAAATGTCTGTGTGTTATGTAACAAATGTGACTTTATGTATTTTAAAGTGTTTTACTGTCTTTGTGTCACCATGTGCATAATGGAGTCTTGTCCCTGTCCTGGGAGATAATTGAATTACTTCTCACTTATCCCCAGGGCAGAGGAGAGGAAGCCAGGATGCATTGTGGTAAAAGGTATGTGTATTGGGTTACCTCTCAGGATAAGGGGGAGGGAATCTGTGGGTTGTAACTAATATGTTACTGGATATTTTATACCTCCCTGTGGGCGGTCCTGTATTTGCAAGACTGTAATAAAAAACAGGCTGGGTGTGCCAGCACCTCAGACCACTGCTTGACCCTCAACACAGAGCCTTGTCTCGTTCTTGGGGGGATTCACTGTATGCTGTTAGAGACTGATTGCCAGGAGTGTAAGCCGCTTGGGTGCTTTTCCTGTTCGTCTGCTAACAGCTATTTGGGAGGTTCTAGTTCGGGAGTTGGAGTGCTATTTTGTATCCAGTTCGGGAGTTTGGTGTTCTGCAGTAGCTGTGCCTGCATCTCTGGAAAGGGGGCCGATCGCCTAAAAGTTTTTTTCCCCTTGTGTTCAAAATGGTCCGTTACAATTGGTGGCAAGCGGCGGGATCGTTCCCACAGACTACAGGACAGCTACAGTCGACACCATTCCGTGGATTTTTACAATTTGAGGGCAACGCATGTCCCAGTACAGCGACCCTGACAGCACCGAGATGGAACCAGCAGTGGAGTATGACGAGGGTGCCATGGATGACTGAGATGCAGTCCGTAAAGGCATCTGGTACCAGGCACTGGGTATTGTGGAGTACCAGCGGGGCAAGAGACTCCCCAAGGAAGACCAGCGACTGCAGAAGCGAGTAGCCCTGCGGATGCCCTTTCGGGGAGAGCAGCCCCTGGATGAATGGGTGAGGAAATTGGAACACCTAGTATGGCAGGAATTGTGGCTAGAAGATGCCTACCAGGCGCTCTGGTGGTATGGGGCACAGTACCTGCCCTGGACAGCCGAGCATGACAAGCCAGATGGAGAGGAGTTTGATGGTCCTGGCTTGTTATGGGAGTCGTTTTCAGAGCTCGAATTTGGGAGCCCTACACAAGCCCGGTTCAGTGATCTCTTGGAGTGGAGGGAGAGCAGGTATGACTGGGACGACACTCACAAAATTGAGCAAGACCTGGTCCACCTGGTGACCCGGGAAATGGAGCTAGAACATGGCTACCAGCAGCTGTTCCAATACAGTGAGAAGGCTCAGCAGGAGAGCAGCATTACAGACCCAGAGCCAGACCCATTCAGAGGGGGCGAGATGGTACAGTTTTACTGGGAAGAACCCCAGGTGGCCGGTGGAGATGGGACCGAGGTCTCTCCACCGATCCTGCAGGGAATTGGGAGCCCAGTCTCCATTCCCCAGTGGCAGTGTAAAGTGCAGGGAGAGGAGAGCAGCATCCTCCCTCCCCAGCGGCAGGCTGAGTTACAGGGGGCAGAGGTAGTTGTTCCTGCCCTCCAGCAGCAGAGTGATATGCCGGGAAGGCAGTGTGAAGTGCAGGGAGAGGAGAGCAGCGTCCTCCCTCCCCAGCGGCAGGCTGAGTTACAGGGGGCAGAGGTAGTTGTTCCTGCCCTCCAGCAGCAGAGTGATATGCCGGGAAGGCAGTGTAAAGTGCAGGGAGAGGAGAGCAGCATCCTCCCTCCCCAGCGGCAGGCTGAGTTACAGGGGGCAGAGGTAGTTCTTCCTGCCCCCCAGCAGCAGAGTGATATGCCGGGATGGCAGTGTAAAGTGCAGGGAGAGGAGAGCAGCGTCCTCCCTCCCCAGCGGCAGGCTGAGCTACAGGGGGCAGAGGTAGTTGTTCCTGCCCCCCAGCAGCAGCGTGATTTTTTTGGAATTGGGAGCCCAGTCTCCATTCCCCAGCGGCCGAGTGATGTGCCGGGAATTGGGAGCCCAGTCTCCATTCCCCAGCGGCAGAGTGTCCTACCGGGAATAGAGAGCCCAGTCTCCTTTCCCCAGCAGCAGGACACTGTATTGGGAGCGGAGACAGTCGGTCTCCCTCCACAGAGGATGAAAGTATGTATGGGAGAGGAGCTTGCTACCACCTCTCCCCAGCGGCGGATCATTAATGGGCAGGGAATAGAGAGCTCAGTCTCCTTTCCCCAGCGGCAGAGTGTTCTATCGGGAGAGGAGCCTGTTACCCCCTCTCCCCAGCGACAGCTTAGAGTATCCAAAGGGGAGACAGTCGGTCTCCCCCTCCGGCAGCAGAGCTGTGCAACAAAAGGGCAGACAGTCGGTCTCCAGCAGCAGAGCGGTGTATCTAAAGGGGAGACAGTCGGTCTCCAGCAGCAGAGCGGTGTAGTTAAAGGGGAGACAGTCAGTCTCCCCCTCCAACAACCAGGCTTCAACCAGGCTACCCTCCCAGTAGCGCTGGCAACAGGGCAGAGTGCCGCTGGTCTCTGCCCACGCAGCAACTCACCCAGTCAGCGTACCCGTACCCAGCACAGCCGTGGTGAGGCACCTGGACATGGACAAGCTTCCCCTTTACCCAGGTGTAGTAACCATTTATTGTGGGTGGGCTGCTGGACTAACAAGGGCACTGACCGGCAGGAGGTCAGATACCCTGCTAGTCTGTTTGGAAAAGGGGAGAGATGTGACGAGACCAATCTCGCCACATTGCATTGGAGAAGCCTGGTTGCTCGCCTGCTGCCTTTGGACTATGGCCCCCCGTTAAAAGACATCTTTTTTACCTGCAGAAAAGCTTCATTCGTGCTTTTCTGCCTGGGGTTTGGTAGATTTGTTTGAATGTGTTATACCCCAGATAGGAATCCCATGGAGCCCATTCGTATGAAACTGACTGTAAAGACTTTGGCTCCATGGCGATTAAACTGTATTTGTGTGGTCTGAGCGCCATTCGCTTAATAATGTGCGCTCAGACCTGAGCTATCTGGGGATATGTTAAATGTCTGTGTGTTATGTAACAAATGTGACTTTATGTATTTTAAAGTGTTTTACTGTCTTTGTGTCACCATGTGCATAATGGAGTCTTGTCCCTGTCCTGGGAGATAATTGAATTACTTCTCACTTATCTCCAGGGCAGAGGAGAGGAAGCCAGGATGCATTGTGGTAAAAGGTATGTGTATTGGGTTACCTCTCAGGATAAGGGGGAGGGAATCTGTGGGTTGTAACTAATATGTTACTGGATATTTTATACCTCCCTGTGGGCGGTCCTGTATTTGCAAGACTGTAATAAAAACCAGGCTGGGTGTGCCAGCACCTCAGACCACTGCTTGACCCTCAACACAGAGCCTTGTCTCATTCTTGGGGGGATTCACTGTATGCTGTTAGAGACTGATTGCCAGGAGTGTAAGCCGCTTGGGTGCTTTTCCTGTTCGTCTGCTAGCAGCTATTTGGGAGGTTCCAGTTCGGGAGTTGGAGTGCTATTTTGTATCCAGTTCGGGAGTTTGGTGTTCTGCAGTAGCTGTGCCTGCATCTCTGGAAAGGGGGCCGATTGCCTAAACGTTTTTTTCCCCTTGTGTTCAAAACGGTCCGTTACAGGGGTCTTATGTGTTCCTCCTCTCCATGTCTGCAGCTCTTCCCCCTCCTAATTCCATCTACTGATGACTATCTGCAGCCCTGCCCTCCATCCTGCTTCTCTTCTACTTGTCAGCTCAGAGCACGTGCATGAGTTCTGAGCCAACTAAATGGTCCAATCAAAGTTTTCTCTGGGAACTTCCAGCAAGTTACATTTATTTTTAAACAATTTAACTAGCTATCAGGAGGGGCGCATAAAGAATAATTCCCCAGAGGACATTTATTTATTAAAAAAATATATATATAAGGGTATGAGTACGAGTAACCCTTTACTAAATTTGTTTTGTTTTTATTATGAAAGTTATGTTATATGAATAGATCAGCCCCTGTATTTATAATACCTCTATAGTTATAACACCTCTGGAGTTATCCCTGGACCAATAATCTTATGTTTAATTAAGATAATCATTCACTCTTACCTATAACATAGTAATAAGCCAACGGTTGGCCGAGGCTTCCACACTGTTTGTTTTCTTTCTTTTTGTGTCTTGTCTTGAGCATGTACAGTCATTTATTGATTCAATTCACAATACACTATATATATATATATATATATATATATATAATTAGTATTGTATGTGCTATTTGTTTTTGCATATGTGTTATAAAAATGTGCAATAAAGAATACATTTTCCACAAGAAAAAAGTTATGTTGTGTGTTTAAGAAAGATTGGTCTTCCTCTGACATAATTTAAAGGTTAAGGAAATAAAAGATGGGCAATCAAGAATGTTCTTGTACTGCCCAAAGGAGAATGCCAAGTAGGGAATGAACATGACCTGTCCACAAACTCAATATGTAGATATACTACAGTATGAACTGCATAGAGCTAGAAACTAAACACCTCACTGTGGTTATAATTAAAACATAGGCAAAACGTATACACAGGCCACCAATACACCCCTGGGAATCCCTCTCCCCAAAAAATTTAAAACAATAACTATTTCTATAATCGCGTAAACAAGGGAATTGTTCTAACTATAGGGTAATGGGAGGGGGCTCCCATTGAATGATAGAGATGATGGACTATTCACTAAGGAGAAGTGATTATTGGGATACTGGCTATATACTCATGGCTTTGACAAAATGGAGTAACCACAGATGCCAGCAAATCAGACAGTCATCTTTTTTAAAAAAAATATAAATTCTTTATTTTTCACTGATAGAAATGTGGTAGTATGACAGTGTAGGCTAATGCAAAAGCCAATTTGCAATACTTGTGTCATTTGGTTTACAGAAGGGAAGAGCATGTAACATTATGCACATTAGTAATTGACGTGTTTGCATTCCATCAGATTTAGCATTTTTTTTCTTATTTTTATTTTTAAATGATTGAAACAAAAACGTTTATTGAACTATAAAAAGAAAAAGAAGAAAAAAAAGAAAAGAAAAAGAAGATAAAAAGAAAAGAAAAAGAAGAAAAAAAGGGGGATATACCATGATAGTGGCTCAAGGTGATGGGCTTAGGAGATTTCTCTGTTGGCCGGTGTTTGGATCTGTTCGCTAGAGTTGGTTCCCTATTGTAAGCCAAGGTGTTTAGTTCGGAGACAGTAGTGCCTATCTGGTGTGGGTGAGGAGAGGGTGTGCCCTAGGTCATTCTGAGCTTGTAGGACCCTAGTCCAGGCTCCTTCGTGGGCCCGTAGCTGTGACCTGGGCCAAAGTCTTTGTGTGTCTTCGTTGGGTTGGAATCCCTTGTTTTCAGTCTGCTACATTGGGGACTCGATCTCCCTCATAGTTGGGTGGAGTATTCCTGTGTTTTGTATAGTCCGGTCCCGTGACCGTTCGGTGCACTCTGTCAGGTTTTACTGGGCAGGTGTTGGCAGACTAGAGGTGGTGGAAAGGGGGCAGAGTATTTGGTGGTTGTAGAGGAGGGTGATTGGGTAGAGGGTGCATCTCTCGCTACCTCCACCCTTCGTGTGTGGGTATTGTGGCAGCTGAGGATGTGGGGTGGTGCCAGTCAGTGTGTTGTGTCCATCAGGTTGGAATGTTTCATGTTGAGACTTGGCTTGTTGAGCCATGGGTCCCAGATTTTGTAAAAGTGGTGAGATGTTTAGTGTATTTTTGCTGAGATCCTGTCCATTTCTATTTCTTCCTTTGTTTTGCAAATGACTGTCTGTAGTGTAAGTATATTTTGTGAGCAAAGAGCTCCGCTATAGCTTGTCTCACTGCCAGGGAGGTTCTATTGGTCAATTTGTTTTGGGCTCTGGTTAAGAAATCCCATGGTTTGGAGAGGAGCCAAATCCATGGGTTTAAAGGGATGGTTGTTTGTAGGAGGTCCAAAACCAGCTTGGCGACCTCTGCCCACAGTGAGGTCAGTTTGGGGCAGTGCCACCAGAGGTGGATATATGTTTCCCTGTGCCCACATTGTTTCCAGCAGAAGTCTGAGTCTGACCTCCCCATTCGATAGTCGTGTAGGTGTTAAGTATCATTGGAGGCCTGCTCCTTGTGATTCACGCATATGGAGATGGAAGTTGTAGCTTCCCAAATATCCTGCCAGTCCAACGCTTCATCAGGAGGTCCCAGGTCCCTTTTCCAGGCCGACACATAGGCCAGTGCCCCTGAGGGCTGGTTAGTGATTAAGAGTGTGTAGTTGTCTGTGATCTGACCCTTGTGGACTGGGCTCTGGGTGAAAGCTTTTTCATAGGTTGTAAGTTCGGTGGCAGCTGCTGTCCTGTTTTCTGGGTGTTTTAGGAAGCTTTTTAGCTGGCGGTATCTGAAGAAGTTGTGGGTGTTGTATGCTGTGGTAAGTCTGTATAGGGGATTATGCTCCTGCTCGCAAAGGAGTGGTACAGCCTATAAAGATCATTTTGTTCATAGTGAGCGAAATCTTTGGGTGTCATGCCTGGAGGGAATGCCCTATTGTGCAGGGTGGGGGTCATAGGTGTGGGGTCATTGATAATGGGGAATTTCTTTGTGATTTTGTTCCGTGCGTCTATAGAGTTGGTGAGTGATAGGGGTTATGGGAGGTGGCAGGGGGTGTGATATCCTTAGAGATGGGAAGTCGAACCCGAAGAGATCGTGTTCTAGATATACCCATCTTTTGGTTCCTATAGGGGCGTGCAGATTTTAGATTTTGGTGAGTTGCGCGGCATGGTTGTAGAATTGGAATTGAGACATGCCCAGTCCCCCTGATCTGTTTGGGATGTACATGGTCGTTCGTTTCACTCTAGGCTGTTTGTTGGCCCATATAAATTTATCGATTTGTTTTTGGAGGTATTTGAAGTCCGGTGTTGGGACTGGGATGGGGAGGGTTTGGAATTGGTAGAGGAAGCGGGGCAGTAGGTTCATCTTGAACGATGCTAAGCTTCCCAGCCATGACAGAGACAACTCCTGCCATCTGGTGAGGTTGTCTGTGGCTTGTCTCGGCATCGGGGTGTAGTTAAGTGTATACGTTTGGTGTAGTTCTGCTGGTAGGTTGATGTCCACGTATGGTATGTGGGACATTTTATAGCGGAAGGCGTATGTGTTGCCCAGGGTGTTTTTGTCATTTGGTGTTATGTTCAATGGTAAGGCTTCTGTCTTATCTAAATTTAATCTGTACCCCGAAACTCCAGAGTATTCGTTCAAGAGATGTAGTAGTGGTAGTAGGGAGGTTAGCTGGGAGGTAATTATCAGTAGGAGATTGTTGGTGTACGATGCCACTTTGTATGATTGAGATCAGACTGTAATGCCTGTAATCATTTGTGTGGAGCGGATGAGGTGGATTAGTGGCTCCAATGAGAGAGCAAAAAGGATGGGGGAGAGTGGGCATCCCTGCCACGTTCCATTGTGAATAGGGAAGGAGGGTGGATGTGAGTTTGGTATCAGCAGTTTGGCTGAGGATATGATTCGGAGGGCTGCTATGAAGGGAATCAAAACTTTTCTAGGGTAGCGAATAAAAATGCCCTAAGTAGTCGGTCAAATGCCTTTTCAGCATTGAGGGATAGGAGCAAGGTTGATGTGGTGTGGTGGTTGACCACTCATATCAGGTCTAGTATCCGTCTGGTATTGTCGCTTGCCTGGAAGGAGGGGATGAAGCCCACCTTGTCTGGATGGATGAGTGTGGCAATGTTGGGGAGGAGGCGGTTAGTGAGGATTTTGGTGAATATTTTCATGTCTATGTTCAGTAGTGAGATGGGTCTGTAGTGACCTGGGACTGTGTGGGGTGTATGGGGTTTGGGCAGAAGGCAGATATTTGCTGCTAACATTTCGTCAGGTAGTGAGTCGCCCTTTAGAAGGGTGTTGTAGAGGTGTTGTAGATGGGGCGTAAGAGTATCTTGAAATGTATCCATCTGGACCTGGGCATTTGCTTGGTTCCGTGGTGCCTATTGCTCCTTTCACTTCGTCATCAGTGATTTTGGCAGATAGGTGTGCTGATGCCACGTCTGAGAGTCAGGGCAAGTGTATCTTATCTAGAAAGGAGTGTATTCAGTTTGGCAGGCCAGTGCCTGGTTGACGGTGTTGGGGGGAGTGATCTTAGAGGTCAGCAAAGTACCTTTGGAAAACGTATGCGATTTTTGTAGGGATGTCAGTGGGTGGCCCCGCAGGTGTGTTGATGCTGGTAATTTGTTTGGATTGGGTGCGTTTGCGGAGTCTTAGAACTTTTGCTTTGTCCATTGTAAGGCTTTTGTCGCGTCCACAGCCATAGCCCGTTTAAGAGCCTGTCATTGGGTTTGGAGCTGTATAGTGAGGTCCTGCGTAGGGGTCTGTTTGTGTTGGGATTCTATTTGTCAGATCGTTGCTAGCAGGGATTCTATTTGTTCGAGTCGCTTCTTTTTTTGCCTGGTGGCTTTGCTTCGTAGGGATCCTCTGATCCCGGCCTTGTGGGCTGCCCACAGTACGGTGTGTGATTGGACAGAGTTTTGGTTAGTTGTGAAATTATTGTTATTATGTTATTATTTATATACCGCCAACAAATTCCGTAGCGCTTTACAGTGGGTAATAGTGGGAAATTGTAAGGTCTGTTTTGATGCATTGTATTATTTGTGGGTTCATGGAGTAAGATGGGGTTTAAGACCAAGGTTGTGATATTTGCGGCAGTTAGGGAGATGCCCGCATGGTCCATGTGATGTTGCCTATTGTTGTTGTGGTGGTGTGGGGGAGGAAGGGGAGATGAAGAAGTAATCTATCTGGGAGTACATGTGGTGCTGGTGTGAATAAAATGTGTAGTCCCATGTAGTTGGGTGGTGTAGTCTCCAAACGTCCAGTAGTTCCATCTGAGAAAGGAAATCTGCTGCAAGTTTAACCGTTCTGGAGGGTTCTGGGGCTAAGGATGATGTCCCTGCCTGTCTTCGGTGGGGACATCATGGCATTAAACTCTCCGCCTATAATTCTGTGGTGTGCTGGGTATAGGCTGAGGTGTGTCTGTCTGGATTGGTAGGTACATAAAGGGCTGTGAATGCAAATTTGGTGGGGCAGATAGTCCCTGCAGTCGTTATCTCCCTTTGTGAAAAGGACATGTTTTTCTTAGCAGCATCGCTATTCCGTTGTGCTTGCCCGTATTGGAGCGTAACAGGCGTGAGTCCGAGTAGTGCATCTCCTGTAGAAATATAATGTCTGCTTTCATGGGGTTGGCTGAGTGCATTAGTTGGTGACATTTCGTGGGGTAGTTAAGCCCATTGCAATTGATCGAAATACAGGTTAGGCTAGCAGGCATCGTGGTGGGTGTAGGTGGATTGTGTGTTTGGGGAGAGGCATGGAGACCAAACCAGAAAGCAGTACAAGCATGTCTCCAGCACAAGGGAGGGGTATACAGCAGAGCTCTAATATAGCTCTATTAAATGTGAGTAGTTTTCTTACAGCTACTACTAGCATTATTTGCACTGTACCATATTGTACTGCACTATTATTGTTTCTCTTTTTTATCCTGAGGTTTGCAACATTGTATTTCCTGACGGTTTATGTATGTATGACTTTTGAGGTGCAGTATACGCCATATATTTCTCTGCATATCAATCACACAAGGTTTTGTGAATCCTTGTATTGTATACCGCAGCCCCTGCTAACACATTGTAATATAGTGAGCGCCTATACCTTTCTGTTTCCTAATATTATAGACCCTGGACCGGTTGTTGAGGTCTTCCATCCTATTTTCTAGCATGTCAATGCGGGAGTTTAGTGCTGTAAGGGAAGCTGCATGTGTGGTAACTGTGTCCAGGAGGCCGTCTGATCACTGCTCCACCATGCTTGTGCGATCTCCCAGATCGGCAATTTCTTCCATCAGGCCTTGGAGCTGTTTTCCAAGCTCTGCCACCATGTGCTGATGAATACTTGCGGATGCCTCGTGGAGTAGGTGCTGGAGGTCGCGTTTTGTCAGTGATGCTGAGGCTGGGGCTGAGGCTTCACTGTGGTCAGATTTAGAGTCAGAGGCCAGGTCCTTGGTACTCTGTGCTGATGATGGTGCCGGGTCATGAGGAGAGCAGAACAGCAAGGCTATCGATGGCAGTAGGTCTCGCTTCTTGCGGTTTTCCCCCACGGCGGGATGTTGTTGCCTGGGTCACTGTGGGTTTATGTGGGCTTGGGGGGGTTCCGTGCTCGGTTCATCAGGCTTTGAGTAGCTTTTTCTTGCACCTGGGTTGTGGGAGCTAGTGCCTTATGCGGTCATCTTGGTTCCTGGTCAGGCTCCGCCCCCCAAAACAGTCATCTTTTTATATGGTAAATGACATTGGTCCTCAGGACCAGCATCTTTTGGAAAGGGAATTAAAATTTAAGGGTGAGCTAGATGTTCCAAAGACAGGTAAAGAGATTAAGAGGGTGATAAAATGATATTAAAATAACAGAAGGCAAAATAGAGGAAGCATGAGAAGCGCTGACGTAGAAAGGTAGGTGTCACACCTCAGCACAGAGTAGGGTGGGGAAAGTCTTCGGGTGTGTTGTCTCCCATTCTAGAACAGCTAACTGCTGATATGAGTTGGGAGTCACCCGATCACTGTGGTATTTGAAGGAGTATACCCCTTCTGTGAAGCTGGTTGCTAGAGCTGTCACTGCAAGAATGGAACTGTGGGTGGTAAGAGCAAGGCACCGAGGTAGGTCCATCATTGGCAGTTGGAAAGTGTTAAGGATTTGAAGCAAATCTTCTGTTGAGTAAAAGGTTTTGGTAATTCCTTGCTCTTTGTGCAAGGTCATACTGTATGGTTGTATCTAGAGGCCACTGCAAGATTTGATTCAAAAGGGGAGTTAGTAATTCTGGGATTTTCTCCTTGCCTAGTCTGCACTTTCCCCAATTGCCTGCATGATCCAAATGTCTATGAAACAGTGATAATTGCTATGTGCATTAATGCATATGGCGGAGTCCCGTGTGTTTTGATTCAGGTCATGAATATTCACCCCAAGATGGCTGATGTCTCTCTGGATATCTACCAATTTTGTCGTGGATGATGCCTCCAACTTACCTAACATCTCAGCCTGGTCTGATTTGGAAGGCAGCTGATGGACCAAATCATGGAGCTCCAAATCCTTCACGGATGAGTCTGAGGATGATGGGCAAGCTAGTAAGTACAATGGAATCTTGGGTTGGACTATGTTGGCCATGTTGGATTTCTCATCTATGGAAGAAATCAAGAAATATTGTTCTAATATTTGTCTAAGCCAAGAGATTTGGGTGGATTAGGGGGCAGCTGGGGTTCCTGCTGTGTTAGAGCTTTAGATTAACACAACTAAGAATGGTGGATCTCTTCAGATTCATCCGCGTTGTAGCAGAGAAGCAAAATTATGCATCCATATTCTTTCTCAGCCAGCCATACGGCGCTAAATAAAATATTTAAATAATATAAATTATATAAAATGTCATTTTAATGGCAGGAAAAATGATCCTGATTTTTGCCAATTATGTTTGTACTGTATATAACTTCAGTAGTCATTATTTCTATTGATCATCCCCCTGCATAGGCTATCTGGATTTATAACCCGGTTTTCATTATAAGCACCCTAAACAAGAGTAAACTGAATATGAATCTATTAATACATCTGCATCTAGTATTGAAGTTCTAAGATTCTGAGGTTTTAAATAACCTACCTTACTGTACCCTTTAAAGAGTCAAGGGCCTGATATTTTACTGTATTTAATATTAGATACTATAAATGTGTTCTTGTTAAGTATACTACCACTAGACAGGGCATTATAGCGATTTGGGGAATGTTATTTTAAGTTTAATATCCATATACATTTTGCACCATGGTAGAATGTAAGACATTCAAATATATTTGGTCAAAATGATAAAAAAGAATAAAGATGGAGAATTTGTTTAATTTTTTTTTCTAATTTTTATTTTTTTAATTTATTTAGATTTTTGTCAATAGTTTTATGATTTTGTTTTAACCCCTTAAGGACGGAGCCAAATGTACACGTTGTGAACAAAACAAAATGTAAACAAAACCTGGCATTTGCGCTACATGTCTGTCCAACCGTAATACACCTCTTTCATAGTAAATGCACCCACCCTTATTTTATATCATTTTATTCAGGGGAAACAGGGCTTTCATTTAATATCAAATATTTAGCTATGAAACATAATTTAATATGAAAAAAATGGGAGAAAATAAGATTTTTTACAAATTTTTTAGTTCTACATGACATTTTAACGGTCAGTGTCATAATACTGTTTGCTTTTACTGCAATAAAATACACATATTTGTATTCAGTAAAGTCTCACGTGTAAGACAGTACCCCCTATGTACAGGTTTTATGGCATTTTGGGAAGTTACAGGTCAAATATAGCACGTTACATTTGAAATTGAAATTCGCCAGATTGGTTACATTGCCTTTGGGACTCTATAGTAGCCCAGGAATGAAATTTACACCCATAATGGCATACCATTTGCAATAGTAGACAACCCAAGGTATTGCAAATGGGGTATGTCCAGTCTTTTTTAGTAGCCATTTGGTCACAAACACTGGCCAAAGTTAGCGTTAGTATTTGTTTGTGTGTGAAAATGCAAAAAACGCCAATTTTGGCCAGTGTTTGTGACTAAGTGGCTACTTAAAAAGACTGGACATACCCCGTTTGCAATACCTTGGGTTGTCTACTATTGCAAATGGTATGCCATCATAGGGGTAATTTTCATTCTTGGGCTACCATAGGGTCTCAAAGGCAACGTAACCAATCTGGCTAATTTTAATGTGAAAAAATTGAAACACAAGCCTTATATTTGACGCTGTAACTTTTGAAAACAACATAAAACCTGTACATGAGGGGTACTGTTGTACTCGGGAGACTTCGCTGAACACAAATATTTGTGTTTCAAAACAGTAAAAGTATCACAGCAATAATATTGTCCGTGTAATGCTGTTTGTGCGTGAAAAATGCAAAAAACTTCACTTTTACTGGCGATATCATCGTTGTAATACATTTTACTGTTTTGAAACACTAATATTTGTGTTTAGCGAAGTCTCCCGAGTAGAACAGTATCCCCCATGTACAGGTTTTATGGTGTCTCGGAAAGTTATAGGGTTAAATATAGTGCTAGCAAATTAAATTCCCTTTACTTTCGGCATGGGTTGTCAGGCAGGTCCTGCTAATTGTAATTAATTAAGATACCTAATTATGTAAAAATATTACATAAATATATATGTAGAATTAATATATGTATATATATACGTATGTGTATATATCTATATAATTTTTAAAAAATATTTTTATCTATATATAGGTGTATATATATAGTGATATATGTATATATTTATGTATATATATATATATATATATATATATATATATATATATTATTTTGTTCTACGTGTATTTTGATATATATATATTAATTTCACAATACAGTTAGAATGAAATAACACACATCTATATATTTTTTAATTATTTATTTTTAATTATTTTTTTAATTTTATTTTTTAACGTATTTACATTTTAATTTTTTTATATTATATACAAATATATATATAACAATAATTATATATATATTTAATCAGTATCAGTCTACGTGTAATTTGATATTAATATATATATATAATTATATATATATATTAATAGTAAAATACACCTAGACGGTGTACATGTGTGTATGTATATGTGTATATATATACTTAGATCATATATTGGAAGGCAGGGCCTGAAGTTGTGGGAGGGGCTATATCCCTTTAAAAGGGACTCCCCCTCCTACCTCATTCACCGTCTGGTCCAGATGCTCGTTTGAATTGCTGGTTCCCAACGTGGTTTTCAGTTTCTCCTGACAGCTGCATTTTCAAAGTTTCTGGTGCTCCTACTGCCGGTTTCCCTACTAAACAGTGAGTTGGCAGACCGGTATCATTGTACCGGTCTGCAGCCTACACATAGCCTGACCCGCCGAGGTCCACGGCTACAGTATTGTGGGGGACAGAAACCCCCTCGCCAGGGCTGATTCGGCTTGATTCCCGCCGGGGGATCAGGCCTCATGCAGACCAGCCCTCCCTCCCCCTCCCCCCCTGCTGCCGCTCACTGCACAGCAGCCGGTTCAAGTTATTCTGTAACCCAGCTCCTAACCCCCCCTCTCACTACACAACAGCCGGTTTATGTGTCACCCGGGTCCTAACCCCCCCCCTCACTCCACAGCAGCCGTAGGACCCGGCTACTAACTCCTCTCCCCCTCTCTCCAGGAGTGGGGAACCCCCCCAGGCTCATGGCAGGTAACGGTCAGGCGGCTAATACAATCAAGACCCCCACGGACCTAATTCACGGGGGTCCGCGATCTCTGCCACAATAGCCGCACCAACCCGCCCCCACCCCAACCTACAAGTGCCCTGTCACATAAACTATCTTTTGGATCAAGAGTAAATAGATGTAAGAAAGGCTGAACTTGATGGACACATGTCTCTGTTCAACCTATGTATGTAACTACAGACTCTGTATTGATTAATAGAGTTCTTTCTATAGTTTTATCCTTTTCCATATGATTTTCTGTCCATCCACAATATACATGTCCTTGCAGCTTAGCTGTCAGTTCATAACAAGGGAATGATCATATGTTGCATTATGTGTTACAAAGTCTCCAACTATAAATAAAAAAAAGTGGAACTTAAACTTTGAAATTATAGAAGAGAGTGGCATCTATTTTCATTAATTATAACTGAGTCATATGTTTTCTACAGGCTTTAATAATTTTACATCAATTTCCTTATTTGCTGTAAGCACTGCAGCACTTTACGTAAGGTCAGAATTATTATCCAACATGTCATAATATAATCAAAACCACCCACACACTACAGTTTTAGACTTTATTCTATCCAGTAGCAAGAATCACTCCAAAAATATTAATGAGAATGATTGAAACTTTATTTCCACACGCTTCATGCAAAACTCATGCTTGTCTTTAAAGTGAAACAGTCTCTTTTATTTTGGTTATAGTTCAACTAAATTAAGTTAAATAACGATTGAAATAGTTAATGGGTTGAGCTATACTGATAAAATAAAACTGCCAACTCTTGCATGATCCTTTAGTTAGTAGAACAATTTATCTGTTCTCATGTCACACGTGTACATATTTCTTTTTTGGAATGCCCAGGGATTGTTCAATAAATACCCAATTGTAGGCATCGAAAAAATAGATTGACAATATGTAATGAAAAAATAAAGTAGGAATCCACACACAAAATTAAAAAATTATATATTTTTTTATTTCTAATTGAAAATATTTCTGTTCTAGAAGTACACGCAGTAATGGATATTATAATATATGTAATGGGTACATGATACCGATGCAGGTAAATCACAAAATAAAAATACAAAAAAAGAAAAGAAAAGAGTACAATGGTCAGATAATCCGGCAAAAGGTTTCATACAATCAACATCGCAGAGCATAACAATGTAAGTATCTTGACACATAGGTTTGTGGAGGTATAATTGGAAACAATGTTAACATATGCTGTTAACTGTAGATGGTGTGCAAAGGATAGACCCCAAAAGAAATTAATCTAATAACGTCCAAAGATAATTCTAATTGTCCACGACTGAACATTTAGTGCAGTGTCACACAATGTCATCTAGGAGGTCCTATAGAGAAAAACAGGTTTAAAAAAAAAAGCCTGTAGTATTGTGATAAGTAGCCTTTTAATAAAGTATTGCGGAAGATACAAACAATATATATATAAAATCAAAGATATGGTGGTATTCTTATCCTATAACACTGTCCAAAATCAGCTACTTTTCAGAAAAAAAAATAAAAAATCAAATAAGGGTAACTTTCACGCAAAATCATCATGTTTGAGGACTCATATCATGTTTCAGTTCTGATTTATGTAAAGGGCAGAGATAGACAATCTGGAATGTATGCAAAGCAGAGAAGATTACATTGGTAATAATGGTACCAAAACACCAAAAATCTTCTCTGGAAGCAAACCTGCAGAAATGAAGCTTGCGGGCAGGCAGCACATGGAAATAAAATAAAAGTGGCTATGAGTATGAACACTTTGGGTCTTCAAAGACCTGCTCGAGTCCATGTCTGACATCAGTATAATGCATGACCAGGCGGGATGAACCATGCTACAAAAGTTCCAAAATCTGAAATAGACGTGCCCTCTACCATGATATATGTAAATTCATGAAAATGTCAGACCAACTAATACATTACTATGCCTAAGAGAGACCAAGAGGGAATTGCAGGTGAGACTACGGTAAGGGCTTAGGTATATAATACACAGGTATCTAAGGTCCAAAAGTAAAGGTGAAAATATAAAATAAATAAATATAAAAATAACATTTAAATAAGTAAGAATAATCATAATAATTAAAAAGTAATCTTTCATAGTTACCTCCTCTTATCAGTGGAGGGACCGAGTCGATTACCTGACATTTGAGTTGGTTAACATGATTACCATATTCTTTAGGTGACAAGCCACAGGAAATATGGAGATATGCTTGGAGGTATAGTCACTACAAATAGAGCATCTTTGCTCTCCTTTTCTCTGGTAATTTCCCTAAAAATGTATCTAATATATATTAGCCCACATGGACATTTCAATAGGTACATCACAAAACTTAGAGTTACAGGTATAGTAGTCCTGTGTTTTCAAGGGGGTTACCCTATGTGAAGGGTAAAAAATATTACCTTTGATGATATTGTTGCAGTGATTATTGTTAAGACAAAGGAAACTGCCATGTTTCAGGTTAGATACAAATCTATTGTCAGGTTTCTGGATAAAAGTGTCCACTTTGACCAATGATTCACTATGATTAGGAATCCTTGTATGTAAAAAGAGAACTGGAAGGGAGCATTACTTGTCTCTGAGACTAGGTGCCAGTGTTTCAAAATTTCATTTTATTTTTATTTTTATTACTGATTGCGGAATAGGAGACAAAATGAATCATATCTGTTTTCTTATTGTCTGGTATGGTTTCTAGTAGTCTCTCCTTCTCTAGATCATATACCCTTTCCCTCTGGCTGTTTTATAATGTAGTTTGATAACCCCGATTAATGATTTGTGTTGTCATTTCATTTAAATGCTGCTCTAAAATTTCTGGTTTACATACAATTCTTTTTGTCCTTAAAAAAAAATAAAAATACAAGGCTATAAGGGAAGCCCAATTCAAGATGGAAACTGGTGAATGACAACACATTGTTTCTATGTGTGGCCTTAATGCAGTGATCTGTCTGTAGGCTTCCCCTATTCATCAACACCTTGGTGTCCAGAAGGATACTTCCTGGGCACTAACTGTGTTAGTAAATTGTATATTACTGTCCAATATGTTTATTTCTTGTACAAATAACTGTAGGTGGTCTTGTGGCCCTTCCCAACACATGAATACATCATCTATGCGACTTTTCCAGATTCTGCAAAATCTGAACAGAGGATGTTGGTATAAAAAATTCTCCTCAAAGTGGTTAATTAGGGTTAATGAGGGTTATGTGGGTGCCACGTTCGATCCCATAGCATGACGCTTACATAGGACATAAAAAATAATTTTCAAATAGCAAACAGTTTTCAGTGAGAATAAAGGTAAGTAGCTCAATAATGTAATTCTTGCTCTCTTCTGTCCACTTCCTATTGGTATACCTGCTAGAGTCCATTTAATAAAAGTTCAAAAAAACTTGGCAATTAAAATATTTTTTCTTCTCAGATAGAATTAAAATTGAATTCAACGGGAATTTCAAATTTAAGGTCAAAGTACCTGAACTGCAAGCGTAACTGAGTTAGGTAATTTTTGTATTTTGGCTATTTTCATCTTGAACCTGAAATTCACTTTGACTTCACTTTTACATAGTTACATAGGCTGGAAAGAGACATGTGTCCATCAAGTTCAGCCTTCCTCAGATTTATTTTTTGCTGATGATCCAAAAGAAAGCAAAAAACCCCAGTTTGAAGTGCTTCCAATTTTGCAACAAACTAGGAAAAAAATTCCCTCTTGACCCCAGAATGGCAGTCAGATCTATCTTTGGATCAAGAAGCTAATATCCTACAGTTGAAAAATTATATAAGTGAATATTATGTTTTTGCAAGTATGTATCTAGTTGCTGTTTAAACATCTGCACATACTCTGATAAAACCACTTCTTAAGGCAGCGAATTCCACATCCTATTGTTCTTATGGAAAAAAAAAAACAACTCTTTCATTTGCTTACACTAAATCTTCTTTCTTCCAGTCTAAACCTATGACCTCTTGTCCTATGTATAGTCCTGTTTGTCAACAGATTTCCACACAATGGTTTGTATTGGCACCAGATATATTTGTGTAATGTTATCATATACCCTCTGAGGCACCGCTTTTCTAAACTAAAGAGGTTTAAATTTAACCTTTATTCATAGTTAAAATGTTCCATTCCTTTTATTAATTTTGTAGCCAGCCTATGCACTTTTTCTAGTGCCATAATATCTTTCTTTAGAATTGGTGCCTGAAATTGCACAGCATATTCAAGATGTAGTCTTACCAGTGATTTATAAAAAGGCAAAATGATATTCTCATCCCGAGAATTAATGCCCTTTTTCATGCATGACTATACCTTACTGGCCTTAGCCACTGCTGATTGACATTGTACATTGTTGCATAGTTTGTTGTCTACAGTAAGGATATAAGTTGCTTGTGAATTCTTTACACTGAAGTGCATAACTTTGTATTTTGCTACACTAAATTTCATCTGCCATTTGAGTGCCCAGTATCCATATTTGCATAGCTCTAACTACTTAACTATAATAGCTCACCACTAATTAGCTACAGATTATTGTGGTCATGTGTTTATGCTTAGGTTCTAATTAATTTATTTGCATATGTTTTAGACTAATAAATGTATGTGTTTATTGTTATATATTCATTATATTTTACTTAGGAGCGCACATACCATTTTTTTTGTTCTAAGAGCCTACACTCATCCAAGACAGTGTATTGGTGTATGTAGCTGCCCATCTTCATTTTATGATTTACTACACCGATTTAAATAAGTTTTTTTATAGTTTTTTTATGCCAAGTCCCCCAGTCTATCTAAATCCATCTGCTGCAAAGTAATATCTTGCTCACATTGTATTACTTTAAAGAGTTTTGTGTCATCTGCAAACACTGAAACATGACTTTCAATGCTTTTTTAAAATAAATTATAAAGATAATTTATAAACATGTTAAATAGAAGGGGCCCCAAAACAGAGTCCTGAGGGACACCACTTGCCACCTCTGTCCAGCTTGCAAATGTACGATAAATAACAACTCTAGAATTTTCATCTTGACCAATTTCTTTGAATTTGAACACTAATACAGTTCCACACAATAGATTAAACACCTCCACAAAATCCAAATAGATCACATCCACTGCAACACCCTGATCTATACTTCTTCCTACTTCTTTGTAGAATGCAATCAAGTTAGTTTGACATAACCTATGCTTCATAAAACCATGCTGATTTTTGCTGATAACCATGTTCTTCTCAAGTAATTCTTGAATAATATCCCTTAATAACCTTTCAAATACTTTCCCAGACACATAAGTTAAGCTCATGAGTCTATAATTTCCAGCCAAGGATTTATAACACCTTTTGTATATAGGAACCACATCTGTCTTCATCCAATCCTCCGGTACATTTCCTGAAAGAAAATAATCTTGAAAGATTAAAAACAGAGGCTCACTTATTTTCACATTTAGTTCCTTAAGTACTGATGGATGAATATTGTCAGACCCTGGAGCTTTGTTAATATTAACTTTCTTTAGTTGCTGCAGCACCTTGTCTAGAGTCATCCAATTACAATGTTTCTGCAAGTTTTTTTGCAGAAATCATTTGCATATCTATAGCCATGTGTTTTTTTCCTAATATATACTGATATATATATATATATATATATATATATATATAGACAAAACCAAGGAGCTGGGGTACATTGACGTTGTGGCAGGCTTATGCAATATATGATCATATAATGTAACTAAACCCCCATTATTTTTTGCCTAGGTGAGGTGTTTTTAAATAAAACTATTACAATCTCTAAAATTTTGAAAGCATTGTTTAGTGAATAAGCGAGTGCGCTGGATTCTGTATTTTGTATGTTTTGGCCCCATCAGCACCCTATAATGTATGCATGTTTAGGTGAGTGCAGCCCTCTTGGTTTTGTTTATATATATATATATATATATATATATATATATATATATATATATATATATATACACTTAATATATGTATATGCTATGTAGCACCATAGCCATCCACTGGAAATTAATTAGTGAAGACCCAAATGTAAAGAATATTCACTAAAAACAAAATCTAAGGAACAAAATATACATGAGTGGTGGATAGGAAACACAACACAATGGTGCACCTCATGGGAACCAGTGCCACTCAAGCTTCTCACTGAGAAAATAAACACAAAAACCTAACATAATCAACTTAATAAATTATTATTGAGAAAGCCTCAAAATATTTAAAGGCATATAACTCTTTAACCAGTGCCACCTACTGGCCACTCCATAATTTACAGAAGATTATATAGAAAAACATATTCCATATTATACATTTTCTTCATATTGACTTCCATTTCATTCAAAGTTTTAATTTGCCTAATAATTATTTTAGCAACTTTATTTGTTGAGCTTGGTAATTGTTTGAATAATCCTATTTCAGATGTAAAAGTAGTAAACAATTGGTCAACTTTCTGAATTGGTTTGTGCATATTCTTCCAGAATGTTGTTAATTTAGAACAGTGCCCCCATATGTGTGCCAAACAGCCATATTCTCTCAAACATTTATTTGGTAATCTTGAAATCATTTATGTAATCTTGATGGAACTAGGTACCATCTATAAATAATATTAAAGTGAGTCTCAAAATGATTGGCACACTGTGTAAGGGGGAAACTGAGCCAATCCTCCAATGCATATTGTGAGCCTAATTATGTTTCCCATGTTATCAAATATTATAATTTAGTAATGGGCCTGGAGGAAAAAGGGAATACCAGAATTAAATAGTATTTTTGGATTAAGGAGAATTTTTCTAAATTGGTAATTTAATGATTGATGTTTCTTGTCTACATCAAATACATTAAAATATTATTTTAGTTTATCTATTATCTAATTACATTCTGGTAAAATATGATATGTTAAGCTATATTTAACTTTTAAATTACTAAATGACATAAGTGAATTTCCTAAAAATAAATAATCTAAGGTAAATATAGAAAGAGAATGCCAGCAATTTAGGTTTAATAGAGGTATATGATAATTTAAATTGAAGAGTGGCTGTCAAACATTTTGTGTTATGTAGTTAAATTGGGAAAGAAAGAGAGACCAATGTGCTTGTCTGGAGGAAAACCTTTTAGCATCAGTTAGGTAGGACAAATTCTTATGGTCTGTGAGTATCATGAGAGGTACAGAAGAACCTTCTAATAAGTGATGCCATTCCTTAAGAACTAGAACTATAGTCAATAGTTCGCTGTTACCAATGTCATGATTATTATCTGATGCACTCAATTTAAGAAAATAGAACCCCACAAGGGTGCAATGAGGCATTCTAAGATGCCCTCTGGGACAGGACAGCCCCAAAACCGCATTCAGAAGCATCAACTTCTACAATGAAAGGCCTAAAGGATCTGTGTGCACTAAGACAGGAGAGTGAAAGAAGCCTTGGCTTCCTTAGACCAGTCAAAATGATTTGCTCCTTTTTTAGTCATGATGGTTGTAGAAGTTATTATCTGAGAAAGGTTTTTGATAAAACGTCTGTAATAATTAGCGAAACGGATGAATCTTTATATAGTTTTTAATCCAATGGGTAGTGGCCACTCAAGAATAGAGGATAATTTCTTTGGATTCATTTGAAACCCTTTGCCTAAAATGATGTAACCCAAGAAACGTATTGATCAAACACTTCTTTAATTTACAATACAAACCATTGGCAAGAGGGATCCTCAATATTGTTCTGATATGTTTGTAATTTATTTGTAAATCAGGAGAATATATAAGTATGTTATAAAGATATACTATAACCAGGTTGTGTAAATAATCTCTCAAAAAATCATTAATGGGATCTTGGAAGACAGCATGGGCATTACACAAGTCACAAGGCATTACTGTATATTTGTTATGACCACTTTGGGTGTTGAATGCTGTCTTCCATTTATCTCCTTCTTTGATGCTAATTAGGTAGTATGCTCCTCTGAGATGCAACCCATACAAGGGCGAAGGTCACCCTCTTTATTGAAAACAAAAAAGAAACTGGCTCCTGCAGGTGAGGTCTATAAAACACATTTTGTAGTGATTCTTGTACATATTTCTCCATGAACTTATTTTTAGTTTGGGATAGAGGGTACACTTTTCCCCTGGGAAGGCAGAGTTCCTGGTAAGAGTCTGATGGCGCAATCGTAAGGACTGTGAGGAGAAAGACGGTCTGCCTCGACCTTATCAAACACTTTCTTAAGGTATGTGTACTGTGGTGGAACTACAGTGGATAGCGGAGGAGAAATAGAAGTGTTAAGTGATAAAATGTACATTTTTTTGGCTGATACATGTCACATGTTCATCCTCACCTTGTGGTGTCTGTGATGGTAACTGCCTTCCTGGCTTTGACGGAGGTGCCACTCAGCAACCCTGCACCGGTGTATCTGACTCTTGCGGCATGTTGATGGATGCCAGGATGTGCATGCACATTTTGGGGTCGAAGGCAGATTATGGCCAATTGGATCTGAAGGAGGCTTATTTAAACTCATTTTTACTTTTCCTCATTGCCCTGTCGTGGTTTCCATTAGATGGTTATCCGAGAGTGCGTTCCTGATCGTGTGTTTCTGGTTCTTGACTTTGGCTTCATTTTGACTTCCCTGACTTCTGGTAGCCTTGATTATTGGTTTTCCCTTATCGCTGTGTCCCATTCTGTGTCCCTGACCTCGGCTAGTATATTGACTATTCTTTGGTGTGTTAAGTCCGGCCATTCTAAGATCCGGTTAGATGTTACTCTTAGTCCTAGGTGTGACACATTTCTGCGTCCTGGATCAACTAGAATTATGACATTACGGCATGGCCATAGATCCTGCAGAATTGTGTCAGCATATAGCAGCTTGCAAAAGAAAGCTAGAGGAAAATGATCACCGCTTGGATCAGTTTGCCCCGGCTTTCAGTATGCTGCTTACTCGGCCGGCTCATTTACAGCCTGAGGTTCCTCCGATTAGCTCACCTTCGCCTAGTATACCTCCAACTATAGTATATAAGGCACCTACCCTATCTCCTCCCGACTAATAACTGACTAAGGACCAGGGAAATTACCACAAATAGAACCAGACATATGGCTATGTCACTGGCACCTCGTTTCTCCAAACCTATTATCCAAACCCTAACCTATGCAGTTAGGGGTCACTAGTCTGTCAGAGGCATTTAACCAGAGAAACAGTATAGGAGAAAGGAGGGTCTTTTTTTATAATGCGGTAAAAAAGGACATATGAGAAGTGCTTGTGCCATATGTCCGGAAAACGTCTGCACCTAAGAACCTTAAGGGGACAGGTCTTAGGTGTGATGGATACGTCCTCTGGTAATAACCAAAATAGATTTCTCCTTTACATCACTGCCTTTTGCAATAAGAAAAGCTTTTCATGCAAAGCCCTGATAGACTCTGTTGCGGCAGAAAACTTTATAGACATACATTTGTTAAAAAACACTTAATACCTATCAAGAAGAGATCATCATCTCTGGCCGTTAAGGCTATTGACGGGAGACCTCTTTCTCAACCTTTGATTACCCAAAAAATCATGTCTATTAACATCTCCATAGGAGCTTTACACAAGGAAAATATAACATTCCAGATAATTCTTGTCCCATCATATTAGGATTTCCTTGGGTCATTAAACACAATCTTTATATTGACTGGGCAAAGGGGGAAATAATGGAATGGGGTACAGACTGTTTTCGCAAATGCAAATATTACAAGTTTTAGAATGAAATGTTGTATTTCTTAAACTGTGTGCTTTGTCAATAAGAGGTATTGCAAACTGACAAGGTGTTAGAATGGATCATATTGTTTTTCATACAAAGTTTCTTTAATAAATGACCTCTTACCCATATTCAGTGAATAAGATGTTCAGACTTTAGGAAGCCATCTTGTCCCAAGTTAGTGGAAATTCCCCAAATCTGGGAATTTTTCATGACGTGTGCACTTATGTTTTAGTATAAACAATAGATAAGATGTTCAAACTTTAAGACACCATCTTGTCTTAAATTAGGGAATTTCCGATGACGTGTACACTTACGTTTTAGTTATGGCCTTGTATCGTTGCCAAGTTAAGGGAGGTCCTCAAATGAACATCTAAGATATAAATATGTGTACCTTTTAAATGTTAAGACACAGAGAGGAGAGATTTGGAGACAGAGGCTTCATCTTATAATGACAGAGAGGCTGACATGATGACATGTTCAGGAGGGTATGTTTATCTATTAAGATATTGCAAGCATCTAGTTTAAGCTTATAAACTCTGCTATAAATTATTGTAATGGATTTTATATGTCTATATTTATATTTTTATATAATAAATATCTAAAAAGACAAAACGTTATTGCTTCCAAGACAAACCTTATTTTATATTGTATTCTTAATTATTTATATATTTTAAATAGAGGATCTCTTATTAACTATATTATTTTATGGCTAAGATATCTGTATAGTTAGCACTGCTAAGTTCTATGTTTTAAGAAGTTATACTAGTAAATAAGGGAACCAGCTGCGATTACAAGACTGTATAGAGAGATGTGTGTTACTCATTACCAAGAGAGTGGGCATCGTTACTTTGCCCACTACTACGCCTCAGACCTCCGGAGTTCTGAGACAGTACTAGGAGGTTAAGGAGGTATTCAGTAAGAGTCAGACTGATATTTTACCTCCCCACAGATCATATGATTGCTCCATAGATCTGCTACTTGGCGCTATGCCCCCCAAGGGGGCAATATATGCTTTATCTCCACAGGAGAGTAGAATCATGGATGAGTACATCAAAGATTCCTTAAGTAAGGGCCACATACATAAGTCATCCTCGCCTGCTGGTGCAGGGTTCTTTTTTGTATCTAAAAAAATGGTGAGTTATGTCCATGCATTGACCACAGGGCATTAAACAAGATCACCATAAAAATTGCCTATCCCATTCCCCTCATCTCCGAATTGTTTGACAGACTCCAGGGTGCAAAAATATTTACTAAACTTGGCCTCAGGAGTGAGTACAATTTGGTAAGATTTAAGAAAGATCATGAGTGGAAAATGGCATTTAACACTAGAAGTGGGCACTATGAATACCTTGTCATGCCGTTCAGGTTATGCAATGCTCCGGCCGTATTTCAGGACTTCATTAATGATGTGCTCAGAGACTTTATTTATTTGTTTGTTTTAGTGTACCTGGATGATATCCTTATGTATTCCCCTGACCTTCAGACTCATCACAAACATGACAAACAAGTGCTGCAAACCTTGCTTGAGGATAGACTTTATTGCAAACATGGTAAATGCATCTTTGACCAGACTGAGGTACAGTTTATGGGGTATAATATCTCCACATCTGGCTTCAAAATGGATGCTCGTAAACTAGAGGGTGTTCTACCCTGGCCATTACCTAATGGGCTAAAAGCCATTCAAAGGTTTATTGGTTTTGCTAATCACTACAGGAGATTCATCAAAGGGTTCTCTTCTATGATAGCCCCCATCACCCATATGACCCATAAGTTGTACTATATGGTCCAAGGAAGCTAGAGAAGCTTTTGAACTTCTTAAAAATTTTCTTGATTCTACTGACCTTTTTATACATCCTGACACTAGCAAAACCTTCATACTGGAGGTTGATGCCTCCAAAACTGGGGTGGGGGCTGTTCTTTCTCAGAGGGACAGTCAGGATACCCCTTTGCATCCATGTGGGTACTTCTCTAGAAAGTCATCTCCAGCAGAGCGTAATTATGATATTGGTAACAAAGAATTGTTGGCCATTATACTAGCACTTAAAGAATGGTGACCCTTTTTTTTTTTTTTTTTATTTCATTTTTTTATTTTGAAATTTCAAAAAATGCATACAAATTTTGAACAGTAATGTTTGAACATCAGGAAGACAATTGCATTAGTACATCTTGTTTCATTTCGACATGTAATTAAACATAGCTCATAAAGTTTCACTTTAATTATACAGCTGTACCTCAAGTTAATGGATCAATAATAATATTAACAGCACTTGTGTAGGGATATGGGTTGTGTGAGCCCCTGTATTGATTCTATTGGATGTTCCAATAGGTGATTGGGGTCAGGTAAAGTTTTGTTAGTTTGCAGAGTTATGCAGATTTTGTGATTGTCATTTTGGTGTGTGAGGGGAAGGGGGGGAGCTCTCTCTAGTGTTGTCAGTTTGATCTCGTTGTTGTGAATTGAGTCCAAGGGTCGCAGATTTTAGAGAAATATTGGTAGTTCTTGGATTTGGCATAAGTCATCCCCTCCATTTGTTTGATATCTTCTACTCTGAGAATCCACTCTCTAATAGATGACGCTTGTGTCTGCTTCCAGTATTTGGGAATTAGTTGTGTGGCCGCCATGACTAGGTGTTTGAATAGAACAGTTTGTTCTCTACATAAGCCCAGGGGCGGTATTAGGAAGATAAAGTGTTGCGGTTCAAATGGTGATTTAATGTCTATAATTAGTTGAATTAGTATGCGTATTCTGCTCCAGAATTTTGTTATATTCGGTCAAAGCCACCAGATGTGGGAATTTCCAGCATTTGCTATTTTCTGTATTGTATATTTGCTGAATTTTTACTGGTGTGTAGTGCCAGCGTGTGGTGTAGTTACTTTCTTGGGCTTCAGTAGAGGTAGTTGACTTGTGTATCGATTGGAATATAGCTTGCCATTGTTGTTGTGTGAACTCTAGTTGTAATTCTTCTGCCCATTTTAAAGTACGTTTGGGGAGTTCTGAGTCTTGTGCGTCTCTGATCACCTTGTACATGGTGGATAAGATCTTTTTTGTGTGCTGGTGGTTTAGGCATAGATGTTCAAATACTGTTAGGGTTCGAATTCCTTTAGGTATTAGTTCCTGGTTTTTAATAAAGTGTATTAACTGAATGTAGTGTAGTCGTTGGTTCCCTGTGGGAATTTCATTGGGTAGTATTTGTTGTAGAGTTTTTAGTTTGTTATCTATAGTCATATCTTGTAATAGCAGTGTTGTACCCTTATGGTATTTGTTGTAGGTTATACCTGAGTGTCCTCTAGACAATATATAAGAGGTCTTCAAGTTAACAAACATGAATACAAGGTCATGGCATTCGCAGATGACCTCTTATTCACTATATCCAACCCGCTCTCCACAATACCAGCTATTATAAGAGAAATGGAGACTTACAGTACTATTTATACCACGAAATTCCTAGACATCCAATTACAGGAGAGATTCCATTTTGGCACAAGACAAGGATGCCCTCTCTCACCCCTGCTTTTTATACTGGTACTAGAACCATTACTTCAAGGAATAATAGACAGACAATATATGTCTATTATTTCTTGAAGTAATGGTTCTAGTACCAGTATAAAAAGCAGGGGTGAGAGAGGGCATCCTTGTCTTGTGCCATTAGTAATTGTTACCAGTTTTGAAAGCTGATCGTTGATGCGCAATCAAGCCATGGGCAGCGAATATATTGCTGCAAGCCATTCCAACCATCACGGCCCAAAGCCCAGAGAGCGCATCGTTTGTGTGAGTAATGTCCAATTGACCCTATCAAATGCCTTTTCGGCGTCTATTGCTAATAAAGTACTCTGAATTTGGTGTTTTTGGGCCCAGTGCATCAGGTTTATTATTTTCATTGTGTTGTGTTTTGCTTCCCTACCTGGAACAAACCCTGCCTGATCCTGATGTATCAGGGTTGGTAGGAAGGTTTTAAGTCTGGTTGCAATGATTTTTGTCAAGATTGTTAGGTCGATATTTATGAGGGAGATTGGTCTATAGCTTCCACACATTGTAGGGTCTTTACCCGGTTTTGGGATGAGAGTGATTGCTGTCTCTAGCGCTGATTTGGGTATTGCCTGAGATAGTTTTTGTGTGTTAAATGCCTCGATGAAAGGGTGTGCTAGTGTTTGGGCTAGGATTTTATAGTATTTTCCAGTATAACCGTCCGGCCCTGGACTTTTACCTGTTGGGAGTGTTTTGATCGTGCTCTTAAATTCTTCTAATGAGATCGGTTCGTCAAGGAAGGCAGTTTCGTTAGATGGAAGGGTTCTTTTAATTCTGGCATTTAGGTATGTGTGGATCTCTTCTTTGGATGGCTGGGCTTTGTTTATGTTATATAGGTTAGTGTAGAATTTGTGAAATTCTTTGATAATATCTGGCATATTTTGTGTTAATTTCCCGGATCCTAGTTTTATTTCTGAGATGAAAGTGGATTGTTTATCTTGTCTTAGAGAGTGTGCTAGCAATTTTCCTGCCTTACCACCCTTTCGCGTAGTAGACGTGTTTCGTTAGTGACAGTTTGCGTTTAGCGTGTAGTTGTTATATAGTTGTGAGTTCTAATCTTGTCATTAAGATTAGTTTATAGTTTTCTAGGTGAGGGGTGTGTTGTTTATTTTCTAAAACGTTTAGTTCTCGTGTTAATTGGGCTATTCTTTGCTCCCTCTTGCGCTTTAAAGAGGAGGCAATGCGGATTAGTTCCCCTCTCATAACTGCTTTGTGTGCTTCCCAGATGAGGGAAGGGTTGGTGTCCGGTTGTTTATTCTCTTTGAAGTACGTGGTGGCTGCATTTTTTAGTCGTGCTATGGTGTCTGTATTGTTTATTATTAAGTCATTTAATTTCCATTGTGTCGAGGGGTTCGGTAGGGTTGGAATTGTTAGTGTCAGTGACATCGGTGCATGGTCTGACCATGTGATTGGTCCAAAGGCGGCTGCAGTAACTAGGGGTAAGTACCTATGTTGGAGAAACAGACTGTATATTCAAGAGTAAGTCCCTGTTGGGGGTGAGAAAAAGGAGTAGTCCTTGCCTGTGGCGTGCATTACTCTCCAGCAATCGTATAATTGGGCTTCGTACAATGTGTTGTTAACTTGTTGCCTAATTTGAATCTTGTGTGGTTTCAGTTTAGCTGTGGAGTCTAGTTCTCCGTCTAAGGAGATGTTGATGTCCCCTCCCACTAGTAAGATTCCTTCCTGAAAATCAGAGAGTTTTTGGAGTGTTTTTTTTAAGAATAGGTTCTGTTTTTTATTAGGTAGATAGAGATTGGCCATAGTCAATTGTGTGTTGCCTATTTTCCCTTTTACAAACACGAATCTACCTGAGTCGTCCGTTAGATGGTCTTGGGGTGTGAAATGAGCCTGTTTCCCAATTAATATCGCTACCCCTCTTGATTTAGATTCTGAATAATGCCCATAGAAGCCTTGTGGGTAGTCTCTATTGTGCAGTTTGGGAGCCATATCTTTGCGGAAATGTGTCTCCTGGATGAAGACTATGTCAGCTTTGTTCCTGTGGAAATCAGATAGCGCTATGGATCTTTTTTCTGGGGTGTTTAAACCTCTTGCATTTTGTGTGAGTATTATTAGTGAAGCCATTGTTGGTGGTCTGGGAGTTATTGGTTGGTGGTATACCTATGTATTCCAAAGGTATGTTCGTATTTTGGGGCCTATCTATAGATGTAGTAAAGGTATAATGGGGACAGAGGTGGTTAAGTCGTGAGTTGTGGTATTTCCTACACCAATGTATTGTTGTCTGTTGTGTACTAGCTGATACTTTTTAGCTACGTTCGAGATTAGTTACTAACATGTCAAGAAACAGTTAAAACATAAACTTTTACAACAAAAATGAATAGGAGACAGTGATATTTTGTTGTTTTTAGTGGTCCCTCATTTCTGAAATAGTTGAAGGGGAGCATCTGTAACTAAGAATAGCAGATTGGGGTCTTGTCGTCTTATCAAATCACTGCAAGAATCCTAAATATTTAGCTGAGATGTACCAATATTAGATTCAGGTGTTTGGGAAGTGGGAAGAGAATGGTGTCTCTTCAGTAAGAGACCCTCTCGAGATCGAGAGTAGAGGTATTCTATCTTGACGCAAAATATAGAATCCTAGTCAATAAGGGGTAGTGTGAGCATGCATAGGACCCTGGGCAAGGAAATCCTTTAGAATTGGTTATCTTTTAGGAGATTAGGATTTGAAAAATTGTTCAGCAACCTTGGATAGTAGATGGGGGCGGGGGGAGGGAAAAGTAGAGGGAAGGGAATTATTATTATTATTTTTTTTAAATATAATTTAGCTCAGAGTGCTAATATCTCGATGAATTGATAGGAACAGTATAATGAGGTCACAATATAGTAAAGTATACATAGTGGGCATAATGATACAAACATCACAATGGTATTGATACAACCTGATCCTGAGTGACACATGGAGAAGAAGGTATGACTGGCAAGTTTAGTCTGTCTTAGTCTCCTGTATTAAGTGGTCAATATAGAATCCAAAGTTAGTTTTTTATATAGACCGTCCATCATGTGAGGGGTATTGCAAATCGGCATTGCAAAGACTCCTTGTGTATTTAGTTGGACCATCATCAGAGGGTGGCTGGTTTTAGGTAAAGGTGTTCATTTAGGTGGAGCATGCAATTTTTTAACGTGTGCAGCTATTTTTTCTTTTCCCAGCGTCGGGTGACCGTTTTCTGGAGTCGGTGAGATTGCTTGCGGTTGGTGTCTTATCCAGCTGTCCCTCGCGATCAGGATCTGGTTGTGACGAGATGTTTCTGCAGTCCCATATCAGGTAAGTTTGGTGGGGTGTGCAGCAGAGGAATACTTTTATCATAAATATTATCTGGGTTTTTGTTGCTGAACCGGTGAAAAGGAAGTAATCTGTTATTCTGCACTCAGGCTGTATCGCCATGGATGAGTTCAGTGGTTCTAAGATGTATAACTTGTTGTGACACTCTTTATTCTGGGGATTCTAGATTTTGGAGATTTACATATTCTCTGTTTAGTCTGTGTCTTTGAAGAGGTGATTGGAACCTCTGATCATTCCTCCTTTTCTTCGCTGTTTGCCCCTGTGTCATATTTTGTCTTTTGTGGTTGCCCATGTTTGTTAGTAATCTACGAACGTTGCGGATTGAAGCCCGGGTCTCAGGGAGCGGTATTAATGTGCGTTCATTAAGCTCTGTGGTTGGCCACCCCCCTCCCAAAGACCCCCTTTTGATCATTACTGACCACAAAAATTTGGCATATATTGGTGATGCTAAACGGCTGTCTTCTAGACAGGCTAGATGGTCTTTGTTCTTATCTTGCTTTAACTTTATTATAACTTACAGACCTGGTCCCAAAAACGTTAAAGCTGACGCCTTATCTGACATTGAATCAGTACAAGAACAAGAGACACCCCCTATTGTCCCATTCATTGTTTCTACTGTTCTTTCCTTATCATCCCCTCTGCTTGGTGCTATCATAGAGGCTCTGTCCCAGGCACCTTGCAATAAACCTCTAGATAAATTGTTTGTTCCATTGATGAAATAGAGAAGGTAATGAGGAGGGTGTTCCACAACAACGTGACTGCTGGGCATCCAGGCATTAATAAATTCATATCGGCTATCTTGAGATCATTTTGGTGGGATTAATTCAGTAAAGATGTCAAGGGATATGTGCAGGCCTGTTCAGTATGTGCAGTTTCTAAGGTTCCTCATAAACTTCCATGTGGATTATTACATCAACTTCCTGTACCTAGTGTTCCATTGTCCCATATGTCCATGGATTTCATCGTGGGACTCCCTAGTTCTAATGGCTATACCACCACTGACTGCTTTTCCAAGATGGCTCATTCTGTTCGGCTCAAACAATTGCCATCTTCACAAGACCTGGTTCTTATTTTTATACAAGAAATTGTCAGACTACATGGCACTCCTCAAAATATTGTGTCTGACAGAGATTCTCAGTTTGTGTCTTGGTTTTGGAGGGCTTTCAATGACAACATTGAATTGTCATTTTCTTCTTCTTACCTTGCCCAAACCAATGGCACGGCTGAGAGGGCTAACCAATCATTGGAATTGTATTTGCGTTGTTTTGTTAATGGCACACAAGATAACTGGTCCGAACTACTGCACTGGGCCGTGTTTGCCACGAACAATGCTACCCATGACTCTTCTTGACATAGTCCATTCTTTGTTAATAACGGTCGTCATCCTACTGTTCTACTGGCTGTTTTCTCTGACACAGCTATCCCTGCTCTGGATGATCACCTCACTTCTATTTATGAAAACTTGGACCAAAGTTCACTCTGCTCTTGAAACTGCGGCTGCTCGTTTCAAATTTCATGCTGATAAGCGGCGGGGTGCCAACCATGTTTATCAAGTGGGTGAGAGGGTGTGGTTATCATTGTGCAACGTCAAACTAAAAGTTCCTAGCATGAAGTTTGCCCCCTAGATTCCTTGGTCCATTTCATATCATTCAGAGAATTAATCCTGTTTCCTATTCTCTGGCACTTCCTGCCTCCTTACGTATTCCTAATACATGTCATATTTCCTTGCTCAAACCACTTATTTGCAATAGGTATACTGTCCCAAGTGTTCCCCCTCCTCCATTGGTTGTTTCTGGAGAGGAGGAGTATGATTCCAGGTTTTCTCGTGGTTCCCTACAGTATTTGGTTGATTGGAGAGGTTATTGGCCTGGCAAACGTTCTTGGGTTCCGGCTTCCGATATTCATGCTGGTCGCAAGATTTGCTATTTCCATGCCAAGTTTCCTCTCAAACCTGGTCTGGCCCGCCCTGTGGGCGGTCTTCAGGTAGGGGATAATGTCACATGTTCATCCTCACCTCGTGGTGTCTGTGATGGTAACTGCCTTCCTGGCACTAACGGAAGTGCCACTCAGTAACCCTGCGCCGGTGTATCTGACTTCGGTGGCACGTTGATGGATGACGGCCGCTTTGGATCCAAGCCATTTTATAGCCCATGGTATTGACGACATCATAGTGCATGTGACGTCATGCAAAGAATGAGCATGCACATTTTCGGGTCAAAGGCCGTTTACAGCCAATCGGATCTGAAGGAGGCTTATTTAAACTCATTTTTTCTTTTCCTCATTGCCCTGTGGTGGTTTCCCCTAGATGGTTATTTGAGAGTGCATTCCTCATCGTGTGTTTCTGGTTATTGACTTTGGCATCGTTTTGACTTCCCTGACTTCTGGTATCCTTGATTATTGGCTTTCCCTTATCGCTGTATCCCATTCTGTGTCCCTGACCTCAGCTAGTATATTGACTATTCTTTGGTGCGTTAAGTCTGGCCTTTCTAAGGTCCAGTTAGACGTTACTCTTAGTCCTAGGTGTGACACATTTCTGCGTGCTGTATCAACTAGAATCCTGACAATACATATATGACAACGCGAAGGACTCCAGGATAACACCTGCCTTTCTCTCCAATCAAGTGTAAGGTTTTTTTTCTGCCACCAAGGAAAACCAGGTACCAGAGAGCAGGATGGAGAAGAAATAAGTTGGAATGTTATCTTTTCTTTATGCAGTATGCTTACCATAGTTTGGTGACAAACAGTACCCCAAGAAAGGGTTACAAATAGAAGAAACCTGTGTGGAGTTTTTTTCTACTTCAGAAAGTTTAGTAGTGCCTAACTACATTGATTCAGGTAAATCAGGTAATTCAGTAATAGAAGGAAGAGGAACAAGTCTTACCAGAGCCCTTCTTTGGCTATCTAGGTTAAGGTGTTTTTGCCTAACCCTTATATCAATGTCTGCAGTGGTGTCTCCAGCATTCATATTTAGGGGGACCAGTGACAAAAGTAGGGGAGCCATTATAAAATGTGTGTGTGTGTGTGTGTGTATATATATATATATATATATATATATTTGTGTACGGGATTATGAAAGGGGCGTATACTTAAAGTGAGTGTAGTTTTGATAAGCAAGAGTCAGTTGAGGTGTGCCGAAACCGACGAGAGGTTAGGCCTGTAAAAAAAGAGGGCCAAAAAGTATGTAAACATGTTTATTTATTACCACAATAACAACATTATTTAGACATATTATAGAAGGTGAGTCTGATTTATTTCTCTGGGTTTGGAATGTACCGGTTGAATGCAGAAGATTTCCAGCGACTCATTTTCTTTATGATATGTGTTTGAACCTGACTACTTGAGACAGCAGTGGCGGCCCAAATACAGAATGAGTGTCCTGAGAAGGAATTCGGATTGAGGCAGAGTCTGAGTAATAAAGAACGTATATATATATAGCATGAATTGTTTAGTAGTAAGTGGCTTTCCTTGTAGGGATAACAGAGGCAGTTCGGGATTTCTAATATGCTGATTTTTTAACAAGTTATCTAGTACTTGAACTGGGCACCATTTGGAACTGGTAGGGAAATACTAAATTTCTACTGGGAGGCCTGCTTGGTTTGTTTTTGTGCGGATGATCGATAGAACGTAATGATCATTTACTTTGGTTCTTAGAAACCCAAAAAAGGCCAAATAAGCTGCTGATTTAATTACCAGGTTAGTGGTACGTTCAAAAGGACTTTTGTCTAATAACTTGGAGATATCTTTAAAGATGTTGCTGTCTACCTTTTAGTATGGTTTTTATGGGGTATGTGGATAAGAAAGGAGTCTTGTTTGGATAAAGAGTTAGCATGAAATGTTGTATCCTCAACAAGTATAGTTTGATGGTATTGTCAGGGGCGTATTAGCCGCGAGGCAAACAAGGCATTTGCCTTGGGCGGCATTTTTCAGGGGGCGGCAAAAAACGCCGCCCCCCAAATGCCCAGGGCAAATGCCTTGTTAGCCTTGCGGCTAACAGACATCCCGAGCGGGCGGGCGGGTGGCGCTGGCAGGCGGGCGGCTGGCGAGGGAGCACTTCCTCTGAGCTGTCAGCTCAGCTCCCTCGCGCACCGCAAAGTGAGACTGGGAGCCGGAAGATGATGTCATATTCCGGCTCCCAGCCTCACTCTGCAGCCGGCGTGCGAGGGAGCTGAGCAGACAGCTCAGAGGAAGTGCTCCCTCGCCAGCCGCCCGCCTGCCAGCGCCGCCCGCCCTGCAGCCACTGGACCACCAGGGAGAGAGACCCCCCCCCCCCAGCACTCCCAAAGGTAAGGAGGTTGGGGAGGGATTTAAATTAAAAAAAAAGTTAATGTGTGTTTGTGTCTGACTGTGTGTGTGACTGTGTGTGTGTTTGTCTGACTGTGTATGTGTCTGACTCTGTGTGTGTCTGACTGTGTTTGTGTATGTGTGTGTGTGTTTGTGTCTGACTGTGTTTGTGAGTGTGTCTGTGTATGTGTCTGTGTATGTGTCTGACTGTGTGTGTGTTTGTGTCTGACTCTGTGTGTATCTGACTGTGTTTGTGAGTGTGTGTGTGTTTGTGTCTGACTGTGTGTCTGACTGTGTGTGTGTTTGTCTGACTGTGTTTGTGTCTGTGTATGTGTCTGACTGTGTGTGTGTTTGTGTCTGACTCTGTGTGTGTCTGACTGTGTTTGTGAGTGTGTGTGTGTTTGTATCTGACTGTGTTTGTGAGTGTGTGTGTTTGTGTCTGACTCTGTGTGTGTGTTTGTCTGTTTGTGTATGTGTGTGTGTGTTTGTGTCTGACTGTGTTTGTGTATGTGTTTGTGTGTGTGTGTGTGTGTGTCTGACTGTGTGTTTGTGTCTGACTGTGTGTGTGTATTTAGAAGGTGGGGCGGGGGGAAGGGTTGGGTGGGGGTGGTGCAGGGGCAGGAGGGCGCCTGAGTTTTGTCCTGCCTAGGGCAGCACAAAACCAGGATACACCACTGGGTATTGTATAGTTAAAAGTTGTAAACGCAACCATGGTTTCTACAGAAAAATTATTTATTATGTTAAAGTCACGAACAAATTTTTTGTACATGTCAAATGCCCTATCGTATGCTTTTTTGGTGTTTACTGACAACCCTGCCTGTGCGAGAATTCTACTGGGAGCTAATAACTGGTTTAATGCATGATTAGGTCTTTGAATTGAGGAGGAGTTTTGGGTTGCTTGTTCGCTGTAGGGTGCAGTCTGAAAAATTCCTGTAAATTAAAACGTGACAAAGTGTCAGCTGCGTTATTGAAAATGCCTGGAACATGAATACAATAAATGTAAAACTGCAAGTTTGCTGCCAACCATGTAAGTTTCCTAACTAGATTCATAATTGACAGGGACTGAGAGTGGCCCTTGTTAATTATGTTACAAGCTGCCATGTTGTCAGAAAAACACCTAACTGCTTTACCCCTCCAATTTTTTCCCCAAATGTGTGCTGCTGCCACTATTGGGAAGATCTTGAATATTGCTGAGGTTTTGTCAAAACTTTCTAGGGTAGCTGTTTCGGGTGGCAAAGCTGTCATAGACCCACTCGTCCCCGAATATCGCAGCATACCCGGTGGTAGCTGCAGCATCTGTCCAGATAACCGGGGATTCGTCAGATATGGGGGAATGAAGAGTGATCTACCATTCCATGAAGATAAAAATAGACTCCACATTATTAGTTCAGCCCTTGCTGGATCATCTAGATTAATCATAGTGTCGTCGTCAGGGAGGCTGTGTAGAAGAGAAAGTAACCTAGAGATGAAAGCTTTGCCTTGAGGAATAATTCCCATGGCGAAGTTAAGAGAACCCAGAAGTGACTGTAATTCTTTCCTGGTGCAGGACCCGTGATTGGTGCAGGTGTGGATGTGAGTTAGGTTCCTGTCTACTTTGACTTGAGGAAGGCTAGCTTGCATAGTTATTGAAGTGAGTGTGATACCTCGGAAAGTTATTTCTGTACTGGGACCTTCTGTCTTATTTGGTGCTACCGGGACTCCTAATTCTTTAAATAGGGAGAGTGCATTTTCCAGACTGTGTGGTGTGTAGTGGTGAGGTTCAACGTAAAGAAAATCATTGAGGTAGTGGATTATTACGGGGCACCTGGATTTGTTGAGCAGTAGCCAATTCAAGGTTTCTGCGAATATGTCGAAAATTTTGGGGCTGCTTTTGGAGCCGAAGGTCAGCCTAGTCACAAAATAGTATTTCTCTTCCCACTTAACGCCATGTAGATGCCAGAGTGATTGCTTAATTGGTAGAAGTTTGAAAGCATTTGAGATATCCATTTTACTTAACCAGGCTGCCTTACCAAAACTGACAACTGTTTGTATGGCATCGTCTATTTTTGCATATTGTATTGAGAAGTCTTCTGAAGGTATAAGGGAATTCAAACTTGGGGAGGTGGAAGAGTGAGGTGCTGAGAAATCGATTATTAGCCTCTTTTTGTTATTACATTTGCCTGTGGCTATACCTAGAGGGTTTGTTCTCCAGGAAGTTAATAATGGTATGGTGAAGGGTCCTATCATGAAACCGTATTCTACTTCTTTGTTGAGCAGATCTTTTAGACTGGCTGGATCTGTTATCGCAGACTGTAGGTTAGGGCATTCTAGTATGCTGTATGAAAGCCTCTAGTGAAACCAGAGATGAGAAAGTCAACCAGTTGTGAAGAAGGATGTTCAGTCAAGTAATGTTGTAAATTAGGTATGTTTATTGGGGTCATTGCTTTCTTAGGGAACAGTTTGTTTGGACACATAGATTTTGCGTGTGCTCTAAAACAGATTGAGCAAATGTGGAGCAGTCTACAAGCTCTATAACTACACCCCCCCCCCCACATTGAAGTTATTGCAAACTTGTGCTTTGCCAAGAAACACTATAGGCCTCCCTAACTTGTCTTGCACTTCCCTCTGAGTTGTGTTATTAAGATAGTCTGGATTGGTGTTACTGGTAGAAGGACCATCTATATTACTGGGACAAAAATTTGCAGAATCAGAGGCTGAAGAACATATTGCACATGCTGGTGTTTTAAGCCCTGCGAAATGTCTACAGAATAATTCTGTGTCCAATTGACTCTAGTCAGTAGGAGTGTTGTACTGAGCCAGTGACGCGGCTGATCTGGCCGAAAATATCATCATACTCCGTAGTTCTGCCAAACTGTTTTGTATTGTACACTCAGAACTAGGGCCCGGTGTTTCCTCAGCGTTTTGGGTGTTTAGTAAACACAAAAGTTCAGCTTTCCTGGCTGTAGCTGGAAAGGGAATGTTTCTTCTATTCAGTTCTGCTGTGATTTTTGGAACAGTCCAGGATCTGTAGCTGGATGTCGTACTGGATTGTCTTGGCTGAGCGCTAGACCTGGATGGGGTGCTGGCAAGTGATAGCTCGTCGTCTCGTACTGAAGAGTTAGACATACTATGGCGTGAGAGGAAACGTTAAGGTTAGGGAATTTTTTTTTTTTTTTATGTGTGCTGGCTGTCTAGCTAGTGCCACTCTATGGCGAAGCAATTACACTAGTTTGGTGACTGGTGAGGCCCTGCTAGTTGCCAAGCAGCTTGAGAGGCTCTACCTATGATTTGGCACGAGGGGATTTCGTGGCCGCCGAATGTTGTGGCGGGGTGTTTGCCTCTTGGTGAGTAGTAAGCATAAGATAGAATGGGGGTGACAGGTGAAGCCCTCTCTATACCACATGCGAGGCGGCTAATTCTGATTTGACCCGAGGGACGTAGTACCTCTGAATTGAGGATGGGTGTTGGCCTCGCAGGACCTCTAACCTAAGGCGAAGAAGCCAGGAGGAGACTACCGGTATTGGGCTCCTAATACCCTGACAGCCAGCTACGTCTAAACTGTAAGAGACGATAAAATGCGAGACTGAACGTATTGCTTGAAATGCTAGTTATCCTTACTTGTACGTGAACTTGTTATGAGTACTTGAAATGACTTAAGGCGCTATTTGTCTGTATTAACCGGGCGGCTTTACTCAGGCTGATGCACCCAATTTGCGGAGAATGGACACAGGAGGAGGGGGAGAGACAGAGAAGAGAAACAACAAAAATAGATAGTGGTTTGATTAGTTTTTTTTTTTTAATTTATGTATAAAGTTTGTGACTAATTGTGCCTATTAATACGATTTGGTAACTTGGCTTTAGTTCTGAATACTTATAACCTGCTGTTTAACTATGTTTATTAGTTTAGAGGAGTGAAGAAAGAAAGGAAGAAGGGGAGAAAATCTTAAATGAAAGGGATTATTACTAACCGAACCGTACTTGTGTAACTCAGCGTAATATGAAAGCAAAGTATTCCACCAGTTTTTATCCCTAGAAATGAAAGGAGAATAATTTCACCAGGTAAACCCCATGCCTTAATATGTTCGCAACCACTTGAGAGCAGATATACAGGTTAAAAATGCAGAGAGAAAAAAAAAACATGTTTGAGCCACACTTCATATTAATACTGCATAAATTATTAGATTTGCCCTTTAAGAAAATATATAGTCTTTACCAATACATTTAAACAATTGAAATGGTTTGTTAAAAGAAACAAAGAATCTAAATGTTTTTATGTGATCTTCATGTTCTATAACTCAATATTTCCTTAGCTTGTAAAACAGGCGTACCATGGCTATATCAGAATTTCACATGTATTGTAAATGAATGCAATGTGCTTGTAACTTGAGGAGTGGTATATGTCAACTGTAGTTATTTAATATGAAAAAGATTTAGTCAAAGATAGTACAGTTTATTTAAACGAATGACCCATACGAATAGAGCTGGTATTAGAATTAGATTGCCGAAATGGATTTAACCGAACGTTTCCCGCCTATTGAAGTTGATTTTTTACAAACGTTATCTTAGCCGGATGGTAATTGCACGAAAGGAGGTTTAGACGAATGAGCCTATGTTCGTATTGAGGACTTACAGTTGAGTAGAAACTGTCAACTGGGTACCATTCGTGTACAATACTCACAAATCTTCGCGTGGAAGTTCCTGACCGTCGTTTAGGCGCGTTGCGGCAAAATGACGTCAGAGGTCTGCGTGAACCGGAAGCGAAGGCAAATTACCGGAATCGACGAAGACAGGTAAGCAAGGGGTTTACTGGGTTATATAGGCCTTAAATCCCTCATACGCCTTCTATATATGAACCTTTCACATGGAATAAAAAAATTTATTGGAAAAAAAATATTTCTTGTTTTCATTCTCTTCTTTAGCACCCACATTATTGCATAAATTGGACTTGCTCCTGCACCCATACTGCTCAGACAGGACTTGCACCTGCACACTTCACCATTATTATTTCTGAATAGGAAAATTGTATTTTAAACAGAATTGAAAAATACACTGTTCATATCCTGTAAACACATAAAAAGGACATAGGGCTTTATATTTGCTCCTCATGCATAACCTGCCTGCTGTTCGGGGACAGAGAGGCACCGCCACACCGGCAAGCTGTTTGGGGACATAGATAGCACTGGCAAAGTCTCTCAGTCTCATTTGCATTCCCCACATCAATTATCGTAGTGTGGTCTTCATGGGGGGAACATAGTAATCTGAATAAATGACTTGAAGTGTTTAAAAATGGATGATGATGATGATGATGATGATGGACATTTTCAAAACCTAAATCTCATCTCCACTGTTTTGTTTTTTAATAATGCTCATCATCCATTTTTTAACTCTCCAATTCATTCAGTCACACTAGCATTATTCACCCCAGCCATTTCAGTCCACCCTCACTTCAACAGTTGATGTGGGTGGGGGACAATGTTAATGTGACTGAATGACTTGGAGAGTTAAAAATGGATGTCATTATTATAAAAACCTGTCATTGAACCTGTCAGTTTTAGCCTGTCATTATTCATTAACCCAGATATTTCTGGTTTGGAACTGTTCACACCAATAAAGAAAATGGCTACTATTCCATTATCCCAACAAAGTAAATGGCTGCTGCACAAGCTGCAATAGACTGCCATGACAATGTAAAATTCATTATATGCAGTCTACCATGACAATATAAAACTCATCTCTTCATGGATGAATTAATAATATGAAGAGATGCGTTTTATATTGTCATAGCAGGCTGCATGTTATGAATTTTACATTGTCATGTCATAGCATTCTAATGCAACTTTGCAACATACATTGTGCACAGTAGCCATTTTCTTTATTGACGTGAACAGTTTCAAATCAGAAATACCTGGGTTATGAAATAATTAATAATAAAAGCCCCTGGACTTTTTGCCTCCAAGCAACACCCCAGTAAGAGCTAGAAATCTTTAAAGTAAACAACTACACTGTAAAAATTAAACATCTTTTTCATTGAGACTATGTGTGTCACGGCAAGGATGTGGCAAGAGCAGCAAAAGACAAAGTGTTTTAACTCCTAAACTGCAGGGGCATGATTTACACACCAAAACATCTTCAGTGAACTTAAAGGACAATGAAATGGTCTGGGTGCCAGGTCCCCCTGGTTTTAAAACTGCAGCTGAAAACATAGCAGTTTTCACAAACTGCTATGTTTAAACTGCAGGGTTAATCCAGCCTCTAGTGGCTGTCTCCCTGACAGCCACTAGAGGCAGCTTCTGCTATTTACAGTAAATCGTATTTATTTGACACTGGATGACCTCACGGAGTCCAGCATCAAATAAGATCCACATAGAAAATCATTCGGCTACACTCGGAATCTGATGTCGGCAGGGGAGAAGAGGTCACCAGCACCGAGGGAGCTTGGCGCTGGATTAAGTTAAGTGACTGAAGGGGTTTTAGCCCCTTCAGTTCCAAGAGAGGGGGCTCCAAGGGAGGGGTGTCCAAGAGCCTATAGTGCCAGGTAAATGGGTTTGTTTTAAACGTGTGCCCTGACCTCCCTATGACCTGTATAAAAGTTGGGGAATCCATAACCAACACAAACTAAAACTAAAATGACTTGTTTCATGTTGTTATACGCACAATAGGTAGTCCTGGGTACATACATATTATTTACTCAAAAGTTTCAATTAAAGTTCACGTTACTTACAGTAGTAATGCCGCTGTCTGAAGTGTCTGCTCCGCTTGCTCAGTCCCTTAGCAAACTGCAATCTCAGGTTGGTAAGGTTTCACACCTTATGTGTGGCTGCACTGTAAACTGTCTACAGTCTCCGGTAAATAAGGCTCCTCTCTGCCTGCTTTCTCTGCTCCACCTTACTTGCTCAGCTCCCCCTTACTTGCTCTGCTCTCTGCTCTGTCTTACTTGCTCAGCCCCCCCCTTACATGCTCACTCCCCTTATTTGCTCAGCCCCCCCTTACTTGCTCACCCCATCATTATTTGCTCAGCCCCCTTTACTTGCTCATCCCCCCTTATTTGCTCAACCTCCCCTTACTTGCTCTGCTCTCTGCCTTACTTGCTCAGCCCCCCTTATATGCTCTCCCCCCTTACTTGCTCAGCCCTCCCTTAGTTACTCAGCCCCCCTCATACACTCAGTTGCTCACCACCTCTTATTTGCTCAGCCCTCCCTTACTTGCTCACCCCCTTATATACTCAGTTGCTCACCCTACCTTACTTGCTCAGCCCCCCCTATAAGTTCAGGTCCCCCCTTACTTGCTATGCTCTTTTCTACTCTTGCTCTTCTCCTCAGTGCTCTTGCTTTGCTCTTCAGTGATCACTCTGCTACACTTTGCTTGCTCTGACTGTCAGTGCAGTGTCTTCTTCTCAATCTTGCTTTGCTCTCTGCTCTCTGCTGCTTACGCTCTGCTGCAGCTTCTTAGGTGTGGCCCCACGCCGCGCACCGCAATCCCGCTCCGCTCCCTCCCTCGCTCACTCTCCGTCTCTATGGTCTCCTGAGGTCTGCACCACACGGTGGTTCCTGTGAGCGAACAGCTGAGCTGCTGGAATTCCGGAAACTAAAATAATCAGGGAAGTTCTGACAAAGAGGTGAGACTCCCACCTCGCAGCTCGCTCGCAGCTTACAGAAGTTCCCTGATTATAAAAACAGCAGCGCTGGCTAGCTCAGCCTGGCCATTCCATATAACTTTGATTTAAATTGGGGGGCACAGCCTGACCTAGGGGGGGCCATGGCCCCCTCTGGCACACCCCCCAGAGATGCCACTGAATGTCTGACATGAATTGTATTATATCCTCAAGGGTTTCAGGAATATCCTTAGCAGCCACTTCCTCTTGTAAGGGCCACGGAGAAAGCAGAGGTCAGGGCACTATTATTCTAGGTTACTTCATAAGCTAGAGTACAAAATTTGGTGGCGTATTCTCCCACTGATCTGGAAGCCTGTTTTATTTTGAATAAAGCCCTTGTGGCAATTCTCTTTCTACCTGGAGGATTAAATACTTTCTTGAAAGCCCTAAGAAACTCTTCGTAATTGGTCATGGTCATCATTGTTTTCCAACAGGGGGTTCATCCATGCGATTGCCATTTAATAGGTCCATAATTAATGTTATTTTTGACCTAACATTAGGGAATGAATTGGGAGCCATCTCAAAATGTACTACCACTTGATTAAAAAAACTCTATATAAAGAGGGATCCCCAGAATAATGAGGAGGTGAGGTTAAACAGACAGAAGTAGCTATGTGAGACATGGATGGTAAAGATACTGCACCCTGCATGCCACTCTCACTCGCTTCCTGCTGGAGACAAGCTGTTCCTGTTAGGATAGTTTGCACAGCTTGTGCAAACTGAGCCATTCTATAGAACCACCAGAGAAATTACCACCAGAATACGTGAACACACGCACAACATCACTAGAAGATATTTAAAACACTTAGTATCGGCACATTTTGCAGAAATGCATGGCTCTGATGCCAGTCTCCTAGAATTTGAAGCCATCTGCCATGTGACAGATGGTAAAAGAGAAATGGAGTGGATCTTCCTATTAAACATGCTACAACTGTAAGGTCTAAATGTAGAATTTGAACTTTGTCATTTTTTGGACCATTAAGTACGCTGTAGTGAAAAACGAGATCTGTCTATAATCTTGAATGGATTTTTTTTTTTTAACTTTTTTCTTTCTCTCTCCTTTCTCCCACCCTATTCTACACTACAAAAACAATTATTTGCACATACTAGTGTTGATAGTTATGACATGAATATATGATATACTACTGGAATATAATTTTTGAATTAAAGTATAAAAACAAAGGAAAAGGGAAGGGGAGAGGTGAAGGGACAAGGGGAAAGTAAAAGAAGCAAGAAAATGAATCAGAACCAAATTTGACAGAGATAAATTGAATAATAACCAACAAAAACAAAAGTATGAAATTTGATCAAAAGGAGTAGGAAAACCAAACATGTATCCTTTTAATTCCCATAGACACTTGTAGGAGAGAAGAAATAAGGAAAAATAAAATAAAATATATCAGATGGCTGACACAGGAATAGAGCTACTTCTGGGCGCATGGTATGTAAAGCCTTTTTTTTTTTCTTTTCTGACAAAATCAAATTCACACTGACTAGAGAAGGTAATTGATTTAAAACAGTGAAAAGGTGAACTGCATAACACAAGCATATTAGTAATTAAATTCCAACCAATTAAAACTAAACTGAGCAACATGTGATTAGCAGTAACATTTATAAAGACACTTGCATTCTGTTACTGTATATCATTGACAAAGCCTAGTGAAGGCGAAACGCGTTTGAAACAAGGTTGCTACTGGAAAAGACATTCTCACTACCATGCTTTACTCACCAAAAGTAGCAGACAACAATGCTACTAGCTTCCATCCTCAGCATATCAAGGACTCACTACCTATCTCACAATTCCTTCGGGTTATGAAATATAACAGTAATCCAGCTAATTGTGATCAGCAGCTCCAGGAAGTTTGGGATCGCTTCCTGGCAAGGGGCTTTCATCCGCGAATTCTGGAAAAAGCTAAGATGAATGCTTGGAAGAAATATAATCAAAGCAACAATATAAGCCCTACTAAGAAGAATAATATCTTCCTTCCCATCACATTCAATACTGCAACTCCTTTTCTTAAAAAATGTATCCATAAACATTGGAATATGTTCCAGGTAGACCAAAATCTTTCTGATAAATTTAAAATCAATCCCATTATCAGCTATAGAAGGAATCGGAACCTGAGAGACTTATTGGTAAAGAACGATCCTCGATTATGCTATGCCAGGATACCTAAAATCCAAAAAAAAGGGCTGCTACAAATGTAGCGGCTGTGTTACGTGCAGCCATATGCTTACTGGAACCACTTTTGTCCATCCACATAGTGGGAAGCGCATCCCTATCAATCATTATATTTCATGTATGACCACACATGTGGTATACATGATTACTTGTCCATGCGGCCTGGCCTATGTTGGGAAGACCGACATGACCTTAAGAGATCGGATTAGGGGACGTCGCTCGGGAATCACTACAGCCTTCAGAGACCAAAAAACAGATAAACCGGTGGCTAAGCATTTTTTATCAGCACAACATCATCTGCCTACTCTCAGGTTCATAGCTATTGACCATGTTCCGGCACCACCAAGAGGAGGTGATAGATCCAAGCTACTACTCCAACGTGAAGCCTACTGGATTCATCACTTAAATACCGTGACCCCGAAAGGACTTAATGAACATCTAGTTCTTTCGATGTTTCTTTAATATATATTCTACATTGATTCTCTTCTAAGTGTCCACATAGAATTTAGGATAACAGCATAATATGAATTTTTTTCATTAGAATCTATATCAAGTAGATATAGTAGTGATACTGTTGTAACAACATTTTTTTATTTTTTTGTATATATATTTTTTTGTATTTTTTTGCATTTTTTGGATCAAAGATTGACCATTGAGAGTAAGCTTAGGTAGTATGTGGTCATTGCTGTATGTTATGATAAATACAGAGATAGGTGTGGAGTATACAGGGAGTGCAGAATTATTAGGCAAGTTGTATTTTTGAGGATTAATTTTATTATTGAACAACAACCATGTTCTCAATGAACCCAAAAAACTCATTAATATCAAAGCTGAATATATTTGGAAGTAGTTTTTAGTTTGTTTTTAGTTATAGCTATGTTAGGGGGATATCTGTGTGTGCAGGTGACTATTACTGTGCATAATTATTAGGCAACTTAACAAAAAACAAATATATACCCATTTCAATTATTTATTATTACCAGTGAAACCAATATAACATCTCAACATTCACAAATATACATTTCTGACATTCAAAAACAAAACAAAAACAAATCAGTGACCAATATAGCCACCTTTCTTTGCAAGGACACTCAAAAGCCTGCCATCCATGGATTCTGTCAGTGTTTTGATCTGTTCACCATCAACATTGCGTGCAGCAGCAACCACAGCCTCCCAGACACTGTTCAGAGAGGTGTACTGTTTTCCTCCTTGTAAATCTCACATTTGATGATGGACCACAGGTTCTCAATGGGGTTCAGATCAGGTGAACAAGGAGGCCATGTCATTAGATTTTCTTCTTTTATACCCTTTCTTGCCAGCCACGCTGTGGAGTACTTTGACGCGTGTGATGGAGCATTGTCCTGCATGAAAATCATGTTTTTCTTGAAGGATGCAGACTTCTTCCTGTACCACTGCTTGAAGAAGGTGTCTTCCAGGAACTGGCAGTAGGACTGGGAGTTGAGCTTGACTCCATCCTCAACCCTAAAAGGCCCCACAAGCTCATCTTTGATGATACCAGCCCAAACCAGTACTCCACCTCCACCTTGCTGGCGCCTGAGTCGGACTGGAGCTCTCTGCCCTTTACCAATCCAGCCACGGGCCCATCCATCTGGCCCATCAAGACTCACTCTCATTTCATCAGTCCATAAAACCTTAGAAAAATCAGTCTTGAGATATTTCTTGGCCCAGTCTTGACGTTTCAGCTTGTGTGTCTTGTTCAGTGGTGGTCGTCTTTCAGCCTTTCTTACCTTGGCCATGTCTCTGAGTATTGCACACCTTGTGCTTTTGGGCACTCCAGTGATGTTGCAGCTCTGAAATATGGCCAAACTGGTGGCAAGTGGCATCGTGGCAGCTGCACGCTTGACTTTTCTCAGTTCATGGGCAGTTATTTTGCGCCTTGGTTTTTCCACACGCTTCTTGCGACCCTGTTGACTATTTTGAATGAAACACTTGATTGTTCGATGATCACGCTTCAGAAGCTTTGCAATTTTAAGAGTGCTGCATCCCTCTGCAAGATATCTCACTATTTTTGACTTTTCTGAGCCTGTCAAGTCCTTCTTTTGACCCATTTTGCCAAAGGAAAGGAAGTTGCCTAATAATTATGCACACCTGATATAGGGTGTTGATGTCATTAGACCACACCCCTTCTCATTACAGAGATGCACATCACCTAATATGCTTAATTGGTAGTAGGCTTTCGAGCCTATACAGCTTGGAGTAAGACAACATGCATAAAGAGGATGATGTGGTCAAAATACTCATTTGCCTAATAATTCTGCACTCCCTGTAGCTGTTAAGTATACATTTAGGACATAGTGTCCTTCTTCTACACTCAGTTAGAGTGATTAGTATGGTTAATGCTTTTTCTTGGATTTAAGAAGATTAGAATACACGTACATAAACAATAGATATATTATTTATTTATTATTCGCTAAATAACAGCATATTAAAAAGAATTGTGGATGCATTTTTTTGGATATATAGTATATGTGTATAATGGATTTTATTACTTCCCCAACAGGGATTGATCTGTCCTGCAGTTTTTATGCATTGTTTTTTCACAGACTTTCACATTTATATATTTTTTTGCACTATGCACTTCTTTTCCACTGATAGATCATCCGTAGATTGGGGTCTTTAGTTGATTATTTTCCTCCATATGTAGTGCTTGTTTTTATATCTCCGATCTCTGTTTAGAGAAGGGAGTTCTGACACTGTTAGACTGGTTGCATAGCAACCTCGTCACATGCACTTTTGTCACATGACAACCCCCACGTGGTTTGAGCACTTCCGGGTATCACGGCGGTGCCGGTCACCCGATCTCTTGTTTGCAGTATAGCCACTATCTGTTAGGTTGCTTAGCAACCTAGTCACATGCTATGCACCGTTCACGTGGTCTCCTCACTTCCGGGTCCTGTAGCTGATCGGGGTCCCGATTATCTGATTGGTAAGCGTTATTTCATCTGTATGTATATATTGTTCACTATAACTACACTTCACTGTGATCTTGATAAAGACCCCAGCAGGGTCGAAACATTGATTTTCTTTGCACAGAATTTGTACCATGTTTTTGATACAGTAAATACATTTTTTTCACTATACTGAAGTCCTGGTGTGCTCCCCTTATTGAGATATATATATATATATATATATATATATATATATATATATATATATATATGTGTATATATATATATATGTATATATTGCAGTTTTTTGGCAGTTTATTTTTTACCATTTTAAATGTTTTTTTTTTTTATTAAATGACATTAACAGAAATGGCAAACATTGCTATAAAGAATAGCCTTTTATATATACATGGATCAATAAATTATTTTTTATTGGTTGGTTGTTAGCTTTGTACAAAAAGTTCTATATTTTTTGTAGTTGGTTGTGGTACACAGTTCAGTTGTTCACATTTATTGAAAGAAGGTATCCCTATTTTAAGGAATTCGCAGTCCCGTTTTTTTCTGTATATTTTTCCACATATTTAGGTCAGATGTATTTTCCTAATAGGACTAGCTGCCTCCCTCATAGTTCAATCCCTTTCCTTCTCCCCTGTTTTTTTTTACTTCACTTTTTCTTTTGCCCTCCATGACGTAATGGCAAGGTCAACCACTCTAACACGCAAACTAATGAGCTCTTTATCAATACACAAATAAAGGCGTATTACCAGGCCTTAGAGTGGCCGGACTTAAGATATATATGAGTACGGCGAGAAGAATAGAATAGTCAGAAAAACCAAGGTCAGGATTGGAGACGGAAGGATACATAAAACAAAGCCAAGGGACAAGGATACCAGAAAAGTGGATAAACAAGAAACAAAGCCAAAATCAATGATGATCTTTATGCTCTTTGATTTTAAACATGTTAACATGCTAGACTAACAAGCTAAGTTTTGTTCAATGTATAGAGGTTGTTGGTTGTTTACAGGTTTGGACGTTCCTCCTCCTACCAACCCCAAGTGCTAATCTGCCTAGTAATAGCAGTAAAAGTCCAAACTAATCACCCTCCTTTTTACTACCTTCTCTATACATTAAGACGAGGTATAACTATCTGATTGGATAAAGAATTTTAAAGAAGCACACCCTGTTAAAAAACACCATATATTTGGGATATGCAATAAAAATGTTTAGAGGTGTCACTTTGAACAATTTGTGTCTGTGTCAGTTCATGGTGGCTTCCCCAGCACTGGAAAGAGATTGCAGGTCAAACCAGAGATTGCTAAATTACACAGAAAGACATGTCAAAGAAGTGGTCAGTTATTTAAAGAGATCTTCATTTTGTTCTAACAGTCAGATACCAGAAAAGTCAAGGCTAAAGAAACGCACTATCGGGCTAAAAGACTACAACAGGGAAAATAAGTGATGTCAAAGGGAGGTATAAAATGTATGAGCTGAAAGGCTAGGGAACCAATTAGGGTAATATGTAAGCAGTTATAAATGGAATGCTTAGCCCAGAAGTGAAATTAGTAACTTTCCCTTTAAGGTGCCAAAGATAAAAAAAAAAAAAGGTGCATGCCCCCTGACTGTTCGTTGTGTGTGAACGTTGGGACACCATGGGAGAGGAGATCTGTCATCTGCATGGATGGCAGGACCGAGGAGGCACAGACTGAGAGAAAGGTATGATTACAAACAACAGTGTTAGAGAAGAGGGTTAATTATCCCAGACTTAGGTTAATACATTGAGAATATATAATTAGAAGTGAATTATATTTATATATATATATATATACACAAGTATAGTGGCACTCACCCTTTCAATGAATCAGTATATGTATATATATTAATTAATAGATAGTATCTATCAATATGTTTTTTCATTATCCAAACACTATGCATGAAGTATTAATGCTAAACTTATATAATTAACATATATACCTATATTCTAACAATGTAGACACACTTTAACTTAAAATCCACACACAGATGAAATAAAATAAAATAATGTTTCACTCTCATACAACATATATCCTTCTTTATAAGCAATTACTCATAATCATGAAATGTCTACACTTAGTATAGATATTTCTACAAGAAGTTATTCATGTAAGAGTTGAGTAAAAATATATATCTGGGTTGGTGCCTCTCTGTCTAATAAAAGTCTACCAAGAAGCTTTGAACAAAGTAAGGGTCTAAAATTAAATAGTGAGTAATGTTTTAGCTTTAATTAACAAGGGGATACAGTGCTATAATTTTTTTAAAGAAAATATTATTTTTAATATTTGTATTGCCCCATGCATAATCTCACATGACAAAGCCCTTGATAAACTGGAGGATGGTCTAACAGTTTTAAAAATATCCCTCACCTTGAAGGTGATTTTGGTATTACAGTAAATCTTTGGGTATTTATTTGGGGGGTAACTATAGTATTTCTATTATGGACTTGGGTTGTATTTTTTCTGTGTCTATTTCTAACCAATATGGTCTGTTAATATTCAAATTAAAAAACAGTAAATAGTGAGTTGGCGCTTCACAGTTATAGTACGTTTATGTGATCTTAATAAATCAGTGGGTAGTGTAGCTGATATTGTGGTGCTTCTCAGTAACACCCGATACAAAAATCCAAATATATACAATATACCAGTATGTACACAAAACCCAGTGCAAAAAATAAGTGGAACAATACCACCATAAATACAGCAGGATAATACGTAAAACATAAAACACAACGTAGTGTGAACTGCATAAAAATTAAAACAATAGTAGAACATAGGACTACCACTCACATTTCCCAGAGCCGTACGAGGCTCTGTATAGCAGGCCCAGGGGTGTCAGTACTGGCTAAACTATCCAGATATTAATGATAGACTTACCTATTTCAAATCGATCATTACAGTAAAGTTGCAAGTTTTACCCTATTTGTTTTATTCTTCCATATATAGTTCTTTATAGTTAAATTCATTTTGTTGAAGAAAGTTACTGGTATAGATCAAGGGATTGTTCTAAAAAAAGATTTTGGTAGAATTGTCATCTTAATAGATGCCGATCTACCTAACCATGAGAGTTCAAGTTCACATCATCTTTCCAACTCTTTCTGTAAGTCAGGCCAAGTTTTTACTAAGTTTCTGAATGCATTTTGGTTAAATCTCTTCATACATTTAAACCAAAGTATTTAATAATGGATTCTCTCCATCTGAGAGAGTTCTTCCTTAAGTTTTTCCAGATCAAACCATGGATGATAAAACGAAAAGGCTTGTGTTTTGTGAGAACCAATTTTAGAATAAGATGCATTACTAAATTCGTTTATAATGGAATCAAGCAATTTAATAGATTTGTTTGGGTTTTTAATAGAAAATATGTCATCTGCAAACAAACCTATTTTTGTTGTTTGGTTGTATCACCAATAGATTTACCTTCAGTTTCAGGTGTTTGTCTTATCAAATTAATCAAAGGTCCCATTGCCAGAATAAATAATGATGGAGATAATGGGCAAACTTGTTTAGCCCCATTTTTAAATAAAAAAAAAATGTTAGAGTAGAAACCAGAAGCTGAGACTTTTGTAGATGGGTGAGAGTATAAAGCAAATAATGCCTTAATAAACATTGGTGGAATATTACAATTTTCATAACTTCTCCCAAATATCCAGTGTATCCTTTTGAACGCCTTCTCAGCATCCAAGGAAAGGAGCAGAGTTATTTTATACTAGTTCCTGTTGATATTTTATCCCAGAAAGCACTATCAGTTGTTTCTTTTTTTCTTTTTCTCCCCTTTCGGAGTGCTGGATACATCACCTGAAGGAAGAAACCCACTATATCCCATACCGCTGTACACCCTTCATGCCAGAGCTGGTCATAGCTCTCGCAAATGTGAGTTTAATATTATCTATTATATACTAGTTACCCACTGGACCAGACATATTGCACTATTGGTTGCCTCTCTCCTCTGTCTTTCATATTAATGGAATTACTGTACAGCCACGTGAGAACACAATAAGCACTTTAGACCAAAGCGAGGTCGTCATATCTGGACTATTCCTATCTTCTTACGTTGTGGAAATTTGAACATTGTTCTACCCTTTTGCCGTTTTATCCTTTATTCTAGACACTGTCTCACCACCATTATCAGTCTCGGATTTTTTTAAATGTTTGTATTGATCAGGTAGTTTCAATCCCTGCCTCATTTTAGATAGCAATTTTTCTTTAATGTGAAAAAAGTGCATTCTCAGAATAGTGAAGCCCGAATTAAGCGTAGGGAGTCTGTGACATCAATTTATGATTTGTAAGTTGGTCAAATTTTGTCAAATATATCGAATTACTCCTTTAGCAAAATCCATTAGCTCATTCATGGATTTTGTTAATTCACAGGTAATTTCTTCTGCTGCTGTAATTAAGATATTTTTGCAACAGTGATTTATAATTGGTTTTCAAGTATATTCACTTTCTCCTATAATGCATTGTGCACTTCTTCATGAATGGCTAATGATGTGTCTATGTGGTCAGTGTGAGCTTTTTGTATCTATGATTTCTATTGAGCTCACTCCTTATGCAGCCATCTTGCTTGATGGCTAAGCCATGCCCCCTTTCTTTTTCTAAGGGCATTTTTGCATTGATAAAGGGACAGGTGTCCAGAAACATTTGTGACCTTATTGCACTTTGTCTTAACAAATATAAATAGCAGTAGGTGCATTAGATATCAAAGGGGTAAATTATGGTTAAACCTAATTCAACCAAAAGGTTTTGTTTTGGTTCAGATTATGGACAATTGCCTCCATCCTTAAGGGGTAAAAATTTGCATTTAGTACATGTCAGTAACTTGCTGTAGTGCAAATGCAAATAAAATGTTTATTTTAAACAGCACACATTTTTTATATATTTTTAATAATGTCCTGGATGTTTTTGTTTTTTGAGAAACAAAATATTCAAGATGGCAATTAAATAATAAGCATGGTAAAAGTTCTTGATCCAAGTAAAAATCTGATTGCTATTTTTCTTCTTATTTGCCTTCTTGTTGATCAACAGCATAAACTATTTATTTAAAGATTGAATTAATGTGATTTTTTTGGGATATTTTTCCACCTAGATTAACTATAGACTATATATACTATTACAACTATACCTCTATTGGGCCATTGAGGTAAGAGTAATTTTTATTTTTTTATTTTTTATTCCCTCTAATAAATGATCATGGCTTACAGGTACCCTGAGCAAACTATGATTTCAATGTGTATTCAATATCTTCATAATCCTTCATTAAAATTACAATCATCATGTTTCACATGGCAGGCTTTCATATGATATATATAACAACAATTATTTTGTGTTTATGAATAGGTTAGTCTTCCAACCATTTCCTATCTTTACCATTTACTCTTCAAACTGTCGTGAAGAGTCCTTCTTCTCCTAGACAGGCACAGTAAAATATTCCTCAGCTGTACATCAAATTATAATTAACAAATGTGATTAGATTACATCCTACATGAGTAGAATACAACTGAAATGAAAGGGTCAGGTTAAGCATTGATATAAATATAGGAACCTGCAGGGAATGTGTTCAGCTACAAATTAAGAATGTTTGTGATGCAAAACTACTGCAGTTATTCACTAAAGTGTAAATTGACAGTTAAAAGTATCCTATTTGGGGGGGCGGGGCCGGACCGCCGAGCTGGACGGTCGCAGGCAAGAGAAGCTCCTGCTACACAGCACCAAATACGACCAAAAACCGTATATCGCCAGAAAAACTGACCGATAGCAACAGTTCCCAAAGCAGAAGGTCTGCTGGAACCGGGGAGAAGCTGGCTTATCAAGCTGCAGTCCCCTGGAGGAGAAAACTCTGTTGCCTTAACTGAGGCCTTCTCCGGCGGTGAGTGGGGCAGACGGCCGCTGCCCCACTATCCTGCAATACAGCACCCAGCCAAGAGCGCGAACCCGAGAGGACCTGGCCCTGTTTCCCCCCCTATGGACCGGGGGGGTGATTCCGGTCCTCACACTAATGCCCTGATCGAGAAACCGTGGAGTCCAGCCGCTACGTCCAAAATGGCGGACGCCATGTGCGCAAGAGACAGAGACACCACCCTCCCCATACCAGCGGTTGACACAACATCTTCTGCCTCCAGACACTGCCATGCAGGGAAGCGGGCCACCTATTACCCTCCCCAGCAACCGTCCAAACCAGCGACGATAGCGGCAGCACAGGTGGGACGGAAATACCCCGTGAATCGACCATTGCCGAGAGCAGAGACCGAGCTGATCACCAAGTGTAGTTCCCCTGCTCGAGGACGGACCTCCTACTCACCACCTGTCCAACCTGCAACAAAATGGGCCATGAAAACAGATGACCAGACGCAGGCAACACCAAGTCTCCCACCACAGCGGTCCACAGCCCTGAGAGGACCAAGAGGGATGGACACACCAGAACGCAGCTGCAGCCCCATAGAAACCAACAAGAAACCTACAAGGCAGCATGGCTGGACTGTGTTCTGACACCTGCTCTGGTAGGCACTCGCCCTCTGCTACATGGAACGAGCAGAGCAGGTGCCGGTTAGTGGTGGGATCCCCCCTGCTGGAGCGGTCTCAGGACCACCATGATGACGGCTCCCCCAGATTAGGGTGACAATATCAATAAAGTGACTAATCTAGCTTGACTGCCACGCATGCTCAAAATGTAGTAGCCTGACTGTAAAGCTATCATTGTATGCAAGCATAACCTGTAACAACTACAGACTAGCATAAACACTGACCAAGCCTTACTATAGCATAAACCCATTCTTCTCAACTGAACTTAAGCTGAATATAACATAACATAAAATTGTGCCGTTCAATCTCTTGTCCCGCATGCTTAGCGGGGAAAATTCTTGAGGACTGCTTTTGGGGCACCTCATGACTGCTTGTAATATATACGTGCACTGCAAAAAAAAAAAAGTATCCTATTTGGAAACATTTTCAAACTCAGCTATGTTTTTATTTTGGCTAGTTTGTCCTTACATTTGAAATTCACTTTAATATCCTGGCAGCTACTCTTTATCTTTTTGTACTGTGATACACATCCCTTCCCACACAATAAAACAGCCAGGTATACTATACAATCATTGTAAAAATGAACATAAACATCAGCAATAGAACAGACAGTGTTAACCTGCAATAAAACTCATAGAAGTAAGGGTAGCCAAATTAATAATGTACCTACCATGTTTGATGAGATACATTTTAACATGTTCCTTTTTAAAGATATTTCTAACATCCAGTGTTTTCGAATATTTCAGTTATCTTTCACTAGCAGCACATGTTTTAATTAAAATATCGCTAATTGGAATGAATTATAAACGTACAGAGAAGACATTTGGAAAAATTATACCAGTAGACTTTTAACATTTTTATACAGAGTACAATACAAAGGACAGATTACATCTATGTATGCTACAAGAAATGTATTCTATGAGGTCAATAAAGCTCTGTTGAAATTTCTTTGACTGACAAGTTCTGTGCAATGTATGTGGGTCACATTGATTCATGAGGGGTCAATTAAAGAATTAGTCAATATGATCTTATCATAGTTAATACAGATAAGTAATGGCACAGTCTAGAATGGCTCAATAATTTGGATGCTGTTCATATAATTCCTTTATCTTCTGATGTCAGTTATGTGAACAAACCAGAACATAAATCCACATAACTCACATTTTACAACCAAATATTATAAATTAACAGTGTTATCTAAAAATAAACTTTACAAAAGCTAAGATACTATATTTTTCTTTACTGATAAGCATCTATTATAAATACAAAAGAATGTAATACCTTGTATTGTCAAAGTATAATACACCTAAGCATGTGCAAGTATTGTTGAACTGTCAAACATGCATAATTAAATAAAATTTCTTAAGTAAGTAGAAATGCAAAAAAATATATTTTTTCAATGTATCATTTGGTTGTGTTGAACTCTCATATTGGAAATGAAGCCAATAAATCACAGTTAGCAGAAACACCAACTAGAATAGATTCTAGTTTGGATCTTGTAATAATTAGTAATGTTGTCCTACTTTCAAACATTCAAATTAAAGCAGCACTGTCATGGCCGCATCTGTTTTTTTTTAAACCCCCCTCCTGACTAATATATCTAATAGCCCCCCTGGTTGCCCCTAAATGCCCCTAAGCCTCCCATATTACCTATATTTAATGTTTATTTTCTGCCTGGACCTAGGTCCTGGGCTCCACCATCTTTGTGTGGGTAGATGAAGTCCCTGTGGGACATGTCATCTGCCCACGCGAGATAGCACTTTGAAATTCCCGTGCATGCCAAGTTCGGCATTCGATCAGGAATTTCGACCATTCATTCATCAGAAAGACAAATGAATGAATAGAAATTTCAAACAAACAAAGACTGAATGTCAGTGTTCGTTTGTTCATTCGTTTATTACCCATGAGAGGCTGATGGGGGCCCTAAATAGCAGGGGGGCCTTTGACCGCGAGAAGTAAGTCAAAGCTGGTCAAGCATAGGAAACCTCCATAAGACAGACATGAAGAAAAGAAGAACAGATCCTGAGAGAGGGAGAGAAAAGGAAGCGAATGGGGAAAGGTAAGTTCGGCATAACAGTGCCACATTAAGGAGCGCTTTGGAAATAGTATCACGTTATCATTTAAGATTAGCTAAAAATAATAATTTATATGGTCTGTACAAAGATGCTAAATTTTAAAAAGGTTAATATCAATAGGATAACGGCTTCCTTACACAAATTGACTTCAGGAACTTTTCATTGGCAAATGCACAGAGGATAAATGGATGGTCTTTGAACAAATTTAAAAAAAAGTAAATTTCTCAATACATATCATTGTGAAACAAATATAAAAGAAGCAAATCAAAACCAATGTAACTTAGTGAAAAGGTCGGTAGAGTAATAAACAAAAAGAAGAGGGCATTCAAAACATTTAATTCAGGTGGTCAATGACATCCTGTAACAAATATAAGCATGCCAACATGGTTTCCAAATGGGGAATTAGATTGGCAATGCTAGAAAATGAAAGGCTCACAGCCACAGAGAGCAAGCCCACACCCATACCTCCACCCCAAAAAGTGTTTTGTTTTTTTAATATTAGTTCGATAATGGTCAATACTGAAATTGTTGGTACATTGGAATCTGAGATGGGTGTTTTTGTCTTCATTAAATAGCAAAGAAGAATATATGGCTGTATGTTTGAAAATCCTTGTTATAAAAGCCTTACAGCAAGTAGGTTAGCTGTAAGGTTAACACAGGATAAAGTGTTAAAGCAACTATATAAAGTTATTATAAACAAAGCCTCAGGGCAAGATGGTATTCACCCATGATTTCTAAGGGAGCTTAGAGTAGAAAAACCCATACCATTATTTTTAATCTTTCAGGATTATTTTCTTTCAAAAATCATACCCATACCAGAGGATTGGAGAAAATCAAACATGATGCCTATATATTTATAAGTGTTCAGGAGCACAATCTGAAAACTACAGCGAGTTTAACATCTGTGGATGGAAAATTATTTGATGAGCTGCTTATGGATAATATTTAAGAATTTATTTTTAATAAAAATATATTTAGGAGGAATCAACATGATTTTATGAAACACAGGTTATTCCAAATTAAATAAATTGTGTTCTATGAAGACGTACAAATATAGATGAGTTTTCCAGTAGATATGATCTACTTGGATTTTGCAAAGGTATGTTATACAGTTCCACACAGAAGGTTACTATAAAAACTGAAATCCGTTGGCTTAGATTTGTTTTGGATAGAGCATTTGCGTAAAGATAGAAAGTAGTTGTGACTTACTTCCAGACATCAATTTATTCTCATGGTCAGACAAGGGTATTAAAATGGGTGCATATCTAATCAAATTAGAAAAAATCAGAACCTTTTTAGACTTAAAATTAACATCAGGGCTCACAAATAAAGGTTTTTTCGATTATCTAAAGTCAGATCATATATAATGAAAAATCTCAGATTTCCTAACAAACATGAAAATTTAAAATATTTCAAACACATCATTAACACTAAGGATACTAAAAACCTAATTTCAAAATCCAACTTTTTATTATATAAAATGGAAAATAGATGTAATCTGTCAGCATTACCAAAATGGAGCAGAGATTTGGGTATACAAATTTTGCATAAAGAATGGTGTAACTCAATACAAACTTTAAATACAAATTTCATTTTCTAAATATAAATGAGGTACACTTTAAGATTTTAAATAGATTGCATCTAGTCCCCAAAAAGATTAATACAATCTTCCCTACTCAATCCCTGGATTGCTGGAGATGCGGGGCAAAGGTGGCATATTTTATCCATATTTGGTGGGCGTGCCTGAATATTAAAGAACTATGGCAGGATGTTGGAATAAAATTAAATAAAATCTTAAAATGTACAATACCCCTAAGACCAGATCTGATCCTTTTGATTCAATTGGAAGCAGCTGGCACATTCCAGGACTGGAAACAGAAGTGATGTTATACGTAATAACACTGCTCTCATCTCCAAATCATTACAAAAATAAATATTGCAATGCAGTGATAACAAAACATAATGAAAGAACAATCCAGCATCATAGGTAAAGACACAGCGTGCTAAGTTGTGCGACAAACCAAGGTCCAAAAGAAAAAGAAAACCTCAACTATTCAGTGCTGAAGCTGCCTCCCAAAGGAAACAATAATGATGCCTACAGGAGAATATAAAAAATACAATCTCAGTATCAAGAGCTATGGTTTAAAGTGACAGTGAATACTGAAATCATATTAAAAATTGAAAGTATATAAACAATTACATTTAAGGTAATTTATAAACTGATTTTAAAAAAATGTAAAGTGACTTGTGCAACAACAGAAATGCAAATATGCAAAACATGGCGAAACTAAATATAAGCGATTACAACGGTTCTATGAAAAAAGCCCACATGAAAATTGCACACACAAAAAAAAACACTATCATAAATGTCCACACAAAAATTTGCCCACACTGAAAATGCCCACACACAATAAAGTCCACAAAGAAAAATGCCAAATCCTTTAACCCCTTCAGGACAGAGGCTATTGTACTGACCAAGACAAAACATAGAATTTGAGCTACTGTATATACTGTATGTCTGTTCAACAATAATTTACCTCTTTTATATTAAGTGTACCCACACTTATTATATATAAAAAAAAATTCAGGAGAAACATATGTTTCATTTATAAGGGGTACTCTTGTACTCGTGAAACATTACTGAACACAGACATGAGTGTTTTAAAACAGTAAAATGTATAATGACAATGATATCTAACTGGAGCTATTTTCCTTGATATTGCCAAGGCCTTTGACACAGTAGACCACGACATTCTACTGCACATACTCAAAAACTCAGGTATTGGTGATTGTTCGCTAACCTGGTTTCGATCATATGTATTGGATCGCTCGCAATATGTGTCCATATCTGACAGCGACTCCCTCCTTCTCCCAGTCACGTGTGGTGTTCCCCAAGGTTCCATTCTCGGCCCCCTACTATTTACATTATTTATAAATGATCTGTCTAATATCTGCAAATCCTCAAATGTACACATGTACTCAGATGACACAGTGATCTATGTGAGCAAATCCGAGCTACCGCAGCTTGAGGCTGTGCTCCAAGACCAGTTTACAGAGGTAGAAAAGTGGATCGCAAAAAACAAACTCTTCCTAAACACTGACAAAACTGTCACAATGATCTTTGGAACAGTACCTAAATTACACAAATTGCACAATTCCCACCTATCCATCAAAACAAATTCAAATGGCACACTGACCGCAGTCCACTCTTTCAAATACTTGGGTATGTTGTTAGACCCCAATCTATCTTTTAGCCTCCACATAAAAAAAACGTGCATCTAAACTTTATCGAAAACTAGGTGCCCTGTAGAGAAACAAATCCTGCCTAAGCCCTACAGTAAAGGAAAAGATTGTACAGCAAATGCTGATGCAATCATTGATTATGGGAATGTAGTATAAGCATCTGCACCGCAATCCCACATAAATAAACTCAATACATTGTTTAACTCGTTCTGCCGATTTGTGCCACAATGTAATTACAGGACCCACCATTGTGACATGCTAAAAGAACTAAACTGGCTGTCGTTGAAATCCAGATGCACCGTTCATCTTTCCAGCCTTGTGTTTAAGAGCTTTTCCGGGAAACTCCCACCCTATCTGAGCAAAATGCTCTCGTCAGCTTTTCCCACCTCCTATAATCTCCGATCCAGTACCAGCACTTTATTTAGTCTACCTCAATATAAAAAGAAAGTGGCCCGATCCTCCTTCTCCTACAGAGCGCCTAGAGTCCTTTAAGAGATCCCTCTCTACATACCTCAAAACAGAATGCACATGTCATAGGTGATTATATATTTCCTACCTGTTCTATGGTAACATTTGTATATATTGTGTATTAATATTGTTTTGGTATTTTGTATTTGTATTTTATTGTACCCTAATGTAACAATGCAATGTTTTGTGGACCCAGGACATGCTTGAAAACTAGAGAAATCTCAAAGTTTCTTTCCTGGTAAAATATTTTATAAATAAAATAATATCATCAGTGAAGTATTCTTGTGAAAAATGCAAAAATCAAATCTGAACACTAAGTTTGGCCAGGGTTTGTGACTACTAAGAGAGACTGGACATACCCTATTTTGAATACCCTGGGTTGTAAACTTTTGCAAATGGTATGCCAAGATGGGGATAATTCTCATTCCTGGGCTACCATATTGTCTCAAAGGCAACATAGGCCCAGCAAACCAAATCTGGCAAATTTCAATGTGTAAAATTGCAATGGGCAAACCCTTTATTTGACTCTGTAACATTCCAAAACACAATGAAACCTGTACATAGGGGGCATCGTTGTTCTCATGGGACCACACAGCATACAAATATGCCTGTTTTATTTCAGTAAAAGCTTAGAATAGTTTGACATTTACAGTTAAAATTTCTGTGGCATTACTTACCTCCGCCGAGCCACGCAGAACTCCTCCTGTTGAGCGGTCTGACTGCTCCATGCAAACCGCTCGGCACACTGAGGGAGACTCACCTCCTGCCGCATGGTCTGGCCAAACCAAGCAGCTGCGCAGCAGGACATCTATAAATAGATGTGGACTTGACAGCACGCCCACTCTTAAAGTGACCACGTCATCATTGCGATCCTAATCTGTTTTGAATCGCAGTGATGACGTGGACCTATCAGAACATAGGTAAGCCTATTTAATGCTTGTTTTAGCCCCCATTCATTGCCCTATTGTGGTTTATGTTCGATCCGTGTTTAGTGCTCCTATAGATTCCCTTGTGATCTCGGCTTCTTATTTGACTTGTGATTTCTGGTATCCTGTCCTCGGTTTCGTATTTGACTCGTGATTTCTGGTATCCTGACCTCGACTTCATATGTGACTCGTGATTTCTGGTATCCTGACCTTATGTTCGATCCACGTTTAGTGCTCCTAGAGATTCCCTTGTGATCTCAGCTTCATATTTGACTTGTGATTTCTGTTATCCTGTCCTTGATTTATCTTGACCCTGTTTCTTGTTGTATTAATACTGTAAGTCCAGCCATTCTAATACATCTTTAGGATCAACCTTTTGTGGGTTTCCTCTTTCCTGCATGTTAGGGTACGACTCCCGTGACAATTTCTTACTATCTCACACTTTTTTAGATTTTATTTAAATTAAATTATATATCGTATATAAATTAATATTTGATGTGAAATGAAATCCTTGTTTATCCTAAAAAAAATTATATATAATAAGTGTGGTTATACTTCATATAAAAGAGGTATATTATGGTTGAGCAGACATATACAGCTCAAATTCTAGGTTTTGTTTTGGTCACAACTTGAATATGAATATGAGATACTTTAATAATAAGATATTGATAACAAAATAAAATATAGGTAATATTCATGCTCATAAATGGGAAAATTACTATATGTGCATATTATTCAGTGTGGACATTTTTCTGTGTGGGCAATTTTCCGTGTGGGCATTTTTCTTGTGGCCATTTATGACAGTGGGTTTTTTTTCTGTGTGCAATTTAAATTTTTCTTGTGGCCATTTATGACAGTGGGCTTTTTTTCTAGTCACCGATTACAACACATCGCATTGCATTATCAAGTGACCCATAATAAAATGTGTGAAATTAATGTGGAATTGATATTGCATCTATATAAAAAAAAAATACTCCACAGTGTCCATGTGATGTACCACTACTTGACTAATAATGAATTAAATAAGAGTGCAAACAATTGCAAAAAAGTGCAAAGTGCCTAAATAATTGATACATTAATATAATACAAATCAAGTATATTATCACAGCATAAGAATTATTATGGACATCTATAAGAGAGATTAAAAAAAAATTATTGTTAAAATACATATAAATATAAAAAGAGACAGAAATATGTAACCTTAAAAGTTATGGGACATTAAGAATACAATATCACAAGTGCATCTTATATTTACATGTGAACTACAGAAAGATCCCTAGTGATGAAGTGAGAGTGTTTGGTTAAAAAGTGTGCTATCAGGGTGGGGCCAGGCCGGGCCGGGCCTGGCCGCCATGTTAGCTGGCCACATGTCAGAAGGGCTTCCATGGGTTCTAACCTTTACCCAACAACACCTACTACTATCTGCCAACCTGTTGCCTGAAAACCGCAGCACATGACTCTAGCGATTACCCTTGATGTGGATCAGCCCTGCAGCATGAGGATTAGAGCCTTGATGTGTGAAACACCTGTGAATGTTGCCTACCGGGCAGTAGTGTGGTGGTTGGCTGCTACTTCGCTTCTTGCCACAATGGCGACCCACTGACATCTCGATCCATCGTCTGGCTTATTTCCCCTGCCTAATGGTCCTTTGACATTCTAACTCACGAGCCTCCAGAGGCTTTTTGATTTTAAGTTTTCTCTTTTATTTAACATTCACTGTTTATTTTATCATCATGTCCAGGACATATAACTATTTTCAATTAGTTTGTTTTCCATATGTATTGAGGTCTTCCTAAACCTATAAGCTTTCCAGCTGTACTTACCATATAGTGATAACTAGTTAGCATGATCTATTGACCTACATTTCTCTTATTCTTGTTACCTACATACCCACCTTAGCTCACTGATTTAAACATAGATGGATCTGTTAGACGTAAATGTTTTGCTGTTATAAAAAAAAAAAAAAAAAAAAGTGCTGACATTTTCTGATCTACTCTCTTGCTTCTAATTACTGTTCATATGCTACATGTCATTAATAATGCACACCAAAATAAAGATTTAAAAAAAAAGGTGTGCTATCCATTGAAATCTAAAAATGAAAAGAGATTCATATTAAAAATATAATTCAAATAATTCAAATATAATTCAAATAAATGGTGGTAGATCATATTCATAATTTAAGATATTACTCCGGATATCCAATTCTCTGATCCACAAGGCATCACAAAGCATTCATTTCATTATTCTACCACAATATCACTTCATTTCTGGTAGGTATTAAATTATTTGGAATTTTAGTTAAGAAATATTGTGCCTTTGTTCTCTGAAATAGTCCAGAATGTGTAAATCAAACAGTTCAGTAAGAAACTTTTCATGGAAAAATGGTCATACAATACACATTTTCAAACACATAAACATTATTTCACTTATCCCAATAACAAAGGGACATACAGCCTATATAAATAAAAGCAAAACAAATATAGTATAGTTTGATCAGTGCTCAATGTGGGTAGTGATATAATTGGATACATTTACATTGGGCAGAGCCTAGTAGGGACAGCCTCAAATCTCACGGGCATACGTGTACTTAGGTGACACAACCCCTCTTCTGGTGTTGCTTGATAAACTTGTAGTGAAAAACATGCATTTTATGTATGTCTCAATAGAAATAAATCACCATAATTTGCACACTGCTCACCTTAAATAGAGCCTGTTGTACCTGGCTCTAAATATGAAGACCTTTGTGCCAATAAAGGGGGTCACAAACCCTTCTTTAAATACTGGACCAAATAATTGAGTGGAGTCTACAGGATTGATGGTAAAATATTAACACTATTTATTGCACTATATTAAAAACAAATAAGCTTAAAAAAAATTAAAAGCAAGAATAATATCATATATCAATAAAGAATCTTCCAGTGGTCCTCCTGAGACATGTTTCACCAGCCGTAGACCAGTCAGAGTGACCATGATGACCCCATCCCCCTCTGAAATCACCTTCAGTAGGGACATGAGCATCAGAAATTGACCATAGAGCAATGAAAACAGGTTCTTTGGTCTGATGAATCACATTTTCTTGTAGATTAGATGAATGGCCATGTGTGTGTGTGTGAAACATGAGAAAGAGTTCAAGACTGTACCTTGGCCTCCACATTCCCCTGCTCTCAATCTGATTGAGCATCTGTGGGATGCGTTAGAATAGTAACGTCCCATCTCAAAACTAGCAGAATTGAAATTAGGCAGGTGGTTTTAATGTTGTGGATATATATTCTCTGCAAGAATGGTGTCTATTTTCTATCAAACCTGTGTCTTATCTGCACTCATGTCACTCACTTTAACTCCTGTATTACAACTCAACTTTGAACTCTATGTATCGTCTTTACTCAGAAATGCTTTAGACTTGAGAAAGGGAGGATCTCCTGAAAGCTTGTCATTACAAAATTATGTTAGTCTAATAAAAAAGGTATAAATAGTCTAATAAGAAAGATATTACAAGATACAAATTGTATCTGTATTTTACAAACACACACACACACATTTATATATACATATATATATATATATATATATATATATATATATATATATATATATATATATATATATATATATATATATATATATGATTGCAGTATATATTATTGAAGTTGAATATATGCTAAATAACTAGAGTATCTTTATTGGACTAACATAATATTTTAAAAAAAAAAAAACCTGATTTTAGTTCTCTTAGTTGCCATCTATGATCATACATTGCATAAGCCTGCCACTACACCAATATTCCGCATATTTTGGTGTGTGTATGTATATACATGTATATGTAATTATATATATCATTTGTATCTTAGTTTTTTTGTAATAGAAATGCAAGGCTAAAGGGGCAGGAAAGCCCTTACCTTAAAGTCAAGATTGGACTAGGTGGGTAATATGGGCTTGACCCAAGATAGACAGTATTGAAAAAAATAGAAATACAAATCTTTTTCTGAGAGAGAGAGTACCAAGTCAACAACATCTACACAGTGAAAAAAAAACACATGTGAGAAAAAAGCGATTGTGAAAAAAGATGTTAAAAGGAGAAACCTAGATAGCCTGCCTAACCTGTCTTGTATGCTAATTGATAACTTTAATATACACACAATGTACTAATCCCTGATCAACCCAAGTATCAACCCAAGTATCAGAAGAACAGCTGCTCATCATTACAATATTATTCCAAATGGAAGGCAAAAATGTAGCTATTTAAGCATAATTACAGCGGTCTATAGGGATCAGAAGGATAGAGCATGGCGTTTATTAGAGGTATTAGAATATTAGAAATATTAGAGAGATTTTTCTCGCTTGTGTTTTTCTCACTGTGTAGATGTTGTCTTTTCATTAATGTTAATAAAGGTTTTTTATACATATATATATATATATATATAGATAGGATGATGGGAATTGCACTCCAGCTCTCCTTAGTTATTGCCCGGTGCTCGGCTGCACAAATGATTAAAAAGGTTTTTTGCATTTGTTCTAGCAAATTTAAAGTCCTTGAGTGCTGACTCTTTTTTGAAAGTTATATATATATATATATATATATATTTATTTTTTTTTTACCGACTTTATTGAGTTGCATATCTCTCATGTGGGTAATCTAACCCACATGTTACCCATAGTCTTTAACTTGGGACTCTCTCAGAAAAATATGTCTTTCTAGTTTTTTGGAATACCTTTTTTTTTTTTTATTAGACTAACAGAATTTTGGAATGACAAGCATTTGAGAGATTCTCACTTTCCCAAGTCTAAAACATTAGAAGTTCTGTAGTTCTTTACACTTGAGAAAGAGGTATCTCCAAAAAGCTTGTCATTCCAAAATTATGTTAGTCCAATAAAAAAGGCATTATAAGATACTAATTTCATCTTATTTTTTCATCTGCATCACCGTACTAACATGACTATAATCTCTACTTCAGCACTGCAAAATATATACTGTATATGTGCACACACATTAAAAGACATTTCACTTTGTAAATAATAATATAAGAAATACTATTATATTGCATATACAGTCACAAAGAAAAATCTAGTTTCCATAGTTACATTGTGCAATATTACATTAATGCATTCCACCGTGCTGTGATTCATCAACTCTTTTTACCTAATTCAATTCAGCAACACAATACCCAACTGCTACTAGAGAACTAATGGCATGAAGCCTAAATGTTAGACTGTGAAAGTCAACTCTTTCACAGAAGATATTATTGAGAAAAGAAATAATAATAAAAAAAGAATCTTTGTTTGTATTATTGTGTTTCGGTTTTTAATTATTAAAGGACCACTATAGTGCCAGGAAAACATATTCGTTTTCCTGGCACTATAGTGCCCCGAGGATGCCCCCAGCCTCAGGGTCCCCCTCCCGCCCGGCTCTGGAAGGGGGAAAGGGTAGAAACTTACCTTTTTCCAGCGCTGAGCGGGGAGCTCTCCTCCTCCGATCCTCCTCCGTTCCTCCTCCTGGGCTGAATGCGCACGCGCGGCAAGAGCTGCGCGCGCATTCAGCCGGTCACATAGGAAAGCATTCATAATGCTTTCCTATGGACGCTTGCGTGCTCTCACTGTGAAAATCACAATGAGAAGCATGCAAGCGCCTATAGTGGCTGTCAATGAGACAGCCACTAGAGGATTAGGGGAAGGCTTAACCCATTCATAAACATAGCAGTTTCTCTGAAACTGCTATGTTTATGAAAAAATGGGTTAACCCTAGCTGGACCTGGCACCCAGACCACTTCATTAAGCTGAAGTGATCTGGGTGCCTAGAGTGGTCCTTTAATTCATTTCCTGTCTTAAAAAAGATTACTTTTTGGATTTGCTTTTTCACATTATTCCACCAGAAATATTTAGTAAACTTGGCCAGAGGTCAAATGAAAACCAAAACTGTTATTACATAGTTACATAGTTACATAGCTAAAAAGAGACTTGCGTCCATCAAGTTCAGCCTTCCTCGCATATGTTTTTGCTGTTGATCCAAAAGAAGGCAAAAAACCTAGTCTGAAGCGCTTCCAATTTTGCCACAAACTAAGAAAACATTCCTTCTTGAACCCAATATAGCAGTCAGATGTCTCCTTGGATCAAGCAGCTATTACCCCACTAATTAGAAATTATATCCCTGTATGTTATGTTTTTGCAAGTATTTATCTAATTGAAGTTTAAACATCTGTAATGACTCTGACAAAACCACCTCTTCAGGCAGAGAATTCCATATCCTTATTGCTCTTACTGTAAAAGAAACCTTTTCTTTGCCTTAGATGAAATATCCTTTCTTCCAGCCTAAATGTGTGACCTTGTGTCCTATGTATAGCCCTGTTTATGAATAGATTTCCAGATAAAGGTTTGTACTGGCCCCAAATATATTTGTATAATGTTATCATATCCCCTCTCAGGCGCCGTTTTTCCAAACTAAACAGATTTAATTTTTTTAACCCTTCTTCATGCTCCATTCCTTTTATCAATTTTTGTAGCTCGTCTCTGGACTTTTTCTAGTGCCATGATATCTTTCTTTAGAACAGGTGTCCAAAATTGCACAGCATATTCAAGGTGTGCGATTACTACACCAGCAATTTATAAAGAGGCAAAATTATATTTTCATCCCGAGAATTTATGCCCCTATTTATACATGACAAAACCTTACTGGCCTTAGCAACTGCAGATTGACATTGCATATTGCTGCCTAATTTGTTGTCTATAACAATTCCCAAATCCTTCTCGTGTGTGGTTATCCCTAGTTCACTACCATTTAGGGTGTAAGTTGCTTGTGCGTTCTTGACCCCATAGTGCATAACTTTGCATTTCTTTATGTTAAATTTCATTTGCCATTTTAGTTCCCAGTCCCCCAATCTATCCAAAATCCATCTGCAGCAAAGTAATATCCTGATCACATTTTATTACTTTACAAAGTTTTGTGTCATCTGCAAACACTGATACATGGCTTTCAATGCCTAATTCAAGATCATTTATAAATATGTTAAATAGAAGTGTTCTCAAAACAGAACCCTGAGGGACACCACTTACCACTTTTGTCCAGCCTGAATATTTACCATTAATGACAACTCGTTGTACTCTATCCTTAAGCCAATGTTCTACCCAAGGAACAAGAATATTCACCTGGACCAATTTCTTTTAGTTTGAAGACTAACCTATTGTTAGGAACCGTATCAAATGCCTTGGCAAAATCCAAGTAGATCACATCCACTGCAACACCCTGATCTATACTTCTACTTACTTCTTCGTAGAATGCAATTAGGTTAGTTTGACATGAGATATGTTTCATAAAACCATGCTGATTATTGATAATAACAAAGTTCTTCCCAATGAATTCCTGAATATTATCCCTTAATAGCCCTTCAAATATTTTCCCAGTTCCAGAATTTAAGCTCATAGGTCTATAATTTCCAGGCAAGGATTTTGAACCCTTTTTAAATATAGGAACAACATCTGCCTTCCTCCAATCCTCTGGTACAATACCTGAAACAAAAGTATCTTGAAAAATTAAATACATTAGCTCCTTAAGTACTTGTGGGTGAATACCATCAGGCCCCGGAGCTTTATTTACATTCATTTTCTTTAATAGCTGAAGCACCTTGTCTCAAGTTATCCAATCACAAGTTATTTGCAAGTTTTTTGCATCAATCATTTGCATATCTCTTGCCATAGGATCCTCATTAATATATACTGAAGAAGACTAGTTATTTAGAATTTCTGCTTTTTCCTGGTCTTCATTAGCTAATAAACCCAACTCTGTTTCCAGTGTACCTACACTTTAATGTTTTTGTTTTTTTAGAATTGATGTACTTGAAAAAAACTTTGAGGTTGGCTTTGCATTCTTTGGCTATCAATTTCTAATTTTCTAGTTTAGCCACTTTAATTGCCCTTTTGCAACTGTTATTGGCTTCCTTATATCTTAAATAGGATGCCTCTGATTTGTCTGATTTAAATGCTTTGAATGCCCTTTTCTTATTTTTAATCTCTTATTTTACTTCTCTACTAAGTCACATTGGTATTAATTTGTTTCTTTTATATTTATTACCCAATGGTACATACTGAGAAATGTACCTTTCAAATTTTTGTTTGAATAGTTTCCATTTATCCTCAGTGTTTTTATCAAGGACTTTATGCTAGTCGATTTGTTGTAGTGCTACCCTAATCTTTTTGAAATTGGCTTTTTTTAAATTATATGTTTTAGTATACCCCACTTGCTTTTGCTTTTTTGAGTTTATCAATGCAAGTGATGTAAGATAATTTCCTTGACTCCGTTCTTTTGGCTGACATTTTAATTAATCATCAACATAAACAAGGTTATTCACTAAACTCTAAATTAAAATCTGAATGGTAAAATAAAATGAAAATATCCCGATTTTTTTTTCAAAGCAGCTATGTTTGCCTTAATTTTGCCATCTTATATAAATGAGCCACGATCAAGAGTTTAGTGAATAACCTATAATGTTGTCTGCTGTGTGCAAGACTTCCCTTTCAAATGTTCTCCTTTATCAGGAATTCTCAAACACATTCTAGCATACCTCCTATGGTCCATTATTTAATTTATTTGAAATTATTATTTTGAATTAAAGGGGACAGTAACAATACCAGGACTTTTACTGTTGGTCAATTATGGCACTGTTGCTTTGTAGGCATTGCACTTTTTACCGAAAGTTGAAAAACACAGAAGAGAAAATAATCAATATCCAAATGACATGTTGACACTGTCAGCTATCTTGAAAATTCAATAACACACCTTTTCGAAAACTATCAACACAACCAAGTTGTATTAAACTATTAAACTAATTGTCAAATAATCTACTGATATCAACAAAACTCACCAGGATTGAGCATACATCTGCAGTTTAGTCCAATGTGGAAAAATATTGACAGTCAAATTAACTAGTGTTTGTTTTCACTGGTGAAGTCCGCTCTCTGTAGAATTGACTTTGCATTTTCTAACCTATATTTGTCAAGGTTTGCTTATCAGTTCCAAATGCTTCTTGGAAATTGCCATTTGACTGAACTCTTGAATACAGGTCATCATATGTTAGCTCAATCTAAAAATAGTATAATAATGACAAGCAATGTGACTGGAAACAAGTACTGAAATTAATTTAAACAATATAAATTTAATGTTTTATGTCTTCTCTTGTCTGTAGTTGGTTGAAAAGTTATTTAAAATGAATTAAAATAAATGATCTAGATTTATATTTGCTCTTCATGTGAATAACCCAAGGCTCCAAGTGTTTTTGTTCACCTTTTTTTAGAATCTAGTACAAAAGAGATAATCCAGTATAAAAAGAGGAGAAACAGGTCATAAAAGACAGCATGATAATGGAAAAACAAACAGCCATCATACAGGGTGGGCCAAAATTCAGAGTAGAATTTACCAGGAAATACAGTTGCAAGAAAAATTATGTGAACCCTTTGGAATGATATGGATTTCTGCACAAATTGGTCATAGAATGTGATCTGATCATCATCTAAGTCACACCAATAGACAATCACAGTCTGCTTAAACTAATAACACACAAAGAATGAAATGTTGCCATGTTTTTATTGAACACAATGTAAACATTCACAGTGCAGGTGGAAAAAGTATGTAAACCCTTGAATTTAATAACTGGTTGAACCTCCTTTGGCAGCAATAACTTCAACCAAACATTTCCTGTAGTTGCAGATCAGACGTGCACAACGGTCAGGAGTAATTATTGACCATTCCTCTTTGCAGAACTGTTTCAGTTCAGCAATATTCTTGGGATGTCTGGTGTGAATCGCTTTCTTGAGGTCATGCCACAGCATCTCAATCGGGTTGAGGTCAGGACTCTGACTGGGCCACTTCAGAAGGCGTATCTTTTTCTGTTTAAGCCATTCTGTTGTTGATTTACTTCTATGGTTTGGGTCATTGTCCTGTTGCAACACCCATCTTCTGTTGAGCTTTAGCTGGTAGACAGATGGCCTTAAGTTCCCCTGCAAAATGTCTTGATAAACTTGGGAATTCATTTTTCCTTCGATGATAGCAATCCGTCCAGGCCCTGACACAGCAAAGCAGCCCCAAACCATGATGCCCCCACCACCATACTTCACAGTTGGGATGAGGTTTTGATGTTGGTGTGCTGTGCCTTTTTTTCACCACACATAATGTTGTGTGTTTCTTCCAAACAACTCAACTTTGGTTTCATCTGTCCACAGAATATTTTGCCAGTACTGCTGTGGAACATCCAGGTGCTCTTGTGCAAACTGTAAACGAGCAGCAATATTTTGTTTGGACAGCAGTGGCTTCCTCTGTGGTATCCTCCCATGAAAACCATTCTTGTTTAGTGTTTTACGTATTGTAGATTCGCTAACAGGTATGTTAGCATTTACCAGTGACTTTTGTAAGTCTTTAGCTGATACTCTATGATTCTTCTTCACCTCATTGAGCAGTCTGCGCTGTGCTCTTGCAGTCACCTTTACAGGACAGCCACTCCTAGGAAGAGTAGCAGCAGTGCTGAACTTTCTCCATTTATAGACAATTTGTCTTACTGTGGACTGATGAACAGCAAGGCTTTTGGAGATACTTTTATAACCCTTTCCAGCTTTATGCAAGTCAACAATTCTTAATCGTAGGTCTTTTGAGAGCTCTTTTGTGCGAGGCATCATTCACATCAGGCAATGATTCTTGTGAAAAGCAAACCCAGAACTGGTGTGTGTTTTTTATAGGGCAGGGCAGCTGTAATCAACACCTCCAATCTCATCTCATTTATTGGACTCTAGTTGGCTGACATCTCACTCCAATTAGCTCTTGGAGATGTCATTAGTCTAGGGGTTCACATACTTTTTCCACCTGCACTGTGAATTTTTACATGGTGTGTTCAACAAAAACATGGCAACATTTCATTCTGTGTGTTTTATTAGAAAAAACAGAAAAAAAACAGCGCTAAATGGCCACAATAAAAGAAGGCTGCACTCCTCAAAAGGGAATCCCCTATAATTCCCTAATAATTGGAAGAACACAAGACAAACAGTACAGTAAGGATGCGCCTAAAATATATACTGAAATATATAAAATACAATAAATAATAAAACAGTATATAAAATATGATATAAAAAAATGGTTGGCAATAGTCCAAAACTTATCAAAGTTTGTGATGGAGAATCCCACGTGAGACAAAGGAAGATTCTTAAAATGTGGAGTAAGGTCAGATCTTCATAGTTGTATGCTTAGAATTCAATGGAGCATATGTGGAAAGAAGAAGAGACAGGACTCCAATGGTACAGTATGTAGATACGTTGAGAATAAAATAATAAAATAGGTCTTACTCACACTTTTCAGAGCTGAGGATCCAGCTCTGATGTTATGCGCGTGAAGTGGAATAATCCCCACTCAAGGATATGTGGAGTAGATTTCAATTGACGATTCTCTGGTACAAGTTCGACTTCCAAATTACAGACCCAGAAGGAGAGAATAAAATATATAGTGCTCTCTGTATTATGATAAAATGTTAAAAAGTATAACATTTATTTTACTCACATTCTTTTGAGCAGGTATATACTGCTCACTATAAGCGCTTAGGTGGTATAATCCCCACCTATGGATTCTTTATGCTTCTTCTAAAAATAGGCAATATAGGTATTCAGGTGAAAGAAAAGAAAATGGCAGTAAAGTGTTTTATGCCAAAAATTATTTTTTATAACATAATAAAATAATATCTAGACGCGTTTCGCCTCAAGGGCTTCTTCAAGTAGATAAAGGTAAAAAAAGGGAGGGCACACCTGACATACAGAAGTTTATATAAGGTTCAATAGGTCTGTGGATTTGAAATTCCCGTCAAAATGACGTCATCAGAACATATAAATTTGATACAAACAAAAACAATAATTTGCCATAGGTTTATATTAACATAGTGAATATGAGATAGATACAGTGCTTAATATAAAAAAACGAAGGTTATAAATGCTAAAAAAGACTGATTAAAAGCAATCACATGACGCGCGATTGAAAACATTTCCGCGTCACGTGATGCTAGATGGAACGCATGCGTTCCGTTAGTATGGAACGCATGCGTCATGTGAGGTGAGGTAGATTCTCCCGAGTGATCAAAAAAGCCTGCCGAGCAGAGAGGAGACTATCTGCTCGTAACGACAGGCAGATAGCCATCACAGCAGTACATAGAGCTCACTGTCTGTATGCACAGGCAGGCAGGCAGCGAGTGTACACTGAACTATACGTTCAAAACTCATTGTGGGCAACTAAAAAACATTGTCAGTATGCAATCTACATATAGTAGTATAAAAGTACAATCTTACAAAGTAGGCAACTAAAAAACATTGTCAGTATGAAATATACATATAGTAGTATAAAAATACAATCTTACAAAGAATAATATATCCATAGCATGTTAAAATAGTATATTAATATAAAAAATTATAATATGTGCATTAAATAAATATAATATAAAATTATAAAAATGGTGTACAGGCACTAAATATAAAATGATCAAATAAAAAATAAGATTTAAATTAAAAAGAGGTAAAAATTAAAATAAAAAAGTTAATTGATTCATATTAGGATATGGAAAAATATAAATTATAAAAAATTTAAAAGATCAAAATCAATATTCAGACCTATTGGGGCAAGGGTTTTCAGATTATATGCCCATTCACTTTCTTTTTTGCCAAGAACTTTTTTAATATCACCGCCTCTCCATGGGACATTACATATATCTATGCCTAAACACTTGAGATATTTTGGATTCTTTCCATGTTGTAAGAAGTGTTTTGAAACAGAATAATTCTCATAGCCTTTTAAAATATTCCTACAGTGTTCAGCTAGTCTTGTTTTTAAATCTCTGGTGGTCATACCCACATATTGTAGTCCACATGGACATTCCAGAAGGTAAATTACGTTTTTAGTATTACAGTGGATAAAATGTTTTATTTGATATATTTTCTGTGTAATTGTAAATTTGAACGATGTAGTTTTGGACTTAATAATATTACTCGTATGTTTGCAAACGATGCATCTATTGCATTTAAAAAAACTGCTCGGTTTATTCAAAAAGGTAGAGGGACTAGGGGATAAGGTAGACATTATAGACATTAATAAATTTGTCAGAAAAGCCACTCTTAAAAGATTTTTTGCGTGCAAGCATGCAGAAGCTCCTACCTCACAACCGCGGATTACCTCACCATCAGGATCACCAAAAATCATCTCTACCTCATTAAAGAAAAATTCGACTTTCTTTCCTTCTAGTTTTAAATCAGGCCCCTTAGAAGTTTTCGAAAAATTAGTTATAAAAGATCTAGAAAAAATCCATAAAAACAAATTTGATCAAGATAATCTTACACATTTAGAGCGAAAAGCATTGCAACAATTACAAAAGGATTATAGTATTATCATAAAACCTGCAGGGGAGGTATAGTTATTTTAACCAAAGAAATGTATATAAATGAAGCTATGCAACAATTAAATGATTCTATTGTTTATGAAAAGTTAGCACAAGACCCCACATCTAAAATCCAACAAATTTTAACCTCCTTTTTAACCAATGGTCGTGAACTAAATATTTTAAGTAAACATGAATTTGAATATCTTAATGTATCCCATCCCATCATCCCCGTCATCTATTTTTTACCAAAAATTCATAAAGACACTATTAATCCTCCAGGTAGACCCATTGTGTCAGGGATTAATTCTATTTTACTTAGACACTCTTTTACAACCTTCAGTGAAGCGTATGAAGTCATACCTAAAAGATTCAATGTCTTTACTTCGTTTTTTAAACACTTTTAAATGTAAAAATACATATGTTTTAGTGACTTGTGATGTACAATCTCTATACACCATTATTTGTCACAAAAAAGGCTGTTTAGCAGTTGAAATTTTTTTAAAAGCCGAAAAGAATATCCCTGACCAACAAATAGATTTTATTATCCAGGGTATTAATATTATTTTAAACAATAACTACTTTTGGTTTTTAGATTATTTTTATTTACAAAAACAGGGTACTGCTATGGGGACCAGGTTTGCCACCAGCTATGCCAACCTTTTTATGGCAGATTGGGAATCCACTGCCATCTTGGGCGGGCATGGCTGGCGGGCAAGCCTGGTCACATATTTTAGATACATTGATGATCTGTTTTTTATTTGGAATGGCCCAGAAGACTCTCTTAATCAGTTTTTACAACATCTTAATAATAATGACAAAGGTATTATTTTAATTTGGGATTATAGTAAATCCTCTATTAATTTTTTAGATTTAGAGATTTTTATTAAAAATGATCAAATCCATACTAAGACTTTTTTAAAGAAGGTATGTACCAATAATGTTATTGATGTGTCCAGTTGTCACCACAAACCATGGCTCCAAGGGATACCAAAAACCAGTTCCTCCATCTACGTAGAAACTGTTCCCTCATACAAGATTTTGAAGAACAGTCTCTATTATTGTCCAACAAATTTTCCCCAAAAAATTACCCTAGGAACAATTTAGACCAGACGTAAAAAAATATCAGCGAAACCAATAGATCTGAACTTCTAGAATATAAAGCAAATAAAGAAATGAAAACCGCCCCAGTATTGCCAATTATTTTCGACTTCAATAACAAAAGCAATGTTATGAAGAAGATTATAAAGAAACATTGGAATATATTAAAAGAAGATGAGACCTTGGCTGGAATTATCCCTGAGAAACCACAAGTTATATTTAGGGGGGCACCCAGCTTTAAGTCCATCCATACAAGTAATTATACTAAATATAAACAAAGCACCTTATCCCCTAGTCCTTCTACCTTTTTGAATAAACCAAGCGTTTTTTTTAAATGCAATAGATGCATCGTTTGCAAACGTACGAGTAATATTATTAAGTCCAAAACTATATCGTTCAAATCTACAATTACACAAAAAATATATCAAATAAAACATTTTATCCACTGTAATACTAAAAACGTAATTTACCTTCTGGAATGTCCATGTGGACTACAATATGTGGGTATGACCACCAGAGATTTAAAAACAAGACTAGCTGAACACTGTAGGAATATTTTAAAAGGCTATGAGAATCATTCTGTTTCAAAAAACTTTTTACAACATGGAAAGAATCCAAAATATCTAAAGTGTTTAGGCATAGATATATGTAATGTCCCATGGAGAGGCGGTGATATTAAAAAAGTTCTTGGCAAAAAAGAAATGGAATGGGCATATAATCTGAAAACCCTTGCCCCAATAGGTCTGAATATTGATTTTGATCTTTTTAATTTTTTATAATTTATATTTTTCCATATCCTAATATGAATCAATTACCTTTTTTATTTTAATTTTTACCTCTTTTTAATTTAAATCTTATTTTTTATTTGATCATTTTATATTTAGTGCCTGTACACCATTTTTATAATTTTATATTATATTTATTTAATGCACATATTATTTTTTATATTAATATACTATTTTAACATGCTATGGATATATTATTCTTTGTAAGATTGTATTTTTATACTACTATATGTATATTTCATACTGACAATGTTTTTTAGTTGCCTACTTTGTAAGATTGTACTTTTATACTACTATATGTATATTGCATACTGACAATGTTTTTTTAGTTGCCCACAATGAGTTATGAACTTATAGTTCAGTGTACACTTGCTGCCTGTGCAGACAGACAGTGAGCTCTATGTACTGCTGTGATGGCTATCTGCCTGTCGTTACGAGCAGATAGTCTCCTCTCTGCTCGGCAGGCTTTTTTGATCACTCGGGAGAATCTACCTCACTTCACATGATGCATGCGTTCCATACTAACGGAACGCATGCGTTCCATCTAGCATCACGTGACGCGGAAGTGTTTTCAATCGCGCGTCACGTGATTGCTTTTAATCAGTCTTTTTAAGCATTTACAACCTTCTTTTTTTATATTAAGCACTGTATCTATCTCATATTCACTATGTTAATATAAACCTATGGCAAATTATTGTTTTTGTTTGTATCAAATTTATATGTTCTGATGATGTCATTTTGGCGGGAATTTCAAATCCAGAGCCCTATTGAACCTTATATAAACTTCTGTATGTCAGGTGTGCTCTCCCTTTTTTTACCTTTATCTACTTAAAGAAGCCCTTGAGGCGAAACGCGTCTAGATATTATTTTATTACGTTATAATAAAGGAATTTTGGCATAAAACACTTTACTGCCATTTTTCTTTTCTTTCACCTGACTACCTATATTGCCTATTTTTAGAAGAAGCATAAAGAATCCATAGGTGGGGATTATACCACCTAAGCGCTTATAGTGAGCAGTATATACCTGCTCAAAAGAATGTGAGTAATATACATTTTATACTTTTTAACCTTTTATCATAATACAGAGAGCACTATATATTTTATTCTCTCCTTCTGGGTCTGTAATTTGGAAGTCGAACGTGTACCAGAGAATTGTCAATTGAAATCTACTCCACATATCCTTGAGTGGGGATTATTCCACTTCACGCGCATAACATCAGAGCTGGATCCTCAGCTCTAAAAAGTGCGAGTAAGACCTATTTTATTATTTTATTCTCAACGTATCTACATACTGTACCATTGGAGTCCTGTCTCTTCTTCTTTCCACAAATGCTCCATTGAATTCTAAGCATACAACTATGAAGATCTGACCTTACTTCACATTTTAAGAATCTTCCTTTGTCTCACGTGGGATTCTCCATCACAAACTTTGATAAGTTTTGGACTATTGTCAACCATTTTTTTATATCATATTTTATATACTGTTTTATTATTTATTGTATTTTATATATTTCAATATGTATTTTAGGCTCATCCTTACTGTACTGTTTGTTTTGTGTGTTATTAGTTTAAGCAGACTGTGATTGTCTGTTGTTGTGACTTAGATGATGATTAGATCACATTTTATGACCAATTTGTGCAGAAATCCATATCATTCCAAAGGGTTCACATACTTTTTCTTGCAACTGTAACTTATTTATTAGTAGTTCAATTATTTTGTTGCAGGTATATATTATAACTTGGGAGATTTATCATGGGTAATTACATGAAGGAACAACAAATTAGCAAGAGAAAATAATTAATTTATTCATTAACTCATCATGTCTAATGAAGCTCATTTTCATTTAAATGGTTTAACAGTGAGCATAATAGCATTTCTGGGGTATGGAAAAATCGATGGATAATTTGTCAGCTCCAATTGGACAGGAAATAGCAATCATATATGGTGGGAGAGAAGCAGAGTTAGAGGAGAGAGTAGAGTGCTGCCCTTTAGGAGAGAGCAAGAGACAGGTTAGTCTGGGAGGCCATAATCTTGTAGAGGTAGAAGGGTGAGGTGTGAGAGGACAGACTAGAGAGGAAAATCAGTCTTGCCGCAGCATTCATTACAGACTGTAGAGGGGCAATAGAAAAATTAGGAGAGGTTTACAATAATTCATGCGGGAAATTACTAGAGCATTGACAAGCTCCTTGGTAGCATCTAGCGTAAGTAAGGGGCGGATGCGGGCTATGTTTTTAAGATGGAATCTACAGGATTTGGCAACATACTGGATGTGAGGCTCATAGGTGAGGCCAGGGTCAAGTATGAAGCCAATACAGCGCGCTTGCAAGGATGGACTTATTTGGATACCACTAACTTGAAGGAAGAGTGAAAGAGGAGGATCAGTATAAGGAGGAGGAAAGACAAGGAGCTCAGTATTAGAGAGATTGAGTTTCAGAAAGCCAAAGGACATCCAGTTCAGAGATGGAAGATAGGCAAGCAGTGACATGTTGCAGCACGGCAGGGTAGAGGTTTACGGAGGAGAGATATATTTGGAAGTCATCAGCGTACAGGTGGTAGTGAAATCCAAAAGAGGTAATAAGTTTGCCAAGAGAGGCAGTATAAAGAGAAAATAGAAGGGGACCTTGGACAGAGTCTTGGGGGACTCTAACCAAGACAGGATGAGGGGAGGAGGTATCATTAGAAAAGTAGACACTGAATGAGCATTGGGAGAGATAAGAGGAAAACCACGAGAGGACAGAGTCACAGAGACCGAGTGATTGAAGAGTTTGAAGAAGGAGAGCATGATCAATGGTGTCAAAGGCAGAAGAGAGATCAAGAAGAATTAGTATGGAGTAGTGGCCTTTGGATTTAGCTGCGATTAGGTCGTTAGTAACTTTGATAAGAGTAGTCTCAGTAGAGTGGAGAGGACTGATTGAAAAGGGTCAAGGAGAAAGTTGGAATTGAGGAAGTGAGACACACGGGCAAAGACAAGTCTTTCCAGAAGCTTTGAGGAAAAACAGAGCAGGGATATGGGACGATAGTTAGAGGGGGAGGACGGGTCAAGAGATGTTTTTTTTCAGGATAGATATTACAGTGGCATGTTTAAAGTCAGCAGGGACAATGCCAGAAGAGTGAGTTGTTAAGGAAGGCACAAGACAAGGTGAGAGATATCTGATAAGGTGAGATGGGGCAGGATCGAGTTGGCAAATGGTGGGGCAAGAGGAAAGGAGAAGTGCAGCTACCTGTTGTTAAGTAGCTGGGGAGAAAGTCTGAAGGGTAGGAAAGGCATGATCTATGTGTGGTTGAGAAAGAGAATGGCAAGGTGGGGAGAATTATTTCCTTAGCTGTTCAATCTTGTCTGTAAAGTAGCATGCAAAGCTATCGGCTGTAAGGTTAGTTTGGGGGGTGGGTACAGCAGGGCGAAGAAGAGAGTTAAAGGTGTCAAAGAGATGCCTGAGATTGCAGGAGCATGCACTAATGAGAGGAAAAGTATGACTGTTTGGCGAGAGCAAGGTCTGCACTGTATAAACACAATATGAATATATAATGGAGAAAGTCTGCCTGGGTGCGAGACTTCCTCCAGGAGCGTTCAGCATAACGGGAACATCTTTGCAGGTAGCGTGTTGATTACGTAAGCCACGTTTGGGGGCATGCCCTCCTCAAAGTGCATGTTTGGAGCGGGACTGCAGCGTTCAAGGCAGAGTTGAGGGTAGTGTTATATGAGACGTGTTCCATTGTGGTTAGCAAGGCCGAATTTACATGTTAGGAGCTTGTAGGCTCAACATTCTAAAGTGCCCTCAACACCAATATAAGGCAGATAGTAGTATAAATGAATGTATGTGCAATTTCTGCTCTGGTATAGTGAGAGTTATTAGCTGTTTAGCTGCATGCAGGGTAAAATACATTTAGAAGTGCTTAGGGTAAGTGGGAGTTTAAGGTTAGAGAAAGGTTTATATCAGAGATAGATTAAATAAAGTGTGTTCAGTGTAAAAAAACATTACCAACTTAGAGGGGTTACAGTTGCAATATAAAGGCTGTTTAGAATTATTACGTTTATGGTTAGAGTTGTCTTAAATGTAATATTTAGTACATGAAATGTTTAATTTGTAAGATGTATTAAACATGGGATTAAAGTAAAGGGTTTATTTTCAGGTGAGTGTGGGAGTTTGAAGGATTACTTGCAAAGCACTCACTCTCTTATGTATTCTGTAGACCAGTAGGCCTTCTATGATTGATAATAGAGTTGCAGGAGTGGATATACACAGTTTCCCCTACTCATTCTGCAAGGCATTTTACTGTGTGAGAGGTTGTTAATGGGCAGATGGGAAGTGATTCCCTCCAATTCCTGTACTGTCCCTCACTCAGACAACGGATAAGCAGGGATAGCAACAAAGAGTTTTACACCCTCTGTAACTGTTCCTGCAGGTCTTCTGTTAAGCCTGACTGGACACTGACCAAAGCTGACATATTTGAAAACTGTTATTTTGTGATTGTAGCGCTTACCCAGTGAGTAGAGGGGTTTCCACCGCCAGAGATGTCCTTTGCCCAAGTGTGAGTCATGTTACAGCATTCCCTGTAGTCATCCAAGTAGTAAGAGACGCAGGTATAGCTTGTATTGCATTTCCCTACAAACAAGAGATGAGGCTCTGTGTTGAGGGTAAAGTAGAGCTGATTTTAATGGTGCCACAGCTGGCAAGTCTTTTTCTGGTGACATTCCAGGGGCATTCCCCACTGGACCTGAGAGGGCACAGCAAAATAAGCACGCACATAGTTACATTATCTCTCCAGCCCAGGACATGCATAATAAAAATACCCCAAAATACACCTTTAACAATGAGGTACCCCTTCAAGTTCTGGATCTGAGCGCTATACATATGTCGGAATCACTCAGATCCCACAAATGTAGCCGAAACGCCACTAGGGTATAGTTTAGACCGACCGCACACAAGGTGCCTGGCCAGAATAGTTCCATGAAATCAGGCTGTGCTGTCGGTCTCATGTGTGAGTACCAAAATACAGCATATATGTGTAAATAGTAGTTCGTGCTTATGTTCCCATAGTCCCTGTGGTTCGGGAGGTGTTTCTAATGAACGCCGTTATCTTCGTATGAAGAGTGTTGAACATAAGTGCCCGATTTTAGCTCCATACACTCGACGACCAAACACCACTGGCTGTGTTCATATCCCAAAATGGCGTACATACGAACGACGACCACCCAGCCGACTGCTTAGAACGTCAAGGTGTTTGCGGTTATGGAGGTGTTAGTAGAGGTCAATAGGGTTAACAAGCGGCACACTCCGCATTTGGGGGGTCGATCTTTCTGTAGTTTCTTCTTTAGTCGAATGGGGCAATGTTAATATAGGGAATAACTGTATTTGGCCGAACAGACAGGCGAAGGGAATAAAAACTTTAAAATCCAGGGACAGAGGATCTGTCACAGTGCTCCCTTCTTGTGGAACACTCCGGCAGACCCGGTTTGACCTTTTTTAGGTCAACTTAGGGATGTCCAAATTTCTGTTATGGGCTGAGTTCTGTTTAACTGGACAACCCGTCGGCGTTACAATTTTGCTTAGTGTGCCGGTACTGGAAGGTAAAATTGTAAGGTTGAAGTGCCAGTCTCCATTGCAATAGTCAGCCATTGTCGCCCTCGAACCGGTTAAGCCACACCAACGGGTTGTGGTCAGTTATTATGGTAAATTCCCATCCGTATAAATAAGGGGTCAGTTTCTTCAATGCCCATACCAAAGCCAAACACTCCTTCTCCACTGCTGCTTAACTCACTTCCCAGGGTAACAGTTTTCGGCTGATAGGGTGCTCTGTGCATCTGTGTGAAAATAAAACGTTTGTTAGGGACTGGGGCAGCCAAAACAGAGGCATGAATTAATGCTTTCTTTAAAGCTTGAAATGCAGCTTCACAGGCGGAAGACCAAGTTCTTCTTGGTAAAGTCAGTCAAGGGTTTGGCTATAGCACTATAGTCAGGTACAAACTGTCTATAATACCCGGCTGTCCCTAGGAAAACCAGGACTTGGGTCTTGGTGTGAGGTGTGGGCCAGTTAGCGACTGCTTCAATCTTGGCGGGCTTTGGTCGCTGTTTCCCACACCCCACCCAGTGTCCCAAATATTGGACTTCGGCCATGCCGAGATGGCATTCGTCTGATTTCAGGGTCATGCCGGCGGCCGAATTTGATCCAGTACTATCCCTATATGCCTTGAGCGTTCCTCCTAGATCACAATGTCATCCAGGTACACACAGGTGAAATCCTGGAAGCCATCGAGAAGTCTATCCACCAAGTGTTGTAAAGTGGCCAGGGTGTTTTTCATCCCGAATGGCATGACCTTAAAGGACCACTATAGTGCCAGGAAAACATACTCGTTTTCCTGGCACTATAGTGCCCTGTGGGTGCCCCCACCCTCAGGGTCCCCCTCCCGCCTGGCTCTAGAAGGGGGAAAGGGGGAAAAACATACCTTTTTCCAGCGCTGGGCGGGGAGCTCTCCTCCTCCGATCCTCCTCTTCTCCTCCCTGTCGGCTGAATGCGCACGCGCGGCAAGAGCTGCGCGCGCATTCAGCCGGTCACATAGGAAAGCATTCATAATGCTTTCCTATGGACGCTGGCGTGCTCTCACTGTGAAAATCACAGTGAGAAGCACGCAAGCGCCTCTAGTGGCTGTCAATGAGACAGCCACTAGAGGAAATAGGGGAAGGCTTAACCCATTCATAAACATAGCAGTTTCTCTGAAACTGCTATGTTTATTAAAAAATGGGTTAACCCTAGCTGGACCTGGCACCCAGACCACTTCATTAAGCTGAAGTGGTCTGGGTGCCTAGAGTGGTCGTTTAAACTGGTACAAGCCAAACAAAGGCTGACTTGAGGATAGCTTCCTCAGCCAGGGGAATCTGTCAATAACCCTTGCAAAGGTCAATGGTGGTCAGATAATGTCCCCTGGCGATGCTATCTAACAGCTCATCCACTCAGAGCATCGGGTAGGCATCAGTCTTGTCATTCAACCGCCGATAGTTCATGGGTGGTTCCATCTTTTTTAGGCACTAGGACTACTGGAGAAGCCCAGGGACTATTGGACAGTTCAATGACTCTTAGTCTTAGCATCTCTTGTATCTCCCCCCTCATCCCTTCTCTAACTGCTTTGGGGATACGGTAGGGAGGCTGTCTAAGTGGGGCTTGTCCTGGAGTCTCTACTCTATGAGTAGCGAGAGTAGTGAAGAAGGTTCCTGGGAGAAAGTCTGTCGCTTACTTTCTATAAGCTGGCAAACCTGTCACGGGTGATGGTACAGAAACCGGGACCCCTGAGTGCCTGATGAGAAGTGGGGGTCTTGAGTGTGAGAGTGGATAGTTCAGGGTCTGGTGCAGAGTAACCACATGCCATCTGGTGTTGAGCACCAGCGTTTGTGCAGCCACATACCAGGTTCCTGGTACAGCTACTGTGGATCCTAAGAGCTAGGAGCTTGGTATGCAGACCTCTTAGGAGCTGAATAGGGAGACTCTGCAGCAAGATCCAGTATCCAGTATCCAGTACAGAAACAAGGCAAGACTAGAGATTGGCACCATACATGAAAACAAGACAAAACTAGGAGAACCCAGAACCAGAGAAGGATAGGAAGTTAAACCCAGAACATGTACACAATACATAAGGGAACATTAACTAAACAGGGGCAGGACAG
>OW240924.1:45133676-45159655 GCA_933207985.1 Pelobates cultripes
CACTTGTCAGCGTATCCACTGTTAAGCGTAACACACCAGCTTACGGGATGGCTGCTATTCCAATCTATAACGGTAAAAAAAGTTTTTGTTTTGAAATCAAGCTATTGTGACACCAGATGTAATTGGTGGCACTGACTGGGGAAATGGGCACAGTATGCACTGTGAGCCTGACACAGAAGCTGGCAGCAGTGGCAGACAACTGACTGCTATTCAATCTATAACAGTGAAAAAAGTTTTTTGTTTTTAAATCCAAGCTATTGTGACACCAGATGTATTTGGTGGCACTGACTGGGGAAATGGGCACAGTATGCACTGTGAGCCTGACACAGAAGCTGGCAGCAGTGGCAGACAACTGACTGCTATTCAATCTATAACAGTGAAAAAAGTTTTTTGTTTTTAAATCCAAGCTATTGTGACACCAGATGTAATTGGTGGCACTGACTGGGGAAATAGGCACTGTGAGCCTGACACAGAAGCTGGCAGCAGTGGCAGACAACTAAGTGCATTTACATTAGATAGAAAAAAAAAATCCAAAAAAAGCATACCCTTATCCCTAACCTAGCTATGCTTTTCCCTATCTTATGAACAGCAGCTACACTTTCCCTCCTCTTACTAAGCATGCAGCTTGAGAATGAATCTAAAATGGATGCTGTCCAGTAGGTGGGAGGGTCTGCTAGGGAGGCTGTGCTGCTAATTGGCTGGAATGTGTCTGCTGACTGTGAGGTACAGGGTCAAAGTTTACTCAATGATGACGAATAGGGGGCGGGTCGAACCGCGCATATGTTCGCACGCCGTGGCGAACGCGAACATGCTATGTTCGCCAGGAACCGTTCGCCGGCGAACCGTTCGGTACATCACTAATTATCAGGTACAAACAGAAACATCTCCAGGTTCTCACAGTGTACACGTTTTTTAATAACCTTTTCTTTATCAGATATTATTTCAGAAGGAAAAGGCTGAGAAACAGCCAGTAGGTTGAATACTAAGAGTGGTGATGGCAGCAGTGGTTGAGGAGGGGTAAACATAACCCATTCCCCTACCCTTCCTCAATTACTTTTTTAAATTAGGATGGGTCATTGATGATGTTGGATTTCTTTTTTCTTATTAATGTAAATTAGATGTTTGTGTTGCAAAACAGGTTAGTACTTATTGGATCTACTGCTGTAACATTATTGTAAAACAGGAGATGGTTAGCACTAATAAAACAAATGATAGGCAGCAACCTGACAGAGGGTAACCCTCAAACCCTCTATGGTAAAGGTATAAAACAAGAGAAAAGAGAGGCTGTGCCAAAAGAAATGATAAAAAGTTAGTAAAAATGATTGTATAAAATTAGTCCCAATACATATAAAATTGATCTGTGGTAGGAAGTTGTCTCAAGCAATATTTCAGCTGGTGAGGTATCTTCTCTGTTTATAGTAGTACAGATCGTCTCGTGATATGGAAGACACAAGAAGAGAGGACCAATCGTGCAGAGTGTATATGATGATTATAGGTGAATTAAAATATAAATTTTACACTCACATTTAGATGAGCTATGGCCAGCTCAGGTGTAGTAGGCACACAGCGGAACAATCCCTCTTATAGGATATACAGGTGCTTGTCCTCCGGGAGAAAATGGTGTCCAACTCTCACGGAAAGAAAAACATAAAAACAACCAATAGTGCTCTCTGATGACACGATGTAAAAATGGATAAAATAAAATAAAATGTACTCACAAGCCTAATTGCACTCTGATAATAGCATTGGTGTATAATCCCCACCTCAAGATAAGTTGAATAAAATGCCAATAAAAAATAATAATAATAAAAATGTGTATAAAAAGTTAATGGCACAGAAATCTAGCCAAAAAATCTTTTATTATAAAATACACAATTATATTATTATTATATTATTATAAAACCATTCACGCGTTTCACCACTAGGGCTTTATCAAAATGGAATAACATTAAAACCTGGCAGGTAGGAGTGTATATAGGTACATAAATAATATAAAAACGGCACCAAAAAACGTCATTAACCAATCAGAGTGATGTATTATCCATAACAATAGTAAAATTTGCATTTAAAAGTAAAATTGGACAGAAGAGCTTTAACATCTTACATATTAACAAATGTAATCATTTAAAATTGAATTCAGTAAAAAACAAAATGTATAGGCATGAATAATTATGTATATAATTTTAACACGTCACGTGACTCGCGCAGCACTATGGGAAATGTGGTGCGCGAGTCACGTGACCGGCACCCACAGGAGTGTACTGGGACCGAAGCCACATGGAAAATGTAGTAAGTGCGGCCGCCCTAATCATAGGCGGCTCGCACAAAGAAAGGGGTGGGTATAGAGTGCGTCACGTGACCCATGGCACGCACGGAAGTATTATGCGTGGGTCACGTGAGATCGGCATACTCTAGGGGATTATAGCGGCGCACAGCGGCATGGGTATTGTAGTTGATTGGCGTGCGTCCTCCACTCTCATGGGCAGTACATATAAACATACTTGACACCATGAGAAAACATTAAAACAATAAATAAAAAGATATATATATAAGCATCTGAACTGATAAAATAATTACAGAACAACATAAGAAATAAATGACTGTAAATAAAAACATAGATAAAATGAGCCATGTTAACTGTGGGCATCAGTTAAAACAAGAATTAAATAAAAAAAACAATCAGTTGAATAAATAGAACTGTAAAACCAAATGAGACAATTGATAAAAATAAAATAACAGTTATATGGCCTTATTTTAAATATAAAAAATAAAAAGCGTAATTATGGCACATTATTAGTAAAAATGCGGTCAAGTTGGGGGCATCCTAGACTATAATGCCGTAGGTAACAACTATGAATAGGATAGCCCCAACTTGACAGCAAGTGACAATACATATACTGAGGAGAAAAAAAAACAGTTAAAACAAAATTATAAAAAATTGTAGAAAACGAAGTGTGCATTTAAACCTTGGGGGCTAGGGTTTGTAAATTGAATACCCATTCTATTTCAGATCTACCTAAAATATTTTTTATAATGCCACCTCTCCAGGGAATCTTGCATTTTTTTATTTTATATATATTGGGACTAATTTACCTTTACCATAGAGGGTTAGAGGGTTACCCTCTGTCAGGTTGCTGCCTATCCATTGTTTTATTAGCGCTAACCTATCTCCTGTTTTCCTTTGTGTCTTATCAATATCCTTCTGGTTTTAGCAGCTTTTAACATGTCTATTTTTGACTACAGAAACAATTACACTATTGATATAGAAAATGTATTCTCCACTCAAACCACTAGGCCTTCCAACTTTACTCAACAAGAATTATTTATTAAATTAGAAAAAGCCCTTACAACCGAAATCAAACTCAAATGGGAGATTGCTACCATTAAAAAAATATATTGATGAGCGTATAACACCACGAGGCCTGAGACTCATGAAATTACCCACTTCAGATCAGGATGATCTAGAATTTATGAGCTAATGGAATAGTAAACTAGAAACTTGTACGTTCGGCCTCATGGATACTCTGATTAAGAAAAAAAGTAAAAAACTGTCTAATTTAGATAGGGAAATTAATGATTTAAGAGAAAAACTCATGCCTTTTACGGAGAGTAATGTATACCAACAGAATTCAGTTTTAATTCAGAGTAAAATTGAAAAAATAGAAACAGATACCAAGCATATTAAATTTAAAAAAATACATAAGAGACAAACAGGATTATGCCAACCGACAAGTTAGGACATACCATTTGAACAAAAGATATACATCTGAAATCCCACCCAATAACACAAAAACAGAATCATATCAACACCAAAGAGCAACCTCATCATACACACAACATGAATCCCCATATGTCACCAAAAACCACTTTCCTATTTCACACAAACCCTTCCACTACTCCCCTAACAAAACAAGACCTCACTATAGGAATTTCAATCCCAATTATGCACCTTCATCCTCATTTCACTGACCAGCATCATATAAACCACGTAGGATGCCCTACAATACATTCAAACATCATGATTTTCAACCCAATTATTACAATGCACGCAGCCCTGATACTAAAACATATTCACCTAAAACCCACAGACCTAATAATTACTATAAAAATCACTCAGAAAACCCTATCAGCTGCTATCTATTGATTCTGAAATAGAAAGTGAGGATCATTTTTTAGAGATTCAGACACACCCAAATACATTTATCAATACACCATATCCAACAAGGGCCAAAAAAAGAACTTTAAGCCCAGAGGCAAACTGAGTGGTAGAAGACAGCAAAAAAGAGAGATTAAAAAGACAATAACTGCCCCAAAGGAATCGGATGTTGGTATTTTTAACTTATCACAAAAAGTTTTAAGCACAGCACAAATTTCAGTTTTAAGCAAAGGACGAAAATATGCTCCGACTAATTCTTTTAGACCATTTGAGGCATTTTTAGATGTTAACCAATTTGTACGAAAAGCCACACTTAAAAGATTTTTTAATGCACACAATCCTGAATCCAATCCCCCCCTCATCCCTCCATCCTCACAGGCAAACCTACATATATCAATACTTATATTAAACCAAAATCCTCATTTTATCCTTATCATTTTAAATCAGCTCCACTTGTGATGTTTGAGAAGTCTGTATTAAGAGATTTTAATAAAATCAAGTATAATAAATATGACACTCAAAATTTAAACACATTAAAAAAACAGCCATAAAACAACTCCAAGAGGATATAGACATAGTCATAAAACCTGCAGACAAGGGTGGAGGTCTAGTCATTCAATCTAGTATTATGTATATCGAAGAAGCATATAAACAATTAAACGACACTGCCGTATACGATAAATTACCCAAAGATCCAACATCCTCTATACAACACAAACTATCCATTTAAAAAAAAAAAAGGGATTAGATGAAAATATTTTAAACAAAAAAGAATTTGATTATCGATTTATTAAATATCCCAAAATTCCGGTAATTTATTTTTTGACGAAAATACATAAAGACACTAAACACCCTCCTGGTAGAGATATAGTGTTAGGGATCAATTCCCCTTTATCTCAAAACATTGATACTTTACTCCAACCTTCAGTGAAACTTATGAAGTCTTATTTGAAAGACTCAATGACACTATTAAGGTTTTTAAATGGATTTTATTGGAAATCTGATTTTATACTTGTCACATGTGACGTCACCTCTCTATACACCATCATTCCCCATCAACTTGGTTGTCAGGCTGTTAAAACCATTTTATGAAATGAAAAGAGAATCCCAGAATCTCAGATAGATTTTATTGTGGAGGGTATCAATATTATTTTAAATAATAATTATTTTTGGTTCTTTGATTCCTTTTACCTTCAGAAGAGAGGGACAGCTACGGGGACCAGGTTTGCCCCCAACTATGCCAACCTCTTCATGGCCGACTGGGAATCCAGTGCCATCTGGGGACAGCATGCCTGGGAGCACAGCCTGGTCTCCTATTTAGGTATATCGACGATCTGTTTTTTATATGGAAGGGTTCAGAGGATTCCTTCAACTCCTTTATTTCACATCTTAATTCTAATAACAGAGGGATTGTCTTGACTTGTGAATACAGTAAAGACACAATCAATTTTTTAGATCTAAATATTTTTATTAAAGATGGAACAGTACACACCAAAACATTTTTTTTTTAAAGTATGTACCAACACGGCAATTGATCAAACTAGCTGCCTTTACAAGCCTTGGCTTGAAAGTGCCCCTAAAAGTAAATTTTTACGAATATGCAGAAACTGTTCCCATATTGATGATTTTAATGAACAATCGCTGGTTTTAAAGAAACAATTTGTAGATAAGAATGACTCACCTACACAGTTGAATAATACAATAGAAACAGTGAGAAACAAACCTAGGGAAAGTCTTTTAACTTACAAGGATAAAAATACTTCAGAAACCCCTACCCTACATATAATATTTAACTATAATAATAAAAGTGGTTTTATTAAAAAAACAAAAAAACATTGGCACCTTTTAAGACAAGATGACCTTCTTAAAGAGATTTTACCAACACAACCTAAAATTGTCTTTAGAGGTGCTCCAAATTTTAGATCTATTTTAACTAATAATTATACGAAAGAAATAAAAAATACTAATCATACTTTTTTAAATGGAGCAACAGGTTTTTATAAATGCAATCGCTGTATTGTGTGTAAAAACACCGATCCCTCCACATACTCAAAAGTTACTAGTTTTAAGACTAATATAACTAAAAAGAACTATACCATAAAAGATTTTATTGGATGCAACACAACTAATGTGATCTACCTATTGGAGTGCCCATGCGGCCTCCAATATGTGGGTATGACTACTAGGTGCCTAAAAACTAGACTAGCAGAACATTGCAGAAATATAAAAAATGGGTACCAAAATCACTCCGTATCGAAGCATTTTGAGAAACATAATCGAGATCCCAAATTTCTTAAATGCATTGGAATTAAAAAAATGCAAGATTCCCTGGAGAGGTGGCATTATAAAAAATATTTTAGGTAGATCTGAAATGGAATGGGTATTCAATTTACAAACCCAAGCCCCCCAAGGTTTAAATGCAGACTTCGATTTATACAATTTTTTATAATTTTGTTTTAACTGTTTTTTTTTTCTCAGTATATGTATTGTCACTTGCTGTCAAGTTGGGGCTATGCTATTCATAGTTGTTACCTATGGCATTATAGTCTAGGATGCCCCCAACTTGACCGCATTTTTACTAATAATGTGCCGTAATTACGCTTTTTATTTTTTATATCTAAAATAAGGCCATATAACTGTTATTTTATTTTTATCCATTGTCTCATTTGGTTTTACAGTTCTATTTATTCAACTAATTGTTATTTTATTTAATTCTTTTTTTAACTGGTGCCCATAGTTAACATGGCTCATTTTATCTATGTTTTTATTTACAGTCATTTATTTCTTATGTAATTATTTTATCAGTTCAGATGCTTATATATCTTTATTTATTGTTTTAATGTTTTCTCATGGTGTCAAGTATGTTTATATGTACTGCCCATGAGGGTGGAGGACGCACGCCCATCAACTACAATACCCATGCGGTTATGTGCCGCTATAATCCCCTAGAGTATGCTGATCTCACGTGACCCGCGCATCATACTTCCGTGAGTGCCGCGGGTCACGTGACGCACTCTATACCCACCCCTTTATTTGTGCGAGCTTCCTATGATTAGGGCGGCCACACTTACACTTGTCATCAGAGAGCACTATTGGTTGTTTATATGTTTTTCTTTCCGTGAGAGTTGGACACCATTTTCTCCTGGAGGACAAGCACCTTTATATCCTATAAGCGGGGATTGTTCCGCTGTGTGCTTACTACACCTGAGCTGGCCATAGCTCATCTAAATGTGAGTGTAAAATTTATATTTTAATTCACCTATAATCATCATATACACTCTGCACGATTGGTCCTCTCTTCTTGTGTCTTCCATATCACAAGACGATCTGTACTACTATAAACAGAGAAGATACCTCACCAGCTGAAATATTGCTTGAGACAACTTCCTACCACAGATCAATTTTATATATATTGGGACTAATTTTATACAATAATTTTTACTACCTTTTTATCATTTCTTTTGGCGCAGCCTCTCTTTTCTCTTGTAACATTATTGTGTTTGGTGTTAAGAAATACTCGCAGTTCATTCTCTTCTGCCACACTTTGTGCACATACATTTGTGTGAACTCTGATGTATTAAATATTGAGATGAACATAATGTTTGCATTATTTATTGTGCAAAATGTGACTATTGTATTGTATATATTTTTTATTTGACAAAATCCAATAATATTATACATGGGTAAATAAGAAACACTTGCACTAGGATCAATGATTAAATGCCTGCCAAAATTCCTATCTCCCCACTCAAAGTTGTTTCAAGTGCCTCTGTCAATAACTGCTAGCTAGATATAGCAGAAACTGCTGAAGCTAGTCCCACACTAGAATCTATGACTCAGATGAAGCAAAATATTTTTTTTCCCAGCACCACGCTCCACTCCCCAAAATGTATTTATATTCTTTCAAATAGTTAGCAGAAAAAAAACAAAAACAAACAACTTCTGTATATTGGTAAGCTAGCCTCACAATGTTATTGTTATTATGTTTAATTTATAAAGCACATTATACAACACTGTACATGGGTAAAATTGTATAAGAAAAAAGGCAAAGGTACAATACATCTAAGACAATACAAAATATGACAAACAAATAAAGAAAAAGTTGAGTGCCCTATTCCCATCGGAACTTCTAAACTAGATGGATAGGATGGGTGAGAAACAGGAAAGGGAGGCTGCAAAGTTGAGAATGCTGTTAATGCAGAGTGAGATGAGGGCATTTGTTGGATTAATTGTGGAATTCGTTAGTTACTGAGTTGAGTGATAGGCTTCTCTGAACAAGACACTTGTTCAGAGTTATGCTGTTAGTGTTGCAAAGCAAGTCAAAAAGCTACAGTTATAGTTTATAATTAGCAGAGTTTGCAAAGTATCATACTTTACAAAGTATCCTGCACAAGTATAGAAGTAATAACCAATGCTAAATTAGACAGAGCTTCTAATATATGGTGTTTATTTAGCTGGTTTAGTGGGGGAAAGAGGTCCCTTTATTACAGACTTTTATATCTTGGAATGGACTGTATAGGAGAGAGACGCTTAGCGGTAACCTTCAATTAGCACCCTGAGAGAGAGCCGTTTTCAAGTGTACGTTAGGAGGCTTTAGCATTTTGAGACGATTCAATTAACAGCAAGTGACTATTAGGTGGTTCCAGGATATACTTAGCCCAGGTCTGGTAAGAGTTGCTATACTCTCCACAACAGCTTAGGATATCTATACAAAAATCTATTAGAAAGGATTGTGTACCCTCTTCATTTAGCTGTAACGTTATAGTCTAACTTAGGTATTCATACCTTTCAGGACATAATATCCTTTCCTACAGTGTACATTATCCCTGCACAACATTCCATTGATCTTTATATCTCTTTCCCCTTATTGATTTCTATTATAGAGCTCGCACCCCCTTAGAGCTCTTGTTGGTGTCTGTTGGTTTCCCCTTGGTTTTTTAGAGAATTGAACAATAAACGTATTTATTTTATTTCATTTTTATTCTCCACTCTATGATATTTCAGATCATAAGGGACCTTCCCTGTATCCAAGTTTCCGTGAACATGCCTATTTTTGTCTTTTAAATATATCTAAGGGTTACCTCTTATCTAGGTTTCTTATACACACCATAGTCCCCTAGTGGGACATTACGTCCTTTCTAATTCAGTGTTCCAACATGCAAATCTATGACAGCAGACAAAACAAGCACATATTACTGGTCCTTAGGATGGCTGGGCTTACCGTATAGGATTTCAACTAGTTTGTGTACAAGCTAAGGTCAAAGGAGAGTAGTAACAAGATGTAAAATCAAGCCAAGGGCAGCACAGGAGGCATTGATAACACAATATTAAAGCAAAGGTCAAATAAGTTAAGTCAGTAACAAGCATGAATGCCCTTGGGGTAACTAAAGACCACAATAGGGCAGTGAGCATTACTCTGAGCATTAGTATAAGCAATTAGAAACATAGAAACATAGAATGTGATGGCAGATAAGAACCATTCGGCCCATCTAGTCTGCCCAATTTTCTAAATCCAATTATACATAGGACTAATGTCTGACATCACCACAAAACCAAAATGTCAGAACAGAGATACTGAAATTATGCTGTACTTGTGTCATTTTTACTATGAGATTTGTAGTAGGATGTGCCACATATTTGTTGATGCCAGTAATGTGTCAATATATAGATTAGAATTACTTAAATAACCTCTCATATCTATAGTGAATCATTGGGGGTGCATAGGTCTAGTAACATGCTGCAAGTAAAAGAATTCTGTGTCTAAAGCAATAGAATAATGATTCTGGATAAGGAACCATGTGTCAAAATTAATGCAACAATGGTGCTCAGTACAATTCAGTACATCAGAACAATCCTATCTAGAGATTGGTATACTGACATTAAGGTGGATTAGCCTTGTAGAAGCATTCAGGAGAGAAAAGGACAGTTAGTAGGCTATTGCAGTAGTCGAGACAATTAATAATAATGCAGTAGATAAGTTGCTTAGTGGTGGCAGTGCTTGGAAATGGACGAATTTGGGAAATATTTTGTTGGTGGTTGTGACAGGATGAAGAATGAGTTTGAATGTAAGGGGTGAAGGATAGACACCACTCTTAGGCAGCGGGCTTGGGGTGATGGGGAAGATAGAGTTGCCGGCAACACTAATGAAAAAGTAAAAAAATTGGAGTTGAGGGGGAATGGGCAAGAGCTCAGTCTTTGACATATTGTTTTTTAGTTGGTGAGAGACAATACATGAAGAAATTACAGATAAGCAGTCTCTCAAATGAAAAAGGACTGAGAGAGATAAGGAACAGGAGAGGTAGAGGAGAGGTAGGCCTGTGAGCCAGGGCAGATACTTATAGCATTGGGGGCTAACTACTAATGAATTCAAGTTAAACATTTGGCTACAGGCAGTCTGACTACACAGGAGTTTTACACTTGCAAATTAGATTGTATGGGAAAGGATATGTTCTAAACAAGTGGCTATAAGCTCAGCTAGCAGATTACAATAGATAACAATATGACCATACAAATGAACAAACTACGTGGTTTACAGGACATGGGATAAAAGTGATTTTTTACTAAAAGGTAAAGATAAAAATAGGACTGAAGCTTTAAATGAATAAAAAAGAGTCAGTGGGTTAGAATGATATACCTGTAGAGAGATATGATAAGATAGATTTTGAACAATTGCTGGGATAATGGTTTATGTTGGTTGTAGGACATTGTGGCTAAGAGTATTGTACATGTAACTCTTGCTAACCACTAGTAACCAGTGCCACTTATAACCAATCCTAAGAGCAAGAGCTCCAGAGAGTCAGTGTTCTAATTTTTATACAAGTGGAGGCTAGCTACTGGGATCAATGACCGAGGCTAGGCAAAAAAGATCAGTGCTCAATCAATGTTTTGACTCGTTCTATTGAGCACAGATGTTATTTTGAATATTAAATTAAACAAGATGGTTTCTAAGAAGACATACAAGTGCACCTTCCTCTTTATTTCTATATTTTTAATGAAGGTTTCACCAAGGCAAATATACTTCAAGGTAGAGTGCCATGCTTTGTCTATGATCCCGGCAATACTAACGGATGGATATAGTATAAAGCTTATGCTCGTCTAACACTAGTATTAATTATACAGGTTTTCTTCCACTCCTACACAGCATCAGAAGTCAGAATTTCTTTTCAACACCCAAACGGCCTAAATTTAGCCAAATTGCAGTGTGGTCAGAAATGAATCTCCAAGTCAACTTTAAATATATGTACATGATATTTTCATTATGTGTACGTTTTACAGTACGCAGATTTCTGATTTAGCTGAATCGTTTTCTAGAATGTTTTTCATGAACAATAATCAAATGAGCCAAACCATCAAATAAATGGATGCCAGAAGTAATGAACAAAAATGCATTTTTAGAAAAAAAATGATACAACAAACCAAGTTTTTCCTCTCGCACAATTTTAGTAAATACAAATTGTGTGAATGATAGGTTTGCATTCAAGTAGCAAAAATCTGTTGGAGATGGAATATTATTCATCACATTTAATAAGTCTGATTGGGAGACTCGAACAGTAGCTATAGCTGAGCAAATGTATATGGTTATATGAATTAAAGTACAGTCTGTCCGAGAGCTCAACAATTATCTCTGTTTCTTATTTTCAATTATTCTGAGCTAATTCATTTTACGTATTACATGTAAAGTTTAATGTCCAGTATTTATTTAAATCCCACTAATATTACATCAATCATCTTAACTAACAACCGGTAGTGTTAGTCGATTGCGCTAGGTCGATTGCTATCAAATGTGTACATAAAATTAAAATCTGTAGCTAACTTCCTCCTCTTTCTATACACAGGTCAATACAATGAAATATTCACTAGATTTGTAATTATAATGATGCTAGCAAGTTGGTTAGCACAATGTAGGCATGAAATTGTATGCCCTTAAAGTGAACCCAAGTCATGGCAGAAACACTTTAAGCAGGTTGGCATTATGTAATTTTTAGGTGCACTGACTTTGACAAAATTTTAGTTTTTCTCAGTTTCTTTGAGAACAGCTTCCACAAAAAATGATTCTGCATAGTAGAATAAAATCCATCATATGTCATCCATGAAAAAGATGTGAAAAGAATAACCTTTATTGGACATGTGTCTTCATATTCTGATAGCACTTGTAGAACCTGGATGTGCTCTATTACCCCTTTCACTACTAAGCTATTTGACAGGAAATGGATGGATCTGAATGCATTTTTTGATCCTTGATCCAATGCAAGAACTCTACTGAACTACAAGCTAATGGATTGCAGAATACAATACTAGTGTATTCTATCAGCAAGTTATTAAAATGGTGATAAACGAATATGCAAGGATAGACGTTACTGGAAATGAAAAGGTTAAACTGGTAACTAAGGTTTATCTAAGCTATCTGTAGAAAAACATCCTAAATATAGCACTCAATGATCTTTAGATAGAGAACTTAATGCACCATTTACTAACTAGGTAACCTCAGTTTTCTCTGTGGATTTTCATACAGATTTACAAAAGTGTGAATTATTAAAAAAAAATTCTGCCATTATAGCTAAACTGGAACTAGAGATTAGTAAAAAGTCCTGTAAGAGGGATCACTGGTTTGGTTGAACATAATAAAATAAGGAAGTGCACTCTATTAAGAAAAAAACAATTCAGAATCAATAATCAAAAATAAATATCAAATTAGATACCCCAAAAAATCAGTTCATGCTAAAAGTAATAAATTATATTACCGGTAAGTATAAGAATTGTTAATGCTAGCATATGTACTTGGAAAAAGGGAGCAATTTGTCAAATAACTGTTGTACATTTGTGATTGATTTTAGATAAAATATGTAAAATATTGAAATACAAAATTTTTAGACAGTGTTTTCTCTGTAGATTTCTACAATTAGTATGTTAACATGGATTTAAATGACATTTTTAACTCCTTTTACAAGCCTATTTGTGGCATTTACTAACTTCTCATGACACGCGCAGCACAGCCCACACCTGGCAAAATTAGATAATTTTTTGACAAAATAGACCTACAACTAATTCCTGCAAATAAACTGGTAACTCTAAATCCTGAGAGTTAATAGAGTTATTAAATACTAAAACACCTGCTGAGATAGCATTGGGCTTAGATGAGTTTACCACCACATATTATAAAACTTTTTCCAAAATTTTGACACCATATTAGACTGACTACATTGTTTAATGATATTGGTCTTAGGGTAAGATGCTTGGAGAGAGCTTGTTTTCGCAGATTATCACCTTACCGAAACATGGTAAGAGTCCAGACAAGTGTTCTAATTTCTATCTAATATTTTAACATAATAATGACACCAAACTGGATGGAATATTTGAGCTGATAGATAACAAATAATCCCTAATGCCATTAATAATGATCAGATAGGTTTTGTTTTGGGAAGGCCAGCCCAGGTGGTACCAGATGGTTCATTAACCTATTTCATTAGACCAAGAAAAATCAAACACCTTTTGTGCTCCTATCCTTAAATGTGGAGAAGGTGTTTTGATTTTTTGGGGTATTTAATTTGTATATTTGAGAGAGGCAATTATTAAATGTAATATTTCACTATCATTTTTAAAGCAGTTTTTGCTTTGTATTGTGTTCCCCCAGCCACAGTGTCAGCTGCAGGTTCTGTTTCCAAGAGCTTCCCACTGACAAATGGAACTAAACAATTAGCCCATTATCTCCACTGTTATTTGTGTTGCGATGGAACCTCTGGTGGAAATAATAAGGAAAACATCTGAAATTGAAGGTATCATGGTAGGTGACAAGGAATACAACATAGGTCTTTTCTCAGATTATATAATCTTATCACTTACAGTAAAGGAAAAATGTATTTGATCCTCTGCTGATTTTGAACGATTTTGAGCACCAGACCGAGTGAGACTGACAGTTATTTTGTTTCTTCCATTTGTGTATAGTTGTTCCAACTGTTGTCACCTTCTCACCAAGCTGCTTGGCAATGGTCTTGTAGCCCATTCCAGCCTTGTGTAAGTCTACAATCTTATCCCTGACATTCTTGGACAGCTCTTTGGTCTTGACCATGGTGGAGAGTTTGGAATCTGATTGATTGCTTCTGTGGACAGGTGTCTTTTATATAACGAGCTGAGATTAGGAGCAGTTCGTTACCTGTATAAGAGACACCTGGGAGCCAGAAATCTTACTGATTGATAGGAGATCAATTGACATGCACTCATCGACATGCAAATCAATTTATAACTTTTTTGACATGCGTTTTTCAGGATTTTGTTTTGTTATTCTGTCTCTCACTGTTAAAATACACCTACCATTAAAATTATAGACTTATAATTTCTTTGTCAGTGGGCAAAAGATCAAAATCAACAGGGGATCAAATGCTTTTTTCCCTCACTGTAGAAATCCAACTAAATCAATTATACTGCTTTATTCTATTCTACAGGAGTTTAGCGAGGTCTCATTTTATAAACTAGGGATGTGCATGGGCAAACAATTTGGTTCGGTTCGGAAATTCGGGTAAGTAAAAAAAAAAAAAAAAATCATCTGCTTCAGCAATTCGGACCAATGGCATTCAGTTTGGTTCGGCACTTTGGAACTGCAGAACCTCGTCACTTTGGAACTTCGACACTTCAGACATTCGTAAGCATCCGAATGTACGAATGGCATGAAATTTGTACAAATGTACATTCATAACGAAATGAATTGCACATGTCTATTGCAAATTTCATTGGACAGGGAATAGTGAAACCGAATTGGGCAATCAAGCATTACATTGCACAAAAGGAATTAGCTTATTGGTCAAGATTCCTGTCATCATTCACATAATTTTCCCTCCCTCTCTCGTTTTGCCACTTTTTAGAAATCCGAATCACTTTGGAGCATCGACGCTTCAGAGCTTCGGCGCTTTTGAACTACCGAATCTCATTACTTCAGAACTTCGGCGCATTGGGACTTCGGCACTTCGGAAATTCGTAAGCATCCGAAGAGCATGAAATACATATGAATATACATTCGGAACGAAACGATTTGCACATGTCTATTATAAACTAAATTCAAATAAAATATTAAAACAAGCATTATTCTTCCATATTTGTAGGTTTGAGTGACAAGTTCTGTTTCAACTGCAGAGATTCTTTTATAGATTACTTAGGAAATACTCAATGTAAAAATGTATAAAAAATGCACACATTTAATCTGGCCAAGAGCATAGTCTTACCTAAAAAAAAAAGAAAAAGGGTCAGATAGTGTAATGTGGAGATTTATTTGCTGGAGAGGTTAGTCTCCATTAAAATGTACATTCTTCCAAAGTTACTATATTACACAAGAAAGATTTCATAGAACTTGCCAATGTCCTTTTTTTTAAACTTCACTCATCACTAATTATGTACATGTGGAGGAACAAAACTATCAGGGTGAAATTTACCACACTACATAATCCTAAATCCCATGTGGGACTGGGTGACCCTGCTTTCCAGAAACACTATTAAGCCACCAATGCTACCTCAGCTTTTAAATTTAATCTAGATGCAAACTGTCTTAGATGGTTAGAAATAATCATGGATAAACTCAGTCATACCTCTAATAAATACACATTGTGGCTATCATTGTCTAAATACCCTAGAATTACAGAGATGTTTACCACCACCAAAACAACTATCAAAGCATGGGATAGTGTATATAAAGTGGTCATGTCGCCCTCTAATTGGTCAAGACAGAGCAATGCCTTTGTCTATATTAAAATACATTTTACCACATATAAATGTAAACTACTGGCACTCTAACTCAATTTACACAACTTTTTATCAGGCAATCCCCTTATGTTTTTTAACAATCTACAATTTAAAATAAGATGTATATGACTTTATTAATTAAGACTATGATTTAATCACCAAGAAATTAAAAAAAATATATATTTTTTTCAATTTGTATCAAAGATTTAGTGTAGTGGAAACTTCTGATTTGGAGAAAAAAATATATTTTTGATCCTGATATAAGTCATACTATATCTTTCTGCTACTCCTATATTATGCCCAGACCTGGAAACACAGAACATATTGGAGGATCGGCTTACTTTTCTTCCTGCTTTATTCCAATCATCTGGAAAGCCATTTCAAGATCATCTAAAGATGATATATATATTTTTAAATCTTTATTTTTGAGTGCATGAGTGGACAAATCAGCTTACTCCGCCAAAATAGCTTTTGTAAGCATGGTCATAAAACAGCGATTCACAAATATGGCATTTAAGTAGAGCACATTTTGTGGTATATAGTTACGTAATCTAAGGTTCTACTTCTAGTGGTAACACATCACAGTTGAACTTAAAACAGAATGGCATAGAATGGTATAATAAACAGGCTTATAGCGTTATAGCGCTAACGTTAAGGGTGAGCAAGGTGTAAACTCAGTCAACTGAGTTCAGGTAGAGGTTTATTATCTTGTTTGAGCTTGCGCTAAGCACGTTGATCCTGGCTAGGGAGGTGAGGGGTTAAGTGTATGGTGTGCCTGGTGGCCTACGAGGAGCCATGTAGTGCAGCGAGGAGAGTGCAGGCAAGCTAGCCTAGCGTACTGACAAGGCAAGGTAGTTTACATGTGATAGGTGAAACTTGCCATGCTGCACAAGGCTAGTAGATGGGGCAGTCCCTGGGGTCGTGTCCCCATATTTATATCTATGTTGCCTGTGGTGGGGCGAGATGACCTGCTAAATCACATGTAAAGTCATTAATTAAAACTTGAGAACATAAAGTGAAAGTGTGAAAGCGTTAAGACATTGAGTTAAGATAATAAGCACTGCAATGGTGACCCTCGCCAGAGAGTCCAGCATCAGTCCATTCCCCTGCTCGGGAATATGTGGGTGTTCCCGGTGAGTCTTGTCAGCCAATGCCCCTGCGCAAGGCCGATTTTGGCAGGGCACTCGATGGTGCAGGTAGGAACTGCTTCCAGTTGTCCTGGGAGTGCAGCATCCTTACGGGTGGCGGTGCGCAGGTATAGGTCATGTGTGGGACAGTCCCTGTGGTGCATACGGGGTTGAGGCAGAGTCGAGGGTGGCCTTGGTGCTTTTTTCACCTCTTGGGCGCCATATCTTAACCCCACGTTGGGCATGCTTGCGTCGCCTGCGCTGAGCCTTACCAGGTCGAGCTTTCTGCTCCCTCTGGGGGTATGGTGGTCTCTGTAGCCGGTGAGGTATGTCCGCTTTCAAGGAGCCTTTTGATCTCTCCGGCATAACACTTGTGGTAGTGATGGCGTGCCCTGCCTCGTGGTCTGTGCTGGTTGAGTGCTTTAGGCTGTGCAACTCCCTTTGTCATTGGTGGCCCCTGGGAGGTGAGTGTCTCCTCTGAGCCTGCAGGTTTCGGTCTGTGTTAAGTTGCAGCTTACTCCAGAATCTATTAAACAAGTCATTCAGGTGCTGTTCCAGTGTTTTGTGCTGCCCGACTGACTCGGCCCCATGGCCAGCCACTGCAATCTTGGTTTCTGTGGCTCGACTGTGTGTGCTGTGTGGGCCGACCAGTGGTGAGAGTCGGGTGAGTGTGGCTGTGACATGTGGACCGGGATGACCCCCGCTGGTCCGGGGGGGAAAGTGTTTCACCGTGGCCCCTGTGCCTGCATGTGAACCCGGAGAGCGGGCGCCTCTCTGTGACTCGGTCATGTGTAGGCCGCAAGCCTCAATGTATCCAGACGGCTTTGTCGGGGCTCGTGAAAGGCATCATCCAATGCGGTAACCTGTCCTGATTACGGGTATGATGGTCTGTAGGTGTCAGCTTTCGGGCACAGTACCCCGTTTTTTGCCTCCAGACGTGGGAGCTCTTGTTGAGCACGTCTGGGCTGCTTGCCTGCTTAGCTCCACCCCCCCCCCCTAAAGATGGTATTTGGCCCATTCCAGGATACAGACAATGAACCCTAATGTCTCTAATAAAGGTTGCTGTAATTGTTGCCTTGTTGGATCCTTGTCTCACATATTGTGGTATTGCTCTAAACGTATTACATTTTAGGCTGATACTCATTTGTTGATTTAATTTAGGGGATCTTTCTATTTCAGTGTGAGTTAGCTTTGTTCAAACAGTTCTCATAAAGCATTACTAAGGTAGGCAAAATTATTATAGGTGATATTTTAATAGCTGCTACATATATATAGAAAGTTGCCAAATATTCCATCTGTTGTCTGTACTAAATAGTCTCAGATATTATTTGGACAAATTGTGTTTTGTTGGGGAACATCATCTAAACGCTGAGTCTGATCTGCTGCTTGCCTGCCCAGTGCCCAATTTTGTCCAGATACATCTGTAGAGAAGTTACATCATGTTCAGACTATATTATCTTATCTAGTTTTATGTAATTTGCAAACACCAACACATGACTTCAATGACCACTTCAAGATAATTTAAAAACAGATTAAATAACAGAGGACCCACAACAGAACCACAAGGCATTCCATTTACCAATTTTGTCTATTCTGAACATTTTCCATGTATTACTCTTTTACTATTTAATCCTTAAGATAGTGTTCTATTCAAGAACAATATTTCAGTTTTACTAGTAACCTTTTTGTGTAAATATGTATCAAATGCCAAAATTCAAGTAGATCACATCCACTGGAACACCACAAACTATATTTCTACTAACCTTTTCATGGAATGCAATCAGATTTGTTTGGCATGACCTGTCTTTCATAAAACCATGTTGATTCCTGCTAGTTATAATGTTATTCAATTTTTTTTTAATATTATCCATTCACAGCCCTTTAAAAAATCCCCCAAGCACATATGATACGCTCACAGGTCTGTAGTTTCTGCATTGAGCTTTTGAACCCTTTTAAAATATAGTTTCCACATCTGCTTTTCTCCAATCCTCTGGTATGATCCCTGAAAGGAAAGAATCCTAAAAGAGTCAAAATAGTGGTATGGATAGTTTGTCACTAAGCTCCCTAAGTACTCTTGGGTGAATACAGTCTGGCCTTGGGGCTTTGATGCATTAACTTTTTTAAATTGCTGTATCACTGTATCCTGTATAAATCTCCCATTTGCTGTAAGGCCCTTGTAAAAGGGATTTGCCACTTTACAGCCATACATTCTTCTTTTCTCATATACTGAAGAAAAAAAAAAGTTTTTGCCTTGTCCTAATCCTCTTCGATTAACACAACCATCTCAGATTCCAATGGATCAACCATTTCACTCTTACCGTTTCCAGCATTAATGTACTTAAAAAACATGTTGGGGATGGTTTTATTCTCTTTGGCTATGACCTTTGAATTTTCTAGTTTAGCCCCTCTAATCACCCTTTTGCAAGCCATATTGACATGTTTTTATTTATTATAGGATGTTACTGATCCAATTAATTTAAATGTTTGAATGCCCATTTCTTATCGTTTATAATTTGACTGATCTTTTACTAAGCCACATTTGGTTTTAGTTTGCTTATTTTATATTTGTTTTCCAACGGTATGTATTTACAAATGTACTTAAGTAGAATGTGTTTAAAGACCTTCCATTTATCCTCTGTGCTTTTGCGATAATTCCTACCAGTTAATTTGTTGTAAAATGCTCTTATCCTATTTAAATTAGCCTTTAAAAACGTAGCTTTTTTTGTAAAGCGTATACTCAAGTTCAATTACACACTTTATTACATTATCTAATGTAAACAAAAATGAAACTTTTGATTCTATATAAAAAAAAAAAAAAAAAAAGTACCAAATAATACATTTATTAACATTAACATTTTCTTTTAATTTTTAAATAATCATTTCGCAATGTATTAAATTTTTTATCCCACATAGTCTCTAATCCTCTCAAATATAAATTTATCATGTATGTACATATCTTATCAAATTACCTTTGACCTCATATTGCAGGCATGTTTCCACTTAAAACATGCACATGCAAATACGCACACATATACATGTTCACATGTACACACTATGATATATGCACACATATACACAGGAACACACTGATATACAGAGAACTCTCAATGGCACACCGTTTTGTGGTTATGAGGGAGTGCTTGTGGTCTTGGTGGGTGTTACCAGATCAATGTATGTGTGGGGTGAGTGTGGGGTGGGGGGGTGAGTGTGACAAGGTGACTGTTTGGGGTGATGTGAACATGTACGTTTTGGAGTAGATTGTGTGTAGGGACACTGTATTTCATTGATTGCAGAATATGACTGCATACCCTGGTAACAATGTATACATGAGTAACGGTGTGAAGGAATTATTGGTCTGTTTTTGGAACACTTCTATTCAACCTATTTTTAGATGGGCATTGAAAGTCAGGTGTCAGTTTTTGAAGATGCTTCCCAACTAGGTAAGGTAATACAATGTAAGTAGTTTATTACTTCGCTACAGAGGGATTTAAATAGATTACAGGAATCGACCTTCAAATAGCAGATAATATGTAATGTATATAAATGTCAAGTTATGTACTTCAGGGTGAAGAATGCACAAGCAGCTTACAACCTAAATGTTAGTGAATTAGGGAAAGCAACACATGAGAAGGGTATGGAAATTGTTATAGACAACAAACTAGACAACAATGTGCAATGTCGATCAGCAGTTGCTAAGGCCAATAAGTTATTGTCATGCATAAAAAAGGACATTAATTCCACACCTTGAATATGCCGTTATATAAACTATACACAGGACTCATACACAGGACTCAGGGTTAACACCTTTAGGCTGCAAGAAAGAAGATTTAGTGTAAGATAAAGAGAAAGGTTATTTACAGTAAGAACAATAACAATGTGAAATTCTCTGCCTGAAAAGGTGGTTTTATCAGAGTCTGCACCGATTTTTTAACAGTGACTGGATAAATTCTTTCAAAAACACACCATTCAGAGATAAAATATTTAATATGTGGGGTAAGAGTTTCTGACTGCTATTCTGGGGTCGAGAATGGCTGGGGGTTTTTTTTGCCTTCTTTTGGATCCAAATCAGAAACAGATGAGAGAAGGCTGAATTTGATGGACACAAGGCTTTTTTACAGCTTATGTAACTGTCATTTTCTTTGTTTTATAACATTGAAAGGGTTAATAAAAGAATCAAAAGAGGGTACTCTATTCTGAGCCCAATAGCACAATAAAAATTAAGCAGCTCTCTAAGATAAAATAGACATTCCAATTATTGTATATCTTATGTGATTGCTCCAATCATTTGGTCTTGTGAATCAGAGGAGGAAAAAAAAATGCAAAACAATGTATTGTAGATTCTCTAAAATAATACATTTAAGTACATTTATTTTACTTGCACAATGAAAACAAGATTGGAAATCTGAATTCTGTAAAATGCAATTGAAAATGGCTTCAATTTATTTGCTTTTACACAAATACTGTATCATTTCATGCCGTGATCCATTTTCCAAAACATTGCATTACAGTCATTCTCTGTATCTATTCAAAAGAAGTTTGGTGTTTCAATAGAAAGAAGTCATTGAGGTTGGCTTTTACACTGTATTCTCAATTGAGTTTCATTTGCAAGCTTTTTACAGCATTAAACTAACATTATCAGCTCCTAATTTTGGGCTATAATTAGGAGGATATTGCTTCTATGCACATTTTACATTTAGCATTAGAGTTATAAAATAAATTATACTATAAAATAAATTGTATTTTTTGCAATATCAAAATGTAAATATGTGTTGTGCATAAATCTTTACTAAGTTCATGTTTTTCAGAATTAAAAAGTGTAAAAGTATATAACAAAAAATAAAAACAAAATATATATATGTACGGTTTATACATTATCCATTTGTGACGGACCCTCCACCGATGGATGCTCCTAGTGCTCACTAAGGACCGTCAGCACCGCACCAGACACCATAAGCACTGCAGTCCCCACGAACCGCCGCGGCTTGGTCTCGCCGTCTTCTGCCCACCCTGGACCTACGACAAGGCTCCAGGTTCCAGTGGGTAACCCTCTCCTCCAAGAGAGTATAGCAGGATCAGCTGTATAGCTCTTACAAGAGCTAGTAGAAGCCAAGGGAGTATAATGATTATAGCAATCACTTTTGTGATTATAGCCGTTCGCTACAACACGAGACGAGGCTGCGAGTTGAGGGTAAGAAGATCTGAGAGTTTAATGGTACAGGTTGGATTTTTATACAACTTTTCAGGCCAGAGGAACACTCACTGGACCTGATGGGGCACCAGGACACAAATTGTACAGACCAGTAAAAACAATGTAACAATGCCTGACACTTCCACATACAGTACACAATCCCTCCCTTCTGCCTGTGATACAATTAAGGTAGATAATGTATTAGCGTAATTATCCCCAAGCATAAAAAGCATTATCCTTTACATCTCAGCATTGTAAGAACATTATTTTTTTTTTTATCTGGTTTTATATGTGGAGAATGAAACCCTGAAATCTAAGACTTTTTTAAAGAAGGTTGATGTGAATAGTTTCATTTTAAGATCAAGTTGCCACTATTCTCCATGGCTCACAAATGTACCACATGAGCAATTTCAACACATTAAAAAGAACTGCACAGACCCTAGGGTATTTGAACAACAACTCAAAAAAGGTAAGCAACAATTTGTGGAAAAAGATTTAGATCTCTTGGAAAACTCAATTACAAGGGTGCCTACCCTTGATATGAATACACTTTTAAATCCATCCAAGAAAAATAATATAATAACAGTTAGAAATTAATTTAATTGCCCTATCATTTTCAACTATAGTAGCCAATCAAAATATTTAAAGAAAACCATAAGTCAACATCTTTTAAAACAGGATCCCTGTCTATCTGCACTTTTACCAGAAAAAACAGAATAGTTTTTAGAAGTGCCCCCACCATCAAAACTAAATTAGTTCATAGTTTTAGACCACCGAAACTGGAGACACATTTTTTAAATTCAGAAAAAGGATTTTTTAAATGTGGAAATTGCAGTATATGTAAAGTAACAGGTCCCCAATATGGGAACATTTCTAGTTTTTACTCTTCCGTTATAAAATAAACATTTGATATACAGAAATGTATTACATGCCCTTCGAAACAAATAATTTATTTGCTGAGTTGCCCTCGTGGAATTCAGTACGTAGGGCAAACGAAAAGAATGTTAAAAGTTAGGCTGAATGAACATGTGTACAATATAAAAAGAAATTTTGAGAAACAATCTGTATCCAAACATTTTTTAGACCATCATGCTAGCAACCCTGGATGCCTAAACCATTGTGGGATTGAAAGGGTTATTATCCCATGGAGGGGGAGAACTGACAAAAAAAAAGCTAATATATCAGGAAATGTTGTGGATTTTTAGACTTAAAACTTTGACGCCTTTGGTATGAATGCTGAACTCGAACTGGAAGGCATTCTATGACAGATAAGTGTTTATGTGTTTATTTATATATAGATAGATTTGTGTGTGTGTGTGTGTGTGTGTGTATGTATAAAGTGTACCATCTTCTGCACTGTCTGCTTGTTTTTTTTTCTCCCTCTCCCCCCTCACTCTGATCTTCAGAAAGATATTTATGACCCTGTGTAAGAATGTTGTCCATTTTCTTTCACACCTGTGTCTTATCTGCACTCATGTCGCTTTAACTCCTGTATCACACTCAACTTAGAATTCTATGTGTCTTCTTGCTCAGAAATGCTTCAGAATTGAGAAAGGGAGGTTCTCATGAAAGTTTGTTATTAAAAATTTATGTTAGTCCAACAAAAAAAAGGTATTACAAAATACAATTTGTATCTGTTTTTTACATCTACATCACTGGACTAATATGGCTACAATCTCTACTTATATATAAAAGCAAAAAATCCTTGCACACAGGCTTAAGAGTTGTAGATGCCGGGTGCCAGCTAGGGTTAAAATTATCCAAATCAAAAGGGAAAAAAGCTGCCTGCACTCACGGTCTTCCATTAAAACTTCAATTTATTGGGTATGCATTAAAAGATCAACGTTTCAGTCCTGCAGCTAGGACTTTCCTCAGGATCAAACACACATTATATATATATATATATATATATATATATAGAGCCCATGCTCCCCCCAGATTGTCAGGGTTATTTACTAAAGAGAGAATTCAAAGTAAAATCAAAGTACATTTCAAATTTAAGGTCAAAATAACAACTCGAAAACTTCTCTAAGTCACTGTCAGGATTACTGTTTGATCCAGCACGTAGAACTGTACAGCACGGATGACAAATAAGTAACGTATTACCGGTCCTTAGAATGGCCGGATTTAACGTACAAAGAATAGTCAAAAATACTAGCCGAGGTCAGGGAACACAGAAAGGGACACAGCAATGAGGAAAGCCAGGAGTCAGGATACCAGAATATAGAGAAGTCAATAAACAAAGCCAAAGTCAAAGTCAAAAACCAGGTAGAAAACTATAAACAGGAACGCGCTCTCAGACAACCACAAGGGAAACCACGACAGGGCACTGAGCAGGCTGAGAACTGGGCCTAAATACCCCTCCTTTCTTTCTGATAGGCTGTAACCGGCCTTTGACCCCAAAGTCAGTTACCAGGTTTCATTTGCATAATTGCTGCTCAGCATTAACCCTTCTGTGGATTAGGTTGCTGCTCGGCACAACTTTTCCTGTGTGGACAGTAAATGTCATTAACCACTTTTCTATAAGCGGATGAATACATGAGACCAGGTTTCATTTGCACAATTACTGCTCAGCATTAAACCTTCTGTGGATTAGGTTGCTGCTCGGCACAACTTTTCCTGTGTGGACAGTAGTGATGTCGCGAACCCGAAATTTTCGGTTCGCGAACGGCGAACGCGAACTTCCGCAAATGTTCGCGAACCGGCGAACCGCCCGAAACGCCATTGACTTCAATGGGGAGGCGAATTTTAAAACACACAGGGACTCTTTCTGGCCACAATAGGGATGGAAAAGTTGTTTCAAGGGGACTAACACCTGGACTGTGGCATGCCGGAGGGGGATCCATGGCAAAACTCCCATGGAAAATTACACAGTTGATACAGAGTCTGGTTTTAATCCATAAAGGGCAGAAATCACCTAACATTCCTAAATCACAATCAATATGGATTGACACCTGACATATGACATATTGACACCTTGACATATGGATTGACACCTGTCCTCAGAGCCCCTGATGCACACGGACACAGAGCAGAATAGAGACTGGTCCCCTACATAGGGTCACTTGGCAGATATGGATTGACACCTGTCCTAAGGATCCCTGATACACACTGACACAGAGCAGAATAGGGACTGTTCCCCCTACATCGGGTCACTTGGCAGATATGGATTGACACTTGTCCTAAGGTTCCCTGATACACACTGACACAGAGCAGAATAGGGACTGGTCCCCCTACATCGGGTCACTTGGCAGATATGGATTGACACCTTGTTACAAACTGCTATTTGTAACGGGCCCTTTAAATAGCAAATTGCCCTGCTTCCCTGGGTTGTGGAGAAGCCTATTTGCCAGCCTCCTCCAGCATGACTATGGCCCCTGGGAGATTGTGAAAATGTATGCACTTTTATTTGGTGTGTATGGCCTTTAAGACTGTCAGTGGGCATATTGGGGCTTATGGACTCTTTATGTGACTGGTGCTGGCCCTTTAAACACCTTTTTTGTGACATCAGGAAGATTGGGACACTGCCCCTTTAAGGCCGTGTCCCCAGACTTGTTGGGGACACGGCCCCTTTAAGACGGTGTCCCCTGTGTCCCCAGACCTGGTACAAACCCTTTGTGCCTGCCTGGCTATTTCCCACTTGGTTCAGTAAATGGGAAATTATTTCAGCTGCAGAGACTAAGTCCCATTCTGCGATGGGACTTAGTCTTTTTTTCAGCCGTTTTTTTCAGCCTTATTTCAGCTGCAGAGACTAAGTCCCATTCTGCGATGGGACTTAGTC
>OW240924.1:45159755-45224170 GCA_933207985.1 Pelobates cultripes
TCTATAACAAGTGAAAATAAAGTAAGTTTGTTTTAAATACAAGCTTTGTGTCACCAGATCTAAGTGGTGGCAATGGTCACCGCATCCACCGTTAGCTTAACACAATCTCAGCTTAAAGGACACTGACTGCTATTCAATATATATAACAGTGAAAAGTGTTTTGTTTTTAAATCCAAGCTATTGTGACACCAGATGTAATTGGTGGCACTGACTGGGGAAATGGGCACAGTATGCACTGTGAGCCTGACACAGAAGCTGGCAGCAGTGGCAGACAACCGACTGCTATTCAATCTATAACAGTGAAAAAAGTTTTTTGTTTTTAAATCCAAGCTATTGTGACACCAGATGTAATTGGTGGCACTGACTGGGGAAATGGGCACAGTACGCACTGTGAGCCTGACACAGAAGCTGGCAGCAGTGGCAGACAACTGACTGCTATTCAATCTATAACAGTGAAAAAGTTTTTTGTTTTTAAATCCAAGCTATTGTGACACCAGATGTAATTGGTGGCACTGACTGGGGAAATGGGCACTGTGAGCCTGACACAGAAGCTGGCAGCAGTGGCAGACAACTAAGTGCATTTACATTACATAGAAAAAAAAAATAAATAAAAAAAAAGCATACCCTTATCCCTAACCTAGCTATGCTTTTCCCTATCTTATGAACAGCAGCTACACTTTCCCTCCTCTTACTAAGCATGCAGCTTGAGAATGAATCTAAAATGGATGCTGTCCAGTAGGTGGGAGGGTCTGCTAGGGAGGCTGTGCTGCTAATTGGCTGGAATGTGTCTGCTGACTGTGAGGTACAGGGTCAAAGTTTACTCAATGATGACGAATAGGGGGCGGGTCGAACCGCGCATATGTTCGCCCGCCGTGGCGAACGCGAACATGCTATGTTCGCCGGGAACCGTTCGCCGGCGAACCGTTCGGTACATCACTAGTGGACAGTAAATGTCATTAACCACATTTCTACAAGCGGATGAATACATGACAGGCACTATGCTTTTAGCTTGGCTACTCTGGCCTTATATGTGAAATTTTAAATTCTTATCCTTTGTTTCCAAATTTCATGGACTACAATGCAATGTATAGCAAAATGTATAGCAAAATGTCTGAAGAGTTAACAAAAATTGTAGAAATGTGTCCCTATGTTTGTACTTTTCAGTCTGAATAGCACATAACAGAAACATAAAATGTACTGGTACTGTTTAAAGGGCAAATGAAATAGTACATCTTTTCACAAGAAGTCTATATTTTACCTTATTTTAACTGATATCTTAACAGAATTCAAAAATGTAAACATTAAACTGCTTAACCCCTTAAGGACCGGACTGTTTTTGCGATGTTGTAGATTTGCGACCAGGCATCTTTTTACACTTTTGTCGTGTTTGTGTTTAGCTGTAATTTTCCACTCTCTCATTTACTGTTCCCATACAAATTATATATTGGGTTTTTTCAGGACAAAAGGGGCTTTCTTTACATACATTATTTATTTAATCTCATGTAATTTAATTTTAAAAAAATTAAAAATTTGATGAAAAATTGAAAAAAATAAGTTTTTTGACTTTTATGTGAAAAATCTTTTACTCATCTACAATGAAATGAATGAAAAAAACTGCTTAATAGATTCAAAATTTTGTCCAGTGTTTACATGCTTTTTTGCTATTTTTTTTGCATGTTATATTATTGTTTCAAAACTGGAAAACGTATCACAACTATTATATCATTAGTAAAAGTGCTGTTTGTGTGTAAAAAATGCAAAAAAAAGTCACTTTCACTGACAATATCATCGCTGTGATATGTTTTACTGTTTTGAATCACTCCCGTGTTCAGCGAAGTCTCCCAAGTAAAACAGTACCCCCCATGTACAGGTTTTAGGGTGTCGTAGAATGTTACAAGGTAAAATACAGTGTCAGCAAATTAAATTCACTGGACTTTCGGCCTGGGTTGGCAGACAGGTCCCTCAAATTGCAATCAATAAAATTACTTAATTATGTAAAAATATTACATAAATACGCACGTAGAATTTTAATATATAAGCATATTTATATATTTGAAGTCTACGTGTGTATTTATATAATTATTTATGTAATTTTGTATATGGACATATGTATATTTCGTATTATTTTTATTTATTTATATATACATAGATATATACAATTTCATTCTAAGTATATTTTGATATATATATATATATATATATATATATATATTAATATCAAAATACAGTTAGAATAAAATTTCATATAGATATATAATTTTTTTTTAAATTTGTATTATTATTTTTACATTTTTTTATTTAATTTAAATTACTTATTATTTGTATTTTATAATAATATATATATACAATATTATTATATATATTATATATATGTGTGTAATTTAATTATAAGTGTATTTTTATATTAATATATGTACATATTAATATAAAAATACACTTAGTATGACATTATATATATGATATATAGACATATATTATATAGATATAATATATGTCTATATATCATATATATATATATTTTAATTAACATTAACCTTTATTATTTTTTTTATTTTACACTAGCAGGGAGACTGCCTGTCAGCACAGACAGATCCCCTGCAGGCAGACACATGGACACCTATTGTGACCATCTGATTGCTCTGTTGATCACATGGCCACAGGGGTCCTAATCTGCCATGGGGAGGCTGTCTGGGCAGACAGGCAGTCTCCAGGTTAAGGTCTATAATGAGGGTTACAATAAACTGATATTATGGAGCTCACGGGATAGCCATGACCACAGAATGTTATGAATCTTCAACAGCAAATGATGTCAAACTTCAATAATCTGGGGAACTTGGTCTCCAAAAGGATTGTGAATTCCTCATCAAAAGGCACAATAAAGAAAATATGTTATATAAGGAACCATGTTTTGTCCCCAGTCTAAAGAAATCAGTACATAGGCAAAATCATGAGACTGTTTTTTTTTGTTTGTTTGTTTGTTTATTTGTTGGGGCAAATAAGCAGCTTAATTTGAGTACAGATAAATATAGGGGGCGCAATAAAAGAGAAATAACAAATTGCGATACTTATTAACACTTGATTTTTGTTGATATTTCACCGAAATAGAAGGTAAACACATAGCATAATACTGTTTTGACAAAGGATTTATAAAAAGTAACTGTAGTTGTTCCACTCACACTTTGCAGAGCCACGTATAGTAGGCTCTGACTTTTCAGGTTCTTAAAGAAATCCCTTTTATGTCTTCACTCCACCACTCTTTAGGATATGACCGCTGGTGCCAGGATACAACAGGATACAGCAAATTAAATAATGCCAAAAAAGTGGGGATATGTGATCAAATCAAATTTAATGAAATAGAAATATAAAAACAGGGATAAATAAGTGTTTAAAAGCGAAAAATCATCATTTGCAGCACTGACGCATTTCTACTAAACAGTCTTTCTCAAAGTGCATATATAATCTGTCCGACTTCCTTGTTTAAATACCCATATGATATTCCAAACCGGCACCTTTTCTCGTCATTCCGTTTTCGCCCTGCTCCTTCCTGTTACCTACGGACGGGTTCCCTTGTCTCCGCCCCCTTTTGTGTCACGTTGCGTCTGATGTCAGACGTCTTCCTCCGATACCGGAAGTGATGTAAGCGGTCCTTATGAGATCGGGATCACCATATTAGAAAGTCCTGGACCCAATGTAACATTTAAAATATCCTGGCATCTTCATCAACAATTTATTTGCATTGTTCACAATATAACATACATATGTACATAGTAGCTGAACAACCAAATTGACATATTATAATTTTAACAAATTTTATTCTCTGCTATATTATCCACCATTTATCTTATAGCAGTTCAACAATAGATACACAATACATCAAATATAGCAAAGTCCCTAGAATTACTTAAAAAAGGGAGAGAAATAAATCTGAAAGAGAGGAGGGAAACCATTAATATAACACATTAACATATAAAAAAATCCCAGAAAAAGTACTTTAAAATATGTTAGAACACCTGATTAAATTAGTACACTCATCTCAAATTCCATATTGAGTCCATTGGGAGATAATGTGTCTAAATTAAAAATCCAACCCATTTCAGACTTACTCAGGGTCAAATTAATATCTCCCCCTCTCCAATGTCTAGTTACAACCTGAATCCCATAAAATTTCATTGCACTAGCATCTTTATTATGTTTTTCTAAAAATGCAAAGAGACACTGTGATTCTTAAAACCTCTCTTGATGTTGTATATATGTTCGCGTACCCTCGTGGCCACATCTGGATGTTTTACCCACGTATTGTAGGTCACAAGGGCACTCAAGCACATACACAACATTTTTAGTCTTACAGGTAATACATCTCTCTATTTTATAGTCTTTCAAATTGATATTAGAATGAAAGGACAGAATCTTTCTTTCTTTTATTTGTGAGGTTTTATATACATACAGTTTCCACAATAATTAAAACCTTTAAATACATTTTTTTGACTAGTTATAAAATTTGTATCTGTTCTTTCAATAAAACATGATGTTAAAATCTGTTTTAGGTTTTGAGCTCCCCTAAATATAATTTTAGTTTTGTCTCCTATATAAGGTGCAATATCCTCATCCTGTTTCAATATGTGCCAATTTCTATTAAAAACCTGTCTCAATTTGGAGTGATTCTTGTTAAAATTAAAAATTAGTGGAATTATATCTCCATCTTTTTCTATTCTCTTTTGCTGGTATTTTAATAGATCCTCTTTATTTTCTCAATTTCCTCAATATTACTATTTAAGGCTCCCTCTTCATAGCCCTTTTCCAGAAATTGTTTCTTGAGTGAGGTAGCCTGAAGATTGTATTTCTCTATTTCCGAACAGTTTCTTTAAAGTCTTAAGAACTGTCCCCTTGGAATATTATCCAATGAGGGACGAAAGTGAGAACTTTCCTTTTCAATGAAACTGTTAACATCAACTTGTTTAAAACATGTACATGTCTCAATCCCATCATTCTTAATATAAATATTGAGGTCTAAAAAGTAAATTTTCTCACTATTTATTTCATGAGTGAGTTTAATGTTCCACTGATTGGCATTAAGATACGTTAAAAAAATCTAAAACTGATGCTTCGCTGCCTCTCCAAATAAAAAAGATATCATCTATATATCTTATATGCAGGACCAGGTTCACTCTCCAGTCATGCTGAGAAAAAATATATTGTTCTTCCCAATGGGCCATAAATAAATTAGCATAACTGGGAGTGAACCTGGTCCCCAACCTGGTCCCCATCGCTGTGCCTCTACATTGTAAATAAAAGTCTCCCTCAAACCAGAAAAAGTTATTGTTTAAAATTAATTTTATGCATTCCAAAATAAAATCAATTTGGTCTCTATGGTATGTTCCAGAAGTCTATAAAAAAAATGCATCACTGCCTCACACCCTCTTTCATGTTGGATACATGTATAAAGACTGGTTACGTCGCACGTGACCAGTAAAAAATTATTTTCCCATTTAACATTCTTTAAAACTTAGAGATAGAGGAGTGCAAATACAAATGTATATGGTATGCTTAGAGACACTGGTCAGTCCTTTAAATGTAACCTATATACAAAAAGATCCAAACATAGCATAATACTGTTTGATCAAATAATATAATAAATAAATGTGGATTTTCACTCACACTTTGCAGAGCCACATATAGTAGGCTCTGACTATAGTTGCTCTTTAGTAATTCCCTGGTATGCTGAACTCCACCACGTCTCCAGGACTTTCCACTTGTGCCAGGATACAGGAGATGTAATAATTCCAATAAAGAGTGGGGATACTTTTCAAAATTTAATAGCATTCACAAATATACAGGGACATATATAAAGTGCATAAAAAGGAATAGCAGCACTAAATATACAGGAACATATATAAAGTGCATAAAAAAGAATAGCAGCACTAACGCGTTTCGACTAGAGTAAAGTCTTTTTCAAAGTGCATAAAACAATAATCACCATGTTGAATATTTATATCTTCTCTAATGTTCAAATTTGGCGCCAAAACACCTCCGTCGTGATGTCCTCCTCCTACTTCCTGGTTCCGCCGCTTCCGTGTTCCCGCTCTCTTTCACGTTACGTTTATTGGAATTATTACATCTCCTGTATCCTGGCACTACTGGAAAGTCTTGGAGACGTGGTGGAGTTCAGCATACCAGGGAATTACTAAAGAGCAACTATCGTCAGAGCCTACTATATGTGGCTCTGCAAAGTGTGAGTGAAAATCCACATTTATTTATTATATTATTTGATCAAACAGTATTATGCTATGTTTGGATCTTTTTGTATATAGGTTACATTTAAAGGACTGACCAGTGTCTCTAAGTATACCATATACATTTGTATTTGCACTCCTCTATCTCTATCCTTTACTTGTATTTTATTTGTGTTTTTTAAGTGGTTTTAAAACACTGTGGAGTTGCACTGATATTTCCGCTACCACCCCTACACTTTGTGTGTTTTGCACTTCATTGTGTAAGTTTGTTTTGTATTCTTTAAAACTTGTAAAAGGCTCATAGAATCTTTAAGGAAGGAGGGGCATGTCAACTAACGGCTGTAAAAACGTGTCCACATATTTTGATAGAGGTGATAGAAGTGACCCTATCCCTGAGACTATAGGTCTTCCAGGCAGATTATGTATATCTTTGTGCCACTTTGGTAAAATATATATAACGGGTATTTATATTCTCTAGGAGTTAAAATTCCTTTTAATAGGACTTCATCTAAAATGCATATATATTCCTTCCTCATCTCAGTGGATGGTCACCTCTCAATTTCTTATATGTCTCTTGGTCATCCAATTGTCTCTTAATTTCTGCCAAATAGACTTCCTTGTTAAGAATTACAACACCACCCCCCTTATCAGCAGGCTTAATAACAATATTATTATCTTTCCTTAAGTCTTTCATAGCCTGTTTTTCTTTTATAGTTAAATTGTTTTGATACATGCTTTTTCAAACACTTTAATTGCTTTAGATTTAAGATGGATGGGATAAAAGGAGGAGGGATTTTTCAAATCTGTTTTTATACCCATTTCCCTCATCTTCTTGCTCTATCGGTATAAAAGTCTCCTTATCTTTAAAAAACTTTTTTAGGCACAGCTTCCTTGTAAATCTATTAAGATTTGTATACGTTTCAAATTTATTGATGGGACAGCTGGGGGCAAATTTAAAACCCTTACTTAACACTTTAATATGATTCTCATCTAAAACATTATCTGATAGATTAAAAATCTTTATTTCCGCATCATTTTTCCTCTGGGTCTCCTCATTTCCCTAATTTCCGTGTCCTCTCCTATTTCTGCCTCCTCGTACTCTCTGTATCTTTTTTTTTGTGGGAATGTCCTTATCGAGCGTCTGTCCCTTTGGTCCCTCTCTACAAAAGAGTCAGACTTCCCATTTTCAGTTCTCCTTAGTGGTTCATACGTATTGTATGTAGCAATAGGTCTTCTCTGAGGTAGTGGGGTCCTATACTGTTCTTCTTGTTTATTATCTCTTATTTATTCTGTTATTTTCAATCTTTTTGGGGCTCCTTCTCCTTTTTACTTCAACCCAATCATTTGTTTTAGTTCTATTTGGATACTGCTGGGGCTCAATCCTAGGGACATCTTTCCTACCCCTTGTTTGGTTAATCCTATTATCATATCTCCTTTCAAGATTCTTGTTAGCCTTGGGTTTCTTCCGAATGTTATTGATGGCATAATCATCAAGATCCCTCTGAAATGTCCTTTTTAAAATTAGAAATGAATGATGTTTCTAACTTTTCTAATCTTAAGGTAATTCGGTTGGTTAATATAACAAAATCCTCAGTTCCTATAAAAGGTTTTAGTTTATTTTGGATAATTTTTATTTTTGTATCCAATTCATCTAAATTGATGGTTCTTTGATCAATGATAATTTGCATCATAGTTTTTGAAAAGGACTCTAAGGCTCCCTCCCAAATTCCCATAAACCTTTTATCCCCTTGATCAAAGGTAGAGAACTTGGTGAACCTTAGTCCACGGGGTGAGATCTCTTCCTTGAGATATCTCCCTATGGTATACACTTCCCATTGAATTTTTAATTCCCTAATGAGTAATTTTTCAAGTAGATTACACATCTCATCAAGGTTATCGCTTATGTTGAATTCTTCTTGTGACATCTCATTATGTTTTTCAAACTTTTCATTTACCATATAGTGCTTAATTTGCCATAGTAGATGTAGATGTAGAAATAGTCTCTGTGGTAATTGAATATATAAAAGAGAAAGAATACAACAAAATATAATATAGTGTATAAAAATAAACAACTGCTTTATTTGCCAAAATAAGGATATATAAAATCAATCCAGGCAGTAAACACTTGTCGCCTCTAAAAAGACTTTCTCAAAAGTGAACACAACTTTATAAAGTCTTCCACTAGGCCATATAACACCCTGAGCTAACCTGCCTAGCTCAGGTCACCAGGCACCTAAGCACCTTATTGAAGAAAAAACAACTATCCAGAGGTTGGGATCATACCACCCAGGCGCTACAAAGTAGAGATACTCAAGCTCTGCACTCAGTAAGTGCACTAGTTCTTTCTCTGAACTATTTAATACAGACAACACTACACTATATTTTGTATTCTTTATCTGTTATATATTCAATTATCACCAAGACTACTTTTACCCCTAAAATCACAGCAAGGCGCTATCTCATCCTTCTACCATAGGCATTATCTTTGGGTGTTTGAGGTGCCTTCAACTGTATGTACTAGAAACCTATATTGTAAATATTTTATAATTATTCATATACTTTAAATAATTTATTGTAATAAGAAAATTAAACCTCTTATCATCAATGCCACATATTACTACCAAACCAAAACTGCATCAGCAGTATTGTCTTGACTTCTAAGAGTTTGAACATTAGGACTACTGCCACTGCTGCATCCACCATTATTTGTAATATTCAGCCTCAGCATTGTGGGTTTAGCAGCATAGACAAAAGGTTAAAAAAGGATCAGCACTAATACACAGAACTAAAAGATAGATCTAAAATTTAAAGTAGGAGACACACCTTAAAACATAATGCTCCCTCAAAGCCTTATAAACAAGAGAGATATGTCAAACAGGGGGCATAAAGGTAGCACCAGAAATGATAAAAACAGTGGTGTGTTATAACATATATATATATAAAAGGACAAACAAATAAAAAGCAAAAGAAAGTTCAAATATACACTGAACAAAATTATAAACGCAACACTTGTTTTTGCCCCTATTTTCATGAGCTGAACTCAAAGATCTTAGACTTTTTCTATGTACACAAAATGCCTATTTCTCTCAAATATTGTTCACAAATATCCAAATGTAAAAACTGGGTAGTTCCTCTGGAATGGGGTCAGATCAGTGTATTCTTGGCAGCCATATATGCAACAGAAAGAGAGAACTAATGGTGCAGAAAATCCCAGAATAACATAAAAGTAAATAAAATGTCTATGGTTCTACTTACAATTGATAGAGCTTAACCTAGCTCTAGTCTGAATGGCATACAGTGGTACAATCCCCACTTATAGAATACACAAATTCAGGACATTTTAATAGTTTGATTTTGTTGTAATCATTTTGTTTTATTCATAATCTGCCACCCTGCATGTTTACCTCTGGAGCTTTCTGCTACTCGCTGAAGCCTGGTTACCATTCTGGTTGGGAAGCTTGATTTTATCTACAATCTTCTAAGTGCAATATTGTGCAATATATTTTTAATTTTCTTTTTTTTGTAAATATAATTTTTATTGTTTTGTCATGAAATATTGTATCTTTGCGAAAATTCGAGACTCGCAGGTCTCGTTTGTATCTGAAGCATGAACGTATCGAACATTAATGCAATGGTTAGACATGCAGGTCTGTGAGCATGATATCAGTTAGGAGACTTGCAGGCCATATCATACATTGTGCAGCCACATTAATAGGGGTTTAAAAGTGGTACTAGAAAACCTATGTAGTTGAGATATCAAGGTAATATAGGTAACATGTAACACAGTGTGGTATTGTAGTGATTATCCTGTATTTCATGTTGGAGTATCAAGTTAGCCCGAGAGGGGAGCACCCGTTCCTACGTATTATAGGGCATGGTCACACTCTAATATGGGTTGGTTTATCCCCTGTCGTGGGTTTTCATTTTGCTGTATAATGGTAAGATTGTTGTTATTTTTGTTTTTTTAGATATAGTTTTCATATGTTTGCGTTGTTTAACATAAGGTTATAGTCATGGAATTTGTTTAAACAATGTGCTTGGGCGTAGGTGTTTTCCAGTTATTTGTCTGGTGTGAGTTGTGGCCGCTATGGTGTCTGTTTCCCTAGCTTGGGGAGCGTTCTCCTTGGGCCTCAGGTTGGTCTGGTCCTATCTCTTGGGTTCGCTCGAGATAATGAGCATTTCGGGAGAGGAGGGGAAAAGGGGGAGGTAGCGGGTGGGAAGGGGCAGAGGGTGGTCTTGGACGGTAGGGGGGTAGTCAATCTATAGCGTCATTGTCCTTGAGTTTTAGTGTAAAGCCATCTTTAGCAGTCTCGATTAACCAGTATGTCCAGGTCTCTGCGTAGGTCGTGGGGGTGGTAGTGGCGGTCATGGTCAGGTCCTCTATTGCCCTGAGTAACTTCATTTGGGAACCATGTCCTGAGTGGGAGCGCTATCTTTTGCTTCCAGAACTGAGGTAGAACTTGCTTAGCTACGTTTAGGATCCTAATTGTCATGGATTTCCTATATTTAGACCTGGGAATGGCTGTGTGGTGGAGTAGCATTGCTGCCGGTTCCAGGGGGGTGGCGAGTCGGAGAACATTTTCAACATGTCATTTATTTCCTCCCAGTATGGTCTGATTACCTCACATTCCCACCAGATGTGTATCATGGTTCCCACCTCCCTTTCACATCTCCAGCACAGTTCGGAGTGTTCCGGGTCAATGTTGTGGAGGAGGCGTGGTGTGCGGTACCACTTCGTCGGTAGTTTAAATGCTGTCTCTTGGGTTCTACTGTAGACCGAGCAGTGGTGAGTGAAGTAGCATATTTGTTCCCACTCCGTGTCAGTGAACATCTTGTTCAGGGCCATTTCCCATTTTCCCATAAAGAGGGGCTTTTCCGTGGGGGTCTCAGCCTGTAGCATTGAGTATAGGAAGGATATTCCATGTGGCAAGGGGTGCATAGTGTTTCGAACATAGTGCGGTCTCGAGTGAGTGCGGTTCCCTGTGGTAGAGTGTGAATGAAGTTAGCTGGTTGTGCATGTGTGAAGAAGTACCCTTCGCCACTTCTTCTTGGAGAGGAGTAATGGCTAGCCTTTTGCCTTGTGACTATGGATAGAAGCCTTATACCAAGACAATGACAATGGCCCATGTATTCGTCAACGGGGTATTGACTGCCGAATTTACTATCCACATCAGCACAAGGCAGGGATGTCCCCTATCACCCTTGCTGTTCTCCTTGCCCTCGAACCATTTCTGACACACATCAGACAGAACATGGATGTCACCGGGATCATGACCGGCACAGTCCACCACAAATTAGCTGCGTTCGCGGATGACCTACTCTTCTTCGTCTCCAAACCGGAAATATCCCTACCAAATATCCTAAAAGCATTCAAGGAATATATCTTGAATGTCAGTTTACCAGGCAGCCGCATCACCCCTTTGCGCCGGAGCTTCCCATTCCAATAGACCGATCATAACATCCGATATCTTGGAACCTGGCTGACCAAAAAGCGTAGAGACCTCTTCCAGGAAAATGTAGCCACCGTGCTGAGGACATTCCAAAGAGACATGAGGGACTAGGCACACCCGCACATATCGTGACTGGGGAGGGTCCAGGTTATAAAAATGAACTTCCTCCCAAGACTTCCTCCCAAGACTCCTATACCTATTTCAGGCCATTCCCATCATGCTCCCCAACCCCCATGACCAACTACATCTGGAACAGGAAAAGGCCTAGGATGAAACTCACCACACACATGCAACCTAGAGACAGGGGAGGCCTAGCACTGCCGGACTTCCACCTCTATTATGTTGCCACACATATCCAGCGGGTGATGGAGTGGACAGGGTCCACAAACTCTGGAAGGTGGCAGAGTGAGCCAGGGTGTCAAAGAGATTCACCCAGCTGACTCTGTCGAAGGCCTTCTCTGCGTCCTTAGATATCAGGAGAAGGCCCCCGGCTCTTCCCTTTCCGCCGTGCATAAGGGTGAGCGCCCTGATGCCTCACGTCCCATCATGAGGGGATGTGCGTCCAGAGCCGCGTCGCCAGCATCATAGCTAATAGTTTGACATCGCAATTAACAAGCGAGATTGGTCTGTAGTTCCTGCACGGCTCTCTGTCCTTGCCCTCTTTGGGGATGATAGTGATATGGGCTGTCAGAGCTTGTTTGGGTATGTGTTGGCCATCACTCACCTCATTGAAGGATTCCAAAAGCAGCGTGTAAAGACGAAGGTTTTGTAGTACTTCAGCGGGAGTCCGTCAGGGCTCTTGCCTGGTTTAGTTTGTTTAATTGCTAGTGCCAGTTCTTCTAATGTGATCGGTTCATCTAAGAGTGTTGAGATATCCCTATCTATGGTTGGCATTGGGTGCGTAATGAGGTATGATCGTATTAAGTCGTGGAGTCGTGTTTTTGTTGTCTTGGTTTGTGGTTGTGGCAGTGAGTATAGGTCCAAGTAATAGGTACGCATCGCTGTCAGGATATGGGTCGGGAGGCGCTGTAGGGTTTCGCGTTTATCTCTAATTTTGTCGATGTATGTCAGCTGTCTTTTTTTTTTTACAGCATCGTGGCTAGGATTTGGCCACTCTTATTGCCGTGTAAGGAGAAAAAGGCTTTGTGTCTAATCGCGTCTCTGTGGAACTTGGAGTGAAGCAGTGTGGTGAGGTCTCGTCTTAGCTGTAGGAGTCGTGTTTGATGGGTGTGGTGTTATGTGTGTTTGTTGAGATCTTCCTTGTTTTGGATGTCGGTCAGGATTTCAGTTATTCGGGTTTCAGATTGTCTCTTGAGTGTGGCCCCTTGCTGTATGAAGTGGCCTCTTATTCTGCTTTTATGAACCTCCCAACTAATCGTCGGGGATGTCTGCTCTGGGGGGTTATCTGCCAACTAGTACCTGAGTCGCTCCCCTATGTGGATCATTAAGTCTGCTGTGGACAGCAAGTAATCATTGAGTCTCCATTTAGAGATTGTGAGTCGAAATAGTGGGGATTTGCGTTTGAGCATTACAGGAGCGTTGTCTGACGATGTCGCCACTCCAATGACCATGTCAATCACTAGGGGTAGGTTATACTGCATGGTGTAAAAGTGGTCTATTTGAGTGTAAGATTTATGCGGGTGGAAAAACAAAGTGTAGTCCCTTTCATCTGGGTGGTGAGCTCTTCAGCAGTCGATTAGTCGGTGTCTGCGTATGAGGGACTTAAGAGAGTTTAGTTTTTGGGCTGGAGTATGGGATGTGCCAGTGGAGCAGTCCCATGTTGGGACTGCTCCAGTGCTATGTTAAAATCACCCCCAAGTATCAGGACCCCTTTCGCAAAGTCGTGTATTTTGTGGAATGTGCAGAGGAGGACGCGATGTGGCTGTCTGTTGGGGGCATATATGTTCGCGAACGTGTATAGTTGTCCTGCAATCTTGCCCTTAAGGAACAGAAGTCTACCTTCATTGTCTATTAAGCACTCCCACTGCTGGAACAGCACCCACTTGTTCAACAGTATGGCGGTCCCCCTGGATTTCCCTCCCATTATAGTCACTGTAGTAACCCTGTGGGAAGTGGTGGTTTGAAAGCTTTGGTCTGTCTCCCTTAGTGGTGACTATTGAGGCTTTTTTGGAGTGGAAGTCTCTCAAGGCCCCTGAGCGCTTCTCTCGTTTATTAAGTCGCTTAGCATTAATGGTAAGGATGGTGAGATGGTCTGGGGTCAGCATCATGTTACTTTGGTTTGGGTAGTTAGGGCGTGATCCCCAAAGTCGTCTCTGTGCGTCTGTGTCCGTGGTGGGAGAGAGGGAGAAGTTGGGGTGGCTGGTGTAAGGGGGGGCAGAGAGGGGGTTGGGTGGGGGGGTGAGAAGGGGGAGGTTTAGATGTGTGGGGGTGTCGGTGGGGGTTAGAGGATTTGAGAGTCCTCTGGGGAGCACGTCACTGTAGTGTGGTGGCTGGGTGTAGGCATCAGGGAGCGATGACTCACAGTACCACCAGTGGTCCATGTGGCCTGCTCACCTTCCTGTAGGTGCCTTGTCATGCGGGGTAGTGGAAGGAGGCCTAGTTCCTGCGTGCGGCCCGCGGCTGCGTCCATGTGGAGATTGCAATGGTGATTGCCTTCTTGGGAATGGTGGAAGTCCTGCGCCGATGTGCCTGGCTTTTGCAGCATGTTGGTAGACGCCGCCCCCTGCGGATCCACACCATATTATAGCCCCACGTCTGCCCATGGTAATGACAACGTCGACGTTTGTGTGGCATCACGCAAAAAACGCACAAGCACATTTTGGGGTCAAAAGTCAGGGACGGACAATCGGATCTGCAGGCGGGTTATTTAAACTTATTTTTCCTTCTATTCATTGCCCTGTCATCGTTTTCCCTTGATAATTATCCGAGAGTGTGTTCCTGATCATATTATTCAGATTTTTGACTTCCCTGATTTCTGGTATCTTTGACTTTCAACGTGCATATGACATCACGCAAAGGATGCGCACGCACATTCTGGGGTCAGAGTCTGGTTACAGCCAATTTAAATTTAATGCCCTGTCATGGTTTCCCTTAGTGGTTGTCCAACATTGTGTTCCTGAGTGTTTATTTCTGGTTATTGACTTTGGCTTCGTTTGTCTTCCCTGTATTCTGGTACCCTTGACTTTTGGCTTTCCCTCATCGTTGTATCTCATTTTGTGTCCCTGACCTCAGCAAATATTCTGACTATTCTCTGGTGTGTTAAGTCCGACTATTCTAAGGCCCGGTAAGATATTACCTTTAGTCCTAGGTGTAATACAGTTCTGCATGCTGGATCAACTAGTATCCTGACAGGCTTTCCCTCATTGTTGTGTCTCATTCTGTGTCAATGACCTTGGAGATTATTTTGACTGTTCTTGGGTACGTTAAGTCCGGCCATTCTAAGGTCCGGTTAGACATTATCCTTAGTCCTAGGTGTGATGCTATTTCTGTACTTAAGATCATACACCCATGGTCCACTCTGCCACAGTACATAAAGTGAACAGAAGGAGAGGAGAGTGCACTCCTTCCCCCCACCCCCCACCGGTAACCCCGACATTAAGCCCCCTGGCCAGTGTGCCCTAGGAAGACGCCTACTTTGCCTAGCGGTCAACCCGGTGTCAGGATTACAAGTTGATCCAGCATGCAGTAATGTGTCACACCTAGGACTAAGGATAACGTATAACCTTACCTTAGAATGGCCGGACTTAACGTCTCCAAGAATAGTCAAAATACTTGCCGAGGTCAGGGACACAGAATCAGACACAAAAGATGTGGGAAAGCCAAAAGTCAAGGATACCAGATATTAGGAAAGTCAAAACAAAGCCAAAGTCAAATACCAGAAAATCAAGATCAGGAATGCACTCTCGGATAGCCATAGGCATGAAACCACAACATGGCAATGAGCAAGAGGAGAGTTGGGTTTAAATACCCCTCCTCTGTATCTGATTGGCTGACTGGCCTTTGACCCCAAAAGTTATTACCAGGTTTCCATGTGCATGATTTCTGCTTGGCACACTTTTCCTGTCAGGACGGTAATGTTGCTCTTCACAACTTTTCCTGTCAGGACAGTAAATGCCATTAACCACATTTTTATGTGTGGATGAATACGTGACAATCACGAAGCCAATAATGCTTGCAAAAAGACAATTCAAGTGGCTAAACTAGAAAATGAGAAATTGATAGCCAAAGAATGCAAAACCAACCCACTATTTTTTAAGTACATCAATTCTAAAAAAACAAAAAATTAAAGTGTAGGTACATTGGAAACAGAAAAAAGGTCTGTTAGCTAATGAAGACCAGGAAAAGGCAGACATTTTAAATAACTATTTTTCTTCAGTATATATTAATGAGGATCCTATGGCAAGAGATATGCAAATGATTGCTGCAAAATACTTGCAGATATCTTGTGATTGGATGACTCGAGACAAGGTGCTACAGCTGTTAAAGAAAATTAATGTAAATAAAGCTCTGGGGCCTGACAGTCTTCACCTATGAGTACTTAAGGAGCTACGTGGGGAAATAAGTGAACCTCTGTATTTAATTTTTCAAGATTCTTTTGTTTCAGGTGTTGTACCGGAGGATTGGAGGAAGGCAGATTTCGTTCCTATATTTAAAAGGGGTTCAAAATCCTTGCCTGGAAATTATGGACCTGTGAGCTTAACATCTGTGGCTGGGAAAATATTTGAAGGGCTATTAAGAGATAATATTCAGGAATTCATTGGGAAAAACTTTGTTATTAGCAAAAATCTGCATGTTTTTATGAAACATAGGTCATGTCAAACTAACCTAATTGCATTCTATGAAGAAGTAAGTAGAAGTATAGTTGCAGTGGATGTGATCTACTTGGACTTTGCCAAGACATTTGATACGGTTCCTCACAATATGTTAGTCTTCAAACTAAAAGAAATTGGTCTAGATGATTATTCTTGTTCTTGGGTAGAACATTGGCTTAAGGATAGAGTACAACGAGTTGTCATTAATGGTAAATTTTCAGGCTGGACAAAAGTGGTAAGTGGTGTCCCTCAGGGTTCTGTTTTGGGGCCGCTTCTATTTAACATATTTATAAATGATTTTTAAATAGGCATTGAAATCCATGTTTCAGTGTTTGCAGATGACACAAAACTTTGTAAAGTAATAAAATGTGAGCAAGATATTGCTTTGCTGCACAGGGATTTGGATAGATTGGGGACTGGGCACTAAAATGGCAGATGAAATTTAACATAGAGAAATGCATAGTTATGCACTTCGGGGTCAAGAATGCACAAGCAACTTACACCCTAAATGGTAATGAATTAGGGCTAACCACACACAAGAAGGATTTGGGAATTGTTATAGACAACATATTAGGCAGCAATATGCAATGTCAAAGAAAAAATGATTAGATAGAGGTCAGGAATGGTGGTTACAGATCCACCTACATAGGGCTTAACCTAAAATAGAAGATAAAGATTCGAAATATATTAGGAGTGTCAAAAAAAGAGACTCCAAACTGATTTTAGAGGAAGCAGTATATAGAGGAATATTTAATAATTAATACATTCCCAAATTAGCACTGAGTAACAATCCATAAAGTATACCCATAAGAATACTGATAAATGGGAGTGCTGCAGAAAATTAAGATGCACGAATGCTTTATTGAGTTGCAGAGAACAAAGCAGCACTATCCCTAAATATAAACAAAAGTATCTTAATGGATAAATCTACAAATAAGCTGCGAGGGGGGTACACTAGCAGTAGAAATAGAATAGACTGCAGTATAAAAAATCAAAGAAGGGTCCACCAAAAAGTATATAAATATATATATAAATTTTACCTAAATAGTAACTATAGTAATAGGAATAAGTATAACCCAATAGCATAAAGCTAAAAAATTCTGCCTACTGCAAGGGATAGACTGCAAATTCTGGTTAGGCAAATGCACAGTAATTTAGTCTGATCTAAGGTGCCGAAACTCATCTGAAAAAGCATAGAGGAGTATATAGACAATTGCACAGAAACTTTGTCTGATCTAAGGTGCTGAAACTCATCTGGTAGAGCATAAACGAGAATATAGACAATAAAACAGAAAACTTAGTCTGATCTAAGGTGCTAAAAATCATCTAGTAGAACATATAGGCGTATATAGACTGATAGAGAAAGAGAAAAGAAAATTTCTATAAAGTCCCTATTACTCCTGGAAATAAACACCTTCGAGGGCTTTCTACTCTATCCCTGACTGGTAGGACAGATAACAGATGGAGTCTAACTGTTAGTCCCCCCCATATAAAAGTAGATAACTACTCAGTGCTCGATATGCAATGTCAATCTGCAGTTGCTAAGGATAAAAATATAATTTTGCCTCTTTATAAATCGCTGGTATGACAACACCTTTAATATGCTACAAAATTGATAAAAGGAATGGAGCATTTTAGTTACAAAGAAAGGTTAAAAATTTTAAATCTCTTTAGTTTGGAAAAATTGTACCTCATTATACAAGTATATTCGGGGCCAGTACAAACCATTATCTAGAAATCTAGTAATAAACAGGGCTATACATAGGACACAAGGTCACACATTTAGGCTGGAAGAAAGGAGATTTCATCTAAGGCAAAGAAAAGGTTTTTTTACAGTAAGTGCAATAAGGATATGGAATTCTCTGCCTGAAGAGACATTTTTATCAGAGTCCATACAGATGTTTAAACTGCAACTGGATACATACTTGCAAAAACATAACATACATGAATATAATTTCTAATTAGTGGGGTAATAGCTGCTTGATCCAAGGAGACATCTGACTGCTATTTTGGGGTCAAGAAGGAATTTTTCCCTAGTTTGTTGCAAAATTGGAAGCGCTTCAGACTAAGTTTTTTGCCTTCTTTTGGATCAACAGCAAAAAGGAAGGCTGAACTTGATGGACGCAAGTCTCTTTTCAGCTATGTAACTATATGTAACTATGTAACTATGTAATGACTTTTACCCTTCCTTAATTTGCTAAATGTCCTATTTTGAACTTGAAATTACTCAAACTCCCTATTTTTCATTAATGCAATATAGAAAAAAAGTAAAATGTTCTCTTACTTTTCTGGAAATACTTTGGGAATTTCCAGCCAAAACACACAAGTAGAGCATGTTGACCCATTTCTGAATTCCTCGAAAAATCCTAAAAGCTGCCTATCTGAATATTTTTTTCCAATGACATAACAGGAACTTAAGCTATTTAAAGTATGACTCTTTTTTGCCAAACCACTAACCACTTCCACCAGATCACTGTTACTAACAGTCAAAATTCCACAACTTTTGATTTTCTCTTAAAGCTTTTATAGACATGTCTTCATAGTCCTCATGAAAAGTATCTTGCCCCACTTTTGGGGCTTCCTCAAGGGCCTTGAATTTCGTACTCACGTTTTCAGACTGGAAAAACATGCAATGTTTATAATTTGTGCATAATGAAGTCTTTATTTATGAAAATGAAAATAATGATAATTTTCAGTGCCTGTTGACATTCATGTTGACTTTTTTCAATTTAATATGCTAATTAAAACCTTGTTGTCAGGATTCTTTTTTTTATTTCCTCTGCAGTGCTTACCTTAGGGATCGACTTGTATGCCTGTCTGCCTGCAATTTTGTCTGTCTATCTATTACATTATAATAAAACAATCAGTTATAAATGTAGTATATTAAAAGTTATATAATTTAAAAATGCTGTTGACATTAATTTGCAGCAATTCTGTTTTTTTTATCTATACTATGTAATATTAAAATGAAATATATACTAATACCCAGTGAATATTGTTATATCTCTTAGATAATTTTATCAATAATAGAAAAAAGATATATATACACATTTTGTAAGATTCTTAGGTAACCTGGTCTTCTGTAGATTTGTAGTTCTAAGTTTGAGTGAATTTTATGTTGCTTTTAGATTAATGATGTTGAGTTTCATACAACATTTAGCATTATAAACTATGCATTTAACCTTGGGAAGGCAAAGTGTCTGGTATATACTGCACTGAAATTAAGTGAGTTATTTGACTGTCTTGAAATTGGCTACATGTTTAATCCAAGCTCATAATTTTACCATTATCCACATGCTGCCTACACACCTCCTAACTCTGTAAGTTTTAATAATCTCCACTTTCTTCTGATTTATAACTGTTCTCTTCCTCACTGACATCAAATATTGTGATATATTGCAATATTCAAAATACTGGAGATAAACCATTCAAATAAATGGCCTTTCTCTCCATAAATAGACAGCCTCCACAGGAAGAAATATTGGGAAAAAAAATTGCTAAAAATGATTACAGGTGATGTTTGGATTGCAACTCATAAATACACCTTCTTCTTAAAGAGAAAATGCCTAATAAACAAAACCATGGTAAAAAAAATAAAAACTACATTGTGTACATTGTGTTAACATAACAAAGGAATGCCTTAATCAGGGGGAAAAGGTTTTTACGTTTTTTATTTTCCCTTGATAAGCAAGAGACTCTCTGTGTATCAAATTGGTTGATATTAATCTTATGACAATACTCACAAAGCAAGTAAAAATTATTAAATTTTCTCAGTTGAAGTTGAAGATTGCTGGTCTATCTCCTTCCCACCGACTATCGGCCCTGGCCTGAAAAGGAGTTCTGTTTTAGAGAGGTAAGAACACTGAGGCCATTTGGACTGCTTTCACACCTGGTTTGGTTTTGCCATTGTTGCCATTGCTTTAAAATGCATTTTTTTTCAGAATTTGCTGACTTGCCATAACCCTGTGTTGGTGAAACTGGAAAATGCACTGATTGGTATAATCACAATATGCAAATTAGGAAATTGTAAAAAAAAACTGAATAGTTGCATCTGTATTTCTGTGTTTGTTCATAGTTTGGAAAGTTGTGATTGTGTTATATATCTGAGGTATTATCATGTTGACTGTTTTTTTTAAATTTATACATGTTTGTTTATATTTTTGTGGATTTTACCACATGTTTAAGGACAAGTCACCAAAGGCTAGTCCTTGTCCAAGATAAAGTAGAATGTGTTAGTTCCATTGGGAACTGAGTGTTCTGTGTGGTTTGTTCGGGGATCCTAGTAATAGAGTCTTCAGACATGCTGGCTGGTAGCAATGGTTCCTGATTCAGAGGACGTGTTAATAAAAAGCTAGGCCAGAGAGCCACAAGTGCCTTTGTAAAGGCATTAGTTGGAGACACTGTAGACAGAGATGTTGATACATGTCTGGGAGAGGAACAGAAGAGGCAAAGGCAGAGGGGACAATACCTGCTTGGAAGGAAAGAGCTGCAGCGTGGCCAAGTGGAGACACCAGTCAAGCTTTGGCAACTTGGTCTGAAGTCTTCCAGAGTTCCTGTTAGCAGAGAAGAAGCTGACCTGGTGAAGGTACTCAGTCAGAGTACAGAAGCTCCATGTCGGTGGACTTAAGGTTAGGATGTGCCTACCGAAAGTTCTGTGGAGTATGGATTGTGACTGCAGTGACTCTCAGCAAAGCAACAAATATTATGGATTAGACATGTAATTTTGCCTGTGTAAGCCAAGTTTACGCAGAAACATTTTTATTGCTGTGGGTATAGAGTTATCTCTTTTTCAGGATAGATGAGCCTATTGCTTATATAGTGCTTCAGGTTATTGCCAGGAATTCTGGCTTGATTTTCTGGTGCATATGCCAGTGTACTGCATATTAAAAAAAGAAGCAAGCTTGCAAACATGCCTGTAATAAAACATGGATATTGCTGTTTTGACATCCATTATGGGTTTCTACTTTCAATTTAGTTTCTTTAATTTAGAGGCACGTGAATATGTACGTACATGTTCTGCATAGATATGCATAAAAGCAGTCAAAATCAATGGAATGCATAATTATGTACATTAGAGTCATAATGCATCTTCATTGTTTCTGTGCTATTTTACTAGCTTATTTGATAGTTAATCTGATCTTGACATACTGTTTAACAGGATGTACTAGGACAGGGGTACGCAACCTTCGGCACTCCAGATGTTGTGGACTATGTCCCCCATAATGCTCTAACACCCATAATGCTGGCAAAGCATCATGGGAGGTGTAGTTCAAAACATCTGCAGTGCTGAAGGTTGCCTATGCCTGTACTAGGAACAAAGGGGTGATATGAATTAAGGAGTTAATCAGTTGCCACATATCTTGCCACTTGTATGTACCTAACATTTTAATTCTTGGCAGCTGTCTTGTATAACACACAGAGTTTCTGTTACCAAACATATAATGTGCATGCATGCCTTTACCCAATCTCACTTGTATTCCATGTATGGACCCACTTACTAATTATACCTTTTTTTTATAAACCTGTATTTATTGAGAATTTTACATAAGAAATAGGAAACAGAGAAGAAAACAGTGTGAGACATGCAGGTCTCCGTCATGGAATGAACATGTGCACAATTTCTGCATTGTTTGTATTATCCCAAGGTTAGAGGGTGATACGCAATTTAGTATACCATGTTGCTAACCTTAGCCATGTGTTTTATGTACATATTATTTTCCTTTCCCCTTTCCTTTCCCCACTCCGCGGGATGCCAAGTTACATATCTCAGTCTGCTTGTGCCCGGCAATACGTTGCGACTTATACCATGGTCTCGGAGCTTGAATCGCATAAGGGTCTCGCTTTACAACCCCTGTTGGTGTGCTATTGATCTGTGTTGCATTAGGATATAATTTCATGGTCTGGTGGGGGTACGACTAGTGTCATTGTCTAAAAGAATGTATAGGCAATGTCATGGGGGTTTTGGCTAAGTGAGTGTGTCTGTTATCCCTCCTTTCTCTTATGTACTAATTCTAACTTGTGTCTCCTTTAATGCCATTGAGAATTTTCTAATTAACCTAGAATGAAAAAATATCATATTTAAATCAATGTTGACTAAGAAAAAAAAAAATCAATCAACAGTAAATAATAATGAAACCAGCTTCGGGAGTGTAAAGCCAAGCCTAACTGTAGCAGGAGTACACAGAGTGTGTCTTGGAGTTCTAGTGATGCTGTATCACTGTCTAGCAATCCCCATTTAACTGTTTCTCTTTTAATACAGTGGAATTAATAATTCTTCCACTTTCCAGCAATGATTAATTCAGGTGTCTTTGATGTTTTATGGATACTGCTTTAGTCCTGATGACTAGTCCAAAAGATAAGACAGCTCTGTAAATATACAGCAGATATATAGTTGTCCATTGAAATCTGGTCCTGTTACCCTTCTTGTTATATTGGGATCTAAACATAAAGAGACTATTGTATTTTATATTGTCTGTTCACCTGTATCTCCAACGTATTGAGCCTCTCTTGTTTAAGGAAGCATAAAACATTGAGAGTATTATTATCCAAGTGATTTGTTACCAGGTGCTCACACACAGACACTGGATGAGCTTTTACACCCTCTACAACTGTTCCTGCAGGTCTCCTGTTAAGGATAACTGGACTATAGAGGGCAATGGCCAATGCTACTGGTACTTATCTCTTCCCACCACCCACAATGGGAGTTATGGAATTGGGAAGGGGTGGGCAGAACCACGTGGTGATATAACCAATGATAACACTTCACAGGCAGCTGGCCCTCAATCTTTAGGACCATGCAGGGAGTGCTGCTGAAGTGCTCCCTGCATTGTCCAAATGCCCAATTCACAACTCCCGCTGTGCTGCCCAGAAAACTCACGAGGGATGGTGAGACCATGGTACGTACAAATTGGGACTAATGGTATTAAGGCTCAAAAGGGCACTTGTATTTAAGCTCAAAATTGAATGTATATAAGCTGAAGACAGGCATCTGTTGGAAGATGCATACTTTGGCTAATGGGAAATGGAGATTTGCCAATTATGTTCTAAGAGTTATGCTAGATGTGTTTGTTGTTGAATATCTTGATATACTCCCAGTCTGCCGAATAACACTATGTTTGTTTATGTGCTTTTAATACACAAAGAATGGACTACATTGGGCACATTCCTAATCTTGGTCAAATAGAGTGAACGATTAAAAACTGGACTTCACCCCCACAACAAAGAAAGAAGTACAATGTCTTCTGGGCTTAAGAAATCTCTACAGGAAATGTATTGAACACTTCTCCAGAGTCATTCAGCCTATAACTGAGATAACAAAGAAAACAAAAGTGTCAGTGCAACGAAAATGCTTAAACCTTAAAACTATTTATCAACGCTCACATTCTCACAATGCAGAATCCTTAACAGCCATTCTATATTAAAGTTAGTGCTTCTGAAACATATGCTGGGTTCATTTTACCAGTGGAGACAAAGAATCCTTCCATCTTGTTGCCTACTTCTCCAAATCTATTACATATTATGAAAGGAATTATTATTTGGTATCTAAAAGAATGTAAACATTAGCTCGAAGGGCCTAAACATCATGTAAATGTCTAGGATAGATCATAAAAATACCAAATACTTACAAGGCCTGTAGACTACTTCCTCAATATTTTAGATAGGCTCTTTCCTTCAGTTGTTTTGATCTATTAGTCACATATAGATCTGGAATGAAAAATAGAAGGGCTGATGCCTTATCAAAAATGCACAAATCCACAAGAGACAACGAGGCCTTAGAGTGGCTTGACTAAATGCAAAACAGAGTAGTACAGTACAAACCAATGTCAGGATAACAGAACGTAGAATAAATAAGAATATTGCCAAACTTCAAGGACAATAGATTGTAGAATTGTCAAGGAAAAGCTAAGGTCAGATAAGCCAGAGAAAAACTAGAAATGATGTACTCTCTAAATAACCAAAAAAAAATGGAAACCATGACAGGGCACTGTAAAAACCTAATATAAGTTTTAATTGCCTTTGAAAGTAAGGATTGTCCAGAATTGATGATGCAATGATGCACACACATTTGTGTCACTTTTGTCATGCTCTGGCGCTGAGCAATATATGTGCTCAGTACTGCAGCAGCCAGCACCTGTCATATTTGTGGGGAGCTGCATGGATCAGAATCCGCCATGTGGTGTGTCTCATAGCAGGGTCTACACCAGCATTAATATGCCAATAAGGCGTGGACATGTGATCGTGCCTCTCAGGTGCTGTGACAAGAACATTACGGTTACCTCATACTGAGTGATATTTATGTTTTCCAGATTGTAATACCTGAAGACCATGGTATTTTAATGATAGTCCCTTGGGTGGTCATGGTAGCTTTAATAAAACAAAAGACTTAGTCAACAGAATGTTGACATTTATAAAACAAAATACTTAATGAACAGAATGTTGTGGTGTAGTTTATGTCACTGGATATCCACTGATGTGTTTGATCTTAGGACCACACAGTCTTTTAAACCATGGACTTTAAGTTGGGATTGCCTCTATCACAAGTTAATAATATAATAGTAATTGTTGAATGCTTTACCAGATCGTTGACCTACTAATGAACTTGTTAACACATAGTGGTTTGTACTAACTCTCTTTATATTTGTATATCCCCTTGGAGATACCTTTTCTTAAACCAAACAATCCAAGTTTTCATGACCTTTCCTCATAAATATTGTTTGCCATACTCCTTATTAGTTTTGTAGCCCACTTCTGCTCCTTTTCTATTTCTGCAATATCGTTCTTTTAAACTGGTGCCCAAAATTGCATCATTGATTAGTAAAGAGACAAAGTCCATTTTTGGTATAAGCAACTTAAATGCTTTTGCAATGGCAAACTGGCATTGCATACTGTTGCCTAGTTTGTGATCTTTAACCCCTTTGTGACACAGACTAAGCACTCGATCGCGCCATTCCTGCAGCTGTACTCACTTTGACGGCCTGTTAAATCGAGCACATATGCTGCAAGGATCCACTTCTCTGCTCTTCCATGTTCAGTGTGAAAAAGTTTAAAAAAATCCCACCCCCATTTACCCAGTCCTAAGAAAAATTAAACCCTTCCCTGCCAGTGATCAAAATAGAGATCACAGTATTAGTATAATAAGTTTTATTTTATTTTCTTTCAACACTCCGGGGTTCAATTTATTTCATTAATTAATTTAAATATATTATTATTAAATTATTTATTAAAATTATTGGGGAATTTACTGTTAGGCTAGTTAGGGGTTAACAGTAAAAAAAAGGTAAATCAAAATATTAAAAGTGTAAAAAAAGTTTTAAGAAAGTTTTAAAAAGTCTTAAAAATGTAATAAGCAAAAACAACTTTAAAAAGGTAACAAGTTCTTGGAGGTTTGTGGAGGGGCCAGTTTGCCAGCCCCCTACCCTGTGACTATGGGCCCTGTGATCAACCTTGGTTAAAAACACTGTTTTAACCAAGAAGCGGACAGTTCCCACTTCTGGTACATTCCAGGTGAGCGGGAAGACAGCTTGGGCCTTAAGGGGATAGGGGAAATGCAACCGGATCTGACTTTTCTGGCTAACCTGGAGTGGGAGCTCGAGCAGGAATATGCTCGCATATTTAGCCGACTAACGCCGCCTGTCTCTGACATGATGGGCTTATGGTGTGTATGCCACCGGAAGTGTTGAGTTTCATCCCTCCTCCACAGCAACTAAGCCTGTCATCAGGAGACCTGGGTACTGTACCAATCAGCCCCAGAGATAAGAGACCTTATCGACTGGTCCTGGGAAGACCCCCAGTTGGCAGGTGGAGATGGGACTGAGGTCTCTCCACCAGCCCTACAGATGGAGGTGTTACAGGCAGTGGAGACAGCCTACCCAGATCACCAACTACCCACTCCCAACCATAATGCAAAGGCCTCTACTAACCCCCTTCTAGCAGAAAAGCTGGCCTCCAGGCAGAGTGCAGCTGATCTCTGCCCTACCTACCTCTTTGTTCTGGGGCCTGACAACCCACCAACCAACCCAGCTGAGCTGTTGGTTATGGGGCAGAGTGCCGCTGGCCTCTGATCACCAGGCACAGATGAGTGAAACTGCACCCTCCATCCCCAGCGACAACTTGATCCAACCAGGGGAGAGTGCATCCAGGTTGTTTCCCCGCAGGACACTGGGTGTACAAATGGGCACTTGTGGCAGGAGGCAATCTGGAAAACTATGCCTTTTGGGAAAGGCCAGCAGACTATCACAGACCCAGACCGATTGGAGGTCTGGGGTCTGGATAGTCTCCCATGGAGAGGTAAGATGTGTGACAAAGTCCCCTTTTCAAGTGAGTTTGCCATGAGTTCTTGGAGGGGAATGTTTGCCAGCCTCCTACCCTGTGACTATGGGCCCTGTGATCAACCTTGGTTAAAAACACTGTTTGTGCCCTTTTTGGACTTACAACAGGAACACTTCGAACTTTCGAAGCGGCACTTCGATCTTCCAAACTCCCGAAACCATCCAAAGTGCACTTCGACCACGTGGTGGCGGCCATCTTGAGCTGTGAGTACAATGAGCAGTGTTTGGTCATAGAGTTCATGGAACTCAAATCAGACATGTGACGGCGTGAACACCGCTAAACTCTTACCTTCCATGGAGGTTAGGCTATTCGACTGGGAGTTGAATGGCGTTCGGTAAGAATAAACTCACAAACAAAAGAAATACTCTGACTTTATCCACGATCGGCTATGTTTGGTATTTTTAATGCTATTTCAAATCCTCGAAGTAGACCGGCCGCACAGCCTGATCTCTGGAACTGTTTTAGGCATGGGACCATGCAGGCGGTCGGTCAAAATGTGACTTCCAGGAAATTCCAAAACACCAATTGGCTCAAGATTGCCATGCAGAGAGGTAACATCTCCTTGATCCTGGTACCTAGAAGTCCCATAATCCCATAGGACTTAGCATCTTGTAGTAAGTCTCTGATGCCCCAGGAACCGTGGAAAGTGCCCAGGCCACCAGGGAGAGACGACCTTCCACCATTAGAGGATGGGGCTGTTCTATCGGGTTCCTGAGGATCCTTGGGTCAGATGGCAGGAGTGGGTCCCCGTACGATAGTTCCAGAAGTTCCGGGAACCAGGGTTGACCTTACCATAGAGGTGTCAGAAGCATCAGTGCCACTCTCTGCAGTCGGGTCTGGTGGAGGACTCTCGCTATCATTGCAAAGGGCGGGAAGGCATAGGCTGTGCTCTTTAACCAAGGTTGCAGAAAAGCATCCAATGTTATGCTATCCGGATCTGGTAGCCAACTGAAGAAGTCCCATGTATGCCAGTTGTTGCAAGATGCGAACAAATCGAGGGAGAAAGGGCCTCTTGGTTCATTCAGGGAAGCAAAGAAGTGAGGGTCCAGCTGCCAGTCACTGCTGTCACCAGTAGCATGAATAACAATCCACTGTGAGGTTGGATTCCCCCGCACGTGTTCCGCTAGTAGCGTAATGTTGCGGGGTAGACAGTAGTCGAAAATCTCTTTTGTGAGTTCTACTAATGCTTGAGAGTGTGAGCCTCCAAGGTGGTTGTAACAGACCGTTTTGCCCACAAGAGGTTAAAAACCGTTTAGGCGATATTCCCCGTTCAGATGCACAGGCACAGCTACTGCAGAACACCAATCCGCCGAACAGGAAACCATATGAATGCTGTAAACAGCCGAATAGGAAAAACCATACGAATAGGTTTACACTCCTAGCAGTCAAACTGGAACAGCATACAATAAATTCCCCCCAAGAACGAGTCAAGGCTCCGTGTTGAGGGTCAAGCAGTGGTCAGACAGAGCTGTGGGTTTATTGTGCTTATGTACACATTCTTACACATTAGTACCACCCACAGGGTTTTGGAACATAACCAATAAACACATACAATACACTCAGACACTCCCACACAAAATCCTCCCCTCTGCCTGTGATACAATTACCTTACACAATGGGTAATGTAATTATAACAAGCAGAGAAATACACATTTTCCACATTATTCATAACTTGAAAAGTATGCATCACATTCACATTACATTTTCAGAATCAGCATACTCCAAATACAAACATATGTCAAAATCATCCAAATTGGTCCAGTGGTTCAAAAGATGGATCGTAGTCCTTTGTGACCAAAGGAAGCATGGCTTTTCTGACCAAAACCAGTTCCACAGAGTCTTCCATCCTGGAGATAATTGGGAAGTAATCCAATTATCTCCAAAGACAGAGGCAAAACTCCATTGAACACATGGCAGCAAAAGACAATAAAACACATAAAAACATATAACTGTGCAGCCATTGCACAAAACAGGTACATTCAACATATCCCCAGATATCTCAGATCTGAGCGCACATTATTACTGAATGGCGCTCAGAGCACACACATACAGTTCAATTGACATGGAGCCAAAGTCTTTCCCATAGTCTTTCATTATACGAATGGGCTCCATGGCATAGCTATCTGGGGTATCACCGGGGCAAGCACCAAATGACCCGGCTTTCATGTCTTTGCAGGGGAAAATCAAGCCTTTTAACATGGGGCCATAATCCATAGGCAACAGGCGAGCAACCAGGCTTCTCCAATGCAATGTGGCGAGATTGGTCTCGTCACAGTGGTTTATATAACGCTCTGCCAAAATATTGTCCATCCGAAGCAGAATGCAACAGTTGGATTTTCCTTTCGCCAGACTGCGGAGGGCAAATGAGCCTGCTAGTAGCTCCAAGCAGTTTATGTGTAAAGACAGTTCTTCGGAGGTCCAGATGTCTCCCGTGGAGGTGTCGCCTTCCGTTGCTCCCCAACCTGACCGACTGGCATCTGACTCCAACAAAATGTCTGGCTGGCTTCCAAATATGGCTCGGTCGTTCCGCCCGAACATCATCCCACATAGGGACTGGCTGATCATAAGTTGGATTTTTTTTCCCCACAAGGTTGACGCCCAGGTGAACCTTGTGGGGCACAAGATAGAGAATTAACAAACCAATAAAAACAGAGTCTTACATGCATACACTCTCCTACAGTATACACAATCACTCCCCTCTGCATGTGATACAATTAACAAAGACAATGGGCTAACTCAATTAATTCTAAACAGAAAAAAACATAAATTTTTACAAACCCCAAAAAGTACCCCAAAAAACAACATATCCCCTCAAAATCACCAAGATCGGTTTAGGGGTTCAAGAATTTCATGGAAGTCCCATTTTTGCCCCACCGTGCACATGGTCCCATGCCCAAAACAGTTACATACACTCAACGGCAAAACACTGCTGGACAATTTAAGATGGCCGTTGCCACATGTTTGAATTTGTTCCAGTTAAAAGTCCAAGGGGCAGAAACAGTACTTTTGAACATAGGTTATCACAGGGCCCATAGTCCCAGGGTAGGAGGCTGGCAAACAGGCCCTCCAAAAACCAGTGGTGAAGTTGCTTTCGTCACACCCATAAATTGAACCTATTGTGATGGATCCACCACTGACCTGGCGCAATTGATCACGAAGCCCAGTGATTACAGCATTCATACTGTATAATTGGTGTGATTTTGTAGTGTTCTTTTTGTCTCTATCGAAGATCAGGATGTCATCTTGATATATGATACAGCATATGCCGCACGCCCAAAGGTGCGCCACCACAGGCTTCAGCATATTCGTGAAGCACCACCAAGGGCTCGAGCTGAGGCAGAATGGGAGGCAAGTGAATTGCCAAGCTGTTCTGTGCCAGTGAAAATGGAGTAAGGAGCAGCTCTGATCGTGGATCGGGATTGTCAGGTAATCGTCCTTGAGGTCTAGACGGGTGAACCAGTTATTGCCTCGAAGCAGATCGAAGGTGGATGCTCTCCATTTCGAAATGCCTGTATATGACGTGGGTGTTTAAATTCCTGAGATTGATGACTGGGCGAACTTCTGCTGAAAAATCCGGGGCCGGTTGAATGGCACCCTTGGTATGGAAATCCTGTAATTCCGAATTTATCACGCGAGTGCCCGCGTCAATTACGTGGAGCAGGCGCTCTGGTAGACATTGAACCAGGATTGTCTTCAATTATATGCGGTAGCCTCTCACAGTTTGTAGGTTCCATGCGTCCGTGAAGAGTTCTGTCCAGTTCTGGAAAAAATTAGAAATACAGTATTTAGTAGGAGTGTAAAATGGTGACTTACCGTTGGAGAATCTCGCTCGTGAGCGTCCTCTGCCTCCTCGACCACGGTCTGATCCCCTGGAGTAGTGATCCCCTTTGGCGATTAGTCATTTCCAGGTAGAAAGGCTGTGTCCTGGTCCTGCATGGCCTTTTTTTCAACTAGCCCTGCCAAAAAGCCCTTGTGTTAGAGCCTAGGAAGACTTTCCGCATTGATGATTGAGGCTTGTTGAGGGAGGTGAAAATGTTGACCCTCTTTTTGAGCTCTTTTAGTAAGACCTTTTCAAATAGTTTATCCTGTGCCAGGGGTCCGAGCTCTTTAACCCCCAATTCCACAAGCTTCTTATCGATACTGAACAGTGCTGCTCGGTGTCTGTCAGATGAAAGAGCCATGTTTGTATACCCTAGGAAAGAGGAGCACCGTTTTGCCCACTCCCTAATATCATGTGCCAATTCACGCACCGTATCGGAGTTGAAGCTGTCTGCTCATGCATAGGCATAATCAGTCAATTCCATCACTCTTTTCAGAAGGCCAATGACATCAAGGAGTTTATCCTGTGCCCTGTTGAATCTGCGCTCCACCCCTTTACATGGGTCCCGACCCCCACGGGCCATGAAAGTCAACATAAACTGATCAAAGTCAGGGGTATAAGCCACCTTCTCAAGCAGTATGGGGCGAGGAGACTTGGACCTCATGCACTTCTGTACCTCCTTGTCCAGGGGTTTTTAGAGCCCCAAATGCAGAAACTTTGCAAGATTTTCTGGGGGTGCCCATTCCTCAGAGCTGGGGTGGCGTATGTTCCTGGGATTGAACATCCACAGGCCAGAGGCATCCAAGAAGACCTTAGAGTCCCCGTGAGGAGGAGGAGTTGGAGCGTCATCGGTTATAAACTTTGAACCCTGGGGGTCACTCAGGTATGTATCCTCTGTAGAGTCCCAGTCGCCCTCATCCGGCTCGGAGGCCTCCACCTGCCATTCATCCAGCACCGAAAAAATGCCTGACCTTGTTCTGCGTCCTCTTCCGAGGAGGAAATTTGTGCAGGTCTGTGGACCATACGGGTCGTAGTTTGCCTGCGTTAAGCAGTTGCTTAGCCTTTGGATTTTTTGGCCTTGGTGTTTTCCCCTTTCCAGTGGCGCTTAGCAGGTTGCAACCATTCCCTGGAGGAGTCCTCACATTCCGCCACAAAATTGGTCCTTTTGGACATGAGTTTGGTGGCATCATGTTCCGTTAGAAACGTTTTGGACAAGGCCTTCTCCATAGAAGCAGCTACTGCTGCAGCAATCATGGCTTGAAAATCTGATGGAATCTGTGAATCTTTCATGGTCACTGATCAAATAATGTGGGGCTCACCCGAAACAACTAGAGTGTATTGGAACAAGGGGTAGGAGAGGCCTGGCAATCAGGGGGTGGTATGCAGACAGGTGTAGGTTGACCTATATCGAAACTGCGGCTGGTAGGCTGGTACAGTCAGATAGAGAAGGCTTTGGTAAATCACTGGGGCTCACCCAGGAGGTCAGAATCCTACATGGACAGGTCCATTCAGCAGCACAGAATAAGGGATAAACTCAACTGGATTAAACCAACCCCGAGTGCAGAGCACTAACCTGGTTATCCACTGTAAAGGAGTACAGACATAGCCCAGACTGACACGATACAGCACTATGCAGTAGTAGCAATTACACAGACAAACTGGCGAAACCAAAATGGCTGCCGGACTGCCCACCCTCAAAAGCTAAACGCGAGCTCCAGAACAGGGCGACACTCACCTACGATCGCCTGATTGTCACACGTTCGAAAGCGAGTGAAGCGTTCGGTTCCTAAACGGGTAAGAAGAAAACCCTGCGCGCGATGGAGGGGAAAGTGGCCCACAGCCCGTGGGGAAACAACCACTCAGGGTTAAGCAGGGTTCCCTTAAAGGCCGAGAAGGGCAAACAGAAAGCAGGTAATGTTGCGGATCAAACCACGTGTTTGATTATTTGAATATCTGCCCCTGACCAAATTATCAAGATAAGTGCATGCACACACCTAAAGTAATTCACACCAGACACAAGTTTAAGGTTGATGAAAGACTTCAGGAATGTTTATTCAGGGGGCTGGCATGCCTCTTATAAAGCAAGAATACATCATATGAAAAATTGTAGATAACAGAGAAAATATATCATGGTTAGGTGTTAAGTGTTATCTAGTGCACATCCTACAAGGCATGATGTCACTGTCATCACAGGATTTTACTCCGGATTTCAGCGCCATCTTGTTACACAAGGTAGTTAGACGATGGGAGGGGTTGCCTTCTAGCAGCCATTTTGAGTAAATATTGAATATAAGTGTATATGAGTAAATAGGCCTTTTACTAACTCTAATTTACGTCCATAACAGTAGAGCCCTAAAGACCCCAGAAAGCACAATGTGGTAACGTCAAGGAAGGAATAAATAACCCAAAGGGGGGCTAAAGAAGGTGAAATAAGCGTAGGAATAAACAGACTAGAAAACAGTAAATATAAGGTGAATAGAGAACAGAGAGAGCATAACCAAAACTCTGTACTTATCTTTTTTTGGATATGTTGTTCACTTATTGTAGCTTCACAGAATAGTGCCTAAGGCATACAATGGGGTATTGTTGTACTCGGCAGATGTTGCTGAACACAATATGGGGTTCTGTACAGCACACACCAGCTTTCAGAAAAATACATTAAAAAAAACCTTGTTATATGTGTATATGCCAAAATAGAGAAAAACTCAATGTTACTCCAATATTTAGCAGAGATTGGTGATTAAAAGGCCACATATAAAGTGTCAAAATAACCTTAGGTCAATAGACTGTAATGTCTACTTTATATAAATGTATCCTGTTGTGTAGCAATTTTGTTTTTTTATGATGGCTACTAAACTTACAAGGCAAACATACCAACTTCTCATATTGTTTCACATTGAAAATTTATTTTAGTCCTTATATTTTGTGACCTGTAACTTTTAAAACAAGCTAAAATACTGTACCTATATTATGTACTATATAAATCAAAACACATACATGATTTTTTTTTCTTTCCAAATATAACTTTTCTTATTATTGATTACAAACAAACATTTATACAAATCACCATAAAAATTCATAAATGTTGCATATTTGGGAGTCTTGGGTAAAACTAGGTGAAATAAAAACATTTCTATGTCAATATTTGGTTCGATATTTAGGACTTATTTAATTAACTCCTTCATCCATCTTTTAGTTAAGTCAAGATTTTTACAAGACCACCAAATATGAATATGGGTTCCAATTTCCATTTCACATCTCCAACAAATTTCCGGGTTATCTATATTAAATTTATGTAATAAACATGGAGTTTGATACCATCTATGAATAATTTTAAGCTGGGTTTCCCAGATATTAACACATGTATAGTCTTTTTAAACATTCTGAAAGAATTAAACCAGTTCTCTAATGAGTATGTTTGTTTAAGATCTTTTTCCCAATTTATCATTCCCAATACTTTTCAATTATCTTTACTAAAGTAAAATATTTTAACTAGGAAGCACCAGATATTAATAAGGGATTATAGGGATTATGAAACTGGTAATGTGTACAGATTTTTCAACCGTAGGATTAGACGTACTTCGGATAACCACCTAACTTCTGACTATGATTCGTCAGATACAGATTCAGGGAGCCAATTGACCCTCGCAGATTCCCAGCCCCAAACATCTATATCTACAAATGAGTCGAACCCTAAAGGCATTTTGAAAAAGGGGGTTAATTTTTGAGCCTTAAGCCACCAAGAGGAATTTCCCAGTCAAAGGACAAGGTATCAGACTCGGAACCCAAGGGGAGGGGGAAGAAGAACGAGGTACTAGTTAAAACCACTGAACGAAGACCCACAATATCGAAACCACAAGTTGTTACCTTATCCTCTCGAATTTTAGACCAGGATCACCTGAGGGTTCTAGAAAGGGGCCTTTCTTTCGTGCCAACCCCACCTTTTGACAAGTTTGGGTGGATTAAAGACTTACATCTTTTCGCACGAAAACTGGCCCTACATAAGTTCCATAGTCTGCGTATAGAGAAGAGGGCAAAAGATTTTGGCTTACTTCAAAGGACTATCAGTGTCTGAACACTCTTTTGTCCCTCCTCGATGAGAATGATCCAGAAGTCTCCCGAACTCGCACAGAACTTAAACGAAAAAGAAATATTGAATTGGTCCTAGAAGCGGCAAAAAATGAAATAGAAAAAATAAACCTTAGATCTTTGAGTATCCACCCGAATGACAACCTCCCTCTGAGTGAACAACAAGCCTTAAAATCACTACAAAATGATACTAGTATAATCATAAAACCAGCGGATAAAGGGGGTAATGTGGTTGTAATGGATGTTGCAAGATACCTGAATATGGTGGAACGTGTTCTGGGTGATATGGAGACCTATAGGGTCTTAAAATCAGATCCTACCATCGATTTCCTGTCAAAATATAAGGAGATCCTGGATGAAGGCCGCAGTGGAGGGTTGCTGTCCGGGGACAAGTACGAATTTATTCTGAATCATCACCCTAGGATAGCAACCTTCTACTGCCTGCCCATGTTCACAAAAACCTGGAGGATCCACTGGGACTCCCTATTGTGTTGGGAGTGGACAACCTGACACAAAACGGTAGCATGTTCATTGACAGAATCCTGAGACCATATGTTGAGACTTTGCCCTCGTACATTAGGGATACTAAACATTTCTGCCTACAGCTAGTCTATGTAGTTTGGACGTGGAGTCCCTCTACTCGTCCATTCCACATAGTAGAAGTATGGAACACATCAAGTTTTTCCTTGACCAAAGGGGACCTAATGACGAGACCCACACGCTTTTTACGATACGTCTCCTGGGTTTCATATTATCACACAATTGCTTCTTGTTTAACAACAGATTCTACCACCAGGTGAGAGGGACAGCAATGGGGACGGCATGTGCCCCCTTATATGCGAACCTCCACCTGGGGTGGTGGGAGCACCAGATAAAATCTTTGGATCACTTGAAAGTATTTTTACCCAAGATCCTCTGGTGGCGTCGTTACATAGACAACATTATAATTGTGTGGCAGGGGACCCAGCAGGAGTTTTCTGAGAATGTAACACTATTTAACATCAACAATGAAAATCTGCGATATACGTATGAATTTAGGGGTCGTTTCCTTAACTTTTTAGACGTCACTCTTTCAATCAATGATGAGGGCACCTTCCATTCGACACTATTTAGGAAACTTACGGCTTCAAACTCCCTACTACAATGGGCAAGTCATCACCCAAGTACCCTCAAACAGTGCATCCTGGTAGGGCAATATCTACGCCTACGACAGAACTGTAGCGACCTTGCTAACTTTAAAATTAAGGCACAACATCTTAGGGCACAGTTCCGCGAAAAAGGTTATCCTAACATGCCTAAAGAGGGCTTATAAAAGGGCCCTTGACACAGACAGGAATGACCTTCTTGTAGATCGTCCCATTACCTCAGCTGATAAAAAGATCAATAAGATCTGCATGATCGTCACCTTTGACACCAAGTTAGGAGCTCCTTAGATAGATTCTGGCCAATTCTGTTGAATGACGTCCACTTGAAGGAGGTACTAGGACCACGGGTGGACATTACAGCCAGAAGGGGCCAGAACATGCAGGATATTTTGGTACCGAGCCATTTTTCTGTGAAATCACACTAGAACTACATGGTTGGGGACTCCCCCATGTGGTACTTATGCCTGTGGCAGATGCGTGATGTGCAGGTATATCCAAAAGGATTCCAAAATGGTAACCGACAGTACTGGACTTCTCAATTTCAAAATGAAAGATTTCTATAATTGTAATTCTATGGGCTTGGTCTACCTTCTGATATGTAGTTGTGGTTGTAAATACGTGGGAAAGACTTTCCGTGCATTTAAGGAAAGGATGAAGGAGCATGTCAGGTCACCAAGAAATCGTCTTGACACACCAATCTCCAGACACCTCAAGGAAATGCACGGTGGTGACCTCATAAACATAAAATCCTGTGGTCTAGAACTAGTGAAGAGGGACCAACGACGTGGAAACTATGAAAAGACCCTTAGACAAAGAGAGTCCAAATGGATCTATAAGCTGAAAACCCTTCAGCCTTTGGGCTTGAATGATGGTTTTTTGTTTGCGCCTTTCATTTAATTTACACTAAGAGTGGACTCTGCAAGTCCAGTTTTAGACTACATTTTTGCCCCTCCTGTGGTTCTTAGTATGGTAGTCTGATGTCTCCTCCAGTTTGTAATGGGGTGGCATTCTTATTATAACTTGTGTATATATGTATATTTGTATATAGTTCTTTGCTTTTCCTTTATGGCACATATATCAATATATGTCCATTCTCATAGCTTATTAAGGGACCCCACTTTATGATGATATCCAAATGTTGGGCATTTCACTCGGTTGTACTGTATTTACTTGCTATTCAACTTAATCTTCTTTATACTGGGTGTATACTTTCATATTTCTGTCCTGACATTGATTCAACTTGCCTCTTTCTCCCACATCCTATAGAATGGACGATTTATAAAATTCAATCTTTCTTTGGATCCTTGATAGGACCACTATTCTTCGTGAGAGGCACAGGCTGGTCACTCTAAGAAATAAATGGGTTTTTCTTTCCCCTCCCTCACTAATCCCCTCCTCATTGCCCCATTTAAGCATCACTTAACCATTAGACTATACCCTGTATTCTGTGGCATCCCACTGTTCCCATTAAGTTGGGTATATCATTTTACCTGGGGTATGGTGAGTTTATTACCTTTTGACCTATATGGAACTGACAATTACGATCATATGGAGAGGTTTCAAGGCATTGAGATTTCCCCATTATTTGTCCTGTGGGCATTTGGGGGCTTTTCCTATGGTATCTCTAATTTCATTATATTATTTTTTGTCCCCAACGCATGCGCTATCGTACCCTGCAGTTCTCATATTGTAACCGCACAACTCTAAGTCTTCGCGCATGCGTCAGTGGCCGGCAACTATGATGTCGCCCCTGGTCCACCCATCTTCACTTGGGGCGGAGTAGGGGCGGCCCTCTCATGAGTGTACGCACGCATGCGCTAATCTGTGCGCATGCACTATGGGGTCCATGATGAACTGGGTTTCCACGCATGCATGGGTCCCACTCATAAAAGGTGTAGAGATGGGAGGGACCACGTATGCACCATGGACATGGGATGCGCCTCCGGATCAGGTAAGACTCCCCACCTGTAATTATAAGGTGTGTTTCGTCCGTCCCATTTTGGAGGGGAGGTATTTGTGTGGACAGGTTAAAAATGGCCCGGTCAGAACATGTGTGACCTGCTGCCCTTGAAAGGCGGAATGTACCGCTGAAACACGCATTGGGCTTCTTTTCACCATGCTCTGTTGATTTTAATCTTTTACCTTGTTTGACTGCTAGATTAGGAGCTTATTTTGCTATATAGCTAGGGGGACCCTTTGCCGGCCGTGTTCCCCCTCATTACCCTATAGAGCCAAGTAGATTGGGTTGTTAATACTTATTTACTCCATCTGACTCTCCTCTATGAATATTCGAACTTTGTTTTTCCACTACTTCTAACCTCCTATCCTTTCGATTTACCTACCTATTGCTACAGACTTCGAGTGAATGACTCCCTAGCATAACTATTTTATGGGGCCATTTCACCCTAGTAGCTCAGCTTATGGTTTGAATAACTAGTTTCAGATTGATTGAGGTTGCCTCCTATAGTTCATTTGACAGAAGGCGATACCTTAGTAACGTATTTTTATGCTATTTATCCTATGGCCGAATTTTCTTTTTTTTTCTGATTAGTGGTAGTCGATTTAGGGAGAAAAGGGGAGGTTTTTTTCAGACTCTAACTTTATTTAATCAAGTCCTGTATGTAGAGGTTTTAGGGGACCGGTGTGCTATACCATTCTCATATCAGTAAGATATAGGGGATCTCCCCATCTTAGTCATTTTCGTTTGACTGGGAAACATTTGGTTTACCTTGTTCTCCTCATGTGTATTTAAATTGCTGTAGAGGGGGTATACTTCTATTCCCTTCCTATCTCTATATAGAGGTCTAAGTAGGTCTTTTGCTGCTATTGGCATATATACCTCTGGCATTTTTCCAGGCTCGGATACATACGCTTTTCTGTGTGGCATTATATACCCTACTTTATGATCTCAGATTTACCATATTTAACCATTTACTACTGAGATTGTTATGTATACATATGGTTAAATGTATGTGTATTCATTTTGTCCAATATAGCGGTAAGCTTAGCAGTCTTTTTAACTGTGTTTCACATGTAGACCCACTTTGTGGGTCCCTATAGACGTACACTGTTTTTTGTTGTTTTCTGACTTCTAATAATATGTATATTTAAGTATATTTATGTGCAAGTTCTATCAGTTTACTACATTAGAGGTAGTACTGGGGGAGGGGACCTTTAGGAGTTTTCTCCATTGCCCAGTTATTTTATTTTTTCCTATTGTTGTTCTCTAGGGTTAGGCCCTTTACTACCTCAGTAACCCTTTTCTTCACCTCCAATCTGGATTGTTCCAGACCAAGGGGTGTTGCTTCCTTAGTATTAAAGTAAAATATTTTATTTATTTTTTAAATGATTTTTTCTTTATCCACAGATATCAGTAGCTTATTTATGCTCGAGTCTTCAATAATTAGCTTGTTTTTTAAAAAGGATGTCACTCTTAGATATGAAAAATATTCTTTAAAAGATAATCTATATTTCTATATATCTGGATTTGGGAGAACCTCATTATCTTTCCTTTGTCCATGAGATCTCCAAACTGCTTTATTCCTTGTTCTTTCCATCCTTTTAAATTCAAATCTTGACTATATATTTCTAAGATTTTTATAGGTGTTAAATAGGTATTTAAATAAATAAGTATTCTTGCTGTCTTACATACTTATTTTTTGTACTTCTGACTGATGAGTATATCTCGTGGATGATTCTATTATCTACATTTAAGATTTCAAAGACACTTGGTTCCAGCTAGTGTATCCACATTAAGTTAAGTTTTTTTACAACATGATTTCTCATATAGATACCATAATGGTGGGTTTTTACCAACTGTGCTCCATACTTGATAATGGGAAAACATTATAGAATTATAAATAAAAAAGATATCAGGGAAAGACATTCCACCTTCATCTGACTATCTCATCATATTTGTCTTAGAGATCCTAGCCTTCTTTTTATCCCATACATAATTCCACATCAAGTTATGAAAATGCTCTGATATTTTAACTAGAAATCTTATAGGAATATTTCTCATCACATATTCTATTTTAGGCGTTATGTAAGCTTATACAACATTATTTTTTTCCCAACCATGAAACCCAAGCTTTACTCCATGAGTCCAAAATTATTTTAATTTCTTTTAGGAGATTATTATAGTTTAAGAGCACTATCTTATCCACATCAAAGCATAACTCAATGCTCAAGTTATTGATTGTTTCCTTGTTCCAGGTACAATTATATGTTGTCTGGAGGAATTCCTTCATTTCATCTGTAATGTTGGTAGAAATAACCTGTGTTTTATTCAGATTTAATTTATAATTCAAATAAAACCCAAATTCTTTAATTATGTCTAAATTAGCTGGAATTGAACTTCTTAAATCGCTAAGAGTAAGTATTATATCATCAGTGTATAATAAGAGTTTACTTTCCCTTAATATCATGGGGATTCCAGAGACTTTATTTGAATCTCTAATAAGTGCAGCTAGCGGTTCAATAGACAGGATATATAATAAAGGAAAAAGTGGACAACCTTGACAGGTCCCGTTATTTATTTTAAACCAATCTGAAATTGCTCCGTATCCTGCCATCTTAGCTGACGGACAGGTATATAGACTCATAGCCAGGTATTTGAATGGACCAGTCATCCCAAATCTGTCCAAAACCTGTAATAAAAAGTTCCAATTCACTCGATCAAATGCTTTTTCAGCATCTAAAGTAATAAAAGCAGATGGAATATGGTTGTTGTTAATTTTGGAAATCATATTAATCAGAGTCCTGATATTATCGCTTCCATACTTGTTTGTAATAAATCCCACTTGATCTTGACTTATTAAATCTGGAATCACTGACTTCAATCTCCCTGCCAACATTTTTGAGAAGATTTTTATATCCGTATTTATCAAAGAGATTGGACGGTAAGTGGAAACAAAATTGGAATCTTTTCCAGGTTTTGGAATGGGAGAAATTGTAGCTCTTAACATTTCTTAAGGAAACATTTTTTGCTATTGAACTTCTTTAAATAAATTTCTAGGGCAGGAGAAATTTGTTCTATAAAGGCTTTGAAAAAAATTGTTGAATATCCATCTAGGCCATGTGTTTTTCCCAACTGCCAATTTTGGATCACTGTTTTTATTTCTTCAAACTTTATTGGTTTGTTTAGAAAGTCTATCATATCCTGTGATAATAATCACATCAATATTTTATTAAGGAAACAATTATTCTGCTACCTTGGTAACTTGGTGTCAGAAAGATTATATAGTGATTCATAATAGTTGGCAAAAGCCTGACCTATTTCTTTAGAGGAATGGTGAATGTTATTACCTTATATTATTTTATTTGTTCTTTTATTTTTTTTTGATAGTTTTTTACTTACTTGATAATAGTTTCCCTGTTTTGTTATCTTAGAAGTACCAATCTTGCCTTAATTTATTTAATGCATTCTGGGATTTAATCTCAATTTTTTCTTTGATTTCCATCTGAATTTTTTAAATATCTTCACTAAACTTATGTGACTTGTATTTTTTTCTTTTTGTTTTCACTTTCTTTTTGTGCCAATAAAATATACAAATTGTTTAATTGTTTTATTGTTTTCTTTGTTTTTTTTCTTTTCAGCTCCTAGTTTAATAAAAAAAAAGCCACACATTTATGACTTGAAAGTACAACAGTACAACAGTGTTGATTCTGACACTTCTTTGTTATTATTTATAGTAACAAAAATCTTTGTCATGTTGGTTAAATATTTTATATTCTCCTCTGTTAATAGACTGTCATTGAGTCTCCATGAGGAGAACTCGTTAAAAGTTTGCTCTTTTTTCATGGAATCTAAAATAGGTGCATGGTCTGACCATGATATTACGTCTATTTTGGACTTGGAATAATTCTTTAAATTTTGAGTATTTTTTTAGAAATAGGTCAATTCTCGAATACGACCCATGTACCTTTGAAAAATAGGAAAAATCTCTTTCTCTTGGATTATGAACCCTCCAAATATCAAATAAATCATATTGCCCTAATAAATTTAGAAAAACATTACATTTTTTTTAACCACTCTCAATGATTCGTTTTTTATTTTATTGTTACCTCTGTCTTTTAGAGCATCAGGAAATATATTCATATCACCAGCTATAAGTGGCACTCCTTTTTTATTTCTTCCAATCTATCAAAAATTTTTATAATAATCTTTTAGAAAAAATGTTAGGGGTATATATATATATATATATATATATATATATATATATATATATATACACACACTAGGGTATGTATTTTATCTTCAATTTTACAGATCAGAATTAAGTACCTTCCAGACTGATCTTTTTGTTCAAGAATCAATTCTTATTTGATCTTGGATGACATAAGGATTGCCACACCTCTCTTTTTATTGTTTAAAAGGAGGAATATCCTTTGATTTCATGGTTAGAATATTTATGTGACGGACTGCCTGGTACCCCGACCGGGTGCCTCCATCAGTCGATGCTCCTAGTGCTCACCATGGACTCCAAGCACTCCACCAGGCACCATTAGCACTGCAGTCCCCATGTCTAGCATTACAGCTTCGCAGCGAACTCACTGTCCTCCACCCACCCTGGACCCCAAGACCAGGATCCAGCTTCCAGTGGGTGAACCTCTCCTACTCCAGAGAGCGTAGCAGGAACAGCTCTTAAAAGAGCTAGTGATTATAATCCCAGGGGAGTATATTGATATAGCAATCCCCAGGGTAGATGCAGTCTTTTCCCTCACACATGAGATGAGACAGTATGTTGACGGTAAAACAGGAAGTCAATTTAATGGAGCCACACTGGCCTTTTATGCAAGTTTCCCAACAAGGGTGACACCCACGTGGACCTTGTTGGGCACAGGGACACAAGTTAACAAACCAATAAAAACAGAGTTTTACTTTGAGACACTTCCATACAGTGTACACAATCCCTCCCCTCTGCTTGGGAGATAATTGAGTTAATTACTGTATCAACTCCATTATCTCCAAATGAAAAAAGACAAGTTTTTATACATGTTTAAAAACACCCCAAAAACATAGGAGAACCCCCATAAAAACATAGGAGAACTACTGATAGCCCCGATCTGGGGGAACAACATACTTAAAAATCACCCAGATCGGTTCAGGGGTTCGAAAGTTAGCTGGACGTCCCATTTCCGCCCGGCTGCCCACAAGGCTCCTGCCCAGATAAGTTCCATGAATTCAGCTGGTGCAACCGGTCTCTTTCAGGAGTATGAAAACACATCAAAATAACAAAATAACTGTTCGTGTCTGTGGTTCCCCAGTGTCTCTCATTCAGATGATTCAATCTACCGAACGCAGCTGCTTTCGTACAAAGGAAAGTCAAATCAATGGAAGTCTGGAAGTCCCAGCGGTGTTCATGCAGTCGAGTGCTTGAAAACAGTTCCATACACTCAACGACAAAACACAGCTGGCCTTTTCAACAGTTTAAGATGGCTGCCGCTACGTGTTCGTGCATATGAACGACGACCACCCAGCCGACCGCTCAGAATGTTGAGTTGTTTGCGGTTTCCCAAGGTGTTAGAAAGGTTAAAATGGTCAAAAGGGCAACACACTCCACTACTGGGTGGTCGGTCGTTAATTACTTTTCCTAAGCTGGACATTTTAAGCACGTTTTATTAATGCCTAAACCTTTGTCTTTTTTTTTTTTATTATTAATGAGAATTTATATATGTATATGTGACATCAAATTAAAGTCCTTTTTGTCCTCTAAAAAACGATATATGATATGTGTTATATGTGCAATAAATGAGAGAGATGCAAGCTGGGGTTGAACACAAACAGCAAAATATGCACAAAAAAAAAGCTTGTGTCCTTAAAGGGTTAATTGATCCCAAGTCCTTTTCATTTAATGTTTTGCCTAACTCAAAACCATTTAATGTATAAATATCTTGTGGATATGCATTTATCTGTATTGAATCTCATCTGCCACTTGCCTGTCCAGTCCCCAAATTTATCTAAAGTTGTTGTATGAAGTTATATCATGGTCACACTGTATTTTCTTACCTAGGTTTGTGTCATCTTTAAACACGGACAAATTACTTTCAATGCTGACTTATATTTCATTTGATAATAAAAGTTGTCTATTCCTTGTCTCTACTATGTTTTTGGACTTTGCTTATTCAGCAATTTTTGCTCTTGGGTTCCATGTTCATTCATTGCTAACACATAGTAATGTAAGGATCAAACACATCTGTAGTATTGATTATTGGGCTGCCATTATCTGAAGAACTCAAAGGAGGAGATAGAGAACCTTTAAGATGCACATTGTATTTGGATAGGAGTTTAGGAGATGGAAAAAAGGAGGGAATGTATTATTTAATGCAATAAATGCTAGTTTTGCCAAAACGCAATGATTATTGCTTTGTGATGCGTTAAAGGAACACAATAGTCACCCAAAACCACTTCATCTTAATTAAGTGGTCTTGGTGCAGTGTCCCTGTCCCCTTAACCCTGCAATGTTTTTGAGAAACTGCAAAGTTTACATTGCATCGTTAAGTCCATCTCTAGTTTGACAATCATCAGAGGTGATTCTACTGCACTGCGGCAGAAGCTTAAATGTGTGTGAAAGCTTGACAGAGATGTTTGAATACACATATTGTTCTCACTGTGCATGCGCATTAGGTTTCCAGTGCTCCTCTATTAATGAGCATTGGATTGGACCAAATTGGAGAAAGCCCTGCCTCCTCAATGACGCAGCATGGGGAGAAGAGGTGAGCAGGGTATGTAAATCGTTTTTAATATAAATGCCAAATTGTGGGACACCTTTTTAGAGCTATGAAGAGTTTCAGTATAGCATTAGAAATACATGTTTGTATTTCTTGTTTGTGTTTCTTTAAAAAAGAGGTACTATTTTTCAGTATAGGTCTATGATGGTTTTTAATAGAATACGAGATTAAACTAGGTATACTGTACACATGTCATGAAGGATCAAACTCAGATGAGCTTATAAGACAGCCACCAGTGTTACTGTAATGCATTGTATAATGAGCATTTAATTATTTAAGTGTGTTTCAAATTACTGTATGTGCTCTTATATAGGCTTGCCTTTATCACTGCCTTTAAAGCTAGCTCACTAAAGGTCATAGTTTACAAGGTGCATACATTTCTTCAATAAAAAAAAAGGAAGACCATTTATTGACTCTCAATCAAATATGAAAATAGAAACTTGCAATATAAAATAGCTGTTGATGCAATATAGAATCTTTATTCTGGAATATAGCTTTCTACATTAAATTGACATGATTGCCCCTTTGGTGCACAAAAAAAGCTTAGGTTTGATAAATAGCTACTAGCAAGCAGCACGAGAAAGTTCAGTGATGTTTAGAATAGGCAGATTTCTATGTTTGATCATGCAGTGCAACAGAAACATTTGTCAACTAATTGAAATTGACAGCAGTTTCTCTTATATGGTGGGTTGAATTTAAAAACAAAACATACAGGGTACGATAGATGTGGAGTGTGTGTATTTATATATTATATACATAGTGTATGTATTTCTATACTTTGGCTAGTTATGTATAATTACATATACACATATATTTAATGCGTAAATCAAGGCACTAATACAATCACAATATTGAAAAGTTTATAAGAAGTGTGAACTTGTAGTGTATTTGGAGGTATATATGTATATACTACAAAATACACTTATAATGAAATTATATATAAGTGTATATATATCATATAGATGATTTCATTATAAGTGTATTTTGTAGTATATACATATATATCTCAAAATACACTTATGATGAAATCATATATATGCATTATATATTTATGATATATTATAAAATGCTTTAATTATTTTATAATATACATATATAGGAAATAAAAGTGTGTTTGTGTGTGTATACATCAACACACACACACACACCCCTGCCACCCCCCCCCACCCCCAACATATAAGTACATTATTACAAGCTGGATGTACTAAATAAATTAATGATCTCGTTAAGGCCCTGATACAAAACATATCCAACTCATAAATCCATAAATATGATCAATGCCCACAAATGTCAAGGATGCCAGCGGACGCTTGAACTCGAATTTTTTTTAGCCAATGGCTTGTCTGACTATCCATCCCTATAAGCAAGTCTAATGCTTGATCTATGCCCCATGATCCGCTTGCATAGCAGTGTTCCTGTCTTTCCTAGGTAATAAAGCCCACGGGGCAAATCAGTTTATAGACCACAAAAGGGGTCATACGCATGATTGTATGTCTGATCTCATATATCCTGCTCGTGTGTGCGTGATTAAAACACTTAAATGGTATCATGGGTCCACAGATGACACAGCCTAGACATTGTATGCAGCCTCATATATTAGTCTTTGTTTTCTGTGAATAACTGTCAACTGGGTCTGTATGTACCAACAGGTCCTTGAGGTTCCTGTTCCTCTTAAAACAAATTAAAGGTGGTTCCTTAAAAACCTTAGGCAACGTGTCATGTGAATAAATCATCATCCAATTGTCCTTGATCACTGTGGCTATGGAGGTAGAGGAGTTGTGAAAAGTCATGGGAAAAAACCATTCCTTGCATATGGTCCGCTTTTCTTGCATGGACTGACTTAGTCTTGAACAGCGCATCATCCAATGCATGGTGATCATAACCACGATTTAAAAACTTTTGAGTCATCTCCTGTAACTGCATTTCTGCTTTTGTCACATCTGAATTGTTTCTAATGACCCTCTGAAACTGGGCCTTCGGTATCGATTTCTTCAAAGCCTGAGGGTGCATTTTGTGCATGTAAGAGAGTGGCGAGACCAGTAAGTTTTGAAAATAAAGTGTATTCAATCTTGTTGGATTCATAAAACAACTCCAGGTCCAAGAACTGAACTTTCTCAGAATTAATGTTAGCCGTAAATCTAATAGGAGACGGCAGCAGATTAAACCACTCCACCATGTCATGTGCTTTTAACTTGTGTGCCTTTCCAAATTACCAAGAACTTGTACTAAAAATGTGTCCATTATCAAAAGAATGAGCCAGATTAAAAAGTAGTATATTCCATCAATAATCCAGAATCAATAGTCTCTAACAATATAGTGCAAGTAAATTACACAAAGTGCTGGTGCAAAGAAGGGAGGAGGTAGAGCCCCACACTCCCAAAATACAAAAAAGTTGGTAATCCCCCGCACTCACGCTTTAACCCCTTCAGTGCTGGGTGCAGAAATAGAAATCCTCTGATAGAATATGTTTTGGAGCTTCTAGCCTTGACTCTCCAGAACAACTACTTCAGATTTGAGGATAATTGGTATCTACAGGTTGCCGGTACATCGATGGGGTCGCCAAAGGCCCAGATGTATGCAAAAGCATACATGTATATGTATGAAATCCTAAATATATCCTGGCACAGTTTGGTTAACATATCATGGGGTATTATCACTACATTGATGACCTCTTGGTAATTGGCAAAGGCACACAAGTACATGACATGGTGGAGTGGTTTAATCTGCTGCCTTCTCCTATTAGATTTACGGCTAACATTAGAGCCATATGTTAAGATTTGGCTCCATGCTTGTGAGTACCTGATATCCACAATATCTCTACGTTATTTATACTGGCAATATTGTTTTCCTTATAGAATCAATGTATTCCACCTATTGTATGTATTTTATAACTTTCCATGACACCCTAAAACCTATACTGTTTTACTCGGGAGACTTTGCTGAACACAAATATTAGTGTTTCAAAACAGTAAAACATTTCATAGCGATGATATTGTCAGTGAAAGTGAAGTTTTTTGCATTTTTTACACACAAAATGGCACTTTCACTGATGATATTGTTGTGATACGTTTTACTGTTTGGAAACACTAATATTTGTGTTCAGCGAAGTCTCCAGAGTATAACACTACCCCTCATGTACAGGTTTTATAGTGTTTTTGAAAGTTACAGGGTCAAATATAAGGCTTGATTTTCTGGGGTTTTTTCATATAAAAATTTGCCAGTTTGGTTATTTTGCCTTTGAGAGCGTATGGAAGCCCAGGAATGAGAATTACCCCCATGATGGCATACCATTTGCAAAAGAAGACAACCTAAGGTATTGCAAATAGGGGATGTTCATTCTTTTTTAGTCAGTCTAAAAACACTGGCCAAAATTAGCAATCATAATGTTTTTTTGCATTTTTAACACACAAACAAATATAAATGCTAACTTTGGCCAGTGTTTGTGACTAAGTGGCTACTAAAAAAAACTGGACATACCCTGGGTTGTCTACTTTAAAAAAAATCTGTACATGTGAGGTGTGATTCAGAGATTTATGGCAGATAACAGTGTTACAATGTCACTATTGATAAATTTTAAAAATAAATATTTTGAAACAGCAATGTCCTACTTGTACTTATAGCCCTATAACTTGCAAAAAAAAGTGAAGTACATGTTAATATTGGGTATTTCTAAACTCAGGACAAAATTTAGAAACTATTTAGCATGGGTGTTTTGGTGGTGATTTTGGAGGTCAAAGTTAGAAAAAGTATTTTTTTTCATATTTTATAAAAAAAATTTTATAGTAAATTTAATGGCGAGAAACTGTATATAATATGTGTGGGTACAGTACATGAGTAAGACGAAAATTACAGCTAAACACAAACACTGCAGAAATGTAAAAACAGCCGTGGTTCTTAACGGTAAGAAAATTGAAAAATGGTCTGGTCTCTAAGGGGTTAATATATGAACAGTGACTGAGTCACACCACACAAAATCAAAAGTTTTAGACTTTAGAAAAACAGAGTTTTCATAAATTAGAATATGTGTAAAGGAGTCATTAACAGACTAGAAAAATGGAGTCCAAGAGAAATGGGATTATTTTAAAGTTGCACTACTGAAGGCAACAGAAAATTGCATTAGGCTTGTCAGTAAAAACAAAAAAAATAAGAAACCACTTTGGTACTCTGCAGAAGTGGCCAAAATAGGTATAAACCAAAAGGTTAGCATTTAGTAATTCTAAAAAAAAACAAAAACAGAGTGAGGAAGATTAGGCAGAAAGAGGCTAAGCAAGTTATAAGAGCTTTCAAATCACACACAGAACAGAAAATAGCACAATCAGTAAAAAAAGGGACAATACTTTTCTCATTTATGAATCTAAAAAATGTAAAGTAAAACAAGGACTGTAACGGATCACCTGGCACCCCGACTGGGTACCTCCATTGATGGATGCTCCTAGTCCTTCCCGAGGGCTCCAAGTGCTCCACTTGACACCATAAGCACTGCAGAACCCATGAACCACCGCAGCTTGGTTGGGGTCTCGCCATCTCCTACCCACACCTACAACAAGGCTCTAGGCTCCAGGGAGTGAACCTCTCTTCCTTCAGACGTTATGTTGAGGGTACAACAGGAACTCAGCAGTCTGAGGGTTTATTGTCTCTTATATTCAGGTTTTCCTACAAGGTTACCACCCACATGGACCTGGGTAACACAGGATACAAAGTTGCAAAACCAATCAGGACAGACTTGAACAGTTTAGACACTCCCAGACAATGTACACAAACCCTCCCCTCTGCCTGTGATACAATTAACAAACACAATGGGCTAACTTAATTACTCACAGGCAGAAAACACACATTTTTCCCAAAACACAGAAAACACCCCAAAACACCACATATGCCCACACATCCCTGGATAGCCCTGATCTCAGTGAACAACATATCCAAAAATCCCCCAGAGCAGGGGTTAACGAACCGACCGCAAGCATGGTTTTCATGCTCAAAATAGTTCCACAGATTTAGGCCGTGCAGACAGTCTATCTTCTCCTCTATCCTGGAGATAATTGGCTTAAGTGGCTGAGGTAACTTAATTATCTCCAGGTACAGGAAGTCTCTCTAAGTCAAAAACTGTTACAAAAACCACATAAAAATACATAACTCATCTAATACAAAGTTTAACCTATATGTCCAACATATCCCCAGATGTCCGAGAAGCGCTCAGATCTCACAAATACAGTTGGATCGTCATGGAGTTAAACAATAGCAAGGGCTGATGAGAGATTGAGGAGGGACAAAGCAGCCAGTTTCAACTGGTCTGGCAGTGTCCCTGGGACAACGCCCTGCTGGAGAACAATAGGACAGGAAAAAGGGGGAAGGGAAGAGGCACATTTTCCAATGGAAGTCACTTTTTAAAAATGACACTTTTTGCAGGGCCCATAATCCTGGGGCAAAAGGCTGGCAAACAGGCCCCTCCAAAACCCAGTGGCAAGGTTATTTTCGCCACAAAGACTATTTAGAGTAAAAACAAAATAAGGAAGGTATGTAGAAGAGGATAAAGGTCTAGCTGACTGCCTCAATTAATATTTGTTTTTGTATTTACACATGAAAATTAAGGAAATGGACCTCAGTTAGTAAAAAGGACAAATGAGTTATTCGTTACATGTGAGTTTACAGAAGAAGAGGTTCTATTTCAACTGTCAGAAGTAAAGACAAGTTGATGAGGCCTGGTGGAATACACCCAAAGTTATTAAAAGAGCTTAGTGGTGTACTAGCAAAGCCATTGACAGATATATCTAACCAATCCTTCTTAACAGGAGTAGTCCCAGAAGATTGAAAGTTAGCAAATATTGTACCCATTCACAAGAAAGGTAGTGGGGAGGAGTCAGGCAACTATAGGCCAGTAAGCCTTACTTCAGTAGTGGGGAAAGTAATGGAAACCATGTTAAAGGATAGGATTGTTGAACATCTAAAATCACATGGGTTTCAAGATCAGAGACAACATGGGTTTACTGCAGAAAGATCATGCCAAACTAATCTTATTGATTTTTTTTTGATTGGGCAACTAAAATAATAGATCAAGGTGGTGCAGTAGACATTGCTTACTTAGATTTCAGTAAGGCTTTTGACACTGTTGCACACAGAAGACTTATCAATAAATTGGAATCTTTGAGTTTGGATTCCAATATTGTTCAATAGGTAAGACAGTAGCTGAGTGACGGGTAACAGACAACTGAGGGTTGTAGTCAATGGAGTATATTCAAAGCATGGTCTTGTAACCAGTGGGGTACTTTAGGGTTCTATACTTGGACCCATTCTCTTTAATATTTTCATTAGTGATATTGCAGAAGTTCTTGATGGTAAGGTATGTTGCTGATGATACTTAGATATGTTTCAGGAGGGATAAGCCAAATGGCAAATGATTTAGGTAAACTAGAAAAATGGTCAGAGCTGTGGCAGTTGATATTTAATGTGGATGAGTGCAAGATAATGCATCTTGGATGTAAAAATACAAGGGCAAAGTATAGAATATTTGACAGTGTCCTAACCTCAACATCTGAGGAAAGGGATTTAGATGTAATTTTTTCAGATGACTTAAAGGTAGGCAGACAATATAATAGAGCAGCAGGAAATGCTAGCAGAATGCTTGGTTGTAAAGGGAGGGCAATTAGCAGTTGAAAGAGAGAAGTGCTCTTGCCATTGTACAGAACACTAGTGAGACCTCACTTGGAGTATTGTACGCAGTACTGGAGACTGTATCTCCAGGAGGATATTTATACTTTGGAGAGAAACATAGAAACATAGAATGTGATGGCAGATAAGAACCATTCGGCCCATCTAGTCTGCCCAATTTTCTAAATACTTTCATTAGTCCCTAGCCTTATCTAATAGTTAGGATAGCCTTATGCCTATCCCACGCATGCTTAAACTCCTTTACTGTGTTAACCTCTACCACTTCAGCTGGAAGGCTATTCCATGCATCCACTACCTTCTCAGTAAAGTAATACTTCCTGATATTATTTTTAAACCTTTGTCCCTCTAATTTAAGACTATGTCCTCTTGTTGTGGTAGTTTTTCTTCTTTTAAATATAGTCTCCTCCTTTACTGTGTTGATTCCATTTATATATTTAAATGTTTCTATCACATCCCCCCGTCTCGTCTTTCCTCCAAGCTATACATGTTAAGATCCTTTAACCTTTCCTGATAAGTTTTATCCCGCAATCCATGAACCAGTTTAGTAGCCCTTCTCTGAACCCTCTCTAAGGTATCAATATCCTTCTGAAGATACGGTCTCCAGTACTGTGTACAATACTCCAAGTGAGGTCTCACCAGTATTCTGTACAATGGCATGAGCACTTCCCTCTTTCTACTGCTAATAGAAAAAGAGTTCAGAGAAGGGCTACTAAACTGATTCATGGATTACATAATAAAACTTAAAAGGAAAGGTTAAAGGATCTTAACCTTTCTTGGAGGAAAGACAAACTGGGGGATATGATAGAAACATTTAACTACATAAAGGGAATAAACACTGTAAACAAAATGAGACAAAAATGAGACTATATTTAGAAGAAGAAAAATTACCACAACAAGAGGACATAATCTTAAATTAGAGAGGCAAAGGTTTAAAAGTAATATCAGGAAGTATTACTTTACTGAGAGGGTAGTGGATGCATGAAATATCCTTTCAGCTAAAGTGGTAGAGGTTAACACAGTGAGAGAGTTTAGGCATAAGGCTATCCTAGCTATAAGATAAGGCCAGGGACTAATGAAAGTATTTAGAAAATTGGGCAGACTAGATGGGTCGAATGGTTCTTATCTGCCGTCACATTCTATGTTTTTATGTTCTTCTCCAAGGTCAGAAAAGAGGCTTGCCTAAAATGGTGATCTTACAAATTAGGATACGTTTCCCTCAGATGAACCCTTGCTTGATTCAACCCATATCATACCACAGAAAAAGAGAAGAAAATATATCAGCAACAAATAAATACATTATGTAGACAAATGTATTGGGACACACCTCATAATTATTAAATCCAGGTGTTTCAATAAGACCCATTCCCACAGATATATAAAATCAATCACCTAGCCATTCAGTCTGCATTTGCAAACATTTGTGGAATTAATCGGCCATTCTAAAGAGCTCAGTGAATTCAAGCATGGTACGGTGATAAGATAACACCTTTGCAATATGTCAGTTTTCAAAATGTCATTCCAGCTACAAATTCCATGGTGAACTGTAAGTGATATTATTGGAAAGTGGAAGCATGTAGGAACAGCAGCAACTCAGACATGAAGCAGAAGAGCAAATAAAGTCACAGTGTGTGATAACCGTGTGCTGAAGCGCATGGTGCGCAAAAGTCGCTAACTCTCTGATGATTCCATAACTGAAGAGTTCCAAACTTCCATTGGCATTATTATCAGCACAATAATTGTGCTGTGGGAGCTTCATGGAATGGATTTCCAAGGCTGAGCAGCTGCATGCAAGCCTCACATCACCAAGTACAATGCCAAGCATTGGATCAAGTGGTGTAAAACATGTCACCACTGGAATCTGTAGTAGAGGAAATGTGTTCTGTGGAGTGACGAATCATGCTTCTCTGTTTGGTAATCTGATGGGAGAGTTTAGGTTTGGCGGAAGCCAGGAGAATGTTATCTGACTGCATTGTGTCAACTGTAAAGATTTGTAAAGTAGGTTTTTCAGGGGTTGTGCTAAGCTCCTTACTTTTGATAAAAGGAAATCTTAATGTTTCAGCATTTCAAGACATTTTGGATGATGCTATGCTTCCAACTTTGTTGGAACAGTTTGGGGAAGGTCCTTTTCTATTCTAGCATGACTGTGCCCCAGTGCTCAGAGAACAAGTCCATAAAGACATAGTTGGATACGTTTGGTGTGGAACAACTTGACTGGCCTGCACAGAGTCCTGACCTTAACCCTATTGAACATCTTTTGAAAGAACTGGAATGGAGATTGTGAGCTAGATCTTCTCATCCAACATCAGTGCCTGACTTCACAAATAGTCTACTGGAATGGGCAAAAATTCCTACAGAAACATTCCAAAATCTTGTGGAAAGCCTTTCTAGAAAAGTGCAAGCTGTTATAGTTGCAAAGGAGGGACTAACTGCATATTAATGTCTATATATTTAGAATGCAGTGTTATAAAGGTCCCTGTTAATATAATGGTTAAGTGTCCCAATACTTTTGTCCATATCGTATGTCGAGTGCCCCAATACAACCCAATGGTCGAGTGTCCCAATACTTTTGTCCATATAGTATATTAGCTGTTTATTAACAGATAATTAGACAACTTTTTCAAGTGGATCTCTTTATAATTAATGAGGAATATTGAAAAATATGCTCATGATGGGTTCTCTAAACAGACCTCCATCCTCTCAATGCACACAACGACACTTACAGCTCATGGGACCCTTCAGTTGAAATTGTCAGGCAAATATAGTAATATATAATACAATCGGATAATATTAATCACAAAAATATAAAAGGATAGAGGCATTTTTAAGGCCACATATGTATGAAATTCCACATGCCCTACACCAATAGCAAATGAGAATGGAATTGGAACACATACCAACCTTAATAGATAATACAATGTAAGCATTATTAAGTAAATTAAAATACACAAAGTGGACGTAATAAACAACAGAAAAATATTGTTGTCAGGGAATCCAAAAATTAATCTTTCTTAAGGCATCTAGACATAAACAGAAGTGTATTTAAAGATGGACAGATAGCATATATTTTGTTATCTGTATTTCTACTGTCTGTTAGGCTAGGTGATGTACTTGTCACTTTTGGTACATGTGAGGAGTTTATCTCTATTTGATTTAAATTTATTTTTCTATGCTGGTCTTGTGATGTTTACGGGGTTGATTTCCAGGGAGATAATTTACAATTTTCTGATTTGACAACTATTTTGGTCTGCTACTTTATATTTCACTCAATTATATTTAGGTCTTCTGTCCATAAGAAACACATTATCCTTTATATATTTTTTATTTCTAATCCTGTGAATTTACACTGCTAGTAAAAATTAAACTTAAAGAAATCAGATTTACAACATTAGCGCATCACTATTTTCGAACTACTTTTGTGTTTCAGAAAATCTTCTTATCACATAGCCCAACAGTATATATTTTATCTGTATTTCTACTGTCTATCTACAGATAGACTTCTGTTTATATCTAGATGCCTTAAGAAATACTTTTTTTTGGATTCCATGACAGCTGACAGCAATATCTATTATTATATATGTGTGTTGTTTATTATTATTACTTCAGAGGTGTGATCTACACACAAACTAAAGTTGTTTTGGTGACTATAGTGTCCCTGTAAGCTGTTGTCTATTATATGCCTGCTGATTAAAGGGCTGCTTTTCCATACTTTGTCCTGTTACAAGTTTTATTTTAGTGGATACTTGTATTTTTCAATAAATACCATAGGCATGATCTTTGATCTATTTGGATGTATCTGGCTTGCTATCTGAACATGAGAAAAAAAGATAAACAAAAATATAGATTTCTCAATTAGAAGACCACCTTTTTCAGGTTACTTCTCCCATAGTTCCCCTATTTTGGAGGTAAGTAGTGTTAGTAGTAGTGTTAATCAAGTAGTATTAATCAGGAGAGAGATGTTAATAATTGATTCAGGACTTACAGCTTAGAGAACACTGCGATGAACTCGATCAAATTAAAATAGCCTAAATTGTTTTTCAATTATTTGGAAGAGATTTTACAACGAGGGAGGTCAAACAATGTCCTCAATAGTGATGACCTACAACACAAAAGATGTCCAGAGAATCATAAGAGTTGTAGGACAGCAACATCAACCGAGGGAACAGAGTTTAATACCTAATACACAGCTTGTGAGACAAAAACCACAAGCAATGGATACATCTCATTGTACCAAAGCCTCTTAGAGGAAAGATATAGTTTAACATACAAATAGAGTAAATGCAGCTGTGAACAGGTTGAATTGCAATTCACCCTAGTGGTGCTATACTTTACAGCTTTGTTTTTGGTCAATGAAACAGAATTACTATACTAACTGGGAAAATTACAATAAAAAGACATTTTTTATTCTTTGTATAAAGTTATCAGTTGGTATATAATTATAATATACAAGCCCTAGAAATATTCTTTCACATCTTTCTTGTAGTTTTCCCTTTTCTTCCAACAAAAGGAACCCTGTGTACATTTTCAATAGTATAAAGACAAGAACTGCTAAAAGCATATCATTAAAAAACACATCTTTGCTAGAATTGTGAAATTGTCTATGTAAGTGATGAAGGAGTTTGGTATCTTTGGGTCATTCTTTCATCTCTTAAGAGTAATGAAGTTTCTGCAAGAATGAAATGAGATTAACTTTCAGGGAGACATAAACCAACATATGACCAGCTTTTTCAAGGAGTCGTTATGCTCTTGTTACCATTACAACTTAACAAAATAAACAGTGTTTTTTTTTTGTTTTGTTTTTTTAAGCCGTTAAGGATGAGGGCAATTGTTCTGAACCAAAACAAAACCTGTTATTCGATTATATGTCTGTTCATCCATAATTTACCTCTTTTATATGAAGTGCACCCACACTTATTATATATCAAATATTTATATATGAAAAATAATTTAAAATTATTTGTTATTAATTGTTATTAATTAATTATTTAAGTTCTGCATGCTATTTTAACTGTGAATACCATAATATTGTTATTTTTTACTGCAATAAAATGCACATATTTGTGTTTTAGCAATGTTTCTTGAGTACGTGTTCCCAGATTGCACCGCTGCAATCTATAATGAATGCGGCGGCGAGGCTCATTTCCCTGTCCGTTCGCAGCTCCCACGCCTCCCCGCTCTGTCAGTCCCTGCATTGGCTACAGTTAGATACATGCTTCAATTTAAAATTCTAGTGCTTGCTTACAAGTACCTACATAATGCTGCTCCAACCTACCTATCCGCCCTAATACACAAGTTTGTCCCGTTGAGGCCCCTACGCTATGCCAAAGACTTACGTATATCCTCTGTCTGTACTCCCACCTCTAATGCTTGCCTCCAAGATTTCTCCAGGGCTGCACCTCCTCTGTGGAACTCCCTTCCCTTCTCCGTAAGACTTTCACCTAATATGCTGAATATGCTATCTGCCCATCTTTAGATACACTTCTGTTTATGTCTAGATGCCTTAAGAAAGATTAATTTTTGGATTCCCTGACAGCTGACGACAATATTTTTCTGTTGTTTATTAGTGATGTCGCGAACCCAAAATTTTCGGTTCGCGAACGGCGAACGCGAACTTCCGCAAATGTTCGCGAACCGGCGAACCGCCCGAAACGCCATTGACTTCAATGGGGAGGCGAATTTTAAAACACACAGGGACTCTTTCTGGCCACAATAGGGATGGAAAGGTTGTTTCAAGGGGACTAACACCTGGACTGTGGCATGCCGGAGGGGGATCCATGGCAAAACTCCCATGGAAAATTACACAGTTGATACAGAGTCTGGTTTTAATCCATAAAGGGCAGAAATCACCTAACATTCCTAAATCACAATCAATATGGATTGACACCTGACATATGACATATTGACACCTTGACATATGGATTGACACCTGTCCTCAGAGCCCCTGATGCACACGGACACAGAGCAGAATAGAGACTGGTCCCCCTACATAGGATCACTTGGCAGATATGGATTGACACCTGTCCTAAGGATCCCTGATACACACTGACACAGAGCAGAATAGGGACTGTTCCCCCTACATCGGGTCACTTGGCAGATATGGATTGACACCTGTCCTAAGGTTCCCTGATACACACTGACACAGAGCAGAATAGGGACTGGTCCCCCTACATCGGGTCACTTGGCAGATATGGATTGAGACCTTGTTACAAACTGCTATTTGTAACGGGCCCTTTAAATGGCAAATTGCCCTGCTTCCCTGGGTTGTGGAGAAGCCTATTTGCCAGCCTCCTCCCGCATGACTATGGCCCTGGGAGATTGTGAAAATGTATGCACTTTTATTTGGTGTGTATGGCCCTTTAAGACTGTCGGTGGGCATATTGGGGCTTATGGACTCTTTATGTGACTGGTGCTGGCCCTTTAAACACCTTTTTTGGGACATCAGGAAGATTGGGACACTGCCCCTTTAAGGCCGTGTCCCCAGACTTGTTGGGGACACGGCCCCTTTAAGACGGTGTCCCCTGTGTCCCCAGACCTGGTGCAAACCCTTTGTGCCTGCCTTGCTATTTCCCACTTGGTTCAGTAAATGGGAAATTATTTCAGCTGCAGAGACTAAGTCCCATTCGGTGATGGGACTTAGTCTTTTTTTCAGCCGTTTTTTTCAGCCTTATTTCAGCTGCAGAGACTAAGTCCCATTCGGCGATGGGACTTAGTCTTTTTTTCAGCCGTTTTTTTCAGCCTTATTTCAGCTGCAGAGACTAAGTCCCATTCGGCGATGGGACTTAGTCTTTTTTTCAGCCGTTTTTTTCAGCCTTATTTCAGCTGCAGAGACTAAGTCCCATTCGCGATGGGACTTAGTCGTTTTTTCAGCCTGAAATAGACCGACCTCACAGCCCAAATCTATGGAACTGTTTTGGGCAGGAAAATGTGCTTGCGGTCGGTCATAAAGGGACCTCCAGCTAACTTTTTAACCCCTGGATGGATTTGGCTGATTTTTGGTTATGTTTATGTTTTAAGTGTGCTGATTCCAAATATGTAATTATGAAGATGGGATGTGTAGTTTTAAAGTTACAGGGTATGGCTAAAAACTGTATTTTTACTGCCTGTGTTTAATTATGTTAATCTCTTCCCAAACGTCATTTCGTTCAAAGTGGAGAGAATGTTAAAAAAATATATTTTTGTTCTGAGTGTGAGAAATGCTTTTCAGCCGCTTCTAATCTTAAGCATCATTTGAGGAGCCATACAGGAGAGAAACCTTATTTGTGGTGTGTTTAGTATTGTTCTGATCAGTTTAATACCTTCCGCGTCTCCTATCAGTGGACGTGTATATGGCAGCCATTTTAGGAACCGTACACCTGGGACCCGAGCAAGGTCACCTCGTTCAACAGGCTTGCAGCGTATCCTCCAGGAAGAAGAGCCTGAACCCTTACCGGCTGCACGTGTCTTACCTGTACATGGAAAGCTGCTGTGGTTCCTTGATGAGCCAGCTGCCCGTGAGTTAACATGTCCCGTGGAGAAGCACTCTGTCCTGTAAAGCCTCACCAAAAAAAAGGAGTGGTGTGTTTAGTATTGTTCTGATCAGTTTAATACCTTCCGCGTCTCCTATCAGTGGACGTGTACACGGCATTGATTTTTGTAACAGGGAGATGGAAGAAGAGGCTTGGTCGGTCCTCTTACTGCAAATTTGGGGCACTGCGCGGTCAAGCTAATGTGACACCAGATAGGAGTGGTGTGTTTAGTACTATTTTTATCAGTTTAATACCTTCCGCGTCTCCTATCAGTGGACGTGTACACGGCATTGATTTTTGTAACAGGGAGATGGAAGAAGAGGCTTGGTCGGTCCTCTTACTGCAAATTTGGGGCACTGCGCGGTCAAGCTAATGTGACACCAGATAGGAGTGGTGTGTTTAGTACTATTTTTATCAGTTTAATACCTTCCGCGTCTCCTATCAGTGGACGTGTACACGGCATTGATTTTTGTAACAGGAGATGGAAGAAGAGGCTTGGTCGGTCCTCTTACTGCAAATTTGGGGCACTGCGCGGTCAAGCTAATGTGACACCAGATAGGAGTGGTGTGTTTAGTACTATTTTATCAGTTTAATACCTTCCGCGTCTCCTATCAGTGGACGTGTACACGGCATTGATTTTTGTAACAGGGAGATGGAAGAAGAGGCTTGGTCGGTCCTCTTACTGCAAATTTGGGGCACTGCGCGGTCAAGCTAATGTGACACCAGATAGGAGTGGTGTGTTTAGTACTATTTTTATCAGTTTAATACCTTCCGCGTCTCCTATCAGTGGTCGTGTACACGGCAGTAATTTCTGTAACAGGCAGATGGAAGAAGATGCTTGGTTGGTCCTCCTAACTGGAGACTGTGTTGCTGTACGGGTGGCAGGTGGAGCCATTTATAAAGTACACACTGCTTTATAAAGCCATTAATAAAGTACACACTGGCGGCTTGAACCCAAGTTGGTGGCGGATAAGTCACGCAAGTCAACAGGCATTCAGAGCTAAAATACAGCAGCGTGTGGACCATTTTTAGCCCAAGGCAGCTCATCTCATCAGGCCTTTTTACATAGGGTCACTTGGCAGATATGGATTGACACCTGTCCTAGGGATCCCTGATACACACTGACACAGAGCAGAATAGGGACGCTGCACTCCTACATAGGGTCACATGGCAGATATGGATTGACACCTGTCCTCAGAGCCCCTGATACACACTGACACAGATCAGGAGTAGGAATGTTACCCCCAACATGATTCACTTGGCAGATATGGATTGACACCTGTCCTAGGATCCCTGATACACACTGACACAGAGCAGAATGAGAATGTTACCCCAACAGCTGGGATTCTGCACTTGGCAGATATGGATTGACACCTGTCCCTAGGATCCCTGATACACACTGACACAGAGCAGAATAGGGAATGTTACCCCAACCTTCGGGTCACTTGGCAGATGTAGTTGACACCTGTCCTAAGGATCCTGGCCACTTTGGCACAGAGCAGAATAGGGAATGTTACACCCCAACATGGTCACTTGGCAGATATGGATTGACAGCTGTCCTAGGATCCCTGGTACATTTTGAGCAGAATGGAATGTTACCCCAACAGGGTCACTTGGCAGATATGGATTGACACCTGTCCTCAGAGATCATGATACACACTGACACAGCGCAGAATAGAGACTGTTCCCCCTACATAGGGTCACTTGGCAGATATGGATTGACACCTGCCCTAAGGATCCCTGATACACACTGACACAGAGCAGAATAGGGAATGTTACCCCAACATCGGGTCACTTGGCAGATATGGATTGACACCTGTCCTAAGGATCCCTAATACACACTGATACACACCTACTTGGATGGTATAGACATTTTTAGCAGCTCCTGGCCCGAACACCTGACCCACATAGGAGCCGTAATAGACTGGATTAGGGAGTCGGACTGACCCTAAAGCCCAGTAAGTGCCATATAGGAACGTGTAAAAGCCTCCACAAGATAGTAGTATGGGCCCCAGAGTGTGAACAGGCCTTCCAACAGCTCAAGACGGCGCTCATTAAATCACCTGTACTTTCTTCTCCTGATCCAACTAAGCCTTTCTCCGTCATACAGGCAGCTTCTATGCTTGGATTGGGAGCAGTACTGAGCCAAGTCGGAGCAGATGGTGGCGAGCAACCCGGGGCTTATCTAAGCCGTAAACTTTTGCACAGCGAAGTATATTCACTGCCATTGAAAAGGAGTGCATAGCGGTGGTGTAGGCCCTCAAAAAGCTGCAACCTACTTGTATGGACAACCGTTTACCTTACTCACAGATCACAACAAATTTGGGGCACTGCGCGTGCAATCTAATGTGCCACCAGATAGGAGTGGTGTGTTTAGTACTATTGTTATCAGTTTAATCACTGTTACGCCCCCTATCCGTTGATGTGGAGCAAGGCGCAGCAGCAGAAGAGGACTAAGCCGAGGAGGTTATGGAAGAGGATGGAGTAGGAGGAGTAGAGGAGGTGGCAGCGTACTGGCAGAGTACACGCTGTTGGGCTGACACACCTGCTTGAAGATAACTAACTGCTATTCAATCTATAACAGTGAAAAAAATAATTTGTTTTTAAATCCAAGCTATTGTGACACCAGTGAGTGAGTGGTGTGTTTAGTACTATTGTTATCAGTTTAATCACTGTTACGCCCCCTATCCGTTGATGTGGAGCAAAGGCGCAGCAACAGAAAGAGGACTAAGCGAGAGGTTATGGAAGAGGATGGAGTAGGAGGAGTAGAGGGTGGCGAAGCATTTTGGCAGAGTACCTGCGCTGTAGGGCTGACACACCTGCTTGAAAGATAACTAACTGCTATTCAATCTATAACAGTGAAAAAAATTTGTTTTTAAATCCAAGCTATTGTGACACCAGTGAGTGGTGTGTTTAGTACTATTGTTATCAGTTTAATCACTGTTCGCCCTATCCGTTGATGTGGGCAAGGCAGCAGCAGAACAGGACTCAGTGGGGAGGTTATGGAAGATGGCGTGGAGCACTCCAAAGGCGGGGCGGTGGTAGGATGGTTGAGGGACAGGGACAGCAGTGGTTGACGTGGCTGAAGATGCTGGACCAGGAGGAGGCTGGCGGCTTAGAGTAGGCGAGCTGCTTGTACTCATGTGTTGATCCCATGGGCGTTTGTGATGTGAGATCATGTGCCTACGCAAAGCAGTTGTACCTAGGTGGGTGTTGGACTTCCCACGACTCAGTTTCTTTTGGCACAGGTTGCAAATGGCATAGCTGTTGTCAGAGGCAGACACACAAAAAAAATTCCACACTGCTGAGCTCTGCAATGACGGCATTCTGGTGAGGGTATGATATGGTGGCACTGTAGGCTGGCAGAGTACACGCTGTAGGGCTGACACACCTGCTTGAAGATAACTAACTGCTATTCAATCTATAACAGTGAAAAAAAATTTTGTTTTTAAATCCAAGCTATTGTGACACCAGTGAGTGAGTGGTGTGTTTAGTACTGTTGTTATCAGTTTAATCACTGTTACGCCCCCTATCCGTTGATGTGGAGCAAGACGCAGCAGCAGAAGAGGACTAAGCCGAGGAGGTTATGGAAGAGGATGGAGTAGGAGGAGTAGGAGGTGGCAGCGTACTGGCAGAGTACACGCTGTAGGGCTGACACACCTGCTTGAAGATAACTAACTGCTATTCAATCTATAATTGATGTTTGTTTCACAGGCAGAAAGTGCCCTAAAACAAGGCGGCTTGAACCCTAGTTGGTGGCGGATCCAGTCCGCATAAGTCAACAGGCATTCAGAGCTAAAATACAGCAGCGTGTGGACCATTTTTAGCCCAAGGCAGCTCATCTCATCAGGCGCTTTTTAATCTAATGTATGCAGCCCAGTGTCGGTCCTTGGGATCCATCCCTCATTCATCTTAATAAAGGTAGGGAAGTAATCTAGACACTTTTGACCTAGGCGACTTCTCTTCTCAGTGACAATACCTCCTGCTGCACTGAAGGTCCTTTCTGACAGGACACTTGAAGCGGGGCAGGCCAGAAGTTCCGCCGCCAGTGGGATAGCTCAGGCCACAGAGTCAAGCCTGCACACCCAGTAGTCAAAGGGTTCTATGCGGCTCCTCAGAGTGTAGAATATCTGCAGTTAAGGCGAGGTAGTCTGCTACCTGTCGGTCGAGTGGCTCTCTGAGGGTGGATCCCGAAGGGCTGTGGCGATGCGTAGGACTTAAAAAGGTCCGCATGTCCATCAACAACACGTCTCTAAAGCGTCCTGTCCTTGCCGGCGTGGTCATGGGAGGAGGAGGATGACTTCCACCTCTCCCCCTGTTAGATTCCCATTGTGCTGTGACATCACCCTTATACGCTGTGTAAAGCATACTTTTCAATTTATTTTACAAATGCTGCATCCTTTCATACTTGTTGTAATTCGGTAACATTTCCGCCACTTTCTGCTTATACCGGGGGTCTAGTAGCGTGGACACCCAGTACAGGTCGTTCTCCTTCAGCCTTTTTATACGAGGGTCCCTCAACAGGCACGACGGCATGAAAGACCCCATTTGCACAAGGTTGGATGCCGAGCTACTCATTTCCCGTTCCTCCTCCTCACTGATGTCAATGAAGGTATTTTCTTCCCCAGCCACGTACAACACCACAGGTACCAGATAGGTGACAACGAGCACCCTGGGATGCCTGTTGTGGTTGGTCTTGCTCCTCCTCTTCCTCCTCCTCAAAGCCACATTCCTCCTCTGGCTCCTCTTCCTCACAATCCTCTTCCAGCGTTGCCGCAGGTCCAGCAAGCGATGCTGATAAGGCTGTTTCTGGTGGTGATGGTGACCACAACTCTTCCTCTTCCTCTTCACGCTCATCTACGGCCTGATCCCAGCACTTTCTTAGCAGGGCGCAGCTCAGGAAGAAACAAGTAGTATGATGTCACTGATGGTGCCTTGATTGCGGCTGACTAAATTTGTCACCTCCTCAAAAGGGCCTTATGAGCCTACAGGCATTAGCATGGCGTCCAGTAGCTGGCAAAAAATTCCCAGCTCCCCAGAGGCTGTCCTAGCACCCGGTCATACAAGTATTCATTAACGGCTTTTTCTTGTTGGAGCAGGCGGTCGAACATTAGGAGTGTTGAATTCCAACGTGTCGGGCTGTCGCAAATCAAGCGCCTCACTGGCATGTTGTTTCGCCGCTGGATATCGGCAAAGTGAGCCATGGCCATGTAGGAACGCCTGAAATGGCCACACACCTTCCTGGCCTGCTTCAGGACGTCCTGTAAGCCTATGTACTTATGCACAAAGCGTTGTACGATCAGATTACACATGTGCCATGCACGGCACATGTGACAACTTGCCCAACTTCAATGCCGCTAACAAATTTGTTCCGTTGTCACAAACCACTTTGCCGATATCCAGTCGCTGCGGAGTCAGCCACTTTTCCACCTGTGCGTTCATGGCGGACAGGAGTGCTTGTTCGGTGTGACTCTCTGCTTTCAAGCAAGTCAAACCCAAGACGGCGTGACACTGCCGTATCCGGAATGTGGAATAGTACCTGGGGAGCTGGGGGTGTGCCGTTGATGTGGAGCAAGACGCAGCAGCAGAAGAGGACTCAGCCGAGGAGGTTATGGAAGAGGATGGAGTAGGAGGAGTAGAGGAAGTGGCAGCAGGACTGCCTGCAAGTCGTGGCGGTGT
>OW240924.1:45224270-45257246 GCA_933207985.1 Pelobates cultripes
TTTTTTCAATTCAAGCTATTGTGACACCAGATCTAATTAGTGGCACTGGTCAGCGTATCCACTGTTAGCGTAACACACCCGCTTTAAGGACACTGACTGCTATTCAATCTATAACAGTGAAAAAAGATTATTTTTTTTTAAATCAAACTATTGTGACACCAGATCTAATTAGTGGCACTGGTCAGCGTATCCACTGTTAGCGTAACACACCCGCTTTAAGGACACTGACTGCTATTCAATCTATAACAGTGAAAAAAGTGTTTTTGTTTTTTTAAATCCAAGCTTTGTGTCACCAGATCTAATTGGTGGCACTGGTCACCGTATCCACTGTTAGCGTAACACACCGCTTTAAGGACACTGACTGCTATTCAATCTATAACAGTGAAAAAAGATTATTTTTTTTTTAAATCCAAACTATTGTGACACCAGATCTAATTAGTGGCACTTGTCAGCGTATCCACTGTTAGCGTAACACACCAGCTTTAAGGACACTGACTGCTATTCAATCTATAACAGTAAAAAAAGTTTTTTGTTTTTAAATCCAAACTATTGTGACACCAGATCTAATTAGTGGCACTTGTCAGCGTATCCACTGTTGGCGTAACACACCAGCTTTAAGGACACTGACTGCTATTCAATCTATAACAGTAAAAAAAGTTTTTTGTTTTTAAATCCAAGCTATTGTGACACCAGACCTAATTAGTGGCACTTGTCAGCGTATCCACTGTTAGCGTAACACACCCGCTTTAAGGACACTGACTGCTATTCAATCTATAACAGTGAAGAAAGTGTTTTTTTTTTAAATCCAAGCTATTGTGACACCAGATCTAAGTGGTGGCACTGGTCACCGTATCCACTGTTAGCGTAACACACCCGCTTTAAGGACACTGACTGCTATTCAATCTATAACAGTGAAAAAAGATTTATTTTTTTTAAATCCAAGCTATTGTGACACCAGATCTAATTAGTGGCACTGGTCAGCGTATCCACTGTTAGCGTAACACACCCGCTTTAAGGACACTGACTGCTATTCAATCTATAACAGTGAAAAAAGTGTGTTTTTTTTTAAAATCCAAGCTTTGTGTCACCAGATCTAAGTGGTGGCACTGGTCACCGTATCCACTGTTGGCGTAACACACCCGCTTTAAGGACACTGACTGCTATTCAATCTATAACAGTGAAAAAAGTGTTTTGTTTTTAAATCCAAGTTTTGTGTCACCAGATATAAGTGGTGGCACTGGTCACCGTATCCACTGTTAGCGTAACACACCCGCTTTAAGGACACTGACTGCTATTCAATCTATAACAGTGAAAAAAGATTATTTTTTTTTTAAATCAAGCTATTGTGACACCAGATCTAATTAGTGGCACTGGTCAGCGTATCCACTGTTAGCGTAACACACCCGCTTTAAGGACACTGACTGCTATTCAATCTATAACAGTAAAAAAAGTTTTTTGTTTTTAAATCAAGCTATTGTGACACCAGATGTAATTGGTGGCACTGACTGGGGAAATGGGCACAGTATGCACTGTGAGCCTGACACAGAAGCTGGCAGCAGTGGCAGACAACTGACTGCTATTCAATCTATAACAGTGAAAAAAGTTTTTTGTTTTTAAATCCAAGCTATTGTGACACCAGATGTAATTGGTGGCACTGACTGGGGAAATGGGCACTGTGAGCCTGACACAGAAGCTGGCAGCAGTGGCAGACAACTAAGTGCATTTACATTACATAGAAAAATAAAATAAAAAAAAAGCATACCCTTATCCCTAACCTAGCTATGCTTTTCCCTATCTTATGAACAGCAGCTACACTTTCCCTCCTCTTACTAAGCATGCAGCTTGAGAATGAATCTAAAATGGATGCCTGTCCAGGAGGTGGGAGGGTCTGCTAGGGAGGGTGTGCTGCTAATTGGCTGGAATGTGTCTGCTGACTGTGAGGTACAGGGTCAAAGTTTACTCAATGATGACGAATAGGGGGCGGGTCGAACCGCGCATATGTTCGCCCGCCGTGGCGAACGCGAACATGCTATGTTCGCCGGGAACCGTTCGCCAGCGAACCGTTCGGTACATCACTATTGTTTATTATGTCCACTTTGTGTATTTTAATTTACTTAATAATGCTTACATTTTATCATCTATTAAGGTTGGTATGTGCTCCACTCATTAAAAAAATAATTGAAACCTCACTTCTTCAAGAAAGCATGTCAATTAAACTGTCAGCAGGTTTTTATCTTCCACCCCCATGACTCCTCTCCTGCAACTGTCAAAATTACCTACTAAGCCCTCAGTGAATACTTTTCTAATAACCTACTTCATACCCCTACTTTTACCCTTTGTGTCACTATACCCCAGTCCTTCTAGAATGTAAGCTCCTGTACGTCCAGTTGTCTGGTTACAATTACATGTCTGTCTGTCATTCCATCTCTGAAGAAGTGGGGCTGACTCCCACGAAACGTGTCAGACTAATCAAGCAGGATACAGACACAGTCTTTGATCCAGCGAACAGAATCTCACCTCTACCAAGAACCTCTCACAATCCGGGGACCTATTGGCCCACAGCGCTCACCTCTCAGAGTGAGGTCTGAGATGCACGCTAACCTCACCGGCAGCCGAAAGCTAGAAAGATTGTCTTGTCACACACTATCCACATCAATCCTAGCCGGTCCCTGGGGCTAATTTCAACTACAGACTGCTACTTTGCTGGTAATATTCTTGTATACCGCTCCTGGCTTGTATTTTTAATATTTTTAATATATTTTGTTAATAAACTGGTTGTTACTTTTACCCAGTTTTTATTATCTATTTCTATAAGTGGTTTTTAAGCGATACCTAGTTTGTATTGCACTACAGAAAACAGTTCCATATACCGTATTTCTGCCTCCAATGGTTTATATTTTTTCTACAAAGTACAATATTTGGTGTATATCTCATTTATTCTGCCACTAGCAGACTTAAAGACATACACACCACACATATTTGCTGCACTTTGACTCTCTTAGACACAATCTAACATATTCTCATATTGCTCAATTTGTCTTATAAGTTTTTTTAGTATTTATTTTTAATATCTTTTATCATTATGTTTGAATTCTAACAACATTGACACTGTACTCAAACCATTCTGGTTAGCCAGCTCCTGGAACAACCACACCACAACTATGGTGTCACCCCCTCTGCTACATTCTTTTGGATAGGTTTTTGGTGAATTCCTGTCTGTATCAAGTTTTGAGCAGCATACCACCAGTCCGACTCCCTCATTCCTGCGTGTTGCAATAGGCATACCAGACTAGTACATCTTGGCAACAATAAAAGGCCACTCTAAAGTGTGCAGTTTTATCACACAGCACAATGACACAGATGTTGCAAGTTTTGAGGGAGCGTGCAATTGGCATGCTGACTGCAGGAATGTCCACCAGAGCTGTTGCCCGTGAATTGAATGTTCATTTCTCTACTATAAGCCATCTCCAAAGGCGTTTCAGAGAATTTGGCAGACCACATTTGGCAGATTTTTGAAGCCCCCCTCCCAATACAGTAAAATTTAACATTTTAGAGTGGCTTTTTATTGTGGCCAGCCTAAGGCACACCTGTGCAATAATCATGCTATCTATATATATATATATTTACACTCTATGGTATTTACACATTAATATATCAGTAATATATCCATGGTCACTGGCCTTGTTATGGCAGATGGGATTGAGTACTTCTGTGAAGTAAAGAGCTATGTTGGCGGTAGCATCACTCCCAGAAGGGTCACCAAAGTCAGAAAGGTCTTAAGTCAGATGTCAGACAAACTAGTGTCCAACACCTTAGTCATGCAAGGTGACTCCTGCATGCTCCCCAAATGAGCCAAACCTGGGCAGATTACATTTATAACATTGTCAGGCCATTCAGGAGATAAAACACCTATGACCTGGGGATCTCACTGTTACTGTCCCAGAAAGGGGTAAACCGGCAGGTGAAAAAAATGACACAGGAAGCTGCAGTTCTGGCCCTGCATGTAGGCGGTCCAGGTGTATGGATCATTTGATATAAACCTCAGAGATGACAACATCATTTGGCAGCACTCTAATCTACCAATCAGCCTTATCTAAGGATAGCAATGCTTGCTCCACTCGGAGAAGTGTCTAGAAAAGGTGTCCTAACCAAAGCTTGTCTCCATTTCCCCCCAGTTGGCAAGCCATGGTCAACAGGCATCTTTTAATGTAGTTGAACAAACAAGACAAGTAAAAGCCACACACCTGCCTCACACGGTGTGCAAGGACTAAAACTAGCTTATTGGAACACGAGAACCATGCCTGATATAGCAGACAACAGTAACCCCTGAGCGGCACTCTGCTTTAGTTACCCACGAATGCTCAAGGCTCAAAGTTGAAATTGTTACTCTCAATTAACTCCGTCACTCAAAGGTAGGCAGCCTTCAAGATATTGGGGCAGGTTACACCCTTAACTGGTCAGGCAAGCCAGAGACCAAAAGACACCTCTCCATTGCCTTACAACTTGAAAATCTGCCATTGGGTCACTTAGATCGCTTCATCTCTATGCTCCTCCAACTTCAAAACAAGCAGCATGTCATGCTGTTTAGCGTGGCTGCCCAACTCTTCAAGCAAGTCTTGCCTAAATGGACACTTTCTACACTGAACTACACAACTTCGTGCAGAATGTCCCTGTAGATGACCACGTTCTAATCCTTGGCGACTTTAATGCCAGAGTAGGCAAGGACTCAGAAGCCTGGAAAGGAGTACTTGGCAAACAGTGTGTTGGACAAACTGCATTGACAATGGGTGCCTTCTGTTACAGTTTTGTGTGGAGAATAAAGCTGGCATTACCAACACCATCTTCAAACAAAATTGTCTAAAGACATTGGCACCTTATAGATCACATCATAGTGTGCCAAAGAGACATTTACAATGTCCTGCTCACTCAAGTAACACCCAATGAAGAGTGTCATATAGACCATTGTCTTGTAAGATGCAATCTGTGTCTCCACTTAAAACCTAAACCGAAGAGAGGAGGCACGATGAAAGAAGAAGTATCAGATTAGTAGTCTCCAGTCAGCTGAGGTGAATGCCAAATTTCAAGCAAATATTCAGTGAAAACTGAAGGATTACAGCTGCCTTGTGGACCCCTCCTCAGAAGTGCTTTGGGAATTTCTAAAATCTGCATACCTGCATACCTGCAAAAAGGTTATAAGGTTCACCACAAAGAATAACAAAGATTGGTTTGATGAGAGCAATCAGGAGATCCAAGGATTGTTGAAGAGATCTACTCACCAAACGTACCTTGCTCCGTCATTTTGTCCTGATAGTAAAGCAGCCTTCCATCTTTTTTGCAGAAAGCTCCAGTGCAAATGTCCCGAAAGAAGTGGTTGACTCAGAATTGCGCAGCTCTGCACTCAGAGCCTCTGCAGTCACCCTGTGGTGATTGTAGATGGTTTTATAACTCCCTGAAGGCAGTGCATGGCCCTTTACAACAGGTACAGAGTCCCTTGTGCAGTGCAGATGGTCAAACACTCCTCACAGACAAGGCATCCATCCTGAACCGGTGGTCAGAACATTTCCAGTCTGTCTTCAACACCAACCACAAAATTGAATGTTTCTGCACTCCATCGCATCCCACAACAGCCAAAAAAAACATAGGTGGATGAGATTCCCACTCTCGAAGAGACTGTTAAGGCTATTAAACAACTGAAAAGTGGCAATGCAGCAGGAGTTAAAGCCACTTGAAATCTGGAAGTATGGGACCCGAGTGCTACACACTAGACCTAATGATTTATTTGTCTGGTGTTGGAAACAAGGCAACCTACCACAAGACTTTGCAAACTACCACTGCAATGAATAACACCCTGCTTTGCTGTTAACTCTTTGGATTAGAAGTCAGCTTGAAGAAAGCAGAAGTCTTCGACCAGCGTGCACCTAATAAAGTTTACCATTACCCCCACATCCCCATTAATGAATCACAGCTGAAGACAGTCCATCATTTCAGCTACCTTGGGTGCATCATCTCTTTAAATGCCAAGATCTACAAAGAGATAGATAGCAGACTGGCATAGTCAAATAGAGTGTTCGACAGACTGTATAAGAGAGTCTGGAACAAAAACCATCTAAAAAGAGGCACAAAGATCAGTGTGTACAGACCTGTCATACTGACCACTCTCCTGTATGGCTCTGAGTCATGGGTTATCTACCACCATCACCTGCTTCATCTCTGTAACGGATCACCTGGCACCCCGACTGGGCACCTCCGTTGACGGACGCTTCCTAGCTGATGCTGAGGACCATAAGCACTGGGAAAATATTTGAAGGGCTATTAAGGGATAATATTCAGGAATTCATTGGGAAGAACTTAGTTATTAGCAATAATCAGCATGGTTTTATGAAACATAGGTCATGTCAAACTAATCTAATTGCATTCTACGAAGAAGTAAGTAGAAGTATAGATCAGGGTGTTGCAGTGGATGTGATCTACTTGGATTTTGCCTAGGCATTTGATACGGTTCCTTCAAACTAAAGGAAATTGGTCTAGATGTATATTCTTGTTCTTAGGTAGAACATTGGCTTAAGGATAGAGAACAACGAGTTGTCATTAATGGTACATTTTCAGTGGACAAAAGTGGTAAGTGGTGTCCCTCAGGGTTCTGTTTTGGGACCCCTTCTGTTTAACATATTTATAAATGATCTTGAAATAGGCATTGAAAGCCATGTATCCTTGTTTGCAGATGACACAAAACTTTGTAAAGTAATAAAATGTGAGCAGGAGATTGCTTTGTTGCAGAGGGATTTGGATACATTGGTGGACTGGGCACTAAAATGGCAGATGAAATTTAACATAGAGAAATGCAGTTATGTACTTCGGGGTTAAGAATGCACAAGCAATTTACACCCTAAATGGTAATGAACTAGGGAGAATTACACACGAGAAGGATTTGGGAATTGTTATAGACAACAAATTAGGCAGCAATATACAATGTCAATCTGCAGTTGCTAAGGCCAGTAAGTTTTTATCATGTATAAACAGGGGCATAAATTCTCAGAATGAAAATATAATTTTGCCTCTTTATAAATCGCTGGTAAGGCTATACCTTAAATATGCTGTGCAATTTTGGGCACCTGTTCTAAAGAAAGATATCATGGCACTAGAAAAAGTGTAGAGACGAGCTACAAAATTGATAAAAGGAATGGAGCATTTTAGTTATGAAGAAAGGTTAAAAAATGTAAATTTCTTTAGTTTGGAGAAACGGCGCCTCAGAAGGGATATGATAACATTATACAAATATATTCGGGGCCAGTACAAACCTCTATCTGGAAATCTATTCATAAACAGGGCTATACATAGGACACAAGGTCACACATTTAGGCTGGAAGATACAAGATTTCATCTAAGGCAAGAAAAGTTTTTTTTTTTTTACAGTAAGAGCAATAAGGATATGAAATTCTCTGCCTGAAGAGGTGGTTTTGTCAAAGTCTATACAGATGTTTCAACTGCAATTGGATAAATACTTGCAAAAACATAACATACAGGGATATAATTTCTAATTAGTGGGCAATAGCTGCTTGATCCAAGGAAACATCTGACTGCTATTTTGGGGTAAAGAATGAATTTTTTTCCTAGTTTGTTGCAAAATTGGAATCGCTTTAGACTAGGTTTTTTGCCTTCTTTTGGATCAGTTGGAAAAAACATATGTGAGGAAGGCTGAACTTGATGGACGCAAGTCTCTTTCCAGCTATGTAAAAAAAAAAAAAGCACTACACCAGACACCACAACCACCACAGACTCCACAACCGCCGAGCTTAACTGGAGTCTCGCCGTCTTCCTTGCACCCTGGCTCAACCTCTATCCTCCAGGACCGTGTGGGAAAAACCTCTGCTCCAGGAGAGCGTATCAGGAATAGCTCTTAAAAGAGCTAAGTGATGAGAGCTCAAGGGAGTATACAAAGTATAGTAATCCCCAGTGTGAATATAGCAGTTCTCTACAATAGAATACAATAGAGATGAGGCTACATATTGAGGGTTAAGCAGGAACAGAATGCACTGAGGCTTTATTGCTTCTTATATACACATTTCCCCACAAGGTTACAACCCATGTGGACCTTGTTGGGCACTGAAAACACAAACTCAACAACCAATCATTTACAGGCACACAGTTAAACACTCCCATTCAGTAAATTCCTCCCCTCTGCTTGGGAGATAATTGGGCTAATTACTGTATCAGCTCAATTATCTCCAATCGAAAAATACACTTTTTATACAATTTCTATAACTCCAAAATTATACATCACATTCGCATAATTTTATGAACCAGCATAATTAGGGAACCAACATACTCAAAAATTATGAGAAACAGTTCAGTGGTGGATAGCTGGAAGTCCCATTTGACCGATTGCAAGCAGGGCTTTCCTGCCCAAAACAGTTCCACAGATTTGGGTTGTGCGGCCGATCCATAGTCAAATACTCTTCAAATGCATGAACGGAGGCAGTTCGTGCAAATCGGCAGTGTTAATGTGGCGTTCCTATAGTCGAACGCCCTTCGCCTACCCTCGAAGTCACAGAGAAGATAAAAGTTTGTGCCGTATCCGATTTTAGTTCCATGAATGCGACGGCAAAACACCGCTGACCGCGTTCGGCTAAATTAAAATGGCCGCTGCCATGTGTTCGTATGCGCAAACGGCGGTCCCTTCGACTACTTTGGCACTTCGGCTGCATCCGAAGTGCCACTTCAAAAGTGCAGAATTGCAGCAATACAATTTAAAGGGCCAGACACAGTCTCCAAAGTACAATAGCCATAAATAGAGGCTTTTAAATGGCAATAACTCCCATGGGCCATAGTCACAAAGCAAAAGGCTAGCCATTAGTCCTCTCCAAGAACAAGTGGCAAAGGGCACTTTGTCACAATCTCCTTGAATGCTTTGACAAATGCAGCCTCTGTGTAATCCTTAACATCCATTGGAATGACTATCACGAACATTGCATTTCTCAAACAGGCAGAGACCACCAGCACTGAGGCAATGTTTTTGAAGTTGCAGCTCTGCTGAGCAGGGCATCTATTCAGGATAGAAGACCATTGCCTAAGGTTGTGCTTTATGGTGAACTGGACACCGCAACCGAGGAGCACCAAAGAAAAAAGAGATAGAAAGGATTTGAAATCAATTCAAACTCAGACCAGATTTTCCCTTGCAACTGTTGAGGCCTCATCTGTCTGTCCTGCATTGGCCTCATCAGTCACGAATATGTCTGCAGCAGACATGGACATCCTGCTTCCTAAATTTTAATTTGCGAAGTCAGGCCAAGATAGATATATATATATATATATATATATATATATATATATAAATAAATAAATATATGTTTACATAACCAATTTTTTTTTTGTTTGTTTTTTAAATTCTTTATTTTTGGTAAGTCGGTGAGTTACAAGGTACTTTTTTAGAAGCAAATATGTATTGCGTATAACAGAAAGGTAAGTACAAACATTGTTAGTTTCACATTGATGCGCCACCTTGTCCCTATGAAAATTTACTTGCGTACTGACGACTTCGTATTATCTCAATTTGTATACTTCTTCACCTTCAACTATTAACAATTAACAATTAACCATCAACTGTTTCCAGGAGAGTTATTGTGTATGCATACGGTGTCTATTGGTCTACTTCCATTTGGTAGACTTGTACCTAGCATGGTGGCTTTCTCTCCCTGAAGAGTTTAGAAACGGAGAGGTAGTAAGGAGAGAAAGAAGAGGGGGAGAAAGAGAGGGAAAAAAATAAATAATTTCAGGTCTTTCTCGTGGTTGGGTCGGAGTAAAGCAGAGTTTTCTGGTTCTCATGCTCTCTTTGTCTTATCCGCTTGCCGGTCTCTTGGAGGTTTGTTGGCCCGGCGGGTGCCACTTTTCAATCTTGGGTACCCTGATTCCCTGGCCATTGTGAGGGGAGTAGGGTGTGCGTTAGTAATGTGAGTGTGTGTATGATGTCTCTATTTCCTTCCCTTCTCCTAGTCTCCCCAGTCCTCAGCCATCCAGAGTTCCCATACTTTTTTGTGTGCCTTTAGTGTGCCCCTGATTTGGGCTGTTAGTCGGTCCATTATGTGGGCGTCTTTTATCTTATTTATGACTGCGTTAATCTGGGGAATATCTGGCTTGAGCCAGCTCTGTGCCATTGTTTGTCTAGCTGCTCAGGTGATTTTGTTGAACAATTTTTGTTCGTTCTCGGCCAGTTATCTATTGGTCTGGATAAAAGGAACACCCACAGGTCTATATTGATCTGTCTTTGGAACACACTCTCTAGCAAACTCCGCACCCCCACCCAGAAGGTTTTTGCTTCGTGGCAGTCCCACCACATGTGCTTGTATGTCCCCTTATGTCCGCACCCCCTCCAACACAGGTCATCTATAGATTTGTGCATGTGGTATAATTTTACTGGTGTGGTATACCATCTGAACATGGTTTTGTATGCCTGTTCCTGTTGTGTTACGCATATCGAAGTGGCCTTGTTTGCTTCCCAGATTTCTCTCCATTCTGTGCCCTCTAGGACCTCCCCCAGGTCTGTTTCCCATTGTGTTATGTAGTGAAGCTCACCCCTTTCGGGAGTGTTGGAGCTTAAGTGGGCATATATGGAAGTGATAAGTCCTGACTGGGGGTTTTCCCTGAGGCACATCTGTTCGAAACTCGTTAATTTAGTGTGGGCTGCTGTCTTTGCTAAGGTGTGCTGTGCAAATTCACGTATTTGAATATATCTAAAAAAGTCAGCAGGCTTTAGTCTTGCTTTTTCTGTCAGAGCTTTGAATGTTACAACTCGACCACCTTCGTATAGGTGTAGTGCTCTCTGTAGGCCTGTCTCTTCTATTCGTTTGTAGTCGTGTGCCCACATTCCTAGGGGGAACGCCCTATTATTTATATATTGGGGATCTGCTTGACAACCTAGACAGTTACCCTGCAGGTAAATACATAAATACAAAGGAGGATAAGCGCTAAACAATTATACTCTAGATTATCTCAGACTGCAATCACTGAAAAGGGGAGTTCCCTCAATAACCCCTGTAATGGTGCTCCCTGTACCCCTGGCTGGGTACCTCCGCCAGCTTCTAGACTGAAAAATATAAAATGTTATATTGAGATTTTAAGGCACTTCAAACACTTCATTTAGTTTTTGTTGGTCAATTAGATTTTTGCACCATCCATTCCAATTGGTCCTTTGCTCCTCTCCACACATTTATCAGACTAATACATTACTCAGTGGTGCATTCTATTGGAAAAAAATAAATGAAGCACTTTAATCATTGTTAACTTTAATTGTTTTAATTTATTTATTTTATACAAATTTTAAATTAGTTTTAAATATTTAATAGCCATTACAATAAACAATAACACTCTCCAAAATAGGATGTTTTATTTTGTTATATAGTCAAAATACATGATAATTTAACAATACTGATTTAATCACACTATATGGACTTTATCTAATCTAAATTCCATTATAACCTAAACTGGTCAGCCACACCATTAAAACCACTTGCCAAATATCGTGTAGGTCCCCCTCATTCTGCCTAAACAGATCCAAAGCAACATGGTGTGGACTCCATAAGACTTCTGAATATGTCCTGTGGTATCTGGCTCCAAGACATTAGCAGCAGATCCTTAAAGCCCTGCAAGTTGCTGGAGCTTAAATGGATCAGATTTGATGTTTCAGCACATCCCACAGATGCTCAGTCAGATTGAGATTGGGGATTTTGGAGGCCAAGGCAACATGTTGAGCTCTTTGTCATGATCCTCAAACTATTCCTTGCTGTGTGGCAGGGTGCATTATCTTATTGAAAGTGGCCACTGCCATCATGGGACACTATTGCCATGAGTGTATGTGGGCTGCAACAATCTCTAGGTAGACATTGAATGTTACTTAGACATTACGTGTCAAAGTAACATTCAATGTGTAGTGTGCATGAATATATCTCAGAGATCCACAGCAATTAAATTCAGTTATTTGCAGAGTACATCAATATATCACAGAGTTCATCAAGGCAAATGATGTTGAGTGTGATATTTGTGGCAAGTGTGTGTGTATCCAGATGGCTAAATGTTGTTAATGAGTGTGGGGCTGATGAGTGTTGTAAGTGTGTGGTGTTTGTGTAATGGTTGAATGTAGGGTTAGCTACATTGTGTTTTGGTTGGCTGAATATGATGAGGGTGGAGTTTGTGAAGTGTGATTGTGTTTTGTGTTGGCTGAGTGTAATTGCTGAATGTGATTGTTTGGGTTGTGTGTTAAATAATGGGAGTATAGGGAGGGAGGGAGGGATTGGAGCTTAAGGATAGATGGTAGTGATGGAGGAAAGAGAGGGATATATTTGAATGATGATATCATAGGCTGATAGTGATGGAAACCAACAATAGATGGGAGAATAGGAAGGAAGTGAGGGAGACATGGAGAGATGGTTTGGAGTGATACGAGGCCATGAAAGGAAGGATGGATTGACGTAATGAGAGAAGTGAGAAGCAGAGATTAGAGTGATGGGAAGATAGGGATGGTTGGGAGCAATAAGAGAACCGAAAAGGAGTGCAGGAGAATAGTGAGGGATGGATTGGAGTTATAGGAGGACAAGGAGGGATTAGTGTGAGGGTTGTGTTGGGAGATATTGTAGTGATAGCATATGGATATGTATGGTAGCATTTGGATGGCTGTATGTGATGGGAGCGATGGGATGGGTTTGAGCGATGGGAGGACATGAAGAGAGGGATGGATTAGGGTGATGGGAAGATAGGGATGACTGGGAGCAATGGACGAATAGGACTAGAATGATGAGAGTAAAGGAGGAGACTATATTTAAAAGAAGAAAAACTACCACAACAAGAGGACATAGTCTTAAATTAGAGGGACAAAGGTTTAAAAATAATATCAGGAAGTATTACTTTACTGAGAGGGTAGTGGATGCATGGAATAGCCTTCCAGCTGAAGTGGTAGAGGTTAACACAGTAAAGGAGTTTAAGCATGCGTGGGATAGGCATAAGGCTATCCTAACTATAAGATAAGGCCAGGGACTAATGACAGTATTTAGAAAATTGGGCAGACTAGATGGGCCGAATGGTTCTTATCTGCCGTCACATTCTATGTTTCTATGTTTCTAGAGTACAGTGAGAAAGTGGTGATAAGAAGATTGGGAGGGAGAGATTTGAGCCTAAGTAGAAATGTTAACATAGTGATGTCTGCGTATGATGGAAGTGAGGGGTTACTCAAGGTTACTCAAGGTTTTAGCCCTATCTGGCCCAGGAAACAGGAGCTGAAAACTCCTAGTGAGAGGGGACTTTTGGGGAAGAGGAAGTGACATCACTTGTCCTGCCCACTACAAGCTTCTCTCACTAGGAGGAAACTCTGTAAAACACAGAGTGTCACTGCCCTGCACTATACCTACAATGGTAGGTGGGAAATGGTGTGGCTCTTGGAATGCATTTAACATTGAATAGGGAGATCATTTGACCTGATCAGGCTTGACCCAAGCCCTAGACGGCCACCTATGCTGCATTAAGAGCTTGCCTATGCATCTGTATAAAGGCATGGGCTTGCCTATGTCTCTGTACAAGGATATATGCATGTCTGTTGCTCTGTATAAGGGCATATGCAAGCCCATGCATCTGAATAAATTCATAGGCTGTGCATGCCTTTGCTCTACATTTATATAAAAGCATAGACTTGCCTACGCCTCTGTATAAAGGTCTGGGCTTGCCTATTCACCTGTATAAAAGTAAGGGCTTGCATATGTCTCTGTATAAAGGCATACGCTTACCATGCCTTTGTACAAATACATAGGCATGCCATGTCTTATACAGAGGCATAGTCAAGTCTGTGCCTTTATACAGCAGTACAGGCAAGTCTCTGCCTTTGTACCGCGGCATTGTATGCCTCTGCCTATATTCAGAAGAGTGTCATTGGCTGAAGACCAAACATTATTCTGATGCAGAAGTAGATAATCTGGGCTGAAGATTCTGGTGCTTGATTCAAGGTATATTTAACCCCTTAAGGACAGAGCTTCAGAAGCTTGTCTTTCACTTAATGACAACAGCATTTTATTCATTTTTTTGCTGTTTGCATTCAGCTGCAATTTGCATTTTACTAATTTATTTATATATATTATATATCGTTTTTTTTAAAGGACAGAAAGGGCTTTAATTTGATGTAACACACATATATATAAATGCTTATTTATTATTAAAAGATACAGAAAAATGTTTTTTACATAATAATGTGTGCATAATTAGTGCAGGTTAAGGAAATTAATTAAAAATAAATTAATTTAGTTGTTCTGATTTACAGAATATATAATGTGTCTGGGATTTTAAGTTTTTTTGGTAGTTACAGGTCACAAAGCATAAGGAGTAAAATAAACTTTTAATGTGGAGCGATTTTAGAATTTGGTATGTTTGTCTTGTAAGCTTAATAGCCACAAAACAAAACAAAATTGCCACACAAAAGTATATATTTATATAAAGTAGACATCACAGGCTATTTACCTCGGTTTGTTTTGACACTTTCGACATAGCCATTTCACCGCCAATCTCTGCTAAATATTGGAGTAAAATTGTGTTTTTTTTTGTTTTTGGCACACAAACTTATAACAAAGAAATTCTCATGTGTATTTTGTAAAGTTGGTGTGTGCTATTCCTGTACAAAGTTTTATTTTGTGTTCAGTTACATCTGCTGAGTAAAATGACACCCCCATTGTATGTCTTTGGCACTATTTCGTGAAGTTACAGTGCCATATAGGAGGCCTGTTCTTTTCAGTATTCACAGTAGAATTTTGAGAGACGGATTTAATGAGCCTATGCTTCCATTTGGGGTATTATAACAGCTTGACTGTTCAAAAAAGCCCAAAAAGGCCTACCATTTTTAAAGTAGACACTCCAGGGTATCTCATAAGTTGCATATTGTGCCTTAACATGCCCCCATTTTTTCACCAATATATACCAAAGTATGTGGTAAAAAATAATTTTGTGCGTTTTTTACACATGGATTGCATTTTTGCTGGGCATTTTGTATATTTCACATGTGCCACTAAGTTCAAACCCCCCAAATTATGCTCAGCTAAGTCTTCTGAGTAAAATTACACCCCCATTGTATGTCTTTGGCACTATTTCATGAAGCTACAGTGCCATATAGGAGACCTGTCCATTTCTGTATTCACAGTAGAATTTTTAGAGACGGATTTAATGAGCCTATGCTTCCATTTGGGGTATTATACCAGTTTAAGTGTTCAAAAAAAACCCCACAAAGGCCTACCATTTGTAAAAGTAGACACTCCAGGGTATCTCATAAGGTGCATATGCACCTAATGAAGTCGTTATGGCAATCCCCTGAGTGACGGACCTCGTCGTTAAGGGGTTAAATATTGAAAAATGGTGTAAATAAACAGAAAAGGGTATCACAAATCTTTAAAAAAAAAAAAAATACATGAGACATATATTAAAGAAAAAAATGTTTAGTGATAGTGGGACTATAGTTTCTCTTTAACATGACAATTTATTAAAATTTCACATAATGATTAGTTTGGCTGTTTAAAAACAATAGACTGAAAAAAAGTCTTGCATACATTCTAACTTTATTACTGCTGTTTTTGCTGTTGATCCAAAAGAAGAACAAAAAAAAGGTTTGATGTGCTACAAACTAGAACAAAGTTCCTTATTCACCCTAGACTGATGGTCAGATCTCTCCTCCGATCAAGAACTGGTATTGCAAATATTAAACATTATATCCCTGAATATTATGTTTTTGCAAGAATTTATCCACTAACTCTTTAAACATCTGTGAAGACTCTGATAAAATCACCACTTAAGGCTGAGAATTCCATATCTTTATTGTTCTTACTGTAAATACTCTCCTCTGCCTTAGACTAAACCTCCTTTCTTCCAGTCTAAATGAGTGACCTTGTGTTTTATGTATAGTCCTGTTTATGAACAGATAGACAATAGACAATGAGACAATGTACAAACAAATAATAGTGAGAGCACACAAATATTTTTACCCACAAATGATGAATCACTTATCCTGTAATAAAACAAAGAGAAGGAAACATAGGGTAATAAAGTAAAAACAATAAATAAAATATATGTGTTGGTCTCACTCACATATACAGAGCCACTTAAAAAGCTGGCTCAAACTGCATGCCTTGAATAACTCGACGTTCCAATGAACTTATCTTCATAAACCTCCAAACAGCTGGTTTAGGGGGTTACAACTATAACTTTATTATCCAATATAACAGGAAACAAATTTAAAAGGTATTTGAAGAATGTCAAATAAATTAGGAAACCAATAACACCTAACGCGTTTCGGTTATCAAGCCTTCATCAAAGGTATTAAAAATAGTCCAGGCATGTAGTCTTTTGCAGCTTTGTATTGGCCCAAAATATATTTGTATAATGCTTTCAAATCTGCTTAGAAGCACCATTTTTCTAAACTAAATAGATTTTACATTTGTAAACTTTTCTCTATAACTAAAATATTCCATTTCCCTAATTAGTGCCCTAAAATAGTGCCATAATACCGGTATCCTGCTCTAGAACAGGTGCTCCAAATTGCATGGCATTTTCAAGATGTAGTCTTAAGATTGATTTTAAAAGAGTAAGTCTTAAGATTGATTTTAAAAGAGTAAAATTATATTTTATATCACAGTATGCTGTGTATAGGGATGCATAGCCACAGAGTGCCAATAATGACCCCTGTCCACCGCCAAAAGAAACTTCAGTGGGGATGTGAGCGTCAGAACTGGACCAGGGAGCAATGGAAGGTTGTCTTCGTCTGATTAATCAAATTTTTCTTCTAGATCAAGTGGATGGCTGGGTGCATGTGTAGCATTTACCTAGGGAGATGGCAGCGGGATTTATAATGTGAAGAAGGCAGGCAAGCAGAGGCAGTGTTGAGCGAGAGCGCAGGTAACGTTCTCTTTATTTTTACTAATTATTAATACTGGCATTTATATAGCACAAACCTATTCTGCAGCTTTTTATATAGGGGCTCTTTTATATTATAAAGGTGCACATTTTACAATAAATTAGGCAAATACAAAATGTTACAGGAACAATATATTGATTATGTCACTGTTCAAACAAGCTTAAAATACTTCTATTAGAATCAAGGTGCGCTCAATTAGACAACTGACCATGCAAATGTATGTATCCTAGTGGGTGCATAAAGTGGTAAATAAAATAGAAATTAACCAAATAGAACAAATTAAATAGAAAACCAGATGCACATGCAAATTAATATGAATAAGAGCAATCTAGCAATCCTTATTATAATGATAGCAATGCAAATAAGAATAAAATAAACATAGATGACTATTTGACCCATTTACCCAAAACAAAAATACAATAAGCTTAAAATAATGCATTGTAAAGCAAAATTGGTAAAATTATTCTAGTGATTTAGTAAAGTGATAAATGTTGGTAATTCAAATTGAATTTAAAAATGTAAGTCCAAAATCTTTTTTACCACTTGGTCATTAAATTTGCAATTAAATTCCATTTGAATTTCCAACAATTTTCACTTTAGTAAATAAGCCTGTAAGTGTTACCCTTCACAGACACAGAGGACAGCAGTACAGTGCCCTAATATTTCAGCTGATCCCCTTGGTAAAGGATACTAACTAATATCCTTCCTCCAATATTTTTTACATAGGATGAATCAATGAATTTTATACTAAAAAATTACATACATTTGCATGATTTAAATGTTTACATTTCATTGTATTCCCTATATGGTATAATAGTAAGGATTATTTGGGGCAATTAGCTCCTAATTTAACCATTTTTTTGCTTTACTTATTTATTTTATATTTACTTATTTTTATTGCTATCTTTATTAAATCCTAAATTAACCTATAATGACTGATTTCATATTTACTGTATTGTGTCAGGTATAAAATTAGCAACAATACCGTATCAACTAACAATAATCTGGTTGGCACTTAATATTCAGGGATATGAGATGAGGATGAATATTAGTAGAAATTGTCTATATTCTTTAAACAATATAAAACTGTGCATTACTTGTGTGTTTATTCAGGTGAATTTATAAACACAATAACAATGCAGTAGATGCATATAAAATAAATACATTTAAAAATAAATGTATTTATTTTTTATATATCAGTTTTTTTAAAATCTGGGTCACTAGAAGGATAGCATTGCAAATCTCCATTATTTGTTTTCCATAGCCATATCACATTATATGTCTCTTGTAGAGCTTTGCAGAAATAGCTAGTTTATAATATAAAAAAATGTACAATTCAGTAACCATATGTAAGTTAATCTTACATTTGGTTTCTTTGTCTTTTTTTTGTTGTTGTTCTCAGGCGCCCATGCTGGCTGTCACACTTTTCTCAGGCTCCTGACCTCTCCAGGAATTATGTTAATTTTAACCTCTTTACAACCTCTTTTAACCTCTTTACACTCATAATTCATCACAAATATTTCAAGGACCAGTATCGACTCCACATATCACTCAACTGGATTTACCAAAATTTAATGGAGGGTATTACTAAACTGAGATACACAACAAATTAAAATATACTGCAGCTGGACCATCTTACTACCAGGAAGAGATGCCTTCAGCAAAGCACCACAAACAAGGTACATTTAAACTAAAAATAACGATGCACCTCCATTTGTAAATTGGGTGTTGGATTTGATCATCCATTCAGCAATGCTCAGATTTCATTTCTAAACACCAAGAACACTAATTGATGAAAACGATTTCACTAAAACACGTTGGTTTTGAACTCCGGTAATCTGACCTGCATGCAAGCTTTCTTATATGTTATCTACAAAGCAGCCTGAAGTGCAAAATCTCACACATCACGCTGGCCTGAATCCTATATTATTATTATTTTTTTATTTATATTGTGCCAGTAAATTCTGTAGCTAGAAAATAATTAACTGAGAACTTAGAGATTATGTTGAACAGTTGCAGGAGAGGAGTCATGGGGGGTCCTGTATCTAACTTGAAGCCAATGTTGGGACTGACAGATGGGGGAGGCATGGGAGGTGCGGGCAGACAGGAAAATGAGCCTTCCAGACTGAAAAATGAGCCTTCCGGACTGAAGTGGATGAAGCAGAGAGTTGGATTCAAGGAAGTTGGTCAATCTCACATACACAACTCTCTCAAGGATCTTGGATCTTTCAGAATTGGTGTTATGGTTGCATGCTTGAAGGGTGAAGGAAATGTGCCGGAAGAAAGGGAGAGATTGAAAATTTTAGTGAGAGGAAGAACAAGAGAGGAAAATAGGGTGCGGAAGAGATATGAGTGAATAGGTTGTCGGAATCGAGGGAACAGGTGGTTGGGTGGGAGGACCAGAGCAGAGCAAAAACCTCTTCCATTGTAGTAGGTGCGAATGAGCATAGAACAGTGGAGTGAGTGGGGTTGGGTGATGTATTGGAAGGACAGTGAGAGATGTTAGAGATCTCTTCCCTGATTGTCAAAATCTTCTCAGTGAAGTGATCAGGATAATGTAACCCCCACTGCTAACATCCATATAAAAACTAGAAGCTTTTTTAGCTCCTTCAATGCTGAGGGAATGATCACCTATATTCCCTCATATCTGCATTCCCTAAGACACTAAAAAGCGGTCGCTGCAGTCAATCCCTCACTAGAGGTTATCCTAAAATCACTTGCATCTTCAAAGGGACTGATAGGGGCTGTCGTGGAGGAAAACCAAAACTTAAAGTTCAATCTACTGACACTATCACAAGCTGCTCCACCTTCCTGTCTACCTGCAAGCACAACTGAAGTGATTCACCCTAGAAGAGACAAAAAAACGCACTATCAAATCAAGGAAACCTCTTTGCGTGATCCCCATTAGAAGACACACTGTTTCCAAAGTACAGAGTAAAAACTCAGAATCCCAAGTCTGTCCTATCAGATCAATCCTGTGCAATGCCAGATTGTTAAGGAACAAAACAGCTATTATTGCCGACCTTATTGAAACATGCAAATTAGCGTGCATTACAGAATCATGGCTAGATGAAAATGCAGGGCCTATTCTAGAGGCAGCTATTCCAGGCAATTACAGTGTTCCACCACCGAGACAAGATTGCAAGGGAGGTGTATTTATGATCTGTGCAAAATCATCCTTAAATCCCAGACCAATATAGGTCCACAAACCCCAATCTTTTGAATGTGTAGCTGCCAGCCTCTCAATAGAAAGAGGATTCTGGATTCTGTTAATATACAGACCCCCAGGAGATGGGAAGAAATGTCTTCAGGAACTCTCAGACCTTTTGGTTGGCTTAATCCTTGAACACCCTAGATGGCTTATATTGGGAGACTTGAACACTTGGATTGATGACACCCTCATTCCTGCTTGGGCGGGATGTCCTTAGCTTGATGAGTGCACTCCGCTTCAAACAAATTGTTGCCACTTCCACCCACAAAAAGGGTCATACACTTGATCTAGTGTTCCAGTCTGGACTAGAAGTGTCACAAGTAACTTTAAATCCAGTTGTTTGGTCAGACCACCACTCCAATCACTTCTCCTTTTTATCACAATCAGCCAGACCCCAGCCTTAGAATCTGGTCAAACACCGCTCATTAAATGGGGTGACGCCACTGGATGTAACATCACATATGGATCTAAGTGAACTAATGGGCACCTGTGAAGACCCCAGGTCCTTGGTCCAACTCTACAACAAAACCATGAGAGACACCCTAGAAAGCATTGCACCAACACGGATATGCACTCTTTCTCTCTACAACAATGCACCATGGTTTGATAGCACCATCAGAGAAATGAAGAGAACAGGCCGTAAACTCGAGAGAGATAGAGAGTGGCACATGATCCAGATGATAAAGCTGCTCTTACCAAACATCTAAATGAATATCAAGTCAAGATAACTCAGAAAAAATCTGAGCCTCTATCACAGCAGGCCAAACAGTTACACACCAGAACCACTATAATGGAATGACAGATTGCACCAGTTTATGGTCCACTTTTACAAATGTGGATATAAAAGGATTTAAAAAAAAAAACATGCAAAAGTTACACCCTACTAAGTGTGACTTATACTCTGCCCCAACTCTTCCAGCTTCTTTCTGCATGCATTGAAACATTGGCCCCAGCTCTCACAAAAATAGTGCAGTGTTCACTAAAAACTAGAGACTTCCCAGATCCTCTAAAAGAAGCTGTGGTAAAACCACTCCTAAAGAAACCATTATTAGATCCAGACTAATGAAGACCAGTATCCAACCGTCCATTTCTGGGGAAAATAATTGAAAAAGTAGTGGCAACTCAACTGGAGGCCCATCTATCAGGCATGAACAGCTATGATCCTTTCCAGTCAGATTTCAGATGCCGCCACAGCACTGAAACAGAGCTAGTCCGAGTGCTAATGATCTCCTTATGGCAAGAGAAAAAGGTGATTACTCCATCCTTATCCTCTTGGATCTCTTATCTGCATTTGAAGCCATTGACCACATGATTTTAAAAGAGCACTTGCAGCACATCTGTGGTCTAGGAGGCACAGTCCTTTCACTAGTTTAAATCTTTCCTCCCTGGTAGATCATAGAGAGTAACATCAGGATCAAGTTCATCGGCACCAACAGAACTAGCCTATGGAATTCCACAAGGATCCATCTTGTCTCCAATGCTATACGCAATTTACTTGCTACCACTGCGGGACATCATTAGGCAACATGGCCTAAGGTATCATTGTTACGCTGATGACACACAACTCTACTTCTCCTTTGCTCCAGATACCACTGACCCAACATACCGCATCAACAGTTGCTTACCAGACCTCATAGAATGGATGAATGCTAGTTGGCTTAAAGTGAATCCAGACAAAACAGTTACTCTTGGTGAGGGGACCCCGGGCAACAAAAATACCCCATGATCACCCAACTGGCCTGGAGCTTGGAGGCTCTCAACTCATTAGTTCATCAAAGGCATTGAATCTTGGAGTGTTGATTGACTCTGGACTATTATTTATACTATTATTTATACAGCAGATATCCTCCATAATAAAATCTACCTACTTTCATCTGAAAAACATAGCCAGGATACAGCACTTATTTCCACCTGATGATATGCCAACATTAATCCATATATTTGTATCCTCTCGGCTAGATTACTGCAATATACTTTACTTGGGCCTCCCTGAAAAAGAACTCCTTTGCCTTCAAACTGTACAAAATGCAGGAGCCAGATTACTTACCAATCAAACTTACACCTGTTCTCCACTCCCTGCATTGGCTTCCAAATAAATGGCGAACATATTTTTAAAATTGGCCAGCTAACCTTCAAAGCTTTAAACAATCATGGCCAACAGTAACTTCAAAGCCTTAAACAATCAAGGCCCACAGTACCTGAAAGAGCTCCTGACACCCTACATTCCATCCCATTCACTTTGGTCAGCCAACAAAACCCTCATAGGGAGAAAAGTACTACAAAAATCGCAAATTATTATATATTATTATTATCATTAAGTTAACCACAAAATAAAAAAATAACTTTCATGTCAAACTGGATACAATAATTTAACCTCTGCAATCAATATACATCCAATTTATATATAACTGTCTTTTTGTACGTGGCAAAAAATTATTTCCAATATATATTTGCAAGGAAATGTTTGAAGATCCAAGATAAGTTACAAGCGAGAGGGATATCATCTTTACAGTATAGCAATATGTGTGTAATTACTGTCTATGTGCAAACAGTTAAATATTTAGCATTATACAGTGATTTGACAGCTGACATGTAGACTTGCAAAATTCAAGACACACCAAAAGAAGAGAAATAAAATTGCTAGTTAACTAGAGTTAAGCAAACCCGGACTGTAAAGTTCGGGTTCGTACAGAACATTACTTTTTTTGGACCCTGGACCCGAACACGCACATATCAGTGTATGTTCAGGTTAGAGTTCGGTGTTTGGCGATTTAATGGCATGTTTTGAAAGGCCGTTTTGAAAGGCCTGCACTTCATATCTGAGAGTCAAATAGAACTGTCAAATACTTTGCTTACATTGCAGTTTTAAAAATTCAAATTCTTTAGGTGCTAAAAAGTAAATCTGGGGCGTGCACTTCATATCTGAGAGTCAAATTGAACCGTCAAATACTGTGCTTACAGCGTAGTTTTAAAAATTTGAATTTTTTTGCTGCTAAATAGTACATTTGCGGCCTGCGGTGCACTTCATATGTGAGAGTCAAACAGAACCGTCAAATACTGTGGTTACACCGCATTTTTAAACATTTAAATTCTTTAGGTGCTAAATAGTACATTTGTGGCCTGCACTTCATATCTGAGAGTCAAAAAGAACCGTCAAATACTGCTGTGACATAGCAGTTTTAAAAATTCAAATTCTTTAGGTGCTAAAAAATAAATTTGGGGCATGCACTTCATATCTGAGAGTCAAATAGAACCGTCCAATACTGCTGTGACACTGCAGTTTGACTAATTCACATTTTTGGGGTGCTAAAAAGTACATTTGCGGTGTGCACTTCAGATCTGGTGCATGTGTGCAACACTGGCTAGTTACCGCTTCTCAAGAAAGTCTAAAGACTTTTTAAAAAAGTGAAAAGTAAGTGTTATTGTGATCGCTTCATATACAGAAGCATTAATATACATTTCTATATTGTGTAAAGACACAACTACAAAGTTAAAAACCAAACACCAAAACAACGTGCCAGACAATCTACCTGTGAATGGCTAGTGTGATACAATAAGTCTACATCTTAAAAATGCAATAACCCACAGAAGATGGGCGAGATTTTTTTTTGCAAATGGAACTTTGATTCGAATTTACTACATCGGTCACTTGTAATATTGTTTCACACTTACAACACTTGTTAAACTTGTCTAAGTGATAGAAAACAGATTGATATTTTCTACACTAGAAACTACCAGATAACAAGCTGCTATATTTAAACCAGTTATCAATAGCTAAGAGGTACTTAAACAATATTGTAATTCTGGGGCAATACCCTCACAAGACAAACTGAGAGGTCAGTTTATAGGGAAAACTGTTGCCTGGATACAATTCTAAAACAATTTCCATATGTCCTTTGCAGACTTTCCATGCTGGAAAAACACAGGTGCCAACTGCTGTGGCTTTCTGCAGTGTGCAGACCGTCAAGGAGGGCAGGGTTGAGGAGTGGGTGGAAGATGATGTGGTGAATGATGAGGTCCTAGACCCCACATGGAATGAAGGTCATGCGAGTGACGTGTGCAGTTTGGAGGAAGAGGCGGTGGTCACACAGAGGCACCAGCACAGCATAAGAGGGTGCAAAAGCGGAGCGGCCGTCCCCTAGCGCTCGTCGGCATGTATTAGCTCCAGAATTACCACAGTTATCCAAGTGACAGATGGAGCAATCAAAGGAACCATAACTGATTTAATGAGCCATTCGCAGTTTCAATGTAGTGGCTGTGAGCGCTTTCAGCGTTCTCACCCTGCTGCTGCTTGCCTGTCTGCGCTGCAGCTTAACTTCAGCCTTCCCACTCACCGCCTCATATGCAACGTGCCCACAAGGTGGAACTCAACCTTGCACATGCTGGAGAGACTGTGCGAGCAGCAGCAGGTGATAGCGGAGTTTCAGCTGCAGCACGCACGGGTCAGTCGCTCTGCACCAGACTTGCCCTCGTTAAAGGATTTAACGCGGACTCATTCCAATTACAGGGCCTGGAAAAAGTCCTGTATTGTTATTTATCGTCACTTCCTCCCCTCGTCAGGAGTGGGTAATTTGCGGGCCTGCTGCCTTCCTTGGATGTGGAATGGAACCCTGATTCCCCGTTACCCGTGGTCACCATGGTAGGCGCAGATAGTAACATCGAAAGTTGATAGGGCAGACATCCGAATGCGTCATCGCCGCCACGGTCAACCTCCTACTCCACATCCGCCTCCTCCTCCCTCCTCCTAGAGCAGGGTGCAAAAGCGGAGCAGTCATCCCCTAGACAGTACACATGCTACTGCCCACCAAACCCAGGGACCGAGCACACCAAAGCCAGCTCCAAGGAGTTCCCTGGCATGGCAGTTCGAACGAGGAGAACCCAGTCGATTCCTGCGGTACCTCCCGATAGGCAAACAGGAGATGGGGCAGGAATCTCTCTCAATCCTTGTGAGTTGCCACAAAGATATGGAGCATTTGCTTCAACATACCGTTGAAGCGCTCACACAGGCCATTGGTCTGGGGGTGGTAAAGGGAGCTCAGGATTGGTTTAATGTGCACAATCTCCACAGTTGATGTGTCATTTCGGCAGTAAACTGGGTGCCCTGGTCTGAGAGAATCTCCTGGGGAAAACCCATCCGGGAGAACACTCGCATCAAGGCTTCAGCCACAGTCTCTGCCCGAATACTGCTCAGGTTACCGAGTCGCGTAGTCCACGATGGTCGGAATGTACTTCTTCCCAGAGGGACTTGGCTTGGCTAGGGGACCTATAATGTTGACAGTTACTCTGCCAAACGCATCTTCACTAATAGGTAGGGGATGGAGGTGGGCCCTTCTCTTTCCCACACTCTGGCAGACATCTGGCAGTACTGCCTCAGATCCTGAGAGATGCCTGGCCAGAAGAAGCTTTGGGTGAGCCGAGATGCTGTCCAGCTCCTTCCCAAATGCCCTGCCAAGGGGATATCGTGAGCTAGCTTCAGCAGCTCATACCAATACTTCTTGGGTCTGGGGCTGGAGGTCTCTCACCAGCTGTGTCGTTGGGGAGCCCATTGCGTGGCGAGCTGGGTGATCTCCTCCGGGAACTTGGCTTGATGGGAGTTGAGCCAGTTCTGGGTGGCCCTTGTGATGCAGCATTCCCACTCGCATGGGAGTCCTTCTCCCCTTTCTGGGTCTCCCTAAACTTTCAGCGGTATTGCTCGGAGGTGACCGCATACCGGGCCAGGAGGATTTGTGTGATAAAGGGATAGTGTAGGTCGCTTTAGAGCACTGTAGTCCATGGGTCTGTTGGCAGGGACAAGAGATCCCGCTGCTTGCCACCAATTGAAGCGGGACCTGGGTAACCGATGGTTATCCCCTTTGATTAGAATAGGTCAGACCCATTTCCCCAGTAACTGGATGGGACCTAGGATACAATGTTTGACAATATTTATTTGGGTACACAGGTTTGCCTCGTGTTGCCTCCTCCTTCTACTCCGCTTCCTCCTCCTCTACCACCTCCTCATGTGGTCAGCGTTACACCTTCACCACCAACTTTAGCACAGCCAGAGGGAAAAGATAGCAGGCTGTTTTAAAACTCATATGTTTGGGGGAAAAACCCCACACCATGCAGGAGCTGTGGACAGGCATGGAACAACAGACCGATGAGTGGTTGTTGCCCCTGAGCCTCAAGCCCTGCCTGGTGGTGTGCGATGATGGGTGAAATCTCGTAGCAACTCTGGGCCTAGCCGGTTTGACGCACATCCCTTGCCTGGCGCATGTGCTGAATTTGGTGGTGCAGAACCCTGAAAAACTACTCAGATACATCAGAGCTGCTGCAGAAAGTGTGGGCCGTCTGTGCGCGCTTTCGGTGTTCTCACCCTGCTGCTGCTCGCCTGTCTGCTCCGCAGCGTAACTTCGGCCTTCCCGCTCACCGCCTCATATGCAATGTGTCCACAAGATGGAACTCCACCTTGCACATGCTGGAGAGACTGTGCAAGCAGCAGCAGGCGATAGTGGAGTTTCAGCTGCAGAACGCACGGGTCAGTTGCTTTGCAGAACAGCACCACTTCACCACTAATGAGTGTGCCTCCATGCGAAACCTGTGTATCCATGTTGCGCTGTTTCGAGTACTCCACCAACATGGCCAGTGCCAATGACGCCATTCTCAGCATTACTATCCCGCTTCTATGTCGCCTTTAAAAAACGCTTTGGGTGATGATGGAAGAGGATTTGGCACAGGAGGAAGAGGAGGCGGAAGAGGGGTCATTTCCACGGTTAACAGGCTAGTCATTCACAAGTGGCTCGGAGGGTGGGTTCCTGCACCAGCATAGGCCAGGTACACAATTGTCCAGCATCTCCACACTGTCCCATGGAAGCGTTCAGCTGTCCATCTCCCAAACACTGGAGAGAAATGTAAAGTACCCCCCTACCCACCCACGATCCCTGGCCCTGAATGCCAGCATTTCAAAATTCCTGGCCTTTGAAATGCTGTCATTCCGTCTGATGGAGACGGACAATTTTAAAAACCTGATGGCGTTATTGGACTGCAAGAAATGCACCACAGGCCGCAAATGTTTCTTTTTTTTATATGTCCCAATATTTTGGGGGCTACCCCAATTAAAAAACAAACAAAAAAACAAACAAATAAAAAACAGTGTTGGCTACCTTCTCCGCCTCCACCGCCGCTTCCACCTACACCGCCATGGTCACCGCCTTCTCAACCTATGGGTCATTTAGTATAAACTATGTACACAATAGCAGAGGCTTGTGAAGGCCTTTTCTCCATGCATCAGGAGTTGAGCTCAGTTTGAAAGAGAATACCCTGCATTCCAACCCTCTCTCAAATGGATAATTCTGGTGATCTTCCTGACAGCCATGCTTTACATTTTGATTTATGTTCTTCCAAAGCTAAAATCAAAGATTCCATCTAGTGCTATTTTATGGCTCAGCTGTATATTTTATTTTTAGGTATTTTATGTTATTTACCTATCCACCTTTGTTTGCAGGGCACTTGTCATACTCTTACCCCCATTTTACTTCCTTTTGCAGCCCTCTAGCCCTTTCCAGGACTTTTTTTAGAGGCATTTTAGTGCCCAAAAGTTTGGGTCCCCATTGACTTCAAAGGGGGTCAGGTTCGGGTCAAGTTCGAGCCCGAACTCGAACTTTTTTACGAAGTTCGGCCAATTTGGCGAACCCGAACATCCAGGTGTCCGCTCAACTCTATAGTTAACTAGTTTAGCTAATTTCACTAGTAGCTTTAATTCGTCCAAGACAACTGTTTCCTCTAGAAAATCCTATGGATCACCTTTATAATCAAGATGAACGTCTCATCATTCAGGTCTATCCCACTTCTACTTACAATTAGTAGAGGATTGTCAACCTAATTTTATGCACTCCAAGTCCAAGGGGATTAATTGTGTGACACTTTATAATACAAAAAATGCATTGGCTATACCTCACTGATGATACCTTACAAGGTTGAAATTATCGTCTGGGGTTGCTATATCTCTCGTGCAGAGGGAACTTGCTGGCATTTCGGATCTGGACTGCCCATACGGGTGGGATCAGTCTGAAATGCTTCACATATGTTCTCTCTGTAAAGGCACAAGATGAGCTAAAACCAGCTTAAGACCTGAGTAGGGACCCACCTAAGGGCAGGCTCATTGAGCTGTTGTTCGTTCTCACCTCTCTTGCTACTTGTTTTTCTCTCAGACAGTGTAATGGAGCAGCAGGAAATGCTTGCAGAATGCTTGGTTGTATAGGGAGAGGTATTAGCAGTAGAAAGAGGGTAGTACTCATGCCATTGTACAGAACACTGGTGAGACCTCACTTGGAGTATGGTACGCAGTACTGGAGACCGTATCTTCACAAGGATATTGATACTTTGGAAAGAGTTCAGAGAAGGGCTACTAAACTGGTTCATGGATTACAGGATTATACTTACAAGGAAAAGTTAAAGGATCTCAACATGTATAGCTTGGAGGAAAGATGAGATGGGGGATATGATAGAAACATTTAAACACATAAAGGGAATCAATACAGTAAAGGAGGAGACTATATTTAAAAGAAGAAACACTACCACAAGAGGACATAGTCTTAAATTAGAGGGGCAAAGGTTTAAACATAATATCAGGAAGTATTACTTTACTGATAGGATGCATGGCATAGCCTTCCAACTGAAATAGTATTTCGTGGTTTTTTTTTCTGCTTACCTTAGTGGTCCAACGAGGCCTTCAAATATCCTTTATTTCTGTTAAAATATTCTAGCGCAGCCTTCCATATCACATACTTAGGTTTCATATTTGTCAAGTTTATTCTATCCTTAATCTTATAGATGCCCCCAAGACTTCATCACCCCCCCCCCCCATATATCTTATGTTTATGGCCCGTCCCCATATATCATATATGTTTATGGCCCTTTTTACCCATACTGGCCAAATCATAGGTAGGTAGAGCTCATTGTTCCTGTTTAGATTAATATAATTTTGCCACTTGGCTTTCTTACTAGGTAGTCAGTTCCAAGTTTTCATACCTAAAATGAATCATTTCAAATTTCCTTTTTTTCATAGCATGTCTAATGTTTCGATCCAGAGTGATGAGTTGCCCCTACCAAACACTTCTGCTAGAACAAGTTCTCCCATCAGACTTAACGATCCTCCCAGTCCTGCTTCTAGCTAAAAATCTTGGACTATTCCAAAAATCACGGCAGAATTAAAACAAAAAAAATGTACCTTATCCTACCACTGCTAGGAAAGCGGAATTGTTCAGTTTACTGAAAGCCTAAAATGACAGTGACATGCCAGGTACCAGTGGGGAGGATACTTATCAGAATAGCCTGTCTGAGCTCCATAGTATGATGTCACAATTAGAGTTTCTTGAAAATTATAACTTGACCAGCCACACCAAAAATAATACCAGTATTCCCCTCACCCCTCTTGAACAGAACCAACCTGCAGATGTCAGTGTTTCTAATCCTCCTTCCCACATTGTTACCCAAGCTCACCTTGTCCCACCTAATTTAAGGAAGGATATTTTGGAAGGTAAGGACGTTAATCTGTTCTCATTACTTATTGCTTCCCAAGACGTTGTCGACAATAAGTCCTATGCGTTTGGTGATCTCTCAGTAGTAATGAAAGCTAGAGAACCTAGGCTGAAAAAAAAATTAAGTATACCTGAGTTCGTGTTTGCCTTTGGTCTGTTCAGGGATGTAATTTGCACTATTCACCTGCATTGTAGGCAGGAGTTAGATTTGTATTTGCACAAGCTGGTGGACTTTGGGCATAAGTACAACAGGTTTGCTTATTTCGATTACCATAAGTAATTTTCCGTGAAAGCTGCAGCCACCTTGGCACATGTTAATGTCCATACGGACTGAAGCCAGCTTGGTACGGAATTATTTTGCAGGCACTTTGTGGGTCTCAAGGTCCCACGTTGCGCCAATTTGCGCATCTGCTTTGCATGCTACCAACCTATGCCCTAACGATGTTAGCATGCCATCCATGAGTCAAGCATAATACACTTATAAGCCTCCACAAAAGGAGTTGAAAGATAAGCTAGGACGGCCTATTGTGTTTCTTGGCAAGGCACAATTTTGTAATAACTTTAATGCTGGGAGTTGTGGGTATAGCACCTGTAGATTGCTACATGAACGCTCAAGGTGTTTTAGAGCACATGCTAAAACGATGTGTCCAAACTTGCTCTTTTCCAAGCAGTGACTATCCACAGTAAAGTTTGACATTTTGATAGATCTCCTGTCAAATCACCCCTCCAGATACTTGGTTGCGTTTTTGAGCTCTGGGTTTTCGGAAGGACTTCACACGGGTTTGGTTTCTTTCCCCACTGGAATATTGTAGTATCCCAATTTACAATCTGCCTTGCAAGATCCCTTGACAGTATCTTTGCTGTTGAACAAGGAAATAAAACAAGATTTTGTGATTGGCCCTTTTTTGATTCCCCTGTTTTCCAGATGGTAAACCAGTCCATTTTGTATTGCTTCTGGTAAATTCAACAATAAAAAGAAGCTGTCTATAGATTTATCGGCTCCTCATTCATCCAGCTAGTCTCAATTCCCTGAATCCATCTACTGACTTCTCACTACAATATGCAAAAATAGACAATGCCATAAAAGCCATACTCTACTTAGGTCACAATGTTTGGATGAGTAAAACTGATTTCTCTAACGCTTTACAACTCCTTCCCATTCACGAATCACTTTGGCATCTGCATGGAGCTAAGTGGAACAATAGGTACTATTTTGCTACTAAACATACCTTTGGTTCCAATAGCAGTCCGAAGCTTTTTGACATTTTTGTGGAAACTTTGTGCTGGCCATTACTGAATTCTTGTAGATGTCCAATGGTGATTCATTATTTGGATAAGTTCCTCATTTTGGAAAAAACTAATATTACTCCCACAGACTTAAAACAGCCACTCCAGCTATTCGATAGCTAGGGTATCCCAGTATCAGTAGTGGCTCTAGATTTGGCGAAGCCTTAGGCAAAACTCAAACATGAGGACCCACTAACACTATTTGTGAAAAAAATAGCGGTCCACTTGTGTGGGTATAAGAAGCTGTATATATATATATATTGAATGGGGAGCTTGCAGCATTGGATATAGAGAGGTAGTCTCTATATACATCGCCCAGAGGCTTGCATTGTTGCGGCTCACTATGCTGCTGTGTTGTGAGCTCTCTGACTGTAGTTAGGGCATAAATTGCAATAAACAAATTTAAATTTGCAATTGTGCTAATTGTTTATACATGGTCATGGGGTATGGTTGCATAGCCTGGCAGTTGTGTATACATAAGTGCTGGTGTGAAAGGGTTATTGGAAAGATAAATTTTTATTTTGGTTGGGCTTAAAAAAAATCAGTCACAATGTATATTTATCTGGCTGTGTGTATTTATGAGTGTGTCTTGCATTGTCTACCTGTGTGCCTGAGAGTGTGTGTCTGAAAGTGAGTATCCTTGTACTGTATGTATGTTTCTCTGAGCATGTGTATGTTTGTGTACTGCCTGTGGCCTTTGGCAAAGCTATGTTTTATGATGGTGTGTATAATGATTGCCTTCAGGGGGTTACACTGTGAGTAAAGGGGTAACTGTGGCAGAGTGAGTGTAACACAGCAAGAGGGTGAATAAGACAGGGTTGGGGCATGAGTGTGACATAATGAGGGAGGGTGAGTGTGACATGGTTTGAAGAGAGAGTGTTACAAGGTGAGGGGAGATATATATGACAGGATTAAAGGGTTAATGTGATAAGGTGAATGTAGTGTTAGAGAGGGGTGGCATAGTGAGAGAGGGTTACATTAGTGTAAGGGTGAGAGAGTGAGAGGGGGTGACATAGTGAGAGGGGGAGACAGAGTGAGAGAGAGGGTGACATAGTGTAAGGGGGATGAGAGGAGGGTAACATACTGTGTGGGATGGTGACAAGGAGAGAAAGGGATTACATAGTGTGAGGGGGTGACAGGGTGAGGGGGGTTGAAATTTACATTTTTTTCTTAGATGATTCCCTGGTGGTCCAGTGGGTTCCTTCTGTCCCTGGTGACATAGTGAGCAATTGTTACATTAGTGTAACAGAGGGACAGAATAACAGGGGGTGAGAGAGTGTGAGGGGGTGACAGTGTGAGAGGGAAGGTGACATAGTGAGAGGGAAGGGAAAGGGTGAGAGGGGGTGACATAGTGTGAGGGGGTGACAGGGTGAGAGGTGGGTGACATATTGTGTGGGATGGTGACAGTGTGCGAGAGGGGGTGACATAGTGTGAGGGGTTGAAATTTTGATTTGATTTTTTGTTAGATGATTCCCTGGTGGTCCAGTGGGTTCTCTCTGTCCCTGGTGGTCCAGTGGGGTCCATGGTGGTCCAATGGGCTCCCTCGGTTCCAGGTGGTCTGGTAGTCTCTCCGGTCTGCAACTCCGCCGGGTGCAGAGCAGCAGACCCCATGGTAAATGTCTTGCAATCTCCATTCAGAGCATTGCTGTGGTAACCCGCTACAACACTCTGATCGCCTGGAGGTCGCGAGACACTTCAGTCTGAAGCTTTGCACCCGGAGGAGTGGCAGACAAGAGGCTGGCTCTCGCACAGGGCAGACCAAGTGAAGTGGCATGGCACCCGGCAGCACACAGGGCAAGCTGCCGGACCCCTTCTGTGTTGGGCCCTCGGTTATAGACCGAAAACCCAACAGTTCAGTCTGCACTATGGCGATTTAGGTGGCCACGAGGCCCCAGACAGCGCGAGGCCTTATGAGGCCTTGGGGATTCAGCTCAATTCTGAGATGTTGATGGCTAGCTAGGTTCACTAAATTTCACAATAAGAGTAATTCCCTAGGGATGATCCTTCATATCATGACTAGTCTACCTTTTGCATGG
>OW240924.1:45257587-45293896 GCA_933207985.1 Pelobates cultripes
CGATTCAGCTGTTTTGATAGGTTACACTGCGATATTCGCCAATGAATGGGTTCAGTCGCGCTGGCCTCCTAAGGTATCCCAGTTGGAGAATTTTCTGAATTCCTCCGCTCTGTTCGAAATATCACCTCTTGTTGAGGCGGCCCTTACCTGGGGTCATAAATGGAAGGGACAAGCGGTTAGATGCCTCACTGACAGTCAGTCTGCAGCTCATATAGTAAACAAAGGCAGGTCTCAGTCTCTCACCATCATGAGACTTGTCAGGAAACTGACTTGGCTAGCAGCCTCTGGCCAGTTTTACTTAGAATGTATACACCTGCTTGGTATCTGCAATAAGGCAGCTGATGCTCTGTTACGGTCTAAATTTCAGGAGTTCTTTCACTCCATGGATTCTCCAGCATTCAAAGATCTACTAATGGACTAGATTTATTGTTGTCCCAGAGTAAAATTCAGACCCACGCAGGTCTGTTCATTAACACAAGGAAAACGTACTTGAGAGCTTATTAAATGTTTAATAAGTTTGTTTGTGAGTTTCATGTAATAAATATGTTTGCTATTGAAACCCTGGTCGCATTTACAACATTTTGCCACTTTTCTTCACATTTAGCATATAATATAATAAACATTTATTTGACTGGAATCCAACATTACATGTTAATCACTTTCCCTAACAATAAGCCTTTCCTAGCCTCATACCGTATTAAAAGTGTCCTGCAAGGTATATTAGAATTAAAAATAGATACTCCTCCTTAAAGATTGCCTATTGGTAGCATTAAGTATAGTGGTATTTTGGATATTATAGATTCAGCCCCTTTTGAACCATATACCAATTTAGTTCTCAAAGCAGCTATTTATCTGGCTTTTTATGGTGTCTTAAGACCTAAAGAATTCAAGGTAACAAAAATATTCGATCTGGAATTATGCCTCAAGGTTTCAGACTTAACTAAAACTTACAATCATTATACTCAGAAACAACTAGTTTAGATATATAATGATGGTGCTGGGCTATCCAGGGAATTATTAATTTCAGGAAGTATTACTTTACTGAGAGGGTAGTGGATGCATGGAATAGCCTTCCAGCTGAAGTTGTAGAGGTTAACACAGTAAAGGAGTTTAAGCATGCGTGGGATAGGCATAAGGCTATCCTAACTATAAGATAAGGCTAGGGACTAATGAAAGTATTTAGAAAATTGAGCAGACTAGATGGGCAGAATGATTCTAATCTGCCGTCTCTATGTTACTCTATCATAACAACATACTAAGACTAGCCACATAGGTCACCCAGTCCAGATACTGGACCCTACTGGAAATAAATGGTGCCCAGTTAAGGTATTTGACTTATTAAAATATTCACTATGTAATTTTAAAAACAATACTCCTTTACTAGCATTATATGGTTATCCCCTTACAACTCAAAAGTTCATGTTGTATATTAGGACATTGTTGGTTAAGCATGGTCTCAACACTGCATCATTTACGGGTTACTCATTTCGTATAGGAGCTGCTACTGCAGCATTCAGCCATATTACTCCCGCACACATCATTAAAAACATGGGACAGTGGAAATATTCTGTATTCTGCAAGTATGTTCCATAGCCAGTAAAAGAAGTTAGGTTGACTTTCTGTAATATAGCAATGTTATAACAAAAGAAGTGTTTACCCCTTAATCACGTCCATGCCGTCCTTCCCACATATCTGCTGGCCGGCAATCGCGATGGGGGACTTACCATCCCAGGGAGTCCCCCTGCTGCCGATCTGGTCCTCCTGGGCCATGTGATCGCGAGATCCTTGCGTGGATCTCCCGATCACAAGGACGGAATAGCCGTCCATAGCAGTGCCAGCAGGGGGAGTGCTTGGAATGACAGGTAGGACCCCTGCTGCCTGAAATAAAATTAAATTAAATTTTTTAAACAGTGTAAAATAAAATAATATATACTTAGATCATATACACTTACACATACATACACATAAACTGCCTAAGTGTATTTTAATATTAATATATATATATATATATATATATATATATATATATATATGTATATTAATATCAAAATACACATATTGATATTAAAAGTGAAGGCAGATAGGCCTATAACATTTAACCCCGGGGGGAGTATGTGTAGTATGTGTTGTAGGCAACACAATCCACCGTTTAGTTATGGGCCCCTGGGGTGGAGCATTTGGAGAGCAGGGTGGGCCAATGCTCCACTCCTCAGTTTATACACAACTGGGGGAAATAATGTCCAGGCCAGAGTTTTTTGGAGCTGTCTCCAACCCACTGCTCAGCTGCAGATAATCAGCTGTAGAGGTGGGAATAAACCCCTCCCTGCTAGCCAGGTGAAGGGGGATTGCTGGCTTCCTCCCTGGAAGCAGGTAGGAGTAAGGCTGTTCTCTCCAGTAAGAGAGTCAAGGAGACTGAGCACTGGGAGTGCAAAAGGGAAGCAGTCAAGGCTGGCTTGGAGCACTGGGAGTGCAAAAGGGAAGCAGTCAAGGCTGGCTTGGAGCACTGGGAGTGCTGAGAGCTGGAAAAGACGCTAGGTTGGTGAAACCACTTTTTTTGTTATAGATTAAACCCTAGAGAGAGAGAGAACTTGATGACAGTTAATGCTCAGACCGAGCTAGGTTTTTGTTTATAGGATTTTGTTACATTTTTGTTTTTCATGTGCTGCTGTCTTTGTGGAGCTTAACAATAAAGTGACTGGAAATAAGTTGCCTTAAAAGACTGTGCATGTTTGGGCCCAAGAGGACCGTGCTACCTGCAGACAAAGATCACAATATTTATTTATTTATAAAATATTTTACCAGGAAAAATACATTGAGATTTCTCTCGTTTTCAAGTATGTCCTGGGTCCACAAATCATTGCATCGTTACATTAGGTACAACAAAATACAAAAACAATATTAATACACAATATATACAAAATTTAACATAGAACAGGCAGGAAATATATAATCAACCATGACACGTGCATTCTGTTTTGAGGTATGTAGAGAGGGATCTCTTAAATGACTTTAGGCTTAAGGAAGATTTTAAATTGTGCGGGAGGTCGTTCCACAATTGCGGTGCTCTGTAGGAGAAGGAGGATCGGGCTGCTTTCTTTTTGTATTGAGGTAGACTAAGTAAAGTGCTTGTACTGGATCGGAGCTTATAGAAAGTGGGAACAGCTGGGGAAAGCATTTTGTTCAGGTAGGGTGGGAGTTTCCCAGAAAAGCTCTTAAAAACAAGGCTGGAAAGATGAAGGGTGCGTCTTGATTCCAGCGATAGCCAGTTTAGTTCCTTTAATATGTCACAATGATGGGTCCTGTAATTACATTGTAGCACAAATCGGCAGAACGAGTTATACAATGTGTTGAGTTTATTAATGTGGGATTGCGATGCAGATGCATATACTGCATCTCCATAATCAATGATTGGCATCAGCATTTGCCAATAAATAGAATGATATTAAATAAATAATTATAAATAAATATATATATATATATATATATATATATATATATATATAAAAAACTATGCTAAAAATTAAAAAAAATAACAACTAAATAATTAATAAGGAAAAGCCAGATACCAGAAAACAGGGAAGTTAAAAACAATGCCAAAGTCAAATAACCAGAATAACCAGAATGGTGGTGGTAAGAGGATGAAAAAGACAATTCAATCCCTAATTGTTTATTGAAGGCCCTCCAAAACGGAGACACAAACTGAGAACCTCTGTCAGATACTATATTGTGAGGAATGCCATGTAGACAGACAATTTCTTGTATAAAGATTAGTACCAGGTCTTAAGATGACGGCAATTTCTTAAGAGGAATAAAATGAGCCATTTTAGAAAAATGGTCCACAACCAATGAGTATGGTGGTATAACCGTTAGAACTAGGAAGTTCAACAATGAAGTCAATGGACAAGTGGGACCATGGGACCTCAGGAATAGGAAGAGGTTGTAACAAGCCACAAGGGAGTTTATGAGGCACTTTGGAAACCGCACAAACAGAACAAGCCTGCACATATTCCTTAACATTCTTCCTGATGGAATCCCACCAGAATGACCTCGTGATAGCAGAAGTGGATTTATTAATACCTGGGTGACCAGCAGACACATTGTTGTGAAACACCTTCATGATATTAACCCTTTCCCCCAATGGAACGAACAGTTTGTCCTGAGGTTTACTGCAGGGCGCCTGAGACTGAGCCTCCATGATGGAGCCAAGCAGTGGAGAGGACAATGAAAGGACAGTGGACGCAATGATACATTCCGGGGGAATGACATGGGGCATTTCTTGCTCTATTATAGCCTCAGTAATAAACTGCCTGGACAAGGCGTTGGCCTTGACATTTTTAGAACCAGGTCTGTTGGTGATAAGAAAATTAAAGCGAGAAAGAAATAGAGACCACCTAGCTTGTCTAGAAGATAATGGCTTAGCATCTCCTATGTAAGCCAGGTTTTTGTGATCAGTAATGATCAAAAGGGGGTCCTTGGAACCCTCTAGAAGATGTTGCCACTCCTTGTGAGCTAGAATAATGGCCAACAATTCTCTATTGCCAATATCGTAATTGCGCTCAGCAGGAGACAACTTTCTAAAAAAGTAACCACAAGGATGTAACGGAGTTTCCTGGCTCTCCCTCTGTGAGAGAACTGCCCCTACCCCTGTCTCTGAAGCATCAACCTCCAGTATGAAAAGGATTACTGGTGTCAGGATGTATAAATTTGTCGGCAGAGGCAAACCGCTGTTTGAGAGTTTCAAAGGCTTCATTTGCCTCCTTAGACCATATCGTACTACTAGCCCTCTTGCATGTCATATTGGTGATGGGGGCTATTACTGAAGAAAATCTCTTTATAAATCTTCTGTAATAATTGGCGAAACCAATGAACCTTTGAAAGGCTTTCAACCCAGTGGGTAAAGGCCACTGTAGAACAGACTCTAGTTTTTTAGGATCCATCTGAAACACCGAAGCAGAAATATTATATCCTAAAAACTGTACTTCAGACTGGTCAAAGATACATTTTTCCAATTTACAATAAAGTTGTTTTTTTAACAAGCTTTGCAGAACTTGTTTAACGTGATCGTGGTGAGACTGGAGGTCAGGAGAATAAATTAGGATATCATCCAGATAGACCAAGACAAACGAGTAAATGTAATCCCTGAGTACATCGTTAATGAAATCTTGGAAAACTTGCTGGAGCATTGCACAACCCGAATGGCATCACTAGATTTTCATAGTGTCCACTTCTGGTATAAAATGCAGTCTTCCACTCGTGGTTTTCCTTGATTCTCACTAAATTGTAAGCGCTTCTAAGGTCAAGCTTAGTAAACACTTAAGCGCCCTGGAGTCTGTCAAATAATTCAGCAATAGGAGGAATGGGGTAGGCATTCTTAATGGTGATTTTGTTCAATGCCCTGTAATCGATACATGGGCGCAACTCCCCATCCTTTTTAGATACAAAAAAGAATCCTGCACCAGCAGGCGAGGATGATTTTCGTATATGGAATTTATTCAATTAATCTTTAATATATTCCTCCATTACACTACTCTCCTGAGGGGATAGAGCATAGACTGCTCCCTTAGGTGGCATAGCGCCTGGTAGTAAGTTAATGGAACAGTCATATGGTCTGTGAGGAGGTAGACTATTAGACTGAGTCTTGCTGAATACTTCTTTAATGTCTTGCTAAATGCATACTCTTGTATCTGGTATTGTTTCTAGTAGCTTCTCTAGTTCTTAATCTATCATCAATCTGCATGACAAAAGTGATCAATTCATTAAGCTTTTTGGGTAAGTCTTTGGCGGCAATCTCATCTAGCATAGTTTCAGATAATACCTTTTTAAATGCAGAGATTAACCCACTATTAGTCCAGTCTACCTCGGAAGGTAGGGTTCGAAATTCTACGGCATATTCCGAGATAGAGTTGGAGTTCAAATTATTTTTTTGCAACTTTGGCCAGTGTTTGTGACTATGTGGCTACTAAAAAAGACTGAACATACCCCATTTGCAATATCTTGGGTTGTCTAATATTGCAAATGCCATGCCATCATGGGGGTAATTCTCATTCCTGGGCTACCATACCATAAAATCTGGCAAATTTCAATGTGAAAAAACTGAAAAATGTAAAATGCTATATTTGACTCTGTAACTTCCCACAACACCATAAAGCCTATACATGGGGGGTGTACTGTTTTACACGTGAGACATTGCTGAATACATATATGTGTATTTTATTGCTGTAAAAGCAAACATTATGACATTCATAGTTAAAATGTCATGCAGAATTTTAAAAAATACCAACATTTCTTAATATCTCGCATTTTTTTATATTTTATTCATATTAAATTATGTTTCATAGCTAAATATTTAATGTTAAATTAAAACCATATTTCTCCTGAATAAAATGACATATAATACATGTAATATGAAAGAGGTGAATTACGGTCGAACAGACATATAGTCAAATTCCAAGTTTTGTTCACGTTTTATTTTGATCAAAACGTGTACATTTGGCTCAGTCCTTAACGGGTTAAATAAAGGTTTGGATTGCATAACCTGTTTTGCCCTCTTTTTATTACAGGTCTAACCTCTCGTCGGTTACAGCACAATTCAACTGACATTCTTTTATTAAGTTTCGTTGTATGAGTGCATATTTATACTCAATTGGCAGGTATATTTCAACTATATATATATATATATATATATATGTGTTGGAAGGCCATTTGGCCTGAATTTGTGGGAGGAGTTATGATGCTACTTACCTTTGTCGTACAAGCTGTTTGTCTCCATAGTTACCTGCACTTCCGGTTCGTCGTTCCCGCCAAGTCCTGTCTCCAGCAAGCAGTCCGTCACCAGCAGCTCCTGCCTCCGTCCACTGGTTTCTACCCAACCTCGCCGCTCGCTACCCGGCTTCCGGTCACGAGACCGGCACGTCCACGTAAGCATGAACGTGGGAAATGGTGTTCGGCTATTTCCCACGTTCGGGCATAAAAACGCAGGGATAGGCCCCCTTCATTACTTACTCACTTTTACTCCGTTCGTGTACTTCTGCATTCGTGCGGCTAACAGCCGCCCGCAGAGTACACACTCCTGTCGCTTACATTTTCATATAAACTAACTACCAACCGCACTAAACAAACTTACGTTCGACTATTTTCATCCGTTCGTTCGGTCGTTCAGAAGAACACATATACATTAGCTTTCATTTCAAATTTGTTTGTATGCTCCATTTAACCGAACACGAGTTCTTTCTCATTACAGTTCTCCTGTTCATTCATTTACTGAAAGCAAGAGGCTACAATGTTTAAATTCCAAAATCTACTGTAATTGTACATAGTTTGCTTTCACGTAACTAAGCACTCACATTTTTTACCCTATTTGGATTTATGTTATTTATTACATGGCTCTTAAAGTCACCACTGGTTAAATAATATGTGTTTCTAATTTTCCCGCCCATGGTCACATAATTATGGGACTCCTATCTTTTACAGGGCAAATCTTAAAGCACAGTTTGACCACTTTTCTCTTATCAGTTACGTTTTTAAAAAAATACACCTCCAGGCATTATCATACCCTGCCGGGTCTTAGGCTATTGTACTTTCCCTTATGTATTAGTCTTATACGCAATTAAAGTCTCTCCGCTCATAGGTTTAGCCTTACGGTCCTTTTTCACCAGGCTCTTTACAGACCATTAGCATGATTTAAAACCTCTGTTCCTTAATAGTCCTTATATACTGGTTCCTTACACTTAGACTGCATTGGTTTTTGGGTTTTACTACTTGTATTTTTCTTCCAACAAAGCTCCAAGAAGAGGTGCCCAGTATCCTGCATTTCTGTAACAGGTAAGAAGGTTTACCATTTTATGTTCTCCCTTGAGGCCTTATTCAGCCTCCACTGCCTCATACAGCACCGCACCTTCCAAAGTGGGTTCTAAACTTCAAATGGGCCAGATCTGAGATTCCTCACGGCAAGTAAACATCAATCACACAAACCTACACCACCTTGCTACTACTTATACTTTTCTTCAAACAAAGCTCCAATAAGAGGTACCCACTATCCCGCATTTCGGTAACAGGTAAGAAGGTTTACCCTTTTACGTTTTCTCTTGGGGCCTCATTCAGCCTCCACGGCCTCATACAGCCCCCCACCTCTCAAAGTGGTTTCTAAACTTCGAGATGTACCTGGTCTAAGATTCCTCACAAATGTCAACAACAATCTCATAATCCACTGTATTACTACTATATTTAACGGTACATGTTTTGTCATTTCTACATATCATTACCACAGCTCGCCAAGTCCTACGCCATCGACAACCTACAGGCTACCTGGTTCCCTGCTTTGCAGTATTAGGTATTGGTAATCTTACTCACTACAATAACGTTTCTCCTTAAGGCCTCACTTCGCCTTCGTATCATTCATATAAAATTCACATTGTGGGACCCCAGGGGCTTGTCTCTAATTAACGGACCAACGTTCAGGTCCCTCAGCTTACCCGAGTTCTTACGTTACGGTATCTCTGATACACACCTACCCATATGTTCAACATTTTTACACTCATTATACCAGTGACACGCCTCAGGCCCACTAGCATCTTTTTCCCTAAGGTTTCCCGGACCGGGCCCGTTTCCTGCAGAAGCAAGAATATATGGTAATCTTCCTGCGCATCAAAGAAAGAGGACAAACACTCAAGGTTTAAGTATCTACATACATTATATCACACCATTCTAAGAGACAAGCCCCATCAGGCTAGAGAACTGGCATTGAGGGTTAGCTATCCTAAGTAATACTACGGTCCTGCGAGGTCTACACCCCACCTCATACACAGAGGTTTCAGCCCCACGACCAAATCACCAAATTACTCGCCCTTCTTTAGGGCTACAGTTAGGGCCTCACAAGTCACACGTTTTGAATCTCTTACTGTCATCGAGAGGCTGACATCCTGCCACCACATTCTAGTGGCCACAAAATTCCCTCGGCCCAAATCATAGGCATAGCCTCTCTCCGCCACTGGGCACTAGCAAGGCCTCACCTGTCACTTGGTTCTAGGTAAATTCTTCGCCTTGGCACTAGCTAGCAGGCCAGTTCTCCAAAGGTCTCATCCACACCTCTAAGACACATTACTTCTCCAAATCATTATTTATTTTTCAGAATGTCACAAGTATCCATCCCAATAATTGGTCTGCTGTTGAACGGAATACCCAGCATGCAAGTTTGGCCTGGGTCTCCAAAGGAATCCCTCACCCCTTCTACCCTCAGTTCCTGGGATTCTGGTACATTCCAAAAATATCAGCAGAGCTCAAACACAGGGGTATCCCCTCCCCAGCCTCACGACGGCTCCGACCAACGTTCCCAGGCCCGTTCACAAAGGCCGTCAGCTTTCTCCTAAGATTCCAATCAGGAGCCCCACCGGTCACTATCCTGGCCAGCCTCCAAATGATTAACAGGCTGATAAATGGAATCGGCTATAGTCACACCAGGTGTCTCTTTAAGCCCGGCAGGCCCTCACCTGGCGATCTCGGTCATACAGTTTGGCTTACCCCTCATTTCCAGTCAGCCACTTCCACTTCTCACCACTCCTTCACGCAGTCAGGGAGGCAGCCAGAAGGACTAGATGGGCTGACCATTTCATTTCTGGGGAAGGCTCGTGTGACGGTAGTCACCATCACTGGGGATGGAAGACAGACACTATGGGTGGGCTCCCAAATTCCTTTTGTGTTTTGTCACATTGTGCCTATTATTTGTGCAGGGTATGTTGAATGTATTGCTGGTGTGTGCATCTCCCCTTCCCCTATTTTTCCTGTCCTATTGTTTCCCCAGCAGGGCGTTGTCCCAGGGACACTGCCAGACCAGTTTAATCTAGCTGCTCTGTCCCTCCTCAATCTCCCATCAACCCTTGCTATTGTGTGACCCCACCCTTCCTTGTACTATAGTAATCTATGTAACCTATTGTATGTAAATGAGGCTGTTGGGGGCTTAAACTATGTGTGCTGTAGTCATTAAAGAGTTGCTGTTTAACCTTCACCATGTGTCGTCCGGTGTTTGGTCCAGGGTGGAAAAGGCCCTAAGTGATCCCAGTCAAGCCTCAGCATCTGGGTCTGAAGTGTTTCAGGGTCCCTGATAGCTACAAGGAAGCAGACTTGGTGGAGGTACTCGGTCGGAGTACTAGAGCTCCGTTACAGCTCGGGCGCACTATTCTTTGATTTGGGGCTATACTATTTCACAACATGCAGGGTTTTGCATATCTGCTCCAGAACTCACACCTAATCCACTTACGCAGACCGTCTGTCACCTAAGATACGCCCAACTAAGGTTAACATTAATATCCTGGAAAACTATCTGCATTTACACCCAGCTAGGCATCTGGTAGATTCTGGTGCCGGGTTTCTCACAGGGGTTCACACGGGCCTTATCGCCATTCCCACAGGTACACTCGCATGCTCTAACCTATTATCTGCACCCTTTAACCCTCTTACGGTGGACCACCTTCTGTCCACAGCAGTCATACGCTGGCTTCACGATCACCTCCTTCCGGTCTTCACACTTCTCATCTTGGCGTACCATTCCCATCGTGGTAGCCATTCACTATATCCTATAATACTGATCATAGACCTCTTCCGCACCGCACTCTACATCCATTCCCAGCATCAAACTCCCTCATTCCCACTATGACGTTCTCACTGCACTACGAAAATTGACCATGCCATACAAGCTATCACTTCAGTAAGTAGTAAGGCTTGGTTGAGCAAGACGGACTTATCCAACGCATTTAATCTACTACCTATTCACCCTGCACTATGGCACCTGGCCTATGTTCTGGCAGCAATCCTCACTAACCATTTTGTGGCTGATTTACAGGCTGACTAGACTGGCAGCAACCTCTCAGCTCTTTTTAGTCTGCCTTTACATTCCTGGCGTCCACAACACAGCCGCTGATGCTCTTTCACGCTCAGTTCAAGGTCTTCTTTCAGGCACCCCCATACGACCATCCAGAATACCACCATTCCATGAGCTAATCTTGGACTAAGCACACAATTAAACCTCGTACAGTTACGCACGCTTCACGCAGTTTCACAACTACTCTATCACTCACTCTAGGGCTTTGTATATTGTACCATGTCACAAGTAGAGTTTGCTTGATTCATGACTCTTGCAGTTAAACTATTGTATTTTTTGCCTCTTCCTCTAAACCTACAAATAAAGCATCTTATTTATACCTCCTATGCTGTCACTCCATTTTTTACGTATCCAAGGTCAGCCACAGACTATCAGTACTAATCCATTACTTCACGTCTAAACCTTCCATTAAGGTAAGCTACATCATGGCTTCCTTCTCTGGTCTCTTTTTCGCAAAAGTGCTGCATCAGCAGCTTCAAGCTCTTACACCCCAGGTGATGGGGCCACAGGTAATCCTCAGCTCAGTTACATATATACCTCAATCAGAGTAAAACTCCTTACAAGTTTTCATTACACAAGCTGTATAAACTTGCAATAGTGTTTTTTTCTTTGAATCCTCTTTTGCCCTCTTTTACAGGCTTACTTGTACGTTGGTTTCGGCACACCTCAACCCACTTTGCTTCTCCTTCTACATTCCATTACGTAGTAGATAAATTCCGAGCACAAGTTGTAAGGCCATTTGGCCTGAATTTGTGGGAGGAGTTATGATCCTATATAAACCCTACCCCCCTACTTATCTTTGTCGTGCAAGCTGTTTGTCCCCACCCACCTACACCCATATTTATTAACAATTCACCTTCTGGGCCCTCTTTTACAGGCCTACTCGTACGTTGGTTTCGGAACACCTCAACCAACTTTGCTTCTCCTTCTACATTCCATTACATATTAGATAAATTCTGATCATATATATATATATATATATATATATATATATATGGAGGTGGCACTAAAAGAAGCCTGATCAATATATAAATGCATTACTCTGCAATGGTTTATTATTAAGAACTCCATGCTCTCTGTTACATCTCCCCTCCTAGTAATGCAGCTGCTGATCTACTTCTCTTGGCACAGAGTAATTAGTGTATATTTGTCTTGTGAAGGAAGGGGCGGCACGTATGTTTGAGATTTAAACAAAGGCAAAATAAATCACATATGACTAAAGCACTAATTAGACACTTCAGCTTGGTAAAGGTGTTTCAACATACCCAATTATATAAACTAAAAGTGGTTTAGTATGCTATATTCAACTGGAAGAAATTGCCTTCAGAAAGTCTACAATTATCAGTTATGAGGTCAGTAATGTACAGAAGGATGTCATAGACAAACATTCCTTATAATAAATTTGTAGATAGCCTTCTTACTAATAAGTCAGACAAACATATTGGCCAGCTGTGCTGTACATAGCTGCTTATTTAGAAAAGGAGATGTAATGAGATGATAGATGTTAGGTTGGCACATTATGCCATGAACAACTAACAAGACAAACAAGTGTTGTTGCATATGTGATGAGCAAGCAGAGTTGTTTGTTGTCTGTGTAAGTCGAGACAACAAGACGACAGTGTCTGACAGTAGAAATCTATAAAATAGGTATCCAAAGGGAATGCAAAATGTGTGTGTTCTGGATTGGAAACTAAGTGGAGAGAGTATAATCTGTCACTACCATAATCTACATTCCCTTTTTTTCTCCTTTCACCAATTTGTTTTATTCCATGCTGTAAAACAACCTTACTGACAGTGCCAGCAGATTGTTTTTGATTTACAAAGTTACACTTAAAGCCATTGCAGAGAATTATGGGAGCTGTAGTCCAAAGCAACAGCTGAAGAGTATTTTGACACCCCCAATATATATATATATATATATATATATATATATATATATATATATATACATATATATATATATAAAAAAATATCTTAATCTTCTTTACATTTCAGTTTTGTTTGCATAAACTTTACCCAGCACACCTATTTAGCCTGAAATTTGATTATGAAAATGATTTTTATTCAACATATCTGCATGACAGAAAATTCCTTTCTATCTGCACTATAATGTGTTTTCTTTTTATGTATTTTCTCTCATATGTGCTGAGAAATTGTCAACTTGAGGCCACCTATTGATCATTAAGTATTATTTCAATTTGCCTTCATTTCCTCACATCTTACATTTTATATTGGGCTTATCACCTAAACAGCCACTTTCTTGATATACTGCTCCACATAGCATATAAATCATACCAACTCTAAGTTGTACTTAAAATTCTCTTAAAGGGCGCTCCAAAAAATCATTATTTTTTCTATATCTGCATGACAACCAAACTTGACATGTCCTGCTGTCAGAGAATTTTGAGAAGCTCAAATATACAGAGTATTTTTTTATTTTTTTTAAGCAACAAAATTCAAGAAATTGGATCTGTGAATGGATGTGTAATGTTTGTGAGCTCTTGTGACTTTGCTATAGATTCAATGCATATTTAGCATTTTCTCTTTCTGTTCTGATAAAATTATCGACATGGCTCATTGGTTCAAATGATTCTATTTAAATGTAGAAAATGCTTTAGTCTTGCATTCTTAATAAATATTTTCTACTGACTACATTTATTCTTACATTCTCTATATGAAAAATTGTTTTGTTGCCTATAAAGTTAAATTGTAATTATGAGCTTATTGCTGACAATGCGTTTGCTTTCATTAAAATCAGCAGGAAATTTTGCGACTGAAGTTGGGTAATTTATTTTCTAGGTCCAATAATTACAATATTTAATTTAAAACTCCAGGCATTTGTAATCATGTTCAATTTTGATTATTTTATTGTATAGTACTGTTGTATGATTGATTGGCCTTTTCCTGTTTATTATTGAAAAGGTGAATTTAATTAAGAGACAGACGCTCTCTACTGTTGTCACTGTGAATTAAATTGGTATTTTAGTGAATCTGAAGGTCCTATTTCTTCTGCTTAGAATACAATGTAATTAAATTCAGTGTTACAATATGAAATAATATATCCTAGTTTGATATTGTAATGGAAATCTTCAAACTCTGTATATTGTTGAAGTGTTATTTGAGGATTTTAAAAAATATATATATATATATACTCATATCTCTGTATCACAGACGCCTGGAACGCCACAGGTATGTACAGTGGTATCATGTATAATCAACTGATGTGTGGCTTCCTGCTTCCTAACTTAATAACCTCCCCCCAAAAAAACAGACTGCTTGCTTAATTTTAATAATTCAAAATGTACAAGAAGCTAGACCAACAAGACAGCAACTTTCAAAATATATAGTTGCTAAACAGCCTAAAAAATGTTTGAGCAGTGGCTTAAGTAAATTTTGTCTCTGAAGCTAGCACAGTTTGAACTTAACTTGGAACTTCCAAAGTATGTTGGATTCCTGAGGTACATTTCAGTTCCATCAACATTTTTGACAAATTGCTGTCTTGCAGAAAAATCATTAAAAATGTTGCCCACACTAGCAAGTACGGAGACACTCTGTATGACATTAAACATTTGGCAAAAATTTGATATTGGAGTAAATTCTTTAAGTCGTCTTGTGAAGCAATAATGTCATTTTAAAATCCTTATAGTGTTTAATCATGTATACAATAATCAGAGGAGGGCTGGCAAATCCAGTCAAGTTGGCCATTGCACCACCGAAACAGCTCACCATCCATGCCCACCTTTTCCTGGTTTTATAACAGATGTTGATGTTATGCTAATCAGTAGCTCTTTGCCATACCCATTCCTTTGCAGCTCCGACTTTCAATGTTGTAAGAGTGCAGATTTATAATCTCTGAGCCTGTGCTCTAATTCACTAACTGAGCACCGAAACCACAAGGGAGAGGATATGATCTGACTGCACCTCCTGCTGGTGCACACCAGCGGACCACCAGGGAATCGTTTAAACTGAATATGCTGTTGTCGCCAACTTGCGAGCTGTGTTGGCCGCCGGGCACCTCTGCTGTCATGACCGCACAGCTTGCATACCCCAAAGGCTGGCCCTGCTGACAGACACACTGGCACTCACTCTCAATAACACACACACACAAACTCTGACACACACACACTCACTGACAGGCAGACACACACACACACACTGACAGGTAGACACACACTGACAGGCAAACACACACATTCACTGACGGACAACCACTTACTTGACAGACACAGTCGCTGACACACACACGCACATTCACACACTGGTAGACACACAAACACTGACACACTCAATGACAGACACACTTATTCACAGGCACATACACTTACACACTTACTGACAGACAGACATACATACACACACACACTTACTGACAGACATACACACACACACACACTCACTGACACACACACACACACTCACTTATAGACACACACACACTCACACTTACTGACAGTCACACTTTCAGACATAGACTTACACATCCTTGCACACACACTCACAAATTAATTTTATTGCTTGTTGGTCCTACCTTTAGGAGTCCTCTGGGTACTCTCCCTGGGGTCCAGTAGCTTTCATGATCTTTCTGCTCCTATGACATCATATTCAGGAAGATCATTAACACAGTCAGCACTCCCACAGTCAGCACTCCCTCACCGCCTGCCTCCTTCTTCACCCAGCCATTATATTGCTGCACAGTAGGCACCTGCCGCCTAGGACAAGCAGGTGCATACTCTGCTTTGCTACGGGTGCACCCTTATGTGGCCAGCTGGTCCCCTGCTGGGCTCCTTGTGACAGGCCATTGGCCTGCTCCCCATGGCACCCTTCACCTCTGGGTGCCTGGGCACAATGCACCCCTTCACCTGCCCAGGATTGGCCCTGCAGTGGCCGTTTATAAAATGATTTAGGGTGCCCTGGGGGGCAATTGCCTTCTTGCCCCCAGTACCAGCCCACACCTGACAATAATCAACGCATGAGATAAACCTAATCTGTGAAGACAATATCTCTAACACAGGGTGAAATACTGTACATACTAAGGCAGCATTTATCTATCTGTTGCAGTACTTACCACTGCGTGTTGTCCCCACTTTCCTGAATGTACTGCAAGCATCGTTCTTGAACCACCTCCTGGTTCACTTTGGCCTTCCAGATCGCCACTTACATTCAGTCTTCCAGAACGCGCCATATGCGCTGATTAGTTGGCAAATGCTTTTAGGCTGCCTGATAGCAGCACCCAACTACTTATACCGATATGATGACTAGCGTAATTACCTCTTTTGGCAGTGTCATGTTCCCACACTTTTTGGGGTTGCAGGGATGACATGGATAAATCAGTGTCCATATCAGTGTTTAAATAAAGTTTTAGCCCCTTTTTCATTGCCCTGTCATGGTTTCCACTTGGTTCATTGTATAAGTGCATTATAACTTCCCTGATTTTCTGGTTATTAGATTTTGGCTTGGTTACTGACTCTTTGGACCTCTGTACTCCTGATCTGTCTTGTTATATTATATTTTTATATTGCTGGTATCCTGACCTTGGCTAGTTTTACATTTACACATTCTCTCATTTTAACATTAAACCGGCCATTCTAAGTTGGGTGTAGCCGAGACAGTCTGTCTGTTTGTCTGTCTATCTCTCTCTTTCTCTATCTATCTATCTGTCTTCTATCAATTGGCATAATTAATGTAGACAGGGCACTAGTTCAAAAAATATTTTTTACACCCTTCTAATGCAAGAGTGGCCAAAAGATAGATCCTAGTAAAGCTAATAAAGTGTTGTTTGTTTGTTTGTTTTTAATATCATGCAGATTGAAAATGTGAGTGTATTAACAGTTTCACAAAATGTAAATACGATTGTTCTTAATCTTTCTGCATTCTAAGGAAATTAGCTTTATTAATCCCATATTTGGAAATCAAAGGACTGGATTTTGTGATCGTACCCTAGGTGGCAGTATGAGCAAATTGCACAATGCTTCTACTTAATAGAGTGTACAATATTCCACTTTAGTGAACTGTATTCATTATATTAATGCATCTACATTTTCCATCATCGCTACTGCTGTAACTGCTTTAAACCCAGGGATAGTGCTTTTAAATGTAATGTGTTGATTCTCAGTAATACAGTAATCCATTTTCTGATAAATGCTAACATTTAGACTACTGATTAACCAAATATCCTTATATTTAAATATTTTAACTTTTATCTACATAGATGAAGAAATGTGTTTCTCTTCTAAAATCTCAGACATCGTGGTATAAAAAGTCGGGTGTTTTAAATATAACAACAGTGCTTAACTTAATGTATAAAAAGAGCTGCATATTTTACCACCTTTTTATTACAGTGGATCTCAAACTTTTGTCTTGAGGTGTTTTGCGTAGGTTTATCAGGGTGATTACCTCATCTTGGTGTCATTCTGCAACACAATGCAAAATTGTGCGCCATTCTGACAAATGACCTTCCATTTCATTACAGCTGCTTTTATAGCCAAAATTATGCAGGCATGGTGTCATTTTGGTGAAACCGTATTATTATTACATATTGGCGCCGTTTTGATGATGCAAGATGATAGACCTATATATACTCACTTTAACATGAGATGTGCCCTATCCTGGTCTCTAGTAACCCGATATTGCATTATATTTATAAAGATTTAAAACAATCTATACTAAAAAATACACCCAAGAAACACTTGGAAAAAAAATACATATTTACCCTTTCTTTGTTGATATTCTTTCTTTTTGGAGTGCTTTCATCACGTGACAAATATGAGACAATGTTATAATGGATAGAAACTGGTCATGATAAAATAAGTCTTAAATGTTAATGAATTAGCACCATTTTAGAAAATACATAAGAAACCCTTTTATACCTCTGAAAGGTGATGACAATGTAGGTTGTGATCCCCACTTATAGGGTATTTTGTGATCCTAAGGAGCTGGGTGACTTGCTGGAATGATTATCTCCATAAAGTGGTGTGGCATGAGATGTCCCGATAAAAGGTGAGTTGGCAGCCTTCAAGGTCTCTTATCCTATCAGAGTTCCACACAAAATTAGAACAAAATCTCTGGAAACCTCTGGAAGTACCCTAGGGGACTTTGGTAAGCATAGACAATAGTACAGTTTTGCCTGTTTTGGCAGCAGCAAGGTAGACAGAAGTCACCTAAGAAAGTAGGGTAGGTCTTCAGCATTTACTGCCTCGGGGCCCTCCAAAAGTCTTACATTCCTTGCCCTAGCCTTCAAGGTAGCCAAGCAGTTAATCAGGTCAGTGTTACTCTTCTGTAGTTAAGGGACGCATCTGTGGCTGTCTGTGTCACCCATGTTGCATCCAAATCTGCTTCGGCTGCAACAATTCTGTTGGTAAACATGGCCATAACTTACCTCACCACCTCCATGTCTGCCTGGAACATTGCCCTGATTTATTGGGACAAGGCCTTATAGTCTGTCTTGATGGAGAGGTCAATGTCTCCTGGTGTAGGTGCCAACATCCATAGGAAGGTATACAGGGTCTCAGGGAGGCTATCCTCATCCGAGAAAGCTGTAGTATGTTGCTCAATTTTGGTCTCTTGGACCTACCATGCTGGCGTAGCAATGTCCCAATATCTTGGGATTTGAGGATCAGGATCCGCCCAGTGTTTCTTGGTTTTCTTCACATCGGTATTGGGGAAGAAAGCACTTCAAACCCGAGGTGTAGGTAGGGTGTAATAAGCAAGAAACTGCTGTAAACAGCTAGTGGAACCAGAGCTCTCACAGTGTGCATCCAACTTGATAACATACTGGCTTCATCCCAATATTTACCCTTTTAGCAAATATAACTGTAGATCTAAAAGAATACTCTAAATTGTCATTAATATAAATGTACAGATAAAAAAAATAAATGAAGAGTATATAGAGCAAAATCGTATGTTCACCAGGATGTATTGTGAACTATTAATCTCATAAGGGATAGATTGTTTGAAGGTATATCACCAGATACTGGATATAACCTGTCTTATCTTTTTCATTTCATAAATCTATTTGGAAGCTAGAGAAAAATAGTATTAAAGAATACAGTGAGCTTCTATGTTGCAGCCTTTGGAAGGGAGTAACCCTTGGTATAAATTGGTTTAGTAGATGCAGAAATTCCCCACAAAATGAAAGTGTAAATTGAAAGTGTAAATTAAAACGTATCTTTTATTTCATACGTTAAAAATAGATAATAAATAAAAAGACAACTTTTCACGTCCTGACTGGCTTTTCCAAACCCTATACTCACTCTTTATGACTCACGCAGTCATATTGAGCCGTTACTTACCGGATAAGATCCAGATAGGAGCTGCTCTTACCTTAGGAACTAGCATCATAGGTGCCCCTTTAGGCACAGCATAGACAATTATCTAAAAACAGACAGTGAGTGATATTAGCTGCTGAATAGGTGCTGCCTCTATCTTAGATATTTAGTTTTAACAAACAAGATACGTGCCCTCCAAGGCACAGAATAGACAATTATCACTCAGCAAACAGCTAGTAATTGAGATTAACCTAATACAAGTTAAGGTGCTTATCAAGGCACAACTTAGAATCTCAGTAAAAATCACCACCAGCCGTACAAAGACAGCTCCCCTGCACTTGGATTAATATTTTTATATCTTTTCCTTTTCCTCTGTCACTCTAGTTTGACTAGCCATTCTCTTTCCTGGATTTAACACAATATCGTCTATTTACCTTTATATATGTTGCCATTATAGTCTAGCTTCCAGCCAGTACAAGAGAGGTCTAGCCAAATAGAGGACAGCTGTACATAAAATCTTTTCTTTGTTTCTTTTTTTCTCACTATAGGGTTTACCCTACCACTATATTTATTAGTCTATTAGTTTTTCACGATAGCACTTACCCCTCATCAGGTGATAAGAAATCTCTTTTCTATCTATTTTTAACTTATGAAATAAAAGATACGTTTTAATTTACACTTTCATTTGTATATACATTTCTTGTGGGCAATTTCTGCATCTACTAAACCTAGAGAAAAATAGAGACATAGTATAGTTCTGGCAAATAGATTCTTCAGTAAAAATTGCACTTACAAAATGTGAAAAGTTTCAAAGTACATTAACATCACCAGCCAGGATCACAGTCACCGAACTCCAAACAATTAACACAAATAAAACATATATATGCCCTAGGCTTGGACCTCTTCAAAGGGCACACATTATAAAACTGCTCAGGGAGGAAGCCGGCACAAACCCCACCCTCCAACCTTGTCCTTATAAGTCCCACAAACATGCTGTCAGGTCTTACCTTCACTTCGCTCATCTATGACATCTATGACTATGTTTTATCTCCACTGTATAGGGAAGCTGCATTAACATAGAAACATAGAAACATAGAATGTGACGGCAGATAAGAACCATTCGGCCCATCCAGTCTGCCCAATTTTCTAAAAACTTTCATTAGTCCCTAGCCTTATCTTATAGTTAGGATAGCCTTATGCCTATCCCATGCATGCTTAAACTCCTTTACTGTGTTAACCTCTACCACTTCAGCTGGAAGGCTATTCCATGCATCCACTACCCTCTCAGTAAAGTAATACTTCCTGATATTATTTTTAAACCTTTTGTCCCTCTAATTTAAGACTATGTCCTCTTGTTGTGGTAGTTTTTCTTCTTTTAAATATAGTCTCCTCCTTTACTGTGTTGATTCCCTTTATATATTTAAATGTTTCTATCATATCCCCTGTCTCGTCTTTCCTCCAAGCTATACATGTTAAGATCCTTTAACCTTTCCTGGTAAGTTTTATCCCGCAATCCATGAACCAGTTTAGTAGCCCTTCTCTGAACCCTCTCTAAGGTATCAATATCCTTCTGAAGATACGGTCTCCAGTACTGTGTACAATACTCCAGGTGAGGTCTCACCAGTGTTCTGTACAATGGCATGAGCACTTCCCTCTTTCTACTGCTAATACCTCTCCCTATACAACCAAGCATTCTGCTAGCATTTCCTGCTGCTCTATTACATTGTCTGCCTACCTTTAAGTCATCAGAAATAATCACCCTAAATCCCTTTCCTCATATGTTGAGGTTAGGACTCTATCAAATATTCTGTACTCTGCCCTTGGGTTTTTACGTCCAAGATGCATTATCTTGCACTTATCCACATTAAATGTCAGTTGCCACAATTCTGACCATTTTTCTAGTTTACCTAAATCATTTGTCATTTGGCTTATCCCTCCTGGAACATCAACCCTGTTACATATCTTAGTATCATCAGCAAAAAGACATACCTTACCATCAAGACCTTCTGCAATATCACTAATAAAAATATTAAAGAGAATGGGTCCAAGTACAGATCCCTGAGGTACCCCACTGGTGACAAGTCCAAGCTTCGAATATATTCCATTAACTACAACCCTCTGTTGCCTGTCACTCAGCCACTGCCTTACCCATTCAACAATATTTGAATCCAAACTTAAAGATTGCAGTTTATTGATAAGCCTTCTATGTGCAACAGTGTCAAAAGCCTTACTGAAATCTAGGTAAGCAATGTCTACTGCACCACCCTGATCTATAATTTTAGTTACCCAATCAAAAAAATCAATAAGATTAGTTTGGCATGATCTCCCTGAAGTAAACCCATGTTGTCTCTGATCTTGAAATCCATGTGTTTTAGATGTTCATCAATCCTATCCTTTAACATGGTTTCCATCACTTTCCCCACTACTGAAGTAAGGCTTACTGGCCTATAGTTGCCCGACTCCTCCCTATTACCTTTCTTGTAAATGGGCACAACATTCGCTAACTTCCAATCTTCTGGGACTACACCTGTTAACAATGATTGGTTAAATAAATCTGTTAATGGTTTTGCTAGTACACCACTAAGCTCTTTTAATAGCTTTGGGTGTATTCCATCAGGTCCCATTGACTTATTTGTCTTTACTTTTGACAGTTGAAATAGAACCTCTTCCTCTGTAAACTCACGTGTAATAAATGACTCATTTATCCTTTTTCTCAACTGAGGTCCCTTTCCTTCATTTTCTTCTGTAAATACAGAACAAAAATATTCATTGAGGCAGTCAGCCTGACCTTTATCCTCTTCTACATACCTTCCTTCTTTTGTTTTTAATCTAACTAATCCTTGTTTTACTTTTCTTTTCTCATTTATGTATCTAAAAAATGTTTTATCCCCTTTTTTACTGACTGTGCTATTTTCTCTTCCTAATCTTATAGATCATTTTGTCTCCTCATTCTAAATGCTAACTTTTGTTTTTAACTATTTTGGCCACATCTGCGGAGTACCACAGTGGTTTCTTGAATTTTTTGCTTTTACTGACAAGCCTAATGCAATTTTCTGTTGCCTTCAATAGTGCAACTTTTAAATAATCCCATTTCTCTTGGACTCCATTTAAATTGCTCCAGTCTGATAATGACTCCTCTACCCATATTCTAATTTTAGAAAAGTCTGTTTTTCTAAAGTCTAAAACTTTTGTTTTTGTGTGGTGTGACTCAGTCACTGTTCTTATATTAAACCACACTGACTGATGATCACTGGATCCTAAACTTTCACCTACAGTAATATCTGATACCAAATCTCCATTTGTTAACACTAAATCTAGTATGGCCTCTTTATGAGTTGGCTCCTCAACAACTTGTTTTAGAGACAATCCCAGTAGAGAGTTTAGAATATGTGTGCTCCTTGCACAAGTAGATAATTTTGTTTTCAATTTACATCAGGAAGATTAAAATCACCAATGATGATAACTTCCCCCTTCATTGTCATTTTAGCTATTTCCTCAACTAGTAGATTATCTAACTCTTCAATTTGTCCTGGGGGCCTATAAATCACACCTACGAGTTACTGTGTGATTACCAAATTCTAACGTAGCCCAAACGGTCTCTATGTTTGCCTCACTAACTTTTATTAGGCTAGATTTTATGCTATCCTTCACATACAGGGCCACCCCTCCCCTTTTCTTGCCTTCCCTGTCTTTTCTATATAAAGAGTACCCTGGTATTGCTATGTCCCAGTCATTTTTCTCATTATACCATGTCTCAGTAACAGCGACTAAATCTACACTATCAGTTGCCATTATTGCCACAAGTTCATGGATCTTATTCCCTAAACTGCAAGCATTTGTAGACATGACTAAGCTTTTCACTTTTTTAACACACTTGCCACAGGCACCTTCTGTCCTTGTTTTGGGGACAATTGGATTTGATGTTTTATCACCCTTTTGCCCCCCTCCTAGTTTAAATACATCCTAGCAAAACCTCTGAACTGCTCACTGAGAACATTTTGTTCCCTTTTGAGAAGGATGCAAACCATCTTTTTTGTACAGGTTATTTCCATTCCAAACAGAGCTACCATGAGAAATAAAGCCAAATCCTTGTTCCCGACACCATTCACCAAGCCACAAATTAAAGCCCCTAAAACGCATCCGCCTGTCGTTCTGAGTGTTATGCACAGGCAGAACTTCAGAGAATGACAGTGTGGAAGCAACCTGCCGTATATCATTGGCAAAAACACTAAAAACTTCCTTAACCTCTGAAACCTCATTGCAAACCAAGTCATTTGTCCCTAGATGGACAAGTACATCCAATTCCCCCTCCTGCTTTGCTCGCTTAACAATATTACAAATACGTCTCCTGTCTCCGTGAGCTGTAGCTCCAGGAAGACATCTCACAAGACCACCATTGTCCATCTCCACACCTCTTATGATAGAATCCCCTAACAACAACTGCTTTCTATTAGGCCTCACCATAGTCTCCAAGCCGGTCTCCACAACACCACTAGTCTCAGTGCCTCTCTCCACAACAACACTAGCCTCAGTGCCTCTCTCCACAACACCTCTAGCCTCAGTGCCTCTCTCCACAACACCACTAGCCTCAGTGACTCTCTCTACAACACCACTAGTCTTAGTGCCTCTCTCCACAACACCACTAGCCTCAGTGCCTCTCTCCACAACACCACTAGCCTCAGTGCCTCTCCCCACAACACCACTAGCCTCAGTGCCTCTCTCCACAACACCACTAGCCTCAGTGCCTCTCTCCACAACACCACTATCCTCAGTGACTCTCTCTACAACACCACTAGTCTTAGTGCCTCTCTCCACAACACCACTAGCCTCAGTGCCTCTCTCTACAACACCACTAGTCTTAGTGCCTCTCTCCACAACACCACTAGCCTCAGTGCCTCTCTCCACAACACCACTAGCCTCAGTGCCTCTCTCTACAACACCACTAGTCTTAGTGCCTCTCTCCACAGCACCACTAGGCTTAGTGCCTCTCTCCACAGCACCACTAGTCTTAGTGCCTCTCTCCACAACACCACTAGCCTCAGAGCCTCTCTCCACAACACCACTAGCCTCAGTGCCTCTCCCCACAACACCATTACACTCTGAAAGTGCAGAAAATGAATTACGCAGAGCAACAGACTGTGCAAAATGCCTTTTATCCACAACTCTAAGTCTACCAGATCCTACAGTAATCCATCTGCCTTTCCTAGCATGTCTCTGCGGCAGTGGCTTTGCAGCAGTTCCAGTCTGAGTTTCTACACCAGATAATTTACAAATCTCAGACTTCAAAAATACCATCTCCTGCCGCAAGATAGAGAACTGTCTACAGATAAGACAACAACCAAACCTCCAAAAAGTGGAACGTGAAACAAATGCATAGCAATTGTTACACTGAACTAAGCCTGCCATTCCAATTATGAGAATAATTTAAATCTAACAAATCTTTAACTTTTTTTTTTTTTTTTTTTATCCTCCTGAATACCTCAGATTACCTCCAGGTTATCTCCAGAATATCTCCAACTAGACACTTAGAAACAGCACTTGGAAGTAGCACCAAGCTATATTAGGCATTGGGACTTGCTCAGAGACCAAATAATGAATAAAAACAGTGACAATTACAATACTCCCAAATGGGAGGTGGAAATGGCCAATGTTGATTATATATAACATGTAGCAGGACCTTAGTACTATTTATTTATTTATAAAATATTTTATATTTTATATTTCTCTTGTTTTCACTAGCAAATATTTCCACGTGTAACATCATACAGGATAAAGCCAAAAATGTTTTTTTGTTCATTTCTTTCAAAACAGTAATAGTTTCATTAGTAATTCATTTCAAAAGGCTCATTCAATCTATTTGTCCTTTCATTAATTATCGCTTTCAATATTATAGATTGGCTTGGGTATAGATTAGTTGTTTTCCTTTCCTAAAAGGCCAAATTACTTATTCATGAGCTCAAAATCCTATATTTATTCCATTTAAGAAACCTACCTTAGTGCATACTCCACCTATTATAGTATTAATTATACATTATTTGGCTCATATTCTTTTCCTCCCTATTCATATTTATATCCTGTTGTTCTAGTTAACTTTTTTAAATTCTATATTCTTATTCTTTACATATTCTGAACAGTTATTCAATAATGTTCCTATATCCAACTAATCTCCATTTATTTGATATGTAAAAAGACAATATTGGTTTGTCATTGTTTTTTTACCAACTGCTTGAACTAATCCCAGTTTATCAGTAAGAATCCCACTAATATCATTAGTTTCATCAGAATTCCTTCTACCAGGAATCATATGATTTTTGTAATTAAACACTACTAATATCTTGTGAACTTAGATATCAGAGTCATTAACTATTCCCCAAAATGAAGACTGCACGCTCTTTTCCTTGTGTAACATTGAGTACTAGGATTACAGGGCTCAATAGCATTTTTTGCAAACACTGTTCCATGTTGGCCTGGAGGAACCATGTTCTTGGAAGTCATAGGTGTTCCAAATGACAATATGTTATGACAATAACAATAAAGCAACTGAAAGAGTACTTACCCCTGTAGTTCTTGAACTATTATTAACAATGTCATAGCATAGACCTGTTAAATGGAAATATACAGTAATAAAATCTTTCTTAATTATGTAAACACCTTGATTACGATAATCATAATGACTTTGTCCGTAGTTTTACCTCCAGACTTTAAGAAAGTAATTATATTCTTGATCCCCAATATTAACAGGAAAAATCAGTCCCTTTTTCAAGGATTTATCAAAGAACACTAGCTATCTCCTGAGCCACCAGTACAAGGGCATTCTGTACCTTATTTATTTGTGTGATACATTTATCTAATTTGCTGTTAGGTACTACAATTTGTTGTAGTCTGTTACTATAATTTGTAATTTAATGTTACAATATTTTGTGTATTTTCTATCTACATATTCGACCATAAAACCAAGAAATATATAAAATAATAATGATGTAACTTATTGCTTAATTAATGTATATATTATTTAACACATGTATTTTCATATGTAAGCCTGGGGTACAACAATGACCTTATGTAATAAACATTTTGTTTGCCCATTGGGAAATACCGTAGTAAGAACAGTACACATCAAACATAACAAATCAACCAAGCCCATAGTTATTTTAATCAGTTTATTTTTTGTTTTTTTATTGTTTTACTCTGAAGGATTTATAGTGCACTTGCTATCTGGGTACCTGTTCCTCAGTGCACATAATACAAACACACTTTTCATTTGAAAACACAAAACTGACAAAGCAATTTTAAAGGGAAACTTTCAAGATTATCAATCTGTCTCAATGTTGCAATTTGCTTCTCCAGATCTCTAACATGAGCTTCCAGAGAAGCCACTCGTTCACACCTGCCACAGAGGTATGGACACTGGACGGATTCATCCAGACATGCATAAGTGTAGCAAGAGTTAAATCTACAATCTTGCCCATTTTCACTGTTACCAAAAGCAACAAGTACCGACAATTAAACAATTATTTAACTTCTTGGTTTAAACTCCTTGTTTGTTTAACCCCTTCCCGACCTTGGACGTATCAAGTTCCCCCTCCAGCAATCTGTCTTCTTCTTCTATGGGGGGACTGTCTGTCAGCCCTGGCAGTCCCCCCTCTGCAAATTAGGACCCTCAGGGGCCATGCAATCACTCTGAAGGAGCGGTCACATGGCCACAACACATGGCCGCAATAAGTGTCCATAGTGCTGCCAGCAGGGGGACTGCCTGAACTGACAGGCAGTCCCCCTGCTGGTGAAAATAAATCTCTCTCTCTCTCTCTCTCTCTCTCTCTCTCTCTCTCTCTATTATATATATATATATATATATATATATTTATTTATTTTTTACAATATTCTTTATTCATTATTTTTCTTTTAAGAATGAATAAAAATGGACAACATAAAATCAAACATAAATTTGATAATGCGGTTAATTGTAATCAGGTATGGCAAACAATACTATTGCATCAAATGTTAAATTATTAACATTAGAACCTCTATACAGAATCAGCTAATATGTTAAGTTACAGTCAAATATTCCAGATATAAACATGGTTCTCGTACATGTGGTGTTAAATTATATCATAGGTCAATAAACAGTAATCATATATTTTCTAACATCTCAATCCATTTAATAAAATGTTGATGTTTATCTATAAAATGGGATGAGGAACCCATAAAATCTTTTTCCATGCGAGGCTGGAATAATAATTGATCATTAAATTGTCTCCTTTGGAATAATGAGCGAGACTTCCATTGTCTTGCAATTAGGGATTATTCTAGCCTCGGTGAGGGAATAATCTAAATTTTATTAAAGACAGGAGGCGAATATTTGCTTTACCTTCTTTACTGAAACCTCCAGCAGCAAAGAAACAGTTAATAGAACTTTTCAAAACAACCAATCAGAACAAAGCAACAGTAGTATAAAAACCCTAAGCAGGCTCTTCCACTTCCTCTTTCTTTGATGAGGTCGAGCAGGAGAGCAAGGAAACCAACGAATCCACCTTGTAGCAGACACATCCAGAGAAACAATCGTCAAGCCCAGAGAGAAAACAGATTACACTGCAAGAAAACAGAAAACATTGTGAAAGTAAACTGTCAAGGCAAGATGTCATATCCATACAATATCACTTTCACATCATAATACCTGATGAATAAACAAAGTCTACAGATCTTATGAAGACCTAGTATGTACCTAAGCTAAAAGGCATTGACGAAACATAATTACAACACAAACATGATGAATAAAACGCACACGGACAACCATCACTGAATATTAGAAATAACCTTTATTATGTAAAACCATGCATTCACAAAACATAAACAATATCCCCAATTATTTATAATAGAATAAAACCCAGATCCAGGGAGGGAACGTAAAAAAAAGGGGGGGAAATATTCGCCTCCTGTCTTTAATAAAATTTAGATTATTCCCTCACCGAGGCTAGAATAATCCCTAATTTTATGGCAGGACAGGAGGCTTCATATTTGCAATTTTAACGCCCAAATAGTAGAACCAGAAGCAATATGAGATAGAGGACTGAAAAAAAGGAGAATGGAAAAAACTGATTCCCTAAACAAAGCAGCGGTGTAGAGAAAATGCAGAAGGGACCCAACGGCTTCCAAAATTGTTGAGGTGACAGCACCCCGAACCAAAAGTGTCACAGAGGAACTCAAGGTCAGTCAATGAGAGGATCCACCAAATCCAACGGGCGAGCGAAGATGCAGAAACAGTCCAAAACGGCCGTACGCAGAAATAAACAGCTGTCCATGAGTAGACGGACGAAAGAGCCAGATCCTGGATCTACATGGTCGTGTACAATCTGTCAACAGAGCTGTGGCCTATCCGGAGAATAGGGGTACGACACAGAGGACGAATAAAAATGAAATATGTGTGGAGCAGAAGCCGATGTACTGAACGGCAAGAAGGAAGAAGACACGTCGATACCATGGCGTCAGAACGCGATGAAATACAAGATGTACTGGGGGGAAACCGTAAGCGGAAAAAACTGTCGAGAGATAGGGCTCCCGTACGGTATACTCCTCTTGGTAGACTGCAGACCAAGAGATCCTTAGCAATGCCAGAATCTTGAGAAAACGCACGAGTCGTCCACTAGCTGACATAGGACGTGAATGGCCCCATACGATCCTACCCTGAGAGGGCAACTCAGCCAGACAATGGGGACAGCCATGATAAGGACCGCCATTGGGACCCAAACACAAGTCGTGGCAGGCTACCCCTGTGGATCCCACGTGGGACATTAAGAGACAGGGAGTCGTAGATTGCCTTCCCATGGCAAACTCCAGCAAAAAGGGGAAAGCACGCAGGACTCCTCCGAAGTGGTTTGGCCAGGCGAAACGACACTTCCAGGAATTCGGTCTGAAGCAAAACCCAAAGTATCCTGTAGGTAAATGGAATGCGTACGCCCCGAAGGAGACCAAGCTTGGAAAACTCGTCCCTCGCCTCGCTGAGGGTCCGGCAGCCAGTTGGAGAACCGCTCCATATGGCGGTTCGCACCGAATGTAATCATGCCAGTACTCGAGACCCTGGAGGGTGAGGCAACCAAACATTGGGGTCTCTCCATGGCCGGGTGAAGCCGTCCGCCACACAAGTGTCTCGTCCCGCATACATTCTGTCACAAATGACGAATACTTGTCCAGAAGCTATAGATAGCGATCCTATGTGAGATCCGACTGCAGTCCGTAGTGGGCAACCGGTGAGAAGTCCATGCCGGAAGGTAGCGAGCAATACTGTGAATTTTGAACAAACCTGCAGGTAGTTCCATGCAGTTGGCGTAAAGGAGTCCCTCCTCCGGAGTCATCAAATAAGTCTTAGATGAGCTTCATCCGAAGGTCACATGATTTGGTCATACCAGGCCAAAGACCCGAGAAAGCGCCATGTTGGAGCGGCTGATCCGGATCCTTGAGGTATGGCTTCCATGGCGAATAGGCACCGGTCAATTAACCGGGTTGGGCCCCTAAGTGTAACCCGCAGGTTGCGAAGCATATACCTGGTATTTTCCTTGAAGACGGACATCTTGGTCCTCGGGAGGCGGAGCACCGCCTGGACCGAATATTCCATGAAAGACCGGAAACTGGGTTGACTTGGAGTGAGTCAGATTCAATATGTCCATGTTGATGGCAAAATCCATGCGGGTTTCTCTAATGTGCATTTGAGGGAGAGAACCAATCGTCAACGCCGAGCCTGCTCTCAGAGGGGATGAGTGCCCTCCGTCTCAAAATGTGTCAACAGACGACATGCACTGGGAGCATGTAGCGTGGGGATGGGGCGGGAGTCCACTCCACCACACCCTTTGCCCAGCAGGGCAACTGCGGAATGAGTCGGAATGGATGCCTCTTTTGGTCATGCGTATCGCTCATGGAACGGTCCAAGGTTCCGCAACCTTGATCTGGAGTCCGGGCACGGTCCGAGAGACCTCTGGGGTTAGTTAAGGGGGAACCCTATGAATAGAGACGTGTCAACTCAATTTGTACACGACGGTAACTCCGGACAGCAGACCCAGCACTTGGATGCTAAATCCATCAGTTTGATGTCCAGCTTGGACAGGGGCCGTTTTAATTTAGTCTTCTCCACTTTCCAAGCGGTAACGCGCTGTTCGTCCCGAGGAAACATCTGTGTCCGCGTGTCACCGACATCCACTGGTTAGTCCCAGATAGAGTGCAAACCCCGTGTCAGGTGTTTGCAGTGTCCTTTCCGGACTCCGTCATGAAGACTGATCCTCTTGATGAATCCATCCGTTAGCCAACGAGTACCAGGGGTGCTTGGTGTAGCGTCTAGGATGGCCGGTGGAGTGTCCCCGTAGGGTACCGATGGTTTCTGGCAGTGAGGTCAGCGGGGCGGCAAGAGGACAGGCCAAGTGACCTTCTGGGTACGGGAGTTTTGTCCTTCAGCCGTGATTGCACAACTGCCATAGAGGTAACACTGTCGGAATGATACCTGGTGCGGCCAGCTGGGGGTCACCCAGTGTGCAAGAGGGGGTCACCCAACAAGCACAAGCATACCATGCAGTATAGGCCAGCAGGGGAGGGGGTCACCCTCAGTCTGAACATAATCGGACACTGTAGGTACAGTGGTGTGGCCAGCTGGGGGTCACCCAGCGTGCAAGAGGGGGTCACCCAACAAGCACAAGCATAGGCCAGCAGGGGAGGGGGTCACCCTCAGTCTGAACATAATCGGACACTGTAGGTACAGTGGTGCGGCCAGCTGGGGGTCACCCAGCGTGCAAGAGGGGGTCACCCAACAAGCACAAGCATACCATGCAGTATAGGCCAGCAGAGGAGGGGGTCACCCTCAGTCTGAACATAATCGGACACTGTAGGTACAGTGGTGCAGCCAGCTGGGGGTCACCCAGCGTGCAAGAGGGGGTCACCCAACAAGCACAAGCATACCATGCAGTATAGGCCAGCAGGGGAGGGGGTCACCCTCAGTCTGAACATAATCGGACACTGTAGGTACAGTAGTGTCGAAGTGGTTAGCCGTATAATAAAGTAACCAGACATTGCCGGTCCAGCAGTGTAGACGGCAGGAGGGGGTTACCCTCATATAACCAGAACCGGGCATTGCAGATCCAGCAGTGCTGTAGGTAAGAGGGGGTCACCCTCAGTGTGGTATAATAGAGGTCTGTACACCCAGCAGTGTAGTCAGCGAGAGGGGGTCACCCTCATTAGGGTTATAACGGGACCCTGTAGGTCCAGCAGAGTAGTCCACAGGAGGGGGGTCACCCTCAGTATCTGTGTATTGCAGGGCACTGTAAGAACAGAAGCTCAATCAGTGGGAGGGGTACCCTCTTTTACGGGAATACCCGGACGCTGCAGGTCCAGCAGTGCAGACTGCAGGAGGGGTAACCCCTCGGTATCATAATAGCAGGACATTGCCGGAGCATTAGTATAGAAAGCAGGAGGGGTCACCCTCAGCATTAATCTTACAGGACGCTGTAGAGCCAGCAGGGTACTCATAGGTAGCCATGTTGCCAGAGGGAGGGGATCACCCAGCCCACAATGGTGTCACACGTCCATTATTATGGTCCAGTAGCAGGTAGAGCCCCAGAAATATGGATGGGGGGGTTCACCCCCCAGTAATAACAGGTCTGAATGTGGGGCCAGTAGCCATATAGCGAGAAGCTGACTCATAGACCACTCAGGTATTATATTAGGATACACTTTTGAAGTGTATGTGTAGTGGAAAATAAAAGTCCCTTGCAGGAAGGGCAGCAAATCCTAGGAAGGAGCTAGGTGCTGAAAAACAGGCCATTTAATTTTTATGAGAAAAAGACTGAACCTTGAAAGACTTGATTAGCATATAACACATGTGGCATATTCTTGTTAAACAAGGATTTTTATTTGAGCAGTAACATGTCCCTTTAAATCTGAGATACACATGTAATAGTAAAAAAGTGTGACAAGTCTACTGCTAAGATAGAGAACCTAGTCACATTGCATCAGACATAGTAAGCTGCAGTTGTGAGCGTGCCTGGGACAGATCCTGCTATCCAGGATCTGTTACATATGCAGCATGTGAGACAGGCACAGTAAGTAGAGGGATAGCTGCAAAACTGGGCTATCTCCCCTAATATAGGGAGAGGGGAGGGTGGCCACATGGCCAGCAGGCCAGTTCTTGGGTGAAACCTGGCTGTTCGCAACGCACAAAGCCCATGTGGCTCTGAAAAATGGCCGCCACGGCTCCAACAAAATGGCTGCCGTGGCTGCAAAAACAGAGCGCGGCCTACCGCGTGGTGATCGTGCGGCACTGCAAGCGGCCAGGGGCCACGGGGAGCAGGTGAGGAATAAGGGAGAAGGGTATGGGCGACAGAGCCCAGCAGGGGAACCTGGGGAGGGGAGGGGGAACAGATTACAGGCAGAGCCAAAGCATCATAGCAGGGGCACCCATTCCCCATACAGCAGAGTGAGAAGACAGAATAAAGTAAGCCAGAATAACAATAAATCAATGAGCAGTATACAGAATCTATCAGATAAATAGCCTAAATACAGCAACAGATGTTAACAAGTGATACAGCAGCTACATAGCATGAAGTGGTATAGGAAATAACACAAAATAAACTGCCTAGCTAAACACAGCAATAGACTGCCTAGCTAAACACAGCAATAGACTGCCTAGATAAACACAGCAATAGACTGCCTAGATAAACACAGCAATAGACTGCCTAGATAAATCCAGCAATAGACTGCCTAGCTAAACACAGCAATAGACTGCCTAGCTAAATCCAGCAAGAACCCTGCCTAAATAAAACCAGCAATTAAGCTGCCTAAACAAACCTAGCAAATAGACTGATAAAATAGACTGATTAAATAAACAAGCAGCATGTAGGATAAAAAAACAACCCTGAGCAGAGACAACTCTGAGTTGGTGAGTGCTCACCTGGAGGCAGCAGCAAAGAAAGAGGAAGTGGAAGAGCCTGCTTAGGGGTTTTATACTACTGTTGCTTTGTTCTGATTGGTTGTTTTGAAAAGTTCTGTTAACTGTTTCTTTGCTGCTGGAGGTTTCAGTAAAGAAGGTAAAGCAAATATGAAGCCTCCTGTCCTGCCATAAAATTTAAATTCCTTGTTTGATAGCTAAGATTTCAATGACACTGCACCAACTCGTTTTTGTTCAGTCTATAAACAAAATAAATATGTAGACAGATCACTAGTTATATGAATGTACTGTCAATTGGTCTAACTTCCTCTTCTCAGACCGGCATAGAGACCGTCCTGTACAGCTCTTTAGAAATCAGTTCATGGTGGTTAGTGGCTCCTCATGGTCCCAGGGATTTGTGAGGCAGTCAGAGAACAGGTGCTGATATCACAACCTCCGCTCTGGACCATTTGGGTATCCACCAAACCACCACGTGATGTATTATTTTCCCCCTTCCTGCCCATGAGGTAAGCCGGAGAGAAAATGTTATATATAATGTTATATATATATATATATATATATAGTGCTATATATAAATACTATAAGACTGGTGTTTAACACAGCCTCCTCACATTCTGTCATTCCCCCCTTGTAATTCACTCAACACCCTGCCACACTAACTCTGTAAAATCACCCCTCACCCTGCCACACACCTTGTCACACTCACCCCCCTCACCATGTCACACTCACCCTATAGGTCAGTCACACTAACCCACCAGCTTTCACACTCACCCCTCTTCACCCTGTCACACTCACCCTCCATTACAGAGTCAAGCTCCCCCCACACTGTTACTTCTATATAATATTGTACTCATCCCCAAGCACAGCCACACTCACACTTCACAGCCTACCACACCACACCATTCACCTTTTCACATTTACCCTCTTCTCCCTGCCACAGTTACTCCCCACTATTTACTATTATCACAGTCACCCCCAAAGACAGTGGTCCTTATACACAGTCTTCTCCCAGACTTGAAACACACATTCACCATAAACACAACACACAGATGACACTCAGCCACTCTTACACACAACACAATCACTTTAGAAACTGTTGTGGTTGGCGTGAAATCCAGTGGGCAGGTGCATGCTGGGATCACACTAATTCTAGAAAGCACTGTTTGCCTGCACTTGAAAGGGCCACCCAACTGAGGTTTTGCCCCAGATGAAATAATGTCTAGCTTCTCCACTGCTCTTCGTTAATTTGTTTTGACTTTTCTGACAGGTCTTCATTTCCACAGTGCCTGATAAGGGATTAACTCCAATCTGTACTATACACTTGACACTGTAAAGTGAGACAAAAGCACACAAATGCATAATTTACCACAATGAGAGCTAGTGCTGTCACAGTAGGTCTAACATATGTACAGGCTACCCCCTTGAAATCCATCACAAATAGTAAAGCCATGTTTATCGTAATACCTACTGCACTTTTTAGACCTCTACATATAAACCTTCCTTTTCATATTTACAATTCAATTTAGAATCACAACCATCCTCTACAAAGCTCTCCACAATTTTACACCAGTCTAACCAATTAAGCAATAAATGCAATTATATTTCCACCACTCTGCTAGCAAACTTCATCTGTTTAACAACTTCAAACTTACAGAAAGCTTTATTACAAACCTTTAGAAATTCCAAGTATTTAATGAAATCTCTAAAATGATTCCTTAGAGAAACCTAAATCTAAAGAAATACAAGGTTTTCTTACTAATGTGAGAATTGTTGGAAATTAATAGGGAATTTTGCATTTAAGACCAGATTAGCCAAACTGGAGGTATAGATCACTTGGAGTTTGTTTCCATTTCGGCTAAAAGCAGAATTATAAGAGGTTCTCTCAGGCAACTACACTTTTAGTTTGAATACCATTAACCCCTTGTTAAGACCTGCAGTGGTTATGGTTCTGTGGTCTTGGTTCCCTCTCCCAACAGGCTGAGCATGAGTGATTATAGCTGCAGCAGGGAGTAGAGGAATAAAATAGATGAAATGCAGTTCCAAGGTGATTCTTCCCAGCAAGTAGAATATCCCCCAACATGAGCCTAGACTTCATAAAGGGTGTAACAGGAATAATCTTTATTGAAAACACACAGGCTTTTATGAGAAATCCTCCTGCAAGAGGACCTCCCACAGCAAACAAAAGCAACAGCCAATCATCACACAGATTTACAGTATTACACGCCTCCTCTCTGCCTGGGAGATATTGAGATAAATTAAGGAATAAACCAATTATCTCCAGGCAGAGAGCACACAATTTCCCCAAAACTTAGAACACCCCTTTCCCCCCAAGGTATCCCCACAAATAACCCCTGATAGCCCAGATCTGGGGGACAAACATATCCAAATTTCACCCAGATCAGTTCAGGGGTTCTAAAAAAGTGTGGAGGGTCCCTTTTACCGACCACACACGCAGCTCCTGCCCAAAACAGTTCCATGAATTCAGCGTGTGCGGTCGGTCAATTCACAAAACTGTAAAAACGAACAAAAGTCCCGAATGGATCCCCCTGGACCATAGTAGCAATTGCTCCCCTTGTCCGTTCGCACAGAACTACCGAATGAGGCTTTCCTGGCTGTTCGGGAAATATGAGAAGCCGGCGTTCGGTAATTTCCAACGGTAGTTCGTGAGGTCGAGTGTCCGATTTTAGTTGCAGACACTCGACGACCAAGTCCCGCTGGCTCTCCTCGTGATGGCCACCGTTTTCTTTTCCACGTGGCGTTCGGTTATACGAACAGCGGCCGCCCAGGGAGCACGTAATGGCTGGTTTCTTTGAAGTAAATGAGCCAGGAGGGTGGTCGGCATTCGACCAATCCATTCAATATACAAGTACTAACACATAAAAATACCGAATAAAAAGGGAGAAAATGACAGGTAAAAGTCAATTTTCTTCACACCCCTTAAGGACCAAACTTCTGGAATAAGAAGGAATCATGACATGTCACACATGTCATGTGTCCTTAAGGGGTTAATTGGAAATTCACTTTAAATGTTTTGCATTTGGATTTAAACAAATTATATAATTTATTAATATTTTCCCCCTCTGTTGGTAACTTCTTTTCACTTAATCCATTAACCAAATTGCATGAATATGTACCTATCAGTATATTGCAAATATAATACTTAATATTTATATTACATATATATTTTGCAGTACACTGATTAGCCCATGTTCGCACCCAGTCGTTTCATCTTACTCATTTTCCTGAAACTT